>ML675700.1:4954605-5164622 GCA_007922155.1 Mesoclemmys tuberculata
AAGTATTTTCTTGCATAAATTAGGGCTTAATCAGGAAGAAGGGAATAGGTTGGTGATATTTGTTTGAACTTCCTTGCTTAAAAAAAGAAATCTGAATTTAATATTACAAACTTGCGAGGTGGGAATAAAGCAATTATCTGTGGAAAATTGGCCAAGTGTTTCTAGTGTGAACGTGGATGTTTGACTGTCAGAGTATGCAGACTTGCTTTTACAGAATGTGGTGGGCTGGGTGCCTATCTGCATACGTTATCTGAGATTTAAGAAATGCAGTAGAACCTGAATGTCATGTCATTAAAGTGGCCTCTCAGGGTTTCATATCTTTCCCACAGTGATACTGAAGCTAATGATTCATCTGGAGCTAATCAATATTTCATACTGCAGCTCTGTTGAAGAGATCACACTCTATAATATTTTTGTGTACAGCCTGCAACTTCAGCCATTGTAGCAAAGAACTATAATGCATTAGAAAGAAATCCTCTTTGAACATTGCAGTGTCTGGCCTACTAACATTGTACTGTATAGACTTTATTTCCCTCTTTGGCTCCAACTCTAGTTGGCAGCAGGGTGTATGTACCGTTGTGGTTTCAGAGCTCAGCTCTGTTTGACGTCAGCAGAACATTTCTTAGTTTCACCACTGACTTCCCTTGCTTCTTGGTATCTAGGAAGCAAGACGGGGTGACTTCAAAAATCAGTTTTTGAAATTTTTTGGAAAGAAACATCTTTATTTAGTTTCTCAAGGCTTATACTTTTGTGCAAACATAAGGTAGAATTTGTGGGAGAGTGGGAAGAAAAAAACAGCGCTCCCCACTAATTATTTCTGAAAGCCACATGAATGCTGGAGAATCATATTTGCAGTATCAAAAGTTGCTCAGGTATTGTGGAGCTGCTGTTTGATAGCACAGCTGTGGGACTTAACATTATAATTTGGATTTTTTGTTTGCTACTTCATCTCACTTCACAAAATAATTTTGTATTGTGCAAAAGACAGACTATACATGTTCATGCTAATGGTGAATGGAAGTTAGCGGTTTAATTATAGTATGATTTTATTTTGCTGTAAAGGACTGCTTATTTTGTGTACAGTAGGAAAACTAGGATGTCCTTAGAGTGCTTAATTTGCATAATAGCTCAGCTGACACACTGATGCCTGTCCAGATGTTAAAAGAACCTGGGAGGGTGATGTGAAACATACCTATATTTCCCTACAAGATTAATTAAGACAGTGGGAGGAGACAGCGTTGGTGTTACAGATACAGCCTCCCACTGGCTTACATACAAAACTGAAAGTATGACGGTTTCCTCCGCCTTCTGCTTTCCTCAAAGGAAAGGTCACAGTTTTCTAATGAATACATGGTGAACAGTTCTGTCCATAACATACTGTGATGAGTAAGTTGAATAGAGCATGGTGAGTAATCTTTCCCCTGATGACTCAGAAGATATTTTCTGATGTTGACCTCTGGTTTTTATGAGTGCCTTGCTTAATCAGAGCTGAGACGAGTTTACGCTTCTGTATCACAGCTTAACTCCTTGATTCCCAAATTCCTGCCCAAAATTGTGCTTGCATTAAATTCTCAAGTGTCTAGAATATTAGGTCTTGTACTCTGCTTTACTTATTGTGTTAAAGCTTTATTTTAATGGCAAATGAGAAGTCTAATAAACCTAAAAAACCCAGGCAACTTTTTTCTTAACTTTTCACTCTGCTGGCCTCTCACATCACTTAGAATCATTTGCTTAAACTTCAGATTTCAGGTGCATAGGCCGATACATAACATAGAACGTCACTCCTGTTCATACTTAAAAATTATAGATACACAGGCTTTGCAAAATTTCCTGGTTGCCTACTATCTTGAGATAGATACAAAAGACACAAAGTTTGGGGTCTTCTGGTAAGCAAGTTCCATTTGCAAAAATCTGAAGAAAAGTTCAGTCCTTGCTATCTCTGAGAGTGCTGAAGGTTATACTAAGGCACTATTCCTATAACCTTCCTTGGTTGCTGGGGTGTCTCCAGGGGGTAGCCTTTGTGACTGTACAGTCTGCCTTTAAACTAGCAGCTGTAATGATAAATCTGGGTTGAATAATCTGAGAATAATTCTTTGTTCTATTTTTGTTTGTGTGTGATGTTTTTCTTCTCACTGCTATCTTCTGTTGAGCTCTGATGGCAAAGATATTCCATTGGCCAGCAGAATGTTGTCATAGCATCATCTCTGCAGCTGCTTGAGAGAGGCATATTTTGGCATATGTGTCGATTACTGAAGAATAATAAAATATAAACTTGATATAGTACTGACTTTATTTGTACAGGTGGCTGGGTGCATAACATCTTTTTTTCTACACCAGATAGGAAATCTAGGCTGTGACACACACATGATATCATTCTGTCTCTAATGGAATGTGTTTGCTCTGAAAGCTCAGGGGCAGGCACTAATGATTAAAATCACTACGCAGCAGTGTGTGTCACCTTTTAAAATTTATTAAAGGTTAACCGCAGAGATGAATAACAAACCCTATTTAAAATCTTATGCCCACTCTTATTGTGGGAAGCAGCCCTGTCTGGAATATAGTTTTGATGCAAACAATTAAATCATCCCTGATTGTTAAGGAAAAAAGCTTCTTTTAATAGAGGAGTGGACTCCAGTGGTGGGCTGTGTACTGTCGCCTAGAGTTTTCCCAGTGGGAGTAGTGGTGGTGGTGGTGGTGGTGGTGGCGGCTCCCCAAATAAACATTCATGACATAAACTTCTTAGTCAGAAGCTTTGCGTGTGATGGTGACTCACAAAGTTGGGGAACTTTGGAGCTGAACTGACATTTGTGGTGGTGAGGAACTTTTTTTCAGAAAAGTCCTAGTGTAGAAAAGATTTTTGAAGCTTTAATAGTCTTCCCCTTCTCTAACCACCCAAACCCTGCATGCACTTTGAACGTTAGTGCTGAGTAGGCTAAATCTGGGTAATAACTGACTTGACGATTTCTCAAGGTTGTCTGGAACAGTGGCTTTCAAAGAGAAGTACATGCATTCCGTGGAGTACGCAGCGCTTTTCAAGATGGTACATCAACTCCTCTAGATAGTTGCCTAGTTTTACAACAGGCTGCGTAAAAAGCACTAGCAAAGTCAGTACAAAATTCAAATTTCATACAGACAATGTTTGTACTGTTCTATATACTAGATAGGCTGTTCTTAAACTAGGGTTGAGTTTGTTTTTAATGGGGTCACCAGGCCCGGCGTTAGACTCGCTAGGGCTCAGGGCGGAAAGACAAAGGCTGGATTTTTAAGTGAAATGAGACTTGGGATACGCAAGACAAATCAGAGTCCTGAAAGGGATACAGTAGTCTGGAAAGGTTGAGAACCACTGGTCTGGATAATAAAGTATACTGAGATAAATACTTTCTGACAAAACAAGTAAATGGCAAAATGAGCATTGTAACATAACATAATTTCTTTACATTGTTGTAGCTATGCTGGTCCCAGGATACTAGAGACACTGTGTGGGTTTGGTAGTATCTCTTTTTGGTCCAGTTTCTGTGGGTGAAAGAAACAAGCCTTTGAGCTACACAGAGTTCTTCGTCAGGTCTGGGAAAGAAATTTTTCTTGAAGCTCCTCCTTTGGCCTTCCTATAACCCTCCAGTCTCGCTAAGCTCATCATAAGCAGGTTCCCCACAAACCAGGATACCCCAACTTAAAGCAGCACCAGACCCACCAGAACAACCTGCAGATACATTTCCATTGCCACAATGATCAATACCCCCTGCAAAACATCTTTCGAGATCCATAGCTCCTACCCATGTCTATCACACAACACGTGGTATGCCTAATCCAGTGCACTGAATGCTCCAATACCAGCAGTGTGGGTGAAATCAGACAGTCACTATTCTCTCAAATGAACTCTCAGAAAAATGAGGAAAGATGGAAACACTGTATCACCTATGGGTGAACACATTTCACAAAACGATCACTCCACATCTGACCTCAGTCCTTGTGCAGGTTTCGTTTTGAGGACAACACTATCAAAGGATGAGCCTGGGAGCTTAATGTCATAACTTTTGCTAGACACCAAAAATCATGGTCTTAATAAAGACACTGGATATTACAACAATCTGTAACCCAGTATCCGCCCCCCTTCTTGTTTTATTATACAAGGGTGTTAATGTGCCATTTCATCTGGAATGGTCTCTTAGAATATGTGTTAACTACGCACTTTAAACAGTCTGTTCCACCTTGTGTTTAGCTGTGACATTCTGAGGCCTGGTCTGCATTAGGAAATTTGGTCAGTATAACTACATTGCTCAGGGATTTGAACACCCTCCCCAGTAACGCAGCTAAATCGGCCTAACCCCCGAGGTAGACAGCGCTAGGTTGATGGGAGAATTCTCCTGTTGACTTAGCTACCGCTTCTTGGAGAGATGGATTACCTAAGCTGACCGGAGAACCCCTCATGTTGGCGTTGGTAGCGTTTTCGCTGAAGTGCTAGAGCGGTGTGGCGTTTGAAGTGTAGACAAACCCTCAGTATCTTTCCCAAACCTGGAGAGCACTGTGTAGCTTGAAAGCTCATTTCTTTCGCCAACAAAAGTTGGTCCAATAAAAGATATCTCACCCACAGTTTCTCTAATGTAATATGGCAATTTTTCCCCATTCTCTTCAAAATGTAAAATGAAACAGAGCATGTGCTCACCCTGAAGTTTTCTGCTCTAGTTCAGAAGGCGAAAGGCATTGCCACCCTATAACTTCTCACACCCTAGGGTTGCCATAGAGTAGCAATTTATCTTCTTTGCAAAGGCTCTTGTCAAATATAATTTACCCTGGGTGGTAACCGAACATTTATTCAGATTTCTAAATGGTTGAATTCAGAGCTGAAACTGACGACATAGTGTAACCTGTCATCCTAGCAAAAGCTCAGTAAGCAAATAGCTTTTTCTAAATCCTTCTCCCACCTCCAAACAGAATCTCCATAAAAAGTAAGTCATTCTCTTGTGTAAAAGGACCTTAAGGCCATTTCTTCTGCAGTTCTGTTACTGTGTCCTTATATTTGAGACATCTGAGAGGCATTGATATGAAATGGAGGTTGATCAAAGATACCATTCTTCTTTTTAGAAGAGATCTGTGTTAGCCCCCACTGTCCTGGCCAAAGTTCCAACTGTGACCGTTATATTTTGTCTTCCTAAAATTCTCCTTGCCGTTTCAATTGGACACAGTATAGAACTGTTTGTGCAACTGAAAGTTATCAAAGTGCTGAGGGAAATTCATCTCACCATATGCAGCTCCCACACTTCTCTTTCATGGTAACCCACTTAGGGAGAAGATTATTCTTTCAAGTATCAGCCACCCGGATGAACTGTGCTTCCCCCGGGTGCTTGTGCAAGATCTCTCATACCTTGGTTTTCCAGATTTATGGGAAACGTAATTACTTTTCTCCCTGGACATCCATACCTTAACTTTTGCACTTTTTTTCTTTCATGCTCTCCTTCTCATTTCCTCCTTTTTCTTTCTTTGTTGCAGCTCTTAGTGTTAACCCTTGAGTACCTAGTTAAAGCCTCCCTCTGCAATAATGAATACACCTGATCAATAATATAGTAAACAACAAGCTTGTCCATTGCACTGACATTTTTTATTATGTACCTGATAGTTTGTATCTGGTATATTAAAATACTGTTTGCAATTGACTTTACTTTCTCTTTCTAACAAAAGTTGCCTTAAGAGGGAGGAGAAAAGTTCACACCAGGATTCCATGAATGCAATGAATTTTGATCTTAACTTGCAGATGAGTACTAAATACAAAAATAAAACAGAAAAAACTGAAGGAAAACCAAAAATTTAAATTGGACCTCTTAGTTAGACTTGCCATGTAACTTGTATTCTGTAGATATGTCTTGCAATGAATTTTCATTCAGTACAATAGACATGTAAATAAACGTAGTGGAAACTGGTGGAAGATATTTAGTGAATGTGGCAGCTTAATGAGTTTTTAACCACGTTTTATTCATCTAGACAGTAATGTGTTTAATTCCATTATCATATATAATATTGGAACGCAGAGATTAGAGAATTAATGAGTATTTGCTATTTATAGGGTGTAGGAGGAAGACAAGTTGTCTTACAACAGGAAATATAAATGATGAATTTTCATAGATATGATCAGAACTATGAATAAAAAGGACGGTTTCTGCTTTGCAGGTTTTTTTGTTTAGTTTTATAAGTGAATGAGTGACTTTGAGGAAGCTATGAACAAAGATTGTTTTGGTGTCAGGCTAGGGATCTAGGATACTAATGAAGATAGTTAAATGTTAAATGCTGAAATCAGTGGTGTAAAGAGAATAGCCTTGGAACATTCTGAAGAAGCTTCTTTCATTTAATATCTCAAATATATTGTTAGAATCTGCCTACACTAAAAGGAAATGTTCAGAAAATGTCCATAAACTAAAATATATGCAGTCCATAAAATAAAAATATGCAGATCCACTTCTGGTAGCAACATTGTGGGCCCGTGTATACTGTAGAGACAGTCTAATGTTTTTAGCACTGTCATGTATCCCTTTTTAGATAGTAGTGTTAAAAACTGGCCTTAACTGTTATGTAATGTTCCTGTCAATCTGCTGCCGCCTCCTGGTCCAGGTGTGGTTGCATTTCAGTGATATGGAAAGCGTTCCTCCTAGTTTGGATATCAGTTTGTAAAGCCCTTTGGTTCCTACAAGGTTTTGGTAGCATAGGGTAAAATTCTGGTACTAGGGAAGTTGGTGGGAGTTTTGCCATTGACTTCAGTGGAGCCAGGATTTGCTTTGTTTTCAGTGAACTTGTATTAGATGTAGTGGACTGGTTGAAGTACTTAGCCTTTGATTTAGTTTTTATCTTTGAATCAGGAATATCTTCAGATACTAGAGCTATAATTACAATATTTATTGGCCTTTAAAATCAATCTTGTCTTTGGAAGCCTTTGACTGTTATTACAAACTGCTGCATGCAATACAGAGTCTGTGGTAGGTGTAACCTGTTGAACTGCCTTTCAGTGCAACAAAACTCATTGTCAGTTCATTTTTTTTGGGGTCTCCAAACATCTTTCTTCTCTAGGACCTTGAGATTCTTTAAGGAATATAGATCTTGTAGTCAGGTATTTCTGATGTGTCCATTACTGTAATAAGTAAGAGGTAGACTCAGATAGTTATGGTATTTTCATCTTGCATTAAATGAAAAAACTTCTTAAAATTTCAATCAAGCTGTGTAAGATACCAAATCAACAACAGAATAAATACGTATAAAAATGGTGTATGAGTATGTATGTACATAAATAAAACTTAAGCGGTGAACAGAATTTCCTGCTCCCATTGAAAGGAATATGCATGCTTTGAACCCAACTATAATTTAAATGAAATGCAGTTTCTGTCTCTTTAAAAGAAGTCAAAAATAAAAATTACCTTTAACATTCTTCTAGATAGTGGTATGTGCAAATCCAAAGGGCCTCTGTGGCTCTTGAAGTCCATCCCACTTCTCTGGAAATGTTTAATGGTTGCTTTCAAAGTCAGTAAAGGGTTTATTCTACTGGGAATTCTTTGTCACCAAAAGACCCTGAATTCATTGAAATGTATTTGGTAGGCAAATTCTGTTAACCCAGTGCACAGTTCTGAAACTCCTTAATGTTAAATACTCCAAATTGTTTTATGACTATTTCCCTTGATCTCTCAATATTGTTTCAGAAGTTTGAAAGAAAATGTCCTTATCTTCTAATTTTATCCCTTCTGATTACTCCTTTCCCCCCATTCCTGTTCCTAATGGAACTTGAAATTAACATGACTTTGACTTATTTATGTTCAAGCCAATAGTATGGTTTTGGGACTAAGTGTTCATTTGTATCAGGAGTAACATATGCAGAACATTGCCTTTGCTTAGGTCCTACATAGAGAGAGCAGTTTTGGCAATGAGAACTGTTTTGCCACTGCCTGTGTGGACACTATTATTACCATATAAAATTGGTTTATTCAGTTTAATTTAACCCTTTTCCCAGCTGACTTTAATTTAAACCAAAAAGTCATTTTTATACAGGAATAAAAGTCCTATATCCAAATGATAGGTTTGTCTAACCACATAAGTTGTACCGCTTTAGGTGTACCGCTGTAAACTTTCTAGTGTAGCTGTGCCTTCAGTCTCGTGTTGGGTAGATCACAACTTAACAGAGAGGTTGTCTCAAAGATGCTTCCCTTCCAATTTGCTATCACATGAGCCACCTCCCTTGGCATTTTGCAATATGTCCCTGTGGCAACTACAACAATAGCTTATGAAGAGATGTCAAAGTATTTAGAAGTAAAAGAATTCAATGCATTTTAACTGTCTTTGTACAGTGTAGCAGCTGGAAACAAGGAGGAGCTGGCGCCATGTGGCCCAACAGTTCTGCAAATTTTCCAGCAAGTCCTATATCTATCACTCCTACCCATAGGATCTAGTTGGTTCTCAGATGAGTTTTAGGAACCTCCTAATCAAGAGCATATATTCCCCATTAATCTATCATACTTTTAATATAGGTTAGGTCTGGGCCCCATATTCCCATTTTTCTCTTTAGCAACCTGTTTTTTGGTCCTTAAGAAGGCATTAATGCGCTGCAGGTTTCACATGGTGTCTTCTGACCAGTTGTATGTAGCACTAGAAATTTCTTGAAGATCTGGTTGGAGCTATTATTGTAGTTTATGACCTTGGCGTGTGAGAAATAAGGTTTGGATAAATTATCTTTGAGCTCTAGCTCTCTGATTTAATGAAGTTAAAGAGAATGGTCACCCACTGCCTGCAGGAGGAAGTCTAGGGATGTCTTTTTGCGTTATACCTCCTCCTTGGGGTAAGGAAACTTGGCGATTCAGAGGAAGTTTCTTGCTCCAGTCTGTAAGGGAGGTATTGTATTCCAACAACGGAAGATAAATTACACCAATTTACTGTCAGCTAAAGGCTGATGGTGTTAATATGTCTAGTCCTGCAGTATGAAATATTGCACAGATATGACTTTTGCTTTCTCTTCCTCAATATTCAGAAGGTCCTGAGCTCATCAAAAATTGGTAGTGTATATGCCAAAGGGCCTGAAACCTCTGAGAAAATGACTCGAGGTAGTTGCTGGCTGGAGTGGAGATCTTGAGACTTCTCAATTCATTCAGTCCCCTCCTCGAACAGTCTCTTTCCAGCTATGATGGGGGAAAAGGGAAAAATGCCTCTTACACTGGGTTTCAGCCTTTCACTATTGTCTGCAGGTGTTTGTACCCAGCATGATTCCTGTCTTCAAAGACTCAGCTGCATATCTGCCTAGGCCAGTGGTTCTCAACCTTTCTAATGCCGTGACCCCGCAATACAGTTCCTCATATTGTGGTGACCCCAAACCAAAAAATAATTTTGGTGGCTACTTCAAAACTGATGACGTCAGCAAGCGCCGGACACACGTAATGCGCTGCTATGGACTGTGGAGCGTTCCCCCCGCTTCCCCCGCCCCTTAGGCCCCGGATGGATGATGCAATCACGTCTAAGCATGCGCGCAGGCATTCAATTTGGAACACGCATCCATAACGGTGTGTGTTCCAGCTGAATAGCGCTGCTACAGATGGTAGCGCGACTTCTCAGCGGCTAAAGCCATCGGAAATATGTATTTTCCGATGGCTTTAGGCGACCCCTGTGTTTTGGTCGTTCGACCCCTGCCGGGGTCGCGACCCACAGGTTGAGAACCGCTGGCCTAGGCAAAAACTGTGTTTATTCTAGATCAGGGTGTACACAGATTTTTGGCAGGACATATAGCACTGGATATTGACAAAGAGCATCTGCATGCCATCCAGTAATGTGGCACACTTTCCTCTTCTCTATCCCTCTGGGGGCAGGCACAACTCAGAGTAGCACAATATGGCCACCTCTTTTGGATCTACAGAAAACCTTTCCACTTGAACAGAAATGGAAGAAATCTAGGGGATATTAAAGACCAATAATTAGTCACTTTATTTCATGGGGCAAAACAGGCTGTTTTTCTTGTCCCATCTTTGTGATGCAACTGCTAAGTAACCTTGCCTGCAGGTGACTACAGGGGTGTATGCATCCCTTGATGGTGTCCATTGTGGCCAGCTGGGCCATGTTTTTGTTAATATGCAGATTGTCTCTTTGCAATCAAAATATCCTTTATCAAAGCATGAGGAACTGCAGCAGTTTCTGAGACTGGCTAAGCTGTTGGGATTTGGTGGCCGGGAGAGGAATGCTTCCCAAAATAAGGTCAGCTTCTGCCTTCAGGAGATGACCCAGGCAGAGACAACGTAAAAATGAACAAGCTTTTTTTTTAAATCAGTTGGCTGTTTCCTTTGAGTTGTACTGGCTGGTCTAGTCATCAGTGAAGGGCTCATGGGAGACCTCTTCCTCCTGGTTTGCAAATGCCTGACCACAACTACCTTGCAAATGCCCCAGTTGGCTTGCGCAGCTCTTGCACAATTCTGAAACTAGGCTTTGGATACCTGTCTTTGGGGAGAAAGTGTGTCTAGTCAATAGAATACTGTAAAGGAACGAAGGTTTCTTGGATCTTCCATTGGCTTGCTGAGTGATCTTGAGCAAGTCACTTCCCCACTCTTTGCCTCAGTTTCCCCATGTGTAAAATGGGAATAATGATGCTGACTTCCTTTGTAAAGTGTTTTGAGGTCTATTGATTAAAAGGGCTACAGAAGAGCAAAGTGGTGGTGTCTGTAAGACAATCTCCAGAGTCCAACTCGTGTGTGTCCATCCTCCGACTTTCAGTATGCCAAACCCAACCGCCTTTGGAAAAATCTCTCTCCTGCTTGTGCTTCAAAATTCCCCGGAGAACTGTTACATGGGGCTTAATGTATTTGAAGCACTGTACAGACTGACTAACCTCACAAGTATTATCCTCATTTTACAGATGGGGGAAACAGGTAAATGGATATTTGTGCTATTTTAATCTTAAAAAATGTAGCCCTCATGAGACTTACTAAAAATATAGACTGTAGGATAATTAAGAGAATGAACTAAATGTAGAAGGATGTGAATCTAGAAAAATGCTAGGATGTGGTTTCTCACTTCAGGCAGTGCCAGTGAAACATTTTAATGGAAATGCACTGCTTGTTTGTGGAGAAAGTGCCTTCAATGGCAAGTTCACAAATTTAAGCAATAGCTTTTTGAGATACACTTTATATTAAGAACCTTCTTATCATTAAAACATTTTCCCGCCTTTGTAAACATACCTGGGTGTCTGTGATGCAACACTACCTTGCTGGACCACAGGATTATTTCTAAGTATCACCTTTTAGATTTAATATGGGAAAGTTACTTTAAAGAGCATTAAAGCAAACAATGTAAATTGGGGCTGGGGGGTAAATTGTCATCAAGGTTATGTAGTACTTTCCATTCAGTGTTGCAACGCCGGCCTTCATAACGGGGTAGAAATGCAGCAAAAGTTTTGTAATAAACTGTCAAAGTTTGACATTCCAGTTTGATCCTATAGACTATAAAATACTACTATTTTATTACTAGAAAATAATTCAGTTATTTTCATTGGAAATTGCGACCATTAAAAACACAAACATAGATGGCCTTTTACTGGACTATTTATACCTATCTATTGTCCAGTAACATCTGCTACTATGTTTGAAAAGTTATTAGTCCATTGGGGTCCCATTCTTAGTTTATTCCTAGATACAACCGTAATAAACATGATTGATCCTTAATATCTGCTACTCCTAATCTAGACTAGATAAAAGAAATATAGATGATTACCCTTAAATGTTTGTTTTTCCTTGAATGACAGCCACAGAGAACGTCTTAAAAGAAAATGCTCAAAGGGCAATTTAGGGAATAAAAGTATACCTTAATCACAACAAGCAATCCTAATAACAATAAGGAAGGGGGCATGGATTGGGACCTGTGTTCTAGTCCCTGCTCTGATGCTTGCTCAGATCTTGTTCATATTCAGAGTTGCACCAGTTTAATTTTAATTGAGTTTAAAAACTGGTGCAAAATGGTGAGGATATTTGATTCGATTTAAACCAGGATTCTATTCATTTCATTTTAACAGAATAAGGAGTCAAACTAAATCAGAATAAACCAGGTTTAAATTGACTAGAGTTTACACATTGAACTAGTTTCGCATTAGTTTAACTAAATCAGGTTAAAATCAGACATTTAATTCTACTGGTGCAATTTGAATAGAGACAAGATCTTTGTGCCAAGTTGGGCAACTCACTTTTTTTTCCCTGAGGTCTGATTTACACTTCAAAAATAGATTGACATATTTATGTTGCTCAGGGCTGTGAAAAACTTACATCTTGAGCACTGTAGTTAGGTGAACCTAATCTTTAGTGTAGATGCAGCTATGTCAGTGGAAGTTTTTTTTCAGAGAGGTGCGTTAACTAAAAGTAGGAAGCATCTATGTTATGGCGCTTCAGTGGCACTGCTGTATTGTAGACATACCCTAAATGTGTTTCCCCATCTTTTAAAAAGGGATCATTCTATATCTCCCTCATAAGGATGTTGAGACACAGGTTATGTCTACACTCTAAACGTTACCGTGACGCAGCCGCAGCACTGCAACTGCGGCACTGTAGTGCTCTAGCGTCGACTTGCTTGCGGTTATGCTAAGAAAAGGACTTTCATCAGATACTCTGTTTGGGGAACTGGATTAAGCTATCACTGAAAAGTATCTGCTGGTATAAATTGCATCTCCACATTGTCAGTATACTTGTACTGGTATATCTATACTGCCAAACCCTTTCAAGTGTAGATATATAGGTTGGTATTTTCAAAAGTACCCAGCATTAGCCTACTTCTTTGAAAATCCAAACCAATATTTGTGGAGTGCTTTGAGGCCCTATACAAGTACTAAATTGTAACAAAATACCATCTTAAATTGGAACAACTTTTTGAGTACTCAGTTCTGCTGAATCAGTGACCGAAATGGTTTTCTTTTTTGAAGTACTTTGCTGGATATTGTCCTCTCTAGTTTCAGTATAAAATCTTAATGGAGACAGATTGACTTTTGAAGCACATGGGAAGGAGCAACCATGCTTACGGAATATTAATTTTTTTCACTGATATTTGCATGAAGCAAACAAATGATACCTTTATTTAAAAAAAGGATTTTAGGTAAATTAATAGGGACTAATTCTACCTTCAGATGCTCATGTGTTATGGTCAACATGGTATATACACACACCTGGGGCATAATTGGGCTCTCATGTTATGCACAGTGTGTACATGTTACTGTCATAAAACAAACAAACAACAAACCCCTTTTTGATATGGAAGTACTTTTTTTTCCTAATTGAAGAGCAGGAAACCTGTTTTATTTAAACTTTTCCAGTGTTGACTTGCTGTTTTCTGGTGTAAAGAACACTGGAACTATAGAAAAATATTGAATTATGGGCTATCAGTCACTGACAGATGAACTGACATTTTAAATTGTATGCCTTAAATCTGTATGCAGAGATCAGTTGATCCTTGACAGGATAATTCTGAAATCTGAAGCTATGCAATTGTAGCCTCTGATATTCTCTAAAATGGCAGAACAATGTTAAATTAAACAATGAACTATTTATGTAACTTTGACTTGGACTTAAACCTACAAGTTGGTTTGTTTTCAACTTGTCTAAATGCCAGTATTGCTTTGTCTTGTTGTGGTTAAGATTGCATTACAGCCCACGGGCTGCAATGGCTTACTGCTTTATGGTCCTAGCAATAGCTACCCCCAGTAGGCAAAGGGCTGTCTCTTTTTGTTCTGTGTTTGTACAGTGCCTAGCATGGTAGGTGTCTTGGCTGCAGCTAGGGCTCCTAGGCACTAAAATGATACAAATAAATAAGAGTGGTGATAGACATGCTTCATCTTGAAATCTGAATCTCCTTTTTCTTGGGAGAGTTTGTTTGCTGCTGTTAGCAGGGTTGGTTGCAATTTTTTCAGTAGAACTTTTTTGATGCAAAATTGTATCCAATACATTTTATTTGCAAAGATATCTGTTTTCCTTGGAAAAATTCTTCCACTCCCCGCCCCCCCCATCAAAATAATTTGGCTGGAAAACTTTGTATTTTGGCTAAAAACTCAAATTTGTTTGGAAAATTTCAAAGAAAATGAAAGTTGTTTTCTAGCTGTGTATTAATATACTTGTATATGTTAACTAGTTATGAAAGTGGCATTGGGCGTTAACGGTACTTGTTGTTAATTGTGGACTACACCTTTTATTTCTTTATACTTGTAGTTTAGACCACATTAAAGAGATGATGTTTTAGCATGAAATAATGTGCATTCATGTGGTTGACAGGATTCCAGGTGTCTTACAAACTTCATAAATACAACTTCATCACAGAAATGCAGTCAGGCCAACAAACAGCACATAGCGTGTTCCACAAGAATGGGAGAAGGGGAAGCTTGGACTGGGTGAGCAGAACCCTTTCCTCTTACAAAAAGTGCTGTGAGGTCTTTAATTATATACAGAGCAGGCAGGACCTCTGTTTCTTAAGAATCCTCCAAAAGGCCTTTACATAGCATACTATGTGATACTTGGTTTAGCTTCCTTGGAAGGATGAAAAGTTGGGTTGATCTTGTTTGGGAGTTGACTCTGATTCTGGAGAATCAATTTGAAACCTGCTGCTTGTATAATTCAGCCACCCTCATCAGCATTATAAACAATTGGAGAAACACAAAAGATGCCTGGCACTGTTTAGTGGTGTATATGTATCTACTCCTATGAAGTCTTATAAGAGACAAAATGCCAGTTCAGCTTTACAGTTTTTTTAAAGGTGATCTGCAAAGGAAATGAAATTGAGTTTGTGCCCGTCTTTGATCTATTATAAGTATGTGGGGTTTAATGTGTTCAATCTGCTTGTATTTTTTTGCCTTTTAGAAATAGAAGGAATGTCAAGTCAGGTTTGGCTGGAGGACTGGCATGCAATGTTCCGGTTTCTCTACACAGGGAAGTTTTACAAGTTAAAATGATATAGTTACACTAGTATAATCTCCCATGGGGACACTTATTCTGATGGTAAAGTGGCTTTTTATAGTTTTAGTTTAAATCCAAGTGACAAGCGAAACTGAAACAAAGCCCTCTTATGCTTGAATAAGAGTATGCATACATGAGGTTAAACTGGTGGAGTTATATTGGTATTAATTCACACCTTAAGTCAGTGGTTTCCAGACTGCTGTATTCCATATAGGAGTCTGAAGCCTTGAGCCCTGCTGCCAGGGGCTGAAGCGTGTAAACTTAGCTTTGCAGTGCTCCCTGTGGTGTGGGGCCCCAGACAGTTGCTCTAAACCAGTCCTGCAACACTTCCCCCGCTGCGGTTCGCAACCCCGGGGTTGAGAAACATTACTCTAGATGCGTTGACATACCCCCTGGAAGACCTCTGCATATCCCCAGGGGTACATGTACCCATAGTTGAGAACCACTGCTGTAAGTTGTACCGGCATAACTTTCTTGTGTAGAAAAAGCTTTGTGTTGCGTGATTTGTGTGTGTTATGAGATTTCTAAACTTTAACCTGAAGGGACAGGGGAATTGACTTCATTAACAGATTTTGTAACTTTTTAATAGGGCATTTATTTGAGTTATAGATGATAACTCAAATGCCCAACAGTCCTGGTCTACTTACAATTTTTGTACCAGTATAACTGACAGTCAGGGGTGTGGATTTTTTTTAACCAATAAAGTACAACCCCAAGCGTAGACCCAGTTATACTGATATAAATGTGCTTCTATTGGTGTAGGTTATTCTTCCCATATGGGAAAATGCTCTACTGGTAGATGTAAATTTATATTGGTAGAACTAGGTTCACAATAGATGTGTGGTTTTCTTGTTTTTCTTTTTAATGATTGAATTATACTGGTATGGTTAAAAAGGTATGACTATTGTGTGACAAGCCCATAAACACTTGCAAGAAAAAATCTACAAGGAAGACTAGACTTGACACCCATGGTAATTCTAAGGCTACGTCTACGCTACAGACTTCTGCTGGCACAGCTATGCCCATCAGGGCTGTGAGGAGGAGATGTGATCCCTGACTGACAGAGCCGCTGTTGGGCAGACGCCCCAAGCGTTGACACAGTTATACTAGCAAAACTACATTTTAACCAAAATTATCTTGTTTTTGTTTAGAGGTTGCAGAATAAGCTATAGCAGTAGAAGCACAGCTTGATGTGTATAAACTGTGTCTACACGATGAGTGCTTTGCTTGTATAGTTTATTGATGTGGCTGTACTTATATCAGTAAAGCACTCCTAATATGGGCATGGCCTGAGTTGAAAAGTTATGGGAAATGTGTGTGGGGGAATGAGATTCTCGTTCCTTTTTTGTACCTTTCAAAGAAACAAACAAACAAAAAAAAAAGTACCAAACCAACTTTTGTTCATTTTCAAATTGCTCTGACGTAACCAAGGGCAGAGGTCTTCATATGCCATCTTCAAATCTGGACTAACTTTTAAGGATTATCTCTGACCCAGGGAATGGGGAGGATGGTTGATCAAGATGACGCATCTTTAGTCCTAATACAGCTAGACAATTCTGCTATAATTTGACCTTTATTAAATTCCTGAGTTTACACTTTCTTCAAATGTGGTTCCAGGTAGTCTAGTTTCTTAGGTAGATTGGCTTGCCTTTGTTTGAGAATGTCTTGTTTTATATATATATATTTTTTAAAAAGAGTAGCAGCTTTTTAAAGGCTTCTAACATGGCTTGACTCTATCCACGCTGGTTGGTTAAACCAAACAGATTTAGCAGGAACTGAATTAAACTACTTCTTAATCGGAGCTGCAGTTAAACTGGAGAATTGGGTTGTTGGTAATTGAACCAACAGGATAGCACTAGCTAAGTACTAATGGTGCAGCATGTCCCCCTTAGTCAACTTGTTTTGGTCACTTTTATCTATGTTAACACTAGAAGTGGACCATGTTGTTGCAGTATTGCTTTCTTGGGACTTAAAATGCAGTTTGCAGCATAGCTTCCTGGTGCAGTGGGTTGTGGGAGATCTGGAAGCCTTTTGGGAGTCGCGGAGGATTCTGAGAAAAGAATAAATTCTCAGGAGCTGGCATAATTTCCAAGTCCTTTTCTCAAAATGGGCACTGTGTTCTTGCTCTATACTTGGCCATGAGTGTTTCTGCTGGAGCTTGGGTAGAATAGTCACAAGGCATCTGGGAAGATGTGATGGAGGATTGTTCAAGCAGTACCTGTGAAGAACAGGATAGTGAAACCAACAATTTAGTTAATTTATCCAATGTCTGTGTATACCCACTCTTGGAGTAACTGGATCCATACAGCACTCAAAGGTTTTCACAGGATCTAGTGCTGTTGTTGGAGCTGGATCATGACTTGAGGCTGGTAAGGCTGAGTTCTGGTGATTTAGCAGCCTTGGCTTCCTAGCTCAGGATTAGAAACGAGACTCTTCTCTATGTCTGGCAAATTAGCTGCAAAATGGCAGTGGCAGACCACAAACTATCAGAGCTCCAGTGGCTGTACAGAAGAGGTGAGTTCCCCTGTGGAAACTGGCTGCCCTCCCGTTTTTCTCGGTGGCTTTGTCCTTAAACCAGAAGATTTTGTTTGTGGAGTTGACAGCCATAGTTCATCCCATCCCTTTGGAATACCAAGGAATGTGATTAAAAATAATTTCTGTTTTGAATTTCAATGCCATGCTGTTTTGCCCCACAAGTGAGTTCTCTGGTGTGTGCAGCATTGTTATAGAGGGACCTGTTTGCACTGTTGAGGCTATTACACCATTGATTCCCATCCACATTGGTATTCCACCAGTTGAGAATGGCACAGTGGAGGATCATTTGATGGGTAGCATTGCTTGGAGCAAGCATGATCCAAATGTGATCACCTGTGGATTGTTGGGAGCACTTCTGGGAGTGGGGCTGTGGCATGTTACAGAGCATACAAAGAGGACCACATGATGGTTAGCATGTCAGACTTCTCTAGTTAGACAGTGACTTGGTTTCTAGTTCAGTATAGATGGAGGTCAAAGGAGTCTGGTTTCCTTTGTTAGTTTTTTTTCCATAGGTATTTTGTGGCTGCCATCCCTGGAAAGTTCAAGGATTATCACATCGAAGTCTGAGGCTATTGATCCCAGACAGTGTGACTCTTCACAGTTAGTCTTAAGTTCAGGCATTCTAAAAATAAAACACCCTCGTGGCAGTCTAGAGAGCATCACGTCTTTCATACCTGTGCCTGAGTCATAGGTTAACTGATGTTTGCCCTTAACTCTAGCCTCTTGCATTGTCTCATGAGATTCCTGTTGAAGCCAGTACCTAATGAACATATTACTGCCTGTGTGCAGGTTGCATGGCATGGGGACTTGCTACCTATAGTAGTTGGTCTTTACCCCATGCTGAAATTGTTTTTAAAAGTAAGACTTGATGTTATGAGGCCAAATTTAAAATTGGGTATGTATTGTAGGACAGGGTTCGATAAACCCCGGGTGCCAGGTCGCCATGGTGCGTAGAAATGCAATTCTGGCACCTAGTATTTCTTCTGGGGGAGCGGCTGCCACACTCCAGCCAGGGCGCCATTGCATCCATGTGGCAGGGCTGGGACGGGGGAGCATGATGGCTGCTGTGCTCCAGTCAGTACCCTGCTGCTGGGCCCATGTTGTGGGAGGGGTGGGGGGAAGGGGCAGGGCTGGGAAGGGAGAGTGGCTGCCATGCTCCAGTCAGGGTGCCCTCCTGCTGGGCCCACTTTGTCTGGCTCCTTAATTTTTGGGCTGGCTCCTACTTCCGAATAAAATTTGTCGAGTCCTGTAATAGGAAACCGATGTATCCCCACATTTGACTGTGAGAAATACAGATTTAAATTTTGTAAAACTTCCATACCGCTGAAAGAATTCAGAAATCAGTAAAAGTCAATGAGCCTGTAAGGGGGTGGTGTGTGCGTGTGTGCAGACAGGCCACACACGGGACTAAGTAAAACGTGCACTCTCTCTCTCTCTCTCTCTCTCTCTCTCTATATATATATATATATGTGATCACTATGTCATAAATACATTCTGTCATGCATCTTTGATCACTTTGCCTGAAGTCTGTGCTTGGACACCTTTTAAAATTACAAACATTCCCCATTTATCCTTTAAATCGTGTGCATTCGAATGTTTCCTCTTTTCCTAAAATGTGAAATTTCCCGCCCACAAGGCCTTCAGAAATTACCCTGCATGAGGCCCAGGATGGGAAATTCAGTCCTTGGAGGTTCAGCACTTGCTTCTTGCCCTGGAAAGTCCTTTTTTAAATTAAAAGTCATTACACTGTAGGTTATTTTTAGAGGTTTCTATGTCTCCTTCTGAGCTCTTTACAGTTGGACTCTTGGTAGGTATGGCTCCTGGCTTTGCAGGAGGAATACATTAAAATATTTTGAAGTCCCCATAATTTTCCTAGAACAGACTTTTCTGTAACATGTGATATACGCAGAAGGGTTTTATTGACATTCATTTCAGATGAAACCTGCAGAACTCACTTGCCAGTAGAACCTGTGTGTTATACTATCCTTGTGAGTATATGTAATGTAATAGTGGCTTTAGAGTTGGAAGAAAGACCTTCAAGTAGCTGATGTTTTGTGTTACCAGTTTTTATCACTAATATCCATTCTTATTGTTTAGTTGATTTTTAAAAAGCCATTTGCTGATCTAGAATCCTGTTCCATATATTGAGACGTGAGCATGTGCCAGATGCTCAGTAGATTAAATCAGCTGTTTGTTATGTAACTTGCATTCAAACATCCACCTCACTTCAGTAATCCCTGAGGGTATTGGCTACAAAATTTCTTATTTCAAGAAATGAAGGTGACATCATTGGAAGGACAGTTTTTTAGAACCTTGTATTGATTTGTGGAAACCCAAGGAAACGCTTTAAGCATGAGAAGCTTTGTCTCCTCACAAGAAATGCTCATTTTGAATATATTAACTGGGTTGGGTGGCAATTAAGGACTCCTGTCTCTGTGTATTTGTTTCTTCTAATCTACTTTAAGAGGTTGAGTCCTGTAATCTTTGGGGATTGACGTGAATAATGTTCTCCAGATGTCCGTAACCGCTTCTCTTCTTTTTCTTCCTGTTAATTTCAGGACAAACACCATGATGCTGCTCATGAAATCATTGAGACAATTCGGTAAGTGTTCAATGCAGAACTGGACAGAATATTTTCTTTCATGTTGGTGTTAGGTCTCAAATTAGACATTGGGCAAAGAGGGGAGGAATCAAAATACAAAGGAAGACAGCAATCTAATTATAATGCAGAAGCACTAAACTTGCCCACTAGATAGAATTGCATTACAGCTCTGTAAATTCATTTTCTATACAAAAAATTTTAGGTGCATTTAGGGCACAGATGATGCAGTAACTTCTCCTCCCTGTGCCCCCAACTTAGTCTTAGTCGGCAGCAAACTGTTCCAGTCTTGAAGGTTGTTACAATTGAAATTGAACTAGAGGATCAAATTGTATGGTGTTTTTTACAGTGAGGATTTTAAAATTCAGTCTGTGGAAGCATAAGGCTAGAAACCTAAAAACAAACAAACAAAAAACCCCACCTCACCATCCTACTGTCTCTTGTTAATTCAGGCTGGAACCTAAGCTTAGATTGTTTACTTTTTTCTTAAAATATCCCACTGTCGGTATATCTGTGCAGCCACACTGGCACTCGGCATGGTTGGGAGCATTCCTACTGCTGGTGGAGCTGCAGCAGGGGGAGGGCGTGGCTGAAATACTACTGTGAAGAAGGCTTATTGTAAGAGGTTTGAATGCTTTCAGGCACCATTACAGCCATGTGTAGTTGTGACACAACAATAATTCATACTCACTGTGGGTGTGGCAGCTTTGGGAAAAACTTGGTGGGCAGAAACAATCCCTAATACGACTGTTTTTTTGTTTATCCACAGCAGCTAGAGCCATATTTAAAATTGTTTTCAAGCATACTTGTCACAGAACTGTGCTTAATGGCTGTTTTAATGCCCCACTACACCGGCCTTATGGGTTTGCTTTAAGTCAGATGTTGCTCAACTGGGTTCTTATGCTGTTTGGGGAGAGCCAAATTGTGCTGGTATGCTGTCCACGCCACTCCACCCCCAGGCTAGAATGTTGAGTGTGACTACAATTTGACTGCCCATGTGGACCTAGCAAACAGTATTGCACCTGGATTACTGACAGTGAGAGTTCAGCAGCTGAGGGGTTAGCGTGGGGATTAGGTTTTACAACAGCATTTAAAGGCTGTAGAACCTTTCTGCTCTACAGAGCACTTTAAAACACAGCTGTGAATCATCGTTTCTTGTGTTTGTGGATAGAAAATACCATGTTATCCATGCTAAGGGACCTCTCTCTTTTTTTTTTTAATCCACAAAGGCCTTGTCTAAAAACTTTCATCCATCTTTCAGCTAATAGCAGTTCAGCTGTAGTGGCATTAGTAAGGCTGAGAGCCCGATCTCTCTGGCTCTGACATCGGTTTTCAGTAGCAAATCAGATGGTTAAACCTGCCCAGACCAAGTCTGATATGCTGTTGAAAGTGGCTGCTGGTGTTGGAGAGTCCTTTGCATTAAGACTTCCTGTGTTCACAGGAGCCAGTGACAAGAAGAGACAACGCTGTAACACAGTTGGGCCATAAGCATGTTTCACAGCTTTATTAGAATATAGGTCTTTTTGTAGGGCATACAGGGCCCTAAAATACTTTTGCAACTACCGGTCTTACCCATGTACAAAATTAACCACAGTGTATACATATTGCTTATGCTAGTAAGCTGTCTTGTGTAGGTGTGAGGTGAGAGGATATAGAGCTGACCACTGGCTTGAAAAGTTGTGATAGGAACAGTTGTTTGCTGTACACTGGCCTAGTTTTGAAAAAAATATTGTAGAAATAAAAAGAAGTGAGGTTTAAGGGGGGTGAGTCTTCAGAAGAAGAATGAAAAGAAATCTAGTTCACAAATACTTAGCATGCCTTTTTGTAAGATGCTGAATGTCTAAAGGGTAAAGAGAAGAGGAATATTAGTGACTTAATATTTTTCTCATTTGGATACTAAAAGATCTCACCTTGGCTGTTTTTGGGACATTTTGTACATCTTTAGCCTAAAATAAATAAATAAAACAGAGCTGGAGGAGAGAGTCTGGCATCTTTATCAATAAATCTGTTAACTAAGTTTCAGTTGCTTAATCTTTTAGGCAAGGTGATCCACAGACCAGAAAGAGCTCAGCTTGACACTCAGATCCCTGATTTGTCAGGGTGGCAGTTACTAAAATGTTCTTTCTAGTAAACTGAGCGAATTTGATACAAAAACAGAGATGATAAACCTGGAACCCCACAAAACCATTATTAGAGTCCTTTATTATAGGGCCACAAAGCATAAATAGAGGTGTAATCTTTCAACTGTTCTTTTAAAAAAAAAAAAACAAAACAAATGCATGTAGTATTTGAGTAATCAATCTGTCCATAATATCAAGACCTAAAGGAAAGAAAATGTGATTTCTAATGGCGTTCTATAGAGCACTCTGTATTTTGGGTGTTATTTTGCATCACTGTTTCTCAATTAGATGGGGAAAGGGTGTGAAATCCCTTTCTCCAATGTGGCTTCCCCAGCCCTTTACAAAGACTTTGTTGCTCCAGTGACTTGCATTCAGATTAGGGGCCCTCATTGTTCACTTTTGAGTTGTCTTTAAAAACAGTTAATTTTTTCACATTTGAGATGGAAGGCAGAACTCTCTTTCCTTTGCCAGATTTAGCTTGTCAGATACATTGTCAGCTTTCGATTCCTAATAGGAGCAGAATACTGGGATTTATTAATACAGCCTGAAAAAGACACCTGCCTTTTAAAACAAACAACATCAAAACTGTTATCAAGTCTATTTCAAGATGGGTCACAGTACACTGCATTGGTAGAGGTAGAGAATGCCATCTCACATCACATTTTTGGAGGTGTTCATTTGTGTGGTGAGGACATCTGTTCATTTTCATAAATCAGGTGCAGAAGATGACTTGTATCTATGTGTGCACAATATACAAGTAGCTTTGTCAAAGGAAGTGGTTGTTCATAACTTACTTAAAAAAACAAAAGTGTATTTCAGAACAATTGTTGCTGTGCTTCACCTTTCCCATTAGATTAGCACTAGATGTGGCTTTTATTTTTCCATCAACTAAATGTATTTGTCACTTCATTGTGAAGTCAAAATTAAGTTCATTTCTCTTCAAGAGCTGAATAGTACTGCTAGTGGTAGCAGGTCCTTTACTTCACACTCATTCTTGAATAAGAACTCCTCTAGCTCCATGATTAGCATTCTGTGATGTCTACCTCACTTCTCACAATATTACAATCTTTCATGCTTTCCATAGCACTGTCTTTAATTTTTAGGAATGTCAGTCTAGAATCCAGGTGGATTGCTGCTTCGGTGAAAATAAAAACCACTTTGTTAACCACTAATGTAAAAGATTTGAGCATTTATTGTATTTTGATTCTTGTCTCGTTTCAGGTGGGTCTGTGAAGAAATCCCAGATCTCAAGCTTGCTATGGAAAATTATGTTTTAATTGACTATGATACAAAAAGGTGAGAAGATTTCCCCCCTGTCCCCATGCTCCCAGGCGGGCAGGCCTAAAAGGCTTGTAGTGAATTGGTCTGTAATTAGTTATTCTTAGATACTGCAAACTGAACTGAAGTTTTCTTTTGGAACTGGCTTCGTACTCTACGAAGTTATTTTGGTAGGAAATGTGTAACAGGAGTATTGGCAACGGCTGCTGGATTAAGGACATAATTGGAAACTTCACATAGCAGAAAGCTGAGCTGGTGTACGTTGGAATGACTCACTTTGAAACAATGATCTGTATCTGCTGTTGGGCTAGAGCCAGGGTTAGGAATCTGAATGGCATTGAAGTTTCTGCTTTTGTAGTAACTAAGAATTCTTGTTGGAAAACAGAATGCCAGAATCATGTATGGCACCACTGATTTTTCTCTCCATGTTTGTGAAAGGTTAACTTCCCCCACTCCTCTCCTATTCAGAATCAAATACGAGTGACAACACTATATAAAAAGTTTCTCAACTCGTACTGTTCCTACAGCTTTGTCGCTGGAGTCCCAAAGCTTTGTGAAAATATCTACTACATGGACTGGCTTGAAATGGATGTGTTGCAGTCTGCTCTGTGTGTAAAGATTTGGAGGGACAGACTGTGACCCAATGGAATTCTTTTGTTTGTAAGAAATTCGTTTGGAGACAGTTGAGAGATTCTGTATTTTTGGCTCAGTTTGACTGCACTAACTGAGACTGGAAGTAGAGATGACGCTTGCCTGCAGCCAAGCTGTGGTTTATGAAAACCCATGGAATTTTTTTTATGCAAAAGATCTACATTCACCTGTGTCCATAAAGTGATTGTCTCCTGAGTAGGGTTGAGACAGGTTAAACTGAATGAGTTTTAGCGTTAACTGTTTGAGCACCTGGATGGCTTTTGCAATGGAAAAGAACTGCTCTTTGGTGCTATTTTATTCCGTTTATTTTATATGGTCTGAACATACTAGCCTCTCCAACCTCCCAGGGAATTCAATAGAAGTAGTGAGCGCTCAGTACCTCTTAGCATATAAACCATAGACATGATGTTGATATTGTAATACAATACTTTTGTAGTACTGGTGTCCTAGTGGGGAATATATAACTGTGCAGCATCACTTTTTGTCATCAATGATAAATAAGAGAAGAAACCATCTGTCCTCAACCACACCTCACTTATCTCTCTAAAGCTGTTCAAAGAAGCCATAAGCCTGTTGTTCTGGTAATGGTTTAATCAGTTTATTTTCCTTGGGGAAAAGAAGAATTATTTGAAAAGTTTAATCCTAGCAGATTGGCTGCAGTGCTGGCAAATGCAGAGAATAGAAATGAAAACCAGAGCATTCTGGAAATGCACATATACATGTATAAAAATCCCTTTAAGTCCTGCCTGTTTTTATTAACATAGAATTAAAAAATATCAATTGGCAGCCCAAAATGAGTACAAATCAATAGTGTTTCCAAATAAGGAGACTTAGCAAGTTGTGGGTAGTGAAGTCAAGTTCACGAGAGGTTAAAGATCTACTCTCCCCCATTATCTCTCTGTTTTTCCTCCTCCTGCCCTGTCTTGGAGTAGCTACCACTATGGTATGTTACTCCAGTTACTCTGTGGATGGCCTTTCTGCTACTGCTTTCTGGAATCTAGTTATGTAACGAGGGTGGGATTGACAGCTATCCTTCCCTCCTTGGCCTGGAATGATTCTGTAATCATCTCAGCCTCTGCAATTAAGATGCCTGGCTAAACTGTGAGCCCAGCTCACTCCTAGAACAAGCAGTATGCTTCTCTGGTAAAGCAGGTCTCTGGCTGATGAAATTTGTAGTTTGAAAAGGCTGCATTATATGGCACACTGCATGTTCGAACAAACTAGAACTTCGCTCTGGTTAAGTGTCTGGTGATCTTCACAGCTGGATATGGTGGAAACAGGAAGGAACAAAGCAGAACAAATTACAAGTGTCTGAAACCTTTTTTTTTATGAGGGGAAAAGGGATGAAGCGAAGAGGGCCCATGGGAATTTCCATCTTGAATTCCTGATATGTTAGAAAGTAAAAACATAAGATAGCATCAAAGTATCTCCATAACTTATTTTCTCCCATTCATTACTGTGACCTAGCCAGCGTGACAATTACAATAAGCCTTTGGAAGTTGAACTCTGAAATCAGTTTCCTTAAAAGAACTCCTCTTCTGTTACATGGCTACCATGTGTAGAATTTGTCATGAATCTTTGGGCTGCTAACATCTCCTATTTAAGGAAACTTCTTAAAGTGTAAAATTACCTAAAGAATTATATGGTCTTTGCAAAAAAAAAAAAAAAGGAATAAAAATTACAAGTACAGTATGTACACTTTAAAAATGTAGGTCAAATGTTGTGCCTATCAACCTGGGCAGTGTTGCTTTAATATGCAGAGCTGAGCATTTCAAGACCCTCTTTAGACTAACTGACTAGCAAACTTTGCCTCTTTTTTTTTTTTTTTCCTTTCCCAGCTTTGAAAGCATGCAGAGGCTTTGTGACAAATACAACCGAGCCATTGATAGCATTCATCAGTTGGTATGTATTTACCTTTGTTATATTGTGATGCCTACCTAGTTGGCTTTATTCAGGCTAGGGGTTTCAAATTCATGTACTGAACATGACATCCAAAGAAGAGCTGACTTTCTTAGCGCTCACTTGTGTATTTGCTTAAACAGCGGCACTACCATTACAGCATTTCCATTCATTCGGGAGTTAATAAATCATCTATTAAACCATGCTTTCTGGGCCAAACTTGGCACTTGAGGATTTAGCCTTGGAGTGAATTTATATAGTTATACAAGAATGGCTTAGTTTTTCTAAAATGCAGGTTTGCAGGCTCGTAGTCCCTAATGTGCACTTGGCACTGATGCTTTGACATTTGAAATAACTGAGTTACTTTTGAAAAAGGGTTCTTTTGCATGCATCATACCTAGCTTTTTCGTCAGAAACGTCACAAGGATTTAATGTATACATGTTTACTCGTGCGTGTGGGGATCAAGACTTAAAGGCTCCTTAAATGCTCCGTATGAACCCTCTTGTGTATCATGGCAATGATCCATAGATTAAGAATTCCCTTACTGTTCAGTAAAGCTATATTTTAGAGTTGTTTTGTTCCAAAGGATCACTATGAAGGAAGAAATGGAATGATTCTAGTTTAATATGTTTCTAATGATAGATAACTTTTCTTACCCCACGTTAAAGGCTGAGTTGAAGGTAATGAAACTTAGATTAATATACTTACTAATATTAAGAATTTTACTTAATCTCTAGAATTTAGGTGCCAGTTCTTTCAGTAGTATATGTCATTGCACTTAAAACACTCATCCAATTTAATACTACATCTTATTCAGCAAAAACACAACACTAAACATATGCTGTCCTTAAAACTCATAAAACTAGCTTTCATCTTCCCCACTATCACTGTCATTTTTATTCATAGACAGAAATATGAGTTTTCCTGCTTTTTCAACTCCCAGTCGATTTCTTAGCTTTGAGTGGATAATACCAAAGGATGAAAATATTCTGTCTGTGCTTGCAAAGGAAGCTACTGCTGTGAAAAGTTGGCTTAGCAACTGAAGGAACTCTGTTTCAAGGTGCCTGGCTAATGATTTCCACCAATTCAGGGGAGTGACTTTGTTCAAAACATCATCAGTAAACATGTACTGTTTAAATGGTTCTGCTCCAGCCCTGAAATTTATTATGTCTGGCATAACTGAGGAGTGATTTTGAGATGCCCATGCCATGGCAGCAGCATCTTTTTCAGAAGTTAGGCATCTACCTTTATAACTGAGGTTGAGAATGTTTGCAAGAAAATGAGGTGGAGTTAGTGCTTGATCCATTCGCTGCTTTATTGCCTGAAGTTTAACTTTCTGGTGAGGTATTTCTTTCTTCAATGTCTCTTGAAGTGCCTTCCAAATTTCAACAGCATCAGCAATGCAGCAACAATTTTTCTGGAGTTTGTTTAAGGCTATGGATATAGGCTTCAGTGTACTGAGCATATCCTCTACATTCCTCTTTAATCCAATGTTAGATACTTTGGATGAGATACTTCCATCTATTTTAGCATGGCTTTCTTCGCAAAGTTTTCTGAGAATAGGCCAGTTCTTAATAAATTGTTCAAAACAATCACCGAATTCCATCGAACATCTTGAGGGAGAATTAGTTTGGATCCTCCTGCTCTCTTCAGTGAAGCTGAAGCAAAATGGTTGTAACTGAAGCATTTTGTGACTTAAGCAACATTTTTCTTTTATTCCTGGAGAAGACGTACTTTGGCTAAAAGTCTTTGGCTAAAAGATGCATTAAATGGGCACTGCAGCCACATGTTATTAAGAAGCATCCTTCTGTTTCTTCTTCTAAGTATCTTCTCATCTTTGCAATGTTTGCAGCATTGTCTGTGACAAAACTGCACATGTGACAGTGGAATTTTTGTTCACAGTTTATTACAGCTTTCACTGCCACTTTTTAAATATTCTGTTGTGTGGGCATTTCCCGATGTATCTATTGGTTCTGAAAGATATACAACCCCATCTTCTGTTGTCACACAGGCATATATTACTGGATCCTTGTATACATTGCTCCACCCATTAAGGCTTAAAGTGGCAAATTTCTCCTCAGTATTTCTTGCACACCTGTTCAAGTTCCTTCTCATACACTGTATCTAGCAACCTTCCCCCAATGTCTACTCTTTTAGGTAGAGCGTAGCCTGGTCATAAGGACTCAACCATGTCAATGAAGTGTTTTATTGTTAACAATGCATAAATGAACTGAGCAACCTTTTCATGGATGATGTCTTGTTGGTATTTGCGGGTCCTTACTACAAACCCATCCATGATGGTGGCTTTATTGGATGATTGAAATCTTTAGCTTGCTACTGATATTTTGTTGTCTGAAATATGTTTAATTGCAGCACTGCTGATAAAAGTACCAACGGATAACTTTGAAGTTGTTACAGATAGACAGTCACAGTCAAAGTCTCTTATGCTTAAATGGAATCTTGAAACAAAATTGAAAAATGATTTTGAATAGTCATTCTTCTCACTCTCTTATTCAGTTAATCATTTACAATTTTTTCAGCAAGGATGCAGATCTGATTCCAAATTACCAAAAAAGCTAAAGACTGACTGCACTCAGAGTGCACTTAATTTTGGAGTAAGCTCCATAGAACTCACTGGCACTTCTGTTTTTCAAGAAAATAAGTATAGGATGGAGTTTCCTTGAGAAAGCTGAGTTACGTTGAAGTAAAATAGGGAATAGACTTATGGCATCACCTTTATGGTCTGTGGCCATGATGTTCCAAAATAAGGGGCATCTATTATGTAATATAAAATAAGAAAATGACACCCAGTGGCAACTGGCAATTCTAGATTTCTCTTACTACAGTTTTCTGTACTGTATACTTGGGTGATAGATTCTAAACCTAGCTAGCTAACTAAACAAGCCCTAAGGATTAGCTAAGCTAAACTTTTTTTTCTAGCCACATCCAATATATCAAATAGCTTGGGAATTTACTTGTTAAGACACACTTATACTAAAAGGCATAGAGAGAGTCTTGAAGAATGATGCATTGCAAAGTGAATTATTTAAGTTACTAACCAGTTGATTCACATTGTTCTTCAGACATATCCACATCATTTTCTCCCAATAAGCAGTTTTCATTATGGTGCTTCATTCCTTCAACTAGGTCCTGCTTACACTTGACACGTTTTCCTTTTTTAACTAGGGAAGGAGTTTCTTCAAAATATTCCCAGATAGGGTCTCTTACGCCCAGAAGCCATGCCAGTTTTTCTGTGGCAAAAGTGGGGGGGAATATAGGAAGCTGTGTGTGTAGTGAATAGTGTCTTCTCTTTTTCTTTCCAGTACACTCCACTGTTCCTTTCTACTCTGTCTCTCAGTCTTTAAGACAGTTTCTTAACTAACTGTTCTGCCTTGCTTGGCCCAGCTCAACCACCACATAAGCATAGAACAACAATCCTATCCAGCCTGTGTCTGTCTTTGCACATGTGACTTTTGTCTGTTGAGAAACAGAAACTGAAAGCCCAGAATTTTGAAGAAGCAAAAGCTGATAGTTAGGCTGGGCAGACTAGAGCCTTTAATTCATTTTTATGAGACTGTAAATGTAGGTTTAACATGTTTGTGATGGGATTTAATTTTCTCTTATTTTTTAAACGAGAGAGACGTATTTTATTGATATAAAAAATCCAATTTTAAATAAAAAAAAATCTGATTTAAATAAAAAAAAAATTATCCACCCTAATTCAAAGTAAACCTCAGAAAGACATGGCCAGCGGGTTAGAACTTCTCCCAGACTTTGCATCCCTTTGGAATTTACAAATCTACGTATATTTGCCTGACTCATAGATGCTTGCCACACTAATATTGTTTTTAATAGGGTAAATTCTTCAGCATTTACAAACACTGACTGAAGTGAGAATCTAGTCAGTTTCACTCCGTCCTGCTAGTGTCCTGCTGAATGTAGGAGCCCAGGCTATATAGGTGCTGGTACTAGAGGTGCGAGGATGCTACTGCATTCTGATTTGGCGTGCTTTCCATTATATACAAGGTTTATAATTTGGTTCAGTGGCTTGCAGTACCCTATTAAAAAAATTGTTTCCGCACCCCTGCCAGGCTAGCTGACTTGAGCAGAAATGGTGAATGGCTTCTAGGGTAGCTGCATTGAGACCTCAAACAGAGGATCAAATAGGAGGGATCCTGGAGTTACCCCTTTTCTCTGAAAGGAAGATGTGACTACCAGGAAAGAGATGGAAAAGATGCCCAGAAACAAAGTTTACAGACGTATAAAATCCAAAGGGGAAGACGAGAGAGTTCAGAAACATCAATAGCTTCTATTTAGGATTGAGATTTTTAGTCAAATGAAGTTTAGCTTTTTCTCTTCCACTCCCTCCTTGAGGGTGATTCCTCACATGCTACACACCATGGCAAGAACCCTCCCCCCTTATGTTGATGGCGCAATCAAATACAGTAGTTACATCAAGTATGCAGGCAGACCTTAGTTGCTTTTTTGCTGATGTATCTGATATGGAGTCTTTGAAAATACCTATTAGGTCAGGTGACGCAGATAGTAACGGAAACCAGACTAATTGCTGCAGAAGTTCTTTAGCATGTCTTGCTGCTGCTTATAGAAGGATTGTAGATCAATTTCCCTCATACAAGAGAAGGGGTGGAGGAAAGATGTTTGGCTTCGTGTCAGTCTCCTTTCTTCCCAAAAGCACAGCTACGTCTTGATGTATTTTTCTTGATTACATTTTCTTCCTTCTCCCCACTCTTAGTGGAAAGGAACCACCCAGCCCATGAAACTGAACACTCGTCCCTCCAATGGGCTCCTCCGTCATATCCTGCAGCAAGTATACAACCACTCGGTGACTGACCCAGAGAAACTCAACAACTATGAGCCCTTTTCCCCAGAGGTGTATGGAGAGACTTCCTTTGATTTAGTGGCCCAAATGATTGATGAGATTAAAATGACTGAGGATGACTTGTTTGTTGACTTGGGCAGTGGTAAGTTGCAGGCTGCTTTGTTTTTCCTTTTCTGTCTCTGCCCAGACTTTTTCTTCTTTTGAATAAAAAATTTCAATAACTTTACACTTGGAAAGTAATCCATCCCCACAGACTCTGTATATCTGGCTGTGCACTCCTGACAGATGAATGCTTTCCTTTCTGTATTACTAGTGGGATGTGGCACCAAGCATGTCACTGACCCACAAAGTTGTGAAGAAAGGATTGAGTCTTCAGGAAACTTCAGTTTTCTAAGAACACTCCATTTTTGCCACCATAGGTAAATGTACTCATTTTAAAGTATGGCTGGCATCAGAAATAATTGTGTAAAAGTGCCATTAACAGACTCCATATTTTATGCTTTCTGGCTTTTAGCTCCAGTTTGTACAGGCTTTTTTCCTTGAGTGTCAAAACTGCAAACACCACCTGTTATCTGAAAACCAAATGGGTTCTGTCTGTCTGACACAATCACCAACAATAAAGATTTTATATTCATTGTGAGGCCACATAGAATCCAGCTCACTCTTCCCCATAGCTGCATCTATGCTACAGTTTTCATTTTTAACAGAAGTAAAAACCTTTTTGTCAGTTAAGTAACCAGATGTGTCTTAAACACACATGTGGAGCAGATATGTTGAGTAAGAAGATGTTCTTGTTTTAGTTGCTGAAATCTGATTCCCAGCAGGAAAGGAGTAAGAAGAATTTCCCCTTTTAATGTAGAATTATCTGAGGTTGGATTGCGTCCTCTTGCTTTCTCAACAGCCATCCTCTACCCTACCAAAGGAAAAGGGAACCTGCCTATTGAAAATACAGCAGAATTACTAATAGTACCTCAATTTTTATATTTGCTAAATGAAATTCTAAGTCACGGATGTTAAAGCAGGCCACTCACAGGGGACAAAATTAATTTATACCTACCTCCCCCTACGCTGGTAACTATATTTTATATGTCCAGTTAAGTACAATATGAGACACTTCTAAAATGCTGTTTGGGCAGGCACGTGCTTTGTTGTACTGAAATAACTGCTTCACCACAGTTGTGTGCAATTGTTTGTTCGCTAAGGTCATAAGAGATCATATCTGGAAGTCACACAATCCTATTGTTAGCCTAGCAAGATGGAGGGCTGTATGATCTGACTAATACTTCTGCGTAAAATGTTTAGTTTTCCTTGGTGTTGAAAACCACCAAAACCAAATATTTATCGCCAAAGAACCCCAAACCTTATTATTGGACTAAAACCAAGCATATGAAAGATATGAAGTTTTACTAGCATCTGAAAATAGTGGTTTAGCATGCAATAGTCTCAATCTCGATGCCGTGATCATTTTTACATGCACTGGTTTTCAGCTGATGGACACAGGAAAAAAAGGATTTTAATTTCTTCTCCCAACATAACTCTTAACATCAATAAAAGTTTGCACATTGATGTCAGAATTGAGATTGAATTTCCATAGTATTCTAGTCAATGTGGTATGGTATACAACGTAAACTAGAATACCATTCTAACAATAGCATAACATCCAACGACTTTAGTGCCTTTCCTATATCTCGACGTATAGGAATCATTCATCCGCCACGGAATGTAACAACCATTGGTGAAATGTTACAGCATGTTTTTTAAGGCTAGAAGCCCCATAATATTATATCCAGTTGGCATTGCAAATGGAATTTTAGGGAGGCAGAACATAGCTATGTAAATCGGAATTAGGATAGTGGTGTTACCTGCTATTGCAAAAAAGTGATCTCCTTTTAATGAGTGGTCAGTGAAGAGAGAAGGCCAATAATGATTCCTTATATTGTGTTTATTTAGCCATGTAAACACACACAGCTTCCCTCATTCGCCCTCATTCCTTTGTTCATTACTTAATAGTTGCATCTTCTTATTCATATTATAAACTGTTCAGAACAGTGGCTGCTTTTTATTCTATTTGTGCAGTATATAGCAAAATTGGGCCCTGGTCTGGGCCCTCTAGGTGCTACCATCATGCAAATATTATATATATGTTATACAGGATTGTCAGCTTCGTGGTTCCCCATTATACCAAAATGGGTATTTGTATCAATAATGATTTAATGGCAAGAGCACCACCTCCTCAATTATCAGTGCACCTTCCTGCAAGCAAGCAATGAAATGGAAAATGGCAATGTATTTTCTGTGCAAATGGGCTATCTGCTTCGCTTGAATATTTGTTTCCCTAATGATAATCTATGAAACTATGAGAAACGCATTAGTGAGAGTGTGCATTTTATATTAGTCCAGTACAAAAGATGATAAACTTTGTATTAGAATGAATATAGAATTGGTTTGATTGGCAGTTGTAATCAATTGCAGTAAGAAATGTAGAATGATTATATCCTCTTATAAAGATTTACTGTGTACTTGGCAAAATCTGGGTCACGTGTACAATCAGAAGTTTAGCTGTGATTTTTTTTTTTCTTTTTTCACATAAGCCAGAGAGATGTAATGTCTCTGCTTTACATCCCAGACAAGATGTGGGAATGGCAGCTAATTACCGTTGGAGATGTCTCTGGTGCAAGCATAATTGAGACTGAGTGATGGGAAGTTCATACATTTTTTAAGGAACGTTTAGTTTTACAGTTTAGCAGTTGCTCCTGCAATTACTTTGTCTATTGAACATTCTTTATTACTGTATTAGGAAATAATCGTGTGTTCATAATTATTAATAATCCGGTGTTGTTAATAATCTTGTGTATTAGCATCTTTTTACCATGTGTTGACTTTTGTATGCATTTTTCATCATGAAGAAAGTGAGGTATAAATGTTTTTTATTACAGCTCTCTCCATTATATTGAAAAATTTAAACTTGCAAAGTTTATCTAGCTGCTGTTTGGTTTTCTTGCAGAACCAAAAAAACATCCCTATTTACTTCCTGTACTTCCTTTTAGTGGAAAATAGGCCCCAGAATTGACATAACTGTTTTGAAGTTGGAACTGTTCTTTGTAATATAAATTGACTGATAAATATATACGACAGTGTCATATTTGTATTATGGGAGTTCCCATTGTGCTAGACACTCTACATACTTCTGAAAAGAGACAGTCCCTGCCCTGAAGAGCTTAGTCTGAATAGACAAGATAAAGGGTAAGCGAAAAGATGCATTATCCTCACTTTTCAGGTGGGGATCGGACACAGAAGTTGTGCAGAGTTACCTAGGAGCTATGTGACGGAGCTGGGAATTGATTCCAGATTTTTTGAGCCCTAGTCCAGTGCCTTAAGCACAAGGTCATCCTTCTCCTTGCATACATCTTACATCTTGGCCTTTGTTTTAGAAGCATCTTCTTGTGTACGGGGGTCTTTTTACTACAACTCTTTCTCTACCTGCAGGTGTGGGTCAGGTGGTGCTTCAAGTTGCTGCTGCCACAAACTGCAAACATCACTATGGTGTGGAGAAAGCCGATATTCCAGCCAAATATGCTGAGGTAAATTACATCTCAGGGATTTTGAGATTGTAGGTGTCTGATTCCAGGGCTGGCTCAATGCTTTGTCTTGCAGATAATTGCTATGTATTACAAAGCGGGAAACCTGAGTTTGAATCCTAGACAGTCACTGGCAGCGCTTGCTGAGTGATCAGAAATACCATTAACTGGTCTCTTAGGAGAGCTGTGATCAGCCCTGTGAGAAAACCAGGTGGCATGAACCTTTGTAACTGGTGATGGAAAGCTTGTAAAAAGGGAACAAAAGACAAAATGGAAGATACAGGTTTAATTTAGACACCTTACTGCCTAAATTGGGGATTTCAGGACCCCACTTGGAATCCGCTGTCTGGAATGGGTCTTTGGAAAGGCTTTGCTAATGCTGTGTAGGGTGTAACACATCTAGGAAGATGTTGAGCAACATCACGGTATTGGGAGATGGAATAGCTGGAATTCCTTAATTTTTTTTTAAAAAAGCTGCAATCCAAATCATGCTAAGAGTGTCATTTAGCAGCCCCAACCCTTAAATCATTCAGCTTAGATATTAAAAATGTTAATATAGCTGGAGCTGCAGTGTAACTGAAGCCTATCAATTGTACTGGAGTATTCAGTTAATAGCAGTGCTCAGTATGCACCCAAATGAAGTACTTACGATGAAGTCTCATAATAAGACCATTGTACTTAGTCAGGCAAGCAGTTTTCTTTACGCTTCCATTAATTCTATGTCAATGGGGACATGCAAAGTTAATCAACTTCAAGAGATACATGGAACCCAGATGAGTTGCAAACCATAAAAGTTGGTCGAGCCTTGCAGTGAGCATTCTCTACTTCCTCCACTAGGCTATACAGAGCTTCTCACCTTTAACTCCTTGTAAAATAAAACAAGTGGACTATGTCTGTTTTAAATGCAAACCTTAGTTTCTCAAAGAATGTGTATATAAACTTTGGCGCTTCATTTTCAAGAATGTAGGTAAAGGGCTCTGATTCTGTGATGAGTGCTATAGAAGGGCCTAGGAAATAATTTGTTCTTATTCTTTATTATAATCCCTTGGAAGTTTCGAGCTGGAGCACTTTTACCAAATCTTTCTCCCTCACTTTCTTGTGTGAGCATTCTACCATATTTTAGAGCAGCTCCCTAGGCTAGGCTCCTGGCTCTTTATTTAGTAGTAAGCACTGTTTAAAAACCACTTACTTGTGAGAGAAAATACATATAGGGCCACAGCCTTGTTTACACTAAGGCCCTCTTACTCCACTCTGGCAATACCTACTTTAGGGACCATTTACGCAGAGCAGTATGAAGGGTCCCTCATGTAGATGACAAGCAGGCTGTAAAGAATTACATGAACTTCACAAGGGAATATATATAAAGTATTAGGAGTACTAATCCCGGTGGTGTCCCATTTTAATTGTGTTAGGTCAAGTATTTTATGACTTAACAAAGTATACTTCATTCAGACAGTAATCTTTACACTTATAAATGGGTGTCCATTAGATTATCGACTTGATAGCTGCTGCAACTTCAGAATGTGTGAATCTGCCCTTATATAGCCTATCTGCTTCTTGCTGCATTTAGATTGGCTCAGCCTTTTTTCTCGACACACATTTTGGTCAGGGATTGTATTGAGCTTGTTGTTGAATTTGTTGATAGCCAAAGTTCTCTGGCTACTCCATCACTTTATGCAGATTTTAAACTTTCACTTAAAATGGGGAAGAAACCCTAAATTTCAAATCTATGGTTTTGAAGAAAATCTTCGAAAATGTGAACTAATGTTGCACTGTCTCTGACTCTGAAGATTGAAACAGTATTTCTGAGTGGTATGAATTGTCATCGTCTTCTCTCGGGTGTGTTAACTCTGAAGCTTACTGGGAATTCAAATGTCAGCGCACATTGTTTCACAGCTGACATTACAGCAGAAACCTCCAGCTGATTGGGGATTGTAAGTGGAGTTTGGGATGGTGGAAGAAACCTGAATATAATTTCTTTCCTCCTCAATCTGAGCCCTGCATTTGTGGACCCGTATTTTGCAGTTACAATAGGTCTTAAATTGTGACTGTTTCTTGCTTTTCCCAATAGATATCCATTTCAATTTTAAATGGAGTGAATAGGGATAACTAACTGACCCTCACTGCTACAGTGCTGAAACACCATGTTGTCTACACCCACAGTTTATAGGAAGGATTCAGAAAGATAGTGGTACTGCTTCTTAGAAGTCCCAGACTCTCTAGATGTGAAGGATTTTCAGTTCCTTTCTCCTGTGTCTGGCAATGGAAACCCACTGCCAACTAGTTATGTTTGAATTACAAGTGCCTTGCCATCCTATGCAACTGTAGTCTCTTCAGTCATAAGTTGAAGCACACCCCCAGCTGCCGGTTGTGTGTTGCAAGGAAACTGCAATAGCAACCGTAAGAAGCATGCCTACTTCTGCTTTCTCATTCACTCTAGCAGATGAGTCTTTACCCCTCTTCACTATCTGGGTTCAGATGGGACTACGTTGACTGCCTCCTGCTTACTCTGAGATTGTGTAGCACACCAGCAACAGTTACACCATCTTGGCAGACTGAGCAGTGTCAACTTGAGTGTTTTCAAGGCTTCTGTGGAGAGGGGAGAAAAGAATAAGTCAGCATTGATGATTTGGCCCTGGAGAAGTAAAGGAGAGTTTTCCCCTAGGGATCCAGAAGGGCAGACTTTCATTATGTATCTGATTTTTTTTCCCCCAGTCCCATTCAAACGTTAATGGCAAAGAACTTTTATAGGCCAGTGAGCATTTCAGAAGTTGCCTCTACTCCTCTCACTATCATGTAACTGGTATCACGAGATGTCCTAATGGGTGGTTTTGTTTTTCCTCCCTTTTCTAGACCATGGACAGAGAGTTCAGAAAGTGGATGAAATGGTATGGGAAAAAACATGCAGAATACACAGTGAGTGAAACTCAGCTGAAAATCTTTGTGCTCCAGTTATTACTTATGTTCAGAATGTACAGGTCCCCCGCCTCCCCTTCCCCAGTCAAGAAGCAGCATGTCAGATTGCTTCCTGTCCTTTATTTCGCTGCTGATGATTGATCTCTAAAAAGACAACCTCCCAGGTCCCCTTCTTTTGACTCACTTGATATTTGGCGTGTGTTATTGGGAATGTTATTGAGGTTTGCAAAAGTTCTTGGAAGCCCCTTTCTTATAAAATCTCCTAATTCACTGTTTCCTGCTCCCACATTCAAACATCATTACAAAAATTGCTCCCTGATTAGCCACTGTGAGAAATTAATGTAATTCCATTTTCCAGTGGCTCTCTCAGAATCCTGAGTACCCCTGCTTGTTTGTGCGTCATTATTTCATTATTCCTCTTAAAAAACAAAGCTAGTTTGAGGTCCCTCAGCTGCTATCCTTCTAGTCAAGGAGGATTGAGTGTGTCCATGTTGTTCCATAGTCATTTGAAGGAATTACCACTGGGTGATTCAAAGGAATCTTCCCTTCTCTGGGGTTTCAGCTAGCTACCACTGCTGCATTCCTAGCTTGGGAGCAATTGACCAGGAAATGGATCCCGATCTCTCATGGGACTTGCGCAGAGCTGTACCGCTAAGCTACTGGGCCATTTGGCTTTGACTTTCCTGATGTTATCAATGGCCTCTCATTGGCAGGGTTTGTCATGGAGGAAGGATATTTTTCATTTGCAGAGAACTCAAGACTTGTACTCCTTTAATGTCCAGAGGCCTGCCTTGTAATGTAAGGGCTCTATTATACCTCCTTGAGAAGTAGGCCATCTGCTGGAGTAAGGTGACAATGTTGTCTGTCTCAAAATATCTCCTTACTGAAGCTGACATATAGTGTGTGGCACTGTTCCTTTAGATATATGCTGATCCCCTGGTAGGACTTGTTTGCAGTAGGATTAATGTCAAGACTGCGAACTCTTTCCTGCTGCGAAACTGTATGCAAGTCTTGCTTCCCAGGAAGTGGCCATATGGCACTCTTCCTGTGTGCTACCCAGCTGGCATTAGATGAAAGAAATAGTTACTGAAGATATTTCATTTATGATCCGTGTAATTTAAAGACTAGGGAAGTAACCTAGAAGTGATGATGAATGTATATTGAATGCCTTAGGTTGCAAGTATTGCCACATTGAATATTCCATGTGGTGGATTCTGACACTATTATGGAAACAAGACTTCTTATTTTTTGTTTAGTTCTTTGGCTTTTATAACCTTTCCTCCAATGGTAAGGACTGGGGCCAAATTTGTGAAACTCTCATGCCTAAAGTTAGGCTCCCAAATAAGCATCTTGGTTTTTCAACGGTAATGAGCAGCTGAGCTCCCATTGAGGTCAGTGACAGTTTGAGTTCATGGCACCACTAAAAATCAGGCTTCTTTGTATATAGATGCCTAAATATGGATTTAGAAGTCTTAACATTAGGTCACCTAGGTTTGAAAATTTTCTCATCTCCACCTCCTTATCATACATGGCAGATTTTTACTTACACTTTTTTTTGGCATCTAACATCCCTTTTTAAACACTAATCGGCTGGCAGCATATTACGTGTATCTCTAATTGTAACAAAAAGTAGGTAATGAACAATTTCCCCCAAGCCAACATACCTTAGCTAAGGATATGCACTTCCTGGTGGATTGCAATGGACTCTGTCCATAATGCTTGTGGCATGGACATTGCGTAAGGGAAATAAGTCCCAAATTCTTCTATGTATAGTTTTCCCACATGGCAACGTGCTGTGAAGCCATCTTGTTTTTGGCAGTAAAACAATAATTCTATCTATTACTGCTGTCATAATATGGTCTGTTATCACCATGAGTAGAATGCATTGGAAGATACAAGGCAGAAAAGCTTCATCTATGTATACTGAATGTTGTGGTAATCAACAGTGCAACTCCATGTGAAAGCCCTCATTTGCTGCTTATAAAATGCCTTGGATACAACCATCCATTATCTCAGAGGACAGGAGCTCTAGATGTTTTCAGGGGATTCTGAAGATCCCAGGCTGTGGCGATAATCATCAATATAACTAAGGACTAGAGTGGTTTGTGACCAACTAGATTTTAACTGTGTAAATTCCATTCTAGATGACTGGATTAAAAAATTAAGTAAATATTTTTAGAAGACTAAAGAGTTGGGAAGAAGGGAGTGAAAGATTGACATAAATTCAGTGAGAACAAGTCTCTGATCCTAGCTGCTGTTTGGCATAAATGATTTGGACAGTGGTATTGAGTTCATGCACGTGGTTGCTGCCTTGCTCTAAAAATCAAAATTGTAACAGACACGGGACAGCAGTAAATCCTGCTGTTCCTCCTGCATGACTTTTTTAGTTCGTTTACAGTCAGGTATCCATAATTAAACTCTGGATCCCTAGTACAACTGGCTCTGTCTTCTGAAAAATGAGTGACAGAATAACATGTTGGGGTTCATATTGACTCCATATCCTATGTGCTCAGTTTACAAGTCAGGTGAGGAGTCTTTCCTAGCCCAGTCCCACAAACATGGCCTGGAATTTGCAAATCAAATTGTTCCCTCTTCTGAATGGAGCAGCATCATGGGCAATCGATTCTGAAATCAGAACTTAGTTAAGAATTCTGTTGATTCACAGACCTAAATAAATGATCTAGGTTGCTTTTTTCCACATTTCCATTGCACTTGGTCTGCAGTGTTAACAAAAATAAGAAGGAATAAAATATATTTTAATGAGAAGAGTTAGCATACAGAATTTGCAGACAGAATACAGACACAGACAGATCCTTCAGTAAGAAGATGCCATTTTAAAAGTCACACTTCAGTCCACAATTGCATTGTAAAGTTCTCCAGCTGGAACATAACAATTTGAGGCATTTTGGAGTCCAAGGCACCTGCTGAGCTAAGATGTTAATAATGGATTATCACTGGAACTTAAAGATATGAGTCCTCATTTTGGGCATGAGAGAGGAGACATTGGGAGAGAGAGTGCTCTTTTCTCTCCTTTCTGTGAAAATATATACCATTTGAAAAAATAGCCACCACCTGTGGCTGTTAGTGCCTTCAGTTTGTTGCTTAGGACATTGTATCCCACTGTTGGTCACTTCAGCCTTTTGGGCAAGAGTGTTCCACTGCAAATGTAAACCGCATTCTTTGTTTTTTGACTGTAAAATAACATTTTCTTATGTCAGTTCCCATGAAACTGGAACTAGTGCCTTGAAAGTTGGCAAGGTTAGTTTCAAACTTTTTTCAGAGTATCTATTGTCCAAGGAAATCAGTGTGTTTTTCTTAGGTGATTAGAACTGGGTAATTACAGGGTCTTTCTTGGGGAATTTCTGCACATGTTCAGTTATCAAATTAAGCTTGAACGCTGACGGGGAAAAAAGTTGCCATAGGCACACGTTTATTTTTCACTCTGGTGAAAGGCTGGCCTTTTTTTGGTTTGGTCTGGATTGATGACAGAGCGATTCCCCTGCTCTTTTCCTGCTGTCAAATAGAGCTTGATTTAGCCCTAGGGGAAAATTCTTAGCCATTAGTAGTCCCCAAATCCTTGCAGGTCTGTAGCGGAGTCTTAGGGCATCTATACAGCAAGCAGTCTGCTCCGGAGTTGCTTTAATGAACAGTGGTGTAAATTTGGTTAACGATGAGGGTGAAACCAGGGTTCACTCTTATTTTGCAAAACCTTGTTTATCTGGCTTTAGCTTTTTTAAAATCAAGGGTGGTTTGGATCATTTTGTTCTTTATCCAACCTTCCCAACACTTTGGTATGGGAGGTATGAAGGCAGGGGTGGAGAACAGGGAATCCAGATGCATGATTCTAACTCTGCAAATTTCACTGAGGCTGCAAGTATGGTTGCTTGGAGTTGTGCATTTGATTTACCCCTCTCACTGAAGCAGATTATGTCATGGAAGGAAACGTCACTCGCCTAGGTATTTTCTCACCATGTCCCAACACCACAAATGAACTTGGGTGCATTAGTGGTGGATGCGTGTAGTCCCTACACAGTCTTTCTTGTAGCCCGCAGGCCTCACCTAGCTTTTCTGCTAGGTTTGGTTTAGGTTTGGATTACATGTTTTGCCTCTTTCACAGAAGTCTTGCTTCAGAACACAAACTTCCTTGGTGAAGAGTTCCAGAGGGGTAGCTGTGTTAGTCTGTATATAGAAAAAACGAGAGTCCTCTAGCACTTTAAAGACTAACAGATTTCTGCAGGCATAAACTTTCGTGGGCTGAAACCCACTGTGGCTTCACCCTAATGTTTAACCAAATTTACATCACTGTTCATTAAGGCAACTCTGGAGCAGACCCCTTGCAAGTTGGCCCACGAAAGCTTATGCCTGCCGAAATTTGTTCGTCTTTAAAGTGCTACAGGACTCTTGTTGTTCAAGCTTCCTTGATATCACTTGCAGTGATGTATTTTGTAGGCACATATCTATCCTTACCCGTGCTTAAAACTTCCATTGCCTAATAGTGAGCTCTCTGCAGCAAGGATGTAGGCAGGATGTGTATTTGTCCTAGATATTTTTGAATGTCCTATTTCAGCGGGAAACTTGATGTTTTGGTATTTGAAAAGCCCTCCAAACGTCCCCTGTGGCTTTGAAATGATGCCACGTTTCAGAGGTTTGGATTATTGCCTCTAGTTATTTTTGCAACGAACAGGGGCTTAAAAATAACCACGTGTACTTTTCCAGGCAGAATTAACTGTTTTTGTGAGCCAAGCACTTTGCACTGAGACAGCTAGAGTGTGTGTGTGTTTATGGCATTGTGCAGTCAGAGCTTTACCACAGAGCTTTCCAATCTAGGTATGGGGAGAGAATATTAGCTCCTCTTAGATTTTGGAGCCCAAAACTCTGGGAAAGAGGACTTGGCATTGAGAAGCAGCTGCTGTTCCCTGTTATAATGAATATAGATCTTCAGTAGTATGTTCCTTGTTGCTTCCCATGGGTTTGAGCTGCCAGTTCGCTTTGAGTTGCATACATCAGCTACCATGCATATTCTTACAGTTGCTGAAGAGCAAACCTATCAGTCTGAAAACCTGAGGGAAGACCTACCTCTGCTTCTAAATTTAGAAACAATGGGGTCTGGCAGCTCTCTGAAGTGGATTTCAGTGAGCTAATTATCCTTTTAGATAAAGCAGGTCCCCTGCATTGTCTAATCAGATGAAAATATCTGTATTACAGATGGTCCTTTCCATTCATTATTCACTGAGGAGATGAAGTTTGTGTGTGAGAGAGAGGGTACAATGATTGGAAGAGGCTGCGTGCTTCCCCACTGCTGTTACTGCCATCTCACACTGGCAGGCTGTGGTTTCCCTGTGTGACCTCTACCATACAGCATGCTGTACTTAAGCAGTGCAATAACCCATCAGAAACTGGCTGTGCAGCTGTTTAATTACCATGGAAGAGCTCAAATTTCCTTACCAGTTCTTGTTCCAAATGAAATTGCGGGATTCTTGTTTGTGCCGCTTGTTTGTGTAGTGTTGGGAGACCTCAATTTGAGAGCGATATTTTTTTTGGGGGGGACACTTGCATTCTCCTTTGGAGCTGGTGAAGGTCAGTAGCATGGCTATGGAACTGCCTCCTGAAGGATGGATGATGGGTGGGTAGCTCTCTTTGCTTCCCAAAATAATAATTAAAAAGCACCTTACACCACAGTCATCAAACTTCACAGCAGGCTGTTTGCCCAACTTGTTGGTTGAAGATATACTGCTACATTAAGGATGTAAGCTTAGAGGTGGCTTGAGAATCTATCAACAGGGTCCAAAACAGGCATAAAAGCATCACATAATTTCCACACTGTGCTTTTAAATAAGTGATGGTAGGTCACTGGTGCAGAATCCTCTCCCTTGCTTCCATATTGAGAAATGTTATCTACTAACTTGAAGTAACAAGAAACCAGGCTGTAACACTGTTGGGCCATAGCCATGTTTAAACATGGCTATTTTTGTAGGGTAGAAGAGGACAAAATGACTACCTTTCCCATTTCTGGTGAGGATTTTATCCAAGCACTGGCTAAATATGGGCTAGCTTCTACAAAACCATGTTTGAACATGGTCGTGTGGTCCACTTGAGTTGTTATATGGCTACTACTTGGGTGGTTAGACAGGAAAAACATTTTCATGTTTAACCCATGGTATGTGGCTTTTCAGGATTAAAACATGATTTGGTTAGAACACTCTCTGTTTGCACAAGCAAGATGAATCCATAACACAGTTGGGTCACGGCCATTTTTATAGGGACCTGAAATCTAATCAGTTTAAAAAAAAGTATTTAAAAGTAGTTTGAGACGCTACTCCAGTCCTGAGTCCTCCAGTTAAGTGGCTGGCCCTATAGTCTGTGCCTTCTCTCCTCGGTTACTGTGTGAGAGCCCAGACAAACAGAAGAAACTGATTAGATGTGGAGAAACGGTGAAACTGACTCAACACTCCTTGTCTAATGTACAAAGTAAACTGAAATAGAGATTTGTTTTGCCCTCTGTCTTTCAGTTAGTCTTTCAGTTACCTGTAAGAATGATAGATAAGACTTTCCGACAGAAGCGTGCAAGTCTTTTAGACAATTAAATTGAAAGTGTCCTTTTATGTGCTGTTGGCAAAGCCTAAAAAGTATATCTAGTTAAGTGTTTGTTTGACTAATGTGTTTACCAGCTTCTCTGGTGTCATGTGATTTTTTTAGCTTTTAAAAATATTCAGGAGTTTCTGGCTCAGCTCCTCTTCCCGTGATTCCAATCCTTAAAATGAAGTTAATTGTGTGGTAATAGAGCGTGGGTTTAAGGTAGGGTTAATCTTCTATTGAACAGAACTGTATGATTATAACATGGGTTTGTAGGCATTGTGCCTTCAATGAATACTTTAGTCTGCAGGCTAGAGACGGAAGTGATAGCTCCATTTGCATTTGGAGTTCTATGTCTTTTGACCAACTCCTTTCTTTTATAAAGCTGCTAATTTAGGGCTGTGAGAATCTTGTTCAGTCTCTTACCTTTGGCTCTAGTCGACGTTTATTCCATGTACACGCTCTTACGGCATGTTTACACTACGAACCTAACTCAACCATTGTTAGGTCAGCTTACAGCCACCTCAGTAATTATTGCAGTGGGTAATGTCCACATTACCCTTCTTATGTCGGTGGTGTGCGTCCTCACCAGGAGTGCTTTCACTGACTGAAGAAGGGCAGCGTAGGGAACTGAGAGCCAGAGCTCTCAGGTCCATGCTGCTCCCAGCTGGGAGCCCAGCTCCCCTCTTCCTCTGGCTCTCAGATTTTCCTGCTCCCAGCCACCCATTGTCGCTCCTCCCTACTCCCAATGTGGAGTGGGCAGCTGGCGGGTTGTATGTGGTGGAGGAATAGGGCAGCACCAGGAGCCGGGGTGGCAGCTGGGCTTGGAGCAGAAGTGGAGCCAGGAGCTGGCTTTCTTGGAGCTGTGAAATTGACAAAAATGATGGCCAACAGCAGTGTCTACATCACCAAACTGCAGTCTTGTCTGACCCTGCCCCTTCCCCCCGCATCTCTCCCACATGGGCCCAGCATGCTGCTTCCGGCCCCAAGCAGTGCCACATGGCAGCTGGTCCTGTCTCCTGGCCCCAGCCCTTCCTCCTCCCCTCCTACATGACGTGGGCCCAGCTGCTCTGGCCCACCATAAGAGAAAGACTTAGTGGTATGGCCCTCACCACTGAAAGTTTGGTACCCCGCTCTACATGGACACCGCATGGCCCTAACTACACCGATGTAAGCCCTACGCCTCATGGAAATGCAGTTATTGTGGTGTAATAAGGCACTGATGTCAGCAGGAACAAGGCTGTAGTGTAGACGCTGACATAATTAGCTTGACCTAAGTGTGTGGTGTTGCCCAGGCAACATTGGTGTTGCCTGTTGTAAGATTTTGTAATCTTCTGCCCCCTACAGAAGGAAGGGATCCCAGCACTGTTTCAGTTGCTGACACTTTACACCACCTGCTGTAAAATTCACTGTGAACTACTGCTGCTAGGAATTTTTGTGGTGTCCTCTCCCCTTCAGGGAAAGAGGACTACTCTATTGCCCTGTCTCTGCTTCAGGAATTTTCTAAAGACTTCCCACATCTGACAACATTGGGCCTCTGCTCCACTGGTATTAGTGATGTTGGGCACCCTCATATAGACAGGCTGCTGTGTTTCTCACATCACATCGTTTAGATAACTCTGCACAGAGTTATATGACCACGTTAAATATGTCGACAACCCATCCAGCATGCCCAACATTGCTAACACCAAGGGAAGCTGTGCCAGTATTAGCAATTCTGGATTTCTTTTAGAGACTGTCCTTAGTGTAGATAAGGCCTATTGTGTTCTTCCTCAGGGATAATAAGGCTTTAAATTTTGATAGAATTGGATTTAGACTTGAATCACACAAAAAACAGACCTGGTATTTTATATGAGCCAGTAGATATTCAATAGCAAAATAGTGTCCAGTGGAATCTGCTAAGGGTCTTGAGTATAGTGAAACTCTGTTTACAGTAAAATTGAATAAAGATCTGTTATTTCAATGCTTGTAGTGTGCAGACTGCAGTTTTGGTTCAATCAATTCACTGTAAGGATTGGGAGCAAAAGTAACGTTTTCATGATAAGGTTCCATTGTGTTCAGAAAGGCTTGAATTTTATAGAAGTAGCCCCCAAACTGGCACTATTTTATACTGGTGGCTATAGTTTCTAGAAAATCAGACAGCAACTGAGGCAGGCTGAGATAAACAAAAGGGTAAGGCAGCAACAGTAAAGCCCAAGTGTTAGTGGTTTGGATTTAGGACCATGAACTCTGCTGTCCTAAGTAGGCAAATTATTCATTGTTACTTGACTTGTGTGGGTCTAGAGCTAATGGTCCAATTTGAGTTTCTTTGTGAACTGCACAAATATTATTGCGGCGCTGGTGGTCTGTGGAAGCCAGTAGACTAGACATCGGTCATAACCAGCACCCTTGGAAATACTTTTCTTAATTAACCAAGTGCACGTATTTTAACATTTGCAATATTCCATATCATAACCACAGGGAATACTTCAAATATCAAGGTAACTTAGGGCCAGTCTGTGCTCGAAGTGCTACATCGGGGCAGCTGTGCTACTGTAGCGCCTCTGGTGGTGGTGGTGATTTATGCTGATGGGAAAGAGCTCTCCTGTCTGAATAATAAATCCCCCTCCACCAGAGGTGGTAGCTATGTTCGCAGGAGAAGCTCACCTGCTGACAGCTCTATCCACACGTGCGCTTAGGTTGGTGTAATTTACATCGTTGGGGTGGTGGTGGCTTATTCACACCCCTGAGCAGCGTAAGTTATACTGAAGTAAGTGGTAGTGTAGACCTCGCCTTAGGCTAACTGATAAAAGTTTGTGTGAGCATTGTGGGTGCTGAAGGAATTAAGTAATACTAATTGTAGTAGCAGGACTCTGGAATTTTTCTTTTCCTTTTGGGGTGGCCTACGCTACAGACTTACATTGGTATAAATACGACATTCAGGGATGTGAAAAATCCCCACCCTGAACGACGTAGTGATACCAACCTAACCCCTGGTTTAGCCAGTGCTGTGCTGACGGGAGGGCTTCTCCTGTCGCAGCAGCTACCGCCTCTCTGGGACGTGGAGTATCTATGCTGATGGGAACAGCTCTTCTGTCGGCATAGGTAGCACCTTCACTAAGCACTACAGTGGTGCGTCTGTAGCGCTGTGTCTAGACAAGCCCTTAGATTGCAAGATTTCCAGGGCAATGGCCATCTCTTCTGTATTCTATGAAGAACCTAGAACAATGGAACTTGACTACTGAATCAGGATCTTTGCATGCTATCATGTAATGATTGATGTTTTATGTAGAAACAAAGCTGAAACCATAATGAGAGCTTTTCTGGCAGTCTGTTTACTAGGCTTTCTCTAAAGCTTTCTACCATTGATGCAGCACCACTAGCAGGAACAATGATGGGAGTGCTGCAGTAGATGAGGTACTTGGTACCTTGTCCAATCCTGTCCAGAGCACGTCTGGATGAGATGCCTTAGTTAAAAGGGCAGTGATTTCAGGCGTCCTGTCTACCGCAGTGATCCCTCTGTGGGAGTTGCACTAGTGGTGGCAAGTTTTAGTGTGAGATGTTCTTTGGAAGTATGACTTGATGGAATGCTGGCAGTTTGAGTCCGTGAAAAAAGGAGTCAAGATATACAGTGATGGGGGGAAAATGCCCACAATGGCCTCAGTTGAGGGTGTGTTTGTAGAAAAGAGATGTTGATTTTAAATGGTCTGCATTCTTATCTTTAAAGCTAATTAGTTAGATGTTCTTGCTAAGATACTGTATTTACATCACAGAACCTTAATTCTGCTTCTTGTACATATGCATTATGATACAGTCTTTATGTGGTCACATACTACGTTCCCCCCCCCCATTCAGTGCATAGGAAAGGACAGCAAATGAGGCTGTCTATAAGATCTCTGCCTCATTCACAGCAGAATTTGGAAACTAGCAAAATGAGGCAGAGAGCTGCAAAAAGTGAAAGAATGGCCTTGTAGTTAAGGACCTAACCTGGGACCCAAGAGATGTGGCTCTGCCACAGACCTCAAATGTGATGTTAGGCCAAGTCATTTAAGCCACAGTTTTCAAAGGTGGCTATTAATTGTGTGTCTTGTTTCCTGGGTGTCCAACTTGAGATGCTTAGAGCCTGATATTCGGATGCACTGAGTACTCATCACTGCAGTGGAAGTCAATAGGAGATGAAGATGCTCAGCATCCCTGAAAAATCAGGTCCTAGGGTTGTCAAGGTGAGCACCCAGCCATTGAGGAAACCTTAAACTAGTGGACATGTTTGCAGACTTTGGCCTAAATCTTCATAGTTCAGTTCCTGATCTGTAAAATGGGATGATATCCCCCTTCCTCCCCACAAAGGGGGGGTTGAGGAGAGGCATTTGTTTAATATATGTGGTAAGCTTGGGTACTGTACTGATGAGTTGAAAAGAGAATCCAATGAGGCAATAAAACCTTGTGTTTTGTTGCAACATTTAGGTGGTGGGCAGTAAATAAACTGTGGGGGACACACTGAATGATTTGCTCCCTCTTGGGGTAAATTGGAGAGCTGGGGATAGGGAATGGCCTGTGGAAAGGGAGGTCTCTCCTTATCTTAGGGAACGGATGGAATCGTTTGAATGAATGTGGGGTAGTTTTCTCTTTGAGCATTTCATGTGGCCCTATTCATAACTAGCATCACAGAGTCGGTGTAGCGATGTTTGCCATGCCTTGGCCAGTGTGCAAAACTGAAAGAGACAGCCAAATGTTTCTTTTTTTTTATAGCTGGAAAGAGGTGATTTCCTTTCAGAAGAATGGAAAGAGAGAATTGCAAACACAAGGTACAGTAGAACTGTTGATTTTGTGGTCTTATGAATTTGTAATATTTGTCAATATATCATAAAAGACATTGGGAGACTGGCCAGCTTGTAATACAGAATTTCCATACCTAATATTTAAAGGATATATGTGAGCTTCCACATTAGCAGTATGGGGAGCCTGATTTTCTGACTGGAGGAATGGGTTTACATACATTCCCATGAGTATTCATGGGAGTTCCCAGCATAAATTCCTATTGCACAGCTAGAGGAAGACCCCTTTTGTGTTGGCATTTCCTTTAGTCTGTGTCACTGATGCTTGCATAAGCACCAGCTTGCCTGGCTGTTAACCTAGATAGTAAGGCTGTACTAACTGAAATTCTGTTGTGTTGATCCTCTTGGACAGTTGAATATTCACCCAAAATGAAGATCTATATTTAGAGATGGAGTCCTTTTCTGACTGTAGCATATTGCTGCTGAAAAGGGAAGTGTCATGGTTCAAAACACTCCTAAATTTTTGTGAAAGGCTTCATGTTCCAAGAGCCTTGTTAGTAGATACTGATCATGTACCATATAATGGATAGAAAAGAAAAATCTGCTAATGGCAGATGAGCTCCTAGACCACCCTCTTACTTGGAGAGATGGAAAAACAGTTGACAAAAAGGCTCATTGAAACTCTTCAGGGCTGTAGCAAGTTATGGATTGCTTCCAAGACCATGTTTAAGAGCACACTCAGGAAGGCGTCTGCCAGGCTGATTTTTTTTTTTTTTTTTTTGGGCAGATTTTTTGTCAGACTTGTCCCAGCCTTGCAGTGTGATGTGGTTTTGCTTTATTGGTTGTTTGCATCTTTATACACACATCCCTCTAAATGCCTTCTAGCTCTCTTCCATTTCTTTGGAACAGTTTTTAATATAGGCTGTAGATTAGAGCCATGCAACCTGACGGAACCCAGCTGTAAGTGGTGTGTTCGGGGTGGGTTGGATGGAGTCGATTCTCCTCTTACCCGTAGGGTTGGTGCAGTGATGGCTGCATATCCTGCTCCTGCTGGCCACGGTCACCTATCAGTGCACACAAGTGCAGAGGTGCCAGTGTGCTGAGGAGTCACAATATCTCTCCCTTCTGCAGCATACACAGTGCAATGGGGGCAGCTGCTGGCTCACGCACCCACTGCGGCACTGCCTCCAGGGACGAGGCGGCGAGCCATCCCCAGTGGTGTTGCTGACTCAGGTTCAGGTTGGAAATTGATTTGACCCTTGCTGGCTCAGATCAATAGGGCTGGGGTCCAAATCAGGTCCAGCCCCAAGCAGGCCTCTGCTATAGATTGTCTTCTATTGTGCATGGAGACACAAGTAGATCAGTGGCAGTAAATGATGGCTATCCTTTGCTACTCTATATGGTATACAGTTGATTTTCTTTTTACCAGCCCACAACCATCTTCTCCCTCCCACAAAAGTTCTTAAAGCAAAACAAATGTTTTTCATCCTCCAGCAATAGTAATTTGAGTTTGTTTTGTGAAAGCAAATTGAGCCACATCTGCTGTTTAATGAATTTTTTGACTGATTGATCAATTGATACTTTGGCCCAGCCCGACTTCATAATAAACTGAAATTTCCCCCTTCACTTTCTGTTGTAAGCAGTGTAAGCATCCTAGGTAGTGGCCTTTGTGTTGATAGTAGCCACTTGGATTTTTAAGAGCATTCGTAGCTAGTTCATTTGGTTAAAGGGTTTTATGATGCCCTCCCTGATCCAACAACATCACTTACTTAATCTAAATTATGCTTCTAATGAAGCCGATAATAGGAGTTCCAAAGGCCCAAACTCTTAAAAATGGATATGTACTTCTGCACAAACACAATTCTTGTTCATATTTGTGCTGACGCTTAAGCAAGATGTGAGACATTTATTATTCACGCTGTCTGAGCTTGTGGTTTAGCAGTCTACTGAAAAGACAGTAAACCTAATAAGGGGGAAATCAAGTTCTTTTGGTCTCCAATATTTCTGTAAATGTGCATAGTAAATATTCCACCAGAACGAACATTTTAAAAAAGATTTCTGTGGACTTCCTTTTCCCTTTCTCCCCTTAAAATTCTTTAGTGACTTTAACACATGTGGTCAGGCTCTGCCATGGGGTGGGAAGCAGGATAAAAGGAGCCCTTGTTGGCCTTACTTGCCAGACAAGATTTCCCATATTTGTAAGAGAAGGGGTTGGCGGAACAAAGTTTTTTAAATATTGGTACATAGGTTTTTTTAAATTGTGGTTTTTAAATAGCTTTGGCTTCTTCTCTTAAACTCAGTGCTTTTAAGTGTGTGGGTGCATTGTGAGGAGGCACCAGAAGGGGGGAGAAGAATCCAAATTAGTTTAACTTGCAAAGAAATACATTCTTATAAAATAGATGGATTTGCTGAAAAAAGTCCTTAAGAGCTTGATCCTGAAAGATGCTGAACATCTGAGTGGTGTTAACTGTTCATATGTCGCACTGAAGCCAGTGGAAGTCAAGGACATTTTGAAACTCCAGAATATCATATGCAAAGATAAATGGTTTCAAAATTACATCCTGTGTAATGCATGTATGCTACATTTGTAATGTTTCTTGTTTCTTACTTCTTGTGGCTGAAGGTCTTTTTTTTCACTTCATGACCCTTTTCATCTTTACATGGTCATGTTGTCTCGCTACTTGCTTGATTTCTCTTGTCAAGGCTTAGATATTTTTGGGGGGAGGTGAAGATTTAATCCCCCAGCCAGGAAAGACAAAATGTTTCCAGGTAGGATAGAGCCTAAGACAGCCTTAGGGACAGCAAGGCATGTTGAGAGAGAGCTGGGAGAAAAAGGTTCTCTACCCAAATGCCTTAGTATTAACCTTTTGAAAAGACCTGTAGCATTTCACCATCGTTTTGTGGTGATGGGAGGTACTTTGTAAATAAATTATTTTTGTAAATACTACTTCAGATGACCAAATGTATAACTGGCTTCAACAAGTATCTGTCAAGATGGGCTGTCGCACAAGTGTGGTTTAACAAGTGCCATAAACACGTTGGCAGTAGCTATGTCTGTATGCACTGTAAAAAGGCCACCAGACATTATGGAGGCGTGATGAGCATACTTTTAATATTATGATGGTGAAACTTCCCAGTGTAGTTTTTAATTTATGAGTTGCTGATCTATGAATGGAAGTGTCGTCATATGACACTTTTTCAAATGTGACATTTTAGCAACTAAGTATTGTGAATACTGACTATTTATAACTTATTGCTTTGTGTAGCTTGCAAGTAGAAACTTTGTTTCTTGGGTAAAAGTAGTTATACACCCTCAGGATATACAGCACTCTCTTGTTTCAGAAGGGAGTGTCATTCATAGAATATAGCTCATTTCATAGAGATAGCAGTGTGTGTAAAATAACGTGCCATTTGTCTGTTCCTATTTAATAACTAGACTATTATCTTGCAGTGTTATTTTTGTGAATAATTTTGCCTTTGGTCCTGAGGTGGATCACCAACTCAAGGAGCGATTTGCAAACATGAAGGAAGGTAACACATCGAACTTAAATTGTTTTCCTGTTCACTGTGGGAGCTGCTGAATATTCTGCTATTTTTTGCTGCACAATAGTAGCTGTGAGTTTTTGTAGGGAGATGCTGTTTACTAGTTGCTGCAGCATGCTGTCTCTTCCTGATTTGCTATCTCTAGCAGACAGCCTCCAGTTTAAAAGTCTGTTGGAATCATAAAACACCCCAGAAAGTCTATTGCGTTGTTCTAAATATTCCTTGTATGTGTATGCAAATTGTTTCTATGACAAAAGGGCATTTCCACGACAGCACTTTCATAATGTTTTGAATATTTAATCCTGAATGTGTTTTTCAGCTTTAAATACCAAACTTGCATATAAATAGAGTAATATCTAAAGCTCAAAGAGCTATGCTCTGCACTTAAAACAACTCTAGGATTATATTTAAAAATTTCTAATCTGTACTGCCACCCTTGATCAGTGCTTCTGAAATTAGTCTGCAGAGCCCTTTGTTGTGCTTTATAGAAAAAAGCATTGAGAACCAACAGTCAGGTCTTGGGGTGATAAAAGATCTTTGTCCTACGAATTTGCCCACAGATTAGAAAAGATGGAGAAACCACTTCCCTAGATTAGCATTGAAAGTTCTAAAACATTAATCTTAGTTTGCTTTTCAGACTTTACTCAATTTCACTGTCCAAACTGACTGATCTAATTTCATTTTATTTAGTCACTTTTCTCCCTGGTTATCATGCACTATCCCAGGGGTGGTGGGCTTGGTTCTGAGGGCTCGGGATTATTAATGAGCAAACTGAGGCTTCTGCATTCATCTGTGGGGTTCAGATACTCTACATTGGTGGTGATGACATATTCACAACCTTCTGAAGCCAGGTTTGTGGGTTTCATTCTGTTCCTTGTGAACAGGTATAAAAACGTGGACAGCCACCTCAATGGCTACTAATTGGAGCCTTTACCTCTTGTCTCAGTAAATAGGCCCAGGTTTAAATGGACTTGGAGACTAGACTGCCTTCTCTTCCTACAAGTAGCCCTCCATGTCAGGTCTTAAGGACACTGGTGGCTGGGGCAGGGAAAATTTGCATTGCCTCTGCTCTTGCTGTATCTGGTCTGGCAATGATAAGGCTTCAGTCTCCAAGGGTCTGTTTACATTGCAGAAAGAGACCCGTGTCAGCGAGTCTGCGTCTGGGGCTTGTGCTATGGGGCTAAAAACAGCAGTGTAGCTGTTCCTGCTCTGGCTGGGGCTCTGGGACCCATGCCTCTTGCTGGCTGTCAGAGCCCAGCCTCTGACCTGAAGCCAAGTGGCTACACTGCTTTTTAGCCCCATAGTGCAAGCCCCAGTCAGTTGATCTGGGCACTATGACTCAGTACCCCGGGGTGCATGGATTCTTTGGGTTTGGTTTTTGTTTTCAGCATAGATACACCACAAGATTAATTCGGCATGTTCAACTAGTATTAAATTCATTAGGTGAATTGTAGCTGGTCTCATGGATTAGGAAAGGCTCTGGAAGCCAGAATTTCCAGAGGTCAGTCATACTGTGCCATGGAGCAGTCACTTCGTCTGTCAATTTCCCGTGTTTTAAAATGGGGATCGTTATACTTACCTACGTCACATGGGTGTGGAGTATTAATTAATAGGTAATATTTGAGCATGGAAAGTGTTACTGTTTAATGCTCAATTTTTTTCTCCTGAGAAGTTGGTCACCAAAGCCAGCAGCTAGTCATGACATTGCTGCACGTTTCCATCGTTAACGTGACTAGGGTATTTTTAGATTGGTATGTTTGCTCCTTGCCTTCAGTCTTTCAGACGGGTGACAGTTTAACTTAGTTACGACAGAAATTACAAAAATAGTTATTTAACAACTCTTGTAATGCAAATGGAGAGTGGTATCACAGTTCTAAGTAGCTGCGGAGCAGTACTTATTTAGGATTACTGCCTTTGAGGCCAAGCCAAGGCATAAATAAAATAAACGAAATAAGTAAACTGCACAACATTAATGCTGTGGCACAAACCAACCAAAGCCAGAAGAGTTGCAGTAAGTCTGATTCTCTGACTTCCCTTCAGAGTTGGGCTTTAATTTGTATTTAATTTAATAGGGGCATGAGAAGGAGACATCATGGTCCATTGACAAGGGGTATTGGACTGGGAATCAGGAAGCCTGGGTTCTGTTTGCCAGCTCAGGCTGGGGACTGGACTCAATGACCCAGGAGGTCTCTTGTGGTCCTACGTTCCTAGGACCTTCAGCAACGCACTTCACCTTGTAGAGGCCCAGGCTTCTGGCTCCGCTCCCAGCTGATAGGGGAACCAGCCATCCGGCTTGCAGCAGCCAGGGCTTGGCCTTTCTTGTGAATTGACAAGTGTGAGAGCTCCACCACTGATGTAGGGGGATAGGGTGTCTACACTGACACTTGGCTGCCCTAACTAAGCTGACAAAAACCCTGGAAGAAATGGCAGTTTGGTCGGCAGGGGAGAGTGATCGTAGTGTGTACACCAGCAGTTTTATCGACAAAAGAAAATATTGGAAACAAATGGTTACATAGAAAACAAAATCATAACCTGCTTTCTACAGACTAAACGTAACCGGTTAACCTTCTGTTTAAAGAAGTTTTATTCTCCCCATCTCCCCAAGTTCGCCAACATTTTCATCTAAGCCTGGTTGAGACTTCTATGTCATGAAGCAAACTTTTACTCAGTGAAGAGTGCCAGGGTGTCGTCTTTATCCCCCCCAAACGTTCCAGAGCAAACCTTTGACGTGTAACATCCCCATCCCCTGATTTTCTTCTGTTACTTACCTCTCTGAAGTTCCCACAATCCTGCATTAGCATTCAGTTCAGACTGGTGGGTGGAGACCCACTGAGAACTATACAATGCTTAATTTACATTGAAACAGACAGAACCTGTTTTTCACCTTTGCTGATGATTATTCCCTAGACACACAATTTAGTAACAACATTTTCAGTGCATATATATATATATATGACTACTTGCATTATATGCGTGCTTGCGTTTTGCAACGATATCAAGGATCAGTGTGACATTGGCTTTTGAGACCTCACATGACACTCTTTTTGGTAAGCTAGAATGTAAATTCCAAACTCAGGAAATTTCTGTAACCCTTCTGCACCCCCTGCATACTCCTTGCCATTAAGAAGTTCCTGGGTTACAGCTTCTGTGCCTATATTTCCCCAACTGTAGAATGGGGATAATTATTCTTTTTTAGAATGCTTTGAGATGTCTACATGAAAAGCCCTGTCTGAGAGCTAGTTGGTGGGATTATTATTTGAATAGGCTGGATGTTGTCAGAGGTTATGTTTTGTATCTTTCCTAAAAACAAAGCCCCAAGCTTTTTTAAAGTGACTTGGTAGTGGTAGTGCAATTTCTCATGGTTGCAATTTGGGTATTAAATACAATGCAACACATAGCCAGTTCTTTCTCCAAAGAGTTTTTGTCAAAGTCTAGTGGTAACTGTCTCACTTACATCTGTTTTCCCAGGTGGCAGAATCGTGTCCTCAAAACCTTTTGCACCTCTAAACTTTAGAATAAACAGTCGAAACTTGAGTGGTAAGATTGGCCTTTCTCTTTGCTTAAATGTTGACTGTATGGTGTTCAATATATGATTTCTTTTAAAGGGGAAAAGCTCCGTAAAATGCTGCTGTTGCATGTTAAAGCTTAAACACCAAGGTGACAAGTGCCTTCGAAATAGAGAGAGAGAGATGACACAGCTCTCTAAGTACTGATGAGATCTTGCATATTAAAGTTTGTCATCAGCACTGTATCATATCCATCTTGCTGCATGCTGACCAAAATGGCTCCCTTACACAAGTGCTCTGCAAAGGAATTTACTTTCTCTTAAAACAAACTACTATAAGAATTCAGATAAGAGGACTTCTGATGAAATGACCTTCAAATATTGGGTACGAAGAAAATGTGGAAATTCAATTACAGAACCTAATCCCATCCAATTACTACTTTACATGAGAAATACAATATCAAATAAATATGCCTACAGTGTTCTAGGCCTGGGACTCTTTCCAATCCTAATGGCTTTAAAAAAAAAAAAAGTAGCTTTTAGGGAAATGCTGTCTATTATAGCTCATGGCACCAAAATCTGCATTTCCCTGACATAATAGGAAAGTGCATTCACTTGCTCTGTGATTTTTTTTGTGTTAACTTACCAGGCTTCCATAAACATTTTTATTCACCAGTTTTTGCTCTGACGTGACACAGCAGGCACAATCTGCCTCTTGTTATTGCTTTGCTTTTAAAATCTGTCCTGTTAAAAGCTTACTTAATAAAACTGCATTGGTTATTATAGCATTGCCTTCTTTAAAGCTCTTCTGTAGTCCGACTTCTTTGGGGCATTCTTACTTCCTTTTCTGGAAACACACAATGATATGGTCAGAAGGGAGATTTGAGGACGGACCAAAAACTGTTTTGAAAAGTTCAGTTAAACTAGTGATCATCTTGCCAGTACTTAAACCTCATATTTGTCCTTATATAATTTTCATATACATTCAGATGTTGTAGGATCATCATCTTTCAGCAGCAATAAGTATTTGTAACCTCTCCTGCAGTCATACCATTTGCTCAGGCGTTTGATGGTGGTTTTGTGTAGATAGGATCCTTCTGTACCTAGGCTTAGGGGTCTTGGTTACAGCCAAAACTTTAGCCTGTAGCTGTGCTGTCAATGGGTTTCTTCAGCCAGTTATTTTGGAAGCATAGATAGGCTCTTTGTCAGATTGAAAGCCCACTGTAGCTACTTTTGCTCCAGAATGGTTGAGTAACTGCAATAAGAATAAAAACAATAAAATGTAGATACTGAAGATGCATTTTGCATTTCAGAGATTTTTAGCTAACCTCATGTGATGTGTGAGGCAAGAAATAAAAAATTCCTTTTTAAAATATATAAATTAGACCACAGAGTTTCAGGTCTACTTGAGCTGTTAATTAGTACGATAGAACATGACTGAATATATCCTCTTTAGGAAAGGACTTAGTCGCTTGGCATTAGGGCGCTCTGTGTGTATTCCATGCAGATCACTTTGAAATGTCAGGGGGGGCCCTGCGGGGTGTTTAAATCCACCATGGAGCTGATCAGAGTTCAGTTGTGGACTGGCTTGGCTGGGCAGAAGGCATTTGTATGCTAAGGCTACCTTTGCTGTGTTTTGAAACTGCTGGACCACTTTTACTTTTGATAAATGTGAGTGGGAAATGGGGCTAACCTTGATTTTCTAACTGGCTTTTTTCATTTAGATATTGGCACTATAATGAGAGTTGTGGAGTTATCACCACTGAAAGGGTCGGTTTCATGGACCGGGAAACCAGTTTCTTACTACCTGCATACTATTGATCGCACCATAGTGAGTATAAACGTAGGCCAGCGAAACTTCCATTTTTCCCTTGGAAGCACTGTGCTAGTCTCATACGCTTGAATTCTTGCGGTTCTTCCTTTTGCATTTAAGGATGTGCAGTACAGCTCTGGGGGTGGGGACACTCGATTCACACAGCGTAGTCTTTTAGAATGTATACATATATCCAAATTCAACCTCACTTTTGTTATAGTTAGCTTTTGATTCCTTCAGTGCAGCAGCTTGCTCAAAGTATGCAATTCTGTGTAAGTGCTGAGGTATGTATGTATGTAAACAAACCAGTCAGAATACACTTGTATATGAAGAAATGTAAATTTCTCTAGCATCGTAATTCATTGTCAATAGCTCCTTCATTCTGAGTAAAGACTTTGTAGAGGGAATTTGAATTTTTTTTAAAGGGTATTGTATAGTAAATGTGGGAAGCCTCTCATGCCAGGGCATCAGGAGACTTTATAAAAATTCTCAATTTGAATTAAATCTTGAGTTACTCTCGCATTAGCCTAGACATCTTAAATGTGTCTGTGCATTCACCTTTATTTTCTGCTTCATAAACAAAGCCTATAGAAATGTAACTCTTATTTTGTTGAGAAACCCTTCATGATTTGAGTTTTTGTAACATGCTTGTACAACCTTCTTTTGTAAATCTGCTCTAGTGTGTGTGGTGTAGATGTGTATGTTAGAATGGAGATAAATGTTTTATTTTAGTGCAGTACTAGAATAGAGTTCCCTCCTATTGAAAATAACCTTCTGGTGAACAGAGATATATAACATGAAGCTTTATAATGAGGATGTGCAGCATTGAAGATGATAAACCATATTGAGGCTTGAAATGTGTCCCCCTGCACCACGTTTGCTTCTTTCTGGAAAGAATGAAATGGAAATAGCTTATCAAAGGGGAAAGTTGTCAGAATATCTGCAATTTTGTACTTCTGTTAGAAAACACTGTTTTCTGCATCAGTGTATTCTGATATGTAGAATGACCCTCTTATCTTTCCCTCTTCAGCTTGAAAACTATTTTTCTAGTCTCAAAAATCCAAAACTCAGGGTAAGTTGTTTAATTTTTTATCATGTACTCAAAATAATGAAATATCCAATGTAATCATTTTAAGCATTAGCTTTATAAAGACATCAGAAGCAGATGGGGAAATATGTTTTGAGCTCATCAAGAGAAAATATCTGCAGATAGTTAATCATAGTGGAATGAAGTAACTCGTGACTGCAGTTAGTGGTTTGACAGCACATCCAAATAAATTAATAATTCTTAAAAATTGGCAGGGAAGCCTAGAGTCCTTGCAGTTTTCCACTTCCATTGTATTTAAAGGATTATTCAATGTTAATAACACTAAAGGCCAGATTTTAAGGATGTAATGATGGTTTAATTCCCTGTCTCAAAGCTGTCAGTGAGTGAGTTAGAAGAAGGGCATTCTCAGCTATTATTTTGAGGCATATCATTCACTTTGAAATGTAACCTGTGTCACTGATCACAGTGCTTTACTGCAGTGCATGGAATTCAAACCAAGAGGTTTTTGAGATATTGTGTTACACTTAATTGTACATGTTAAATGTTGGTGAATATGATGGTTGAGATGTAAACTACAAAGGGCTTTTGGAGGTAGGATTTTCTTATCCATCTAGAAAGTATCTTGCATTTGTGGGGCCTCTTAATACTTTAGGGCTGTTGTTATCCTCCAAACCTGCCCTTCAGTGGCATTTGAGATTGGAGTTAATGGTAGCTGTTAGTTTTGTGGGTTTTGGACTGTTGATTTCAAGCTTGCAGAGGAGAGATTTTGACATTAAGTATGGAGAAAACCCATCACATTTTGTCTTCAAATATTTGTGAACTAATCACAAACTATTTTTGGGCAGTCTCCCTCCTCCTAATGAGGTATTGAATTGCCATGAGAGAGTTCGAACTTGTCATAATCCAATCTGACTGATTTACGTAGTTCCTAAAGATATTATAGGTGGTAGAATTGTCAACATGTCAAACCTCCTCTGGAAGGTACAAGGAAGTATGTTTGTGGAGTTCATGTCCTTCATGGCCAGGCAGGACTCATGCTTTTTCATTTTGATCGTCTTATCTACAGTCTTGGCTAGGATTGAATTTATGCTTTGTTTCGAAGACTTGATTCATGACTTGAAATGGAACAACTCTTAAAGATGCTGCAGTGATACCCAACATTTCATGTGTTGTTGTATAGATAAGGCCACTGTTGTTTAACAGAGGCTTTTTTTTTTTTTTGAAGTACAAAGACCTAACTTATCAGGGTGGAAAATGTGTGTGTCTCCCTCCTTTCCTTGTTGTTGCTTATCTGGATAGATGCAGTTTAGGAGACTGCCATGGAATAGTGTAGCTCATAAATTAATTCAGGTTGTCTTCCTTTTCCCACCTGCTGTTGTCTGGAACAGGTTAAGTTAGTGTCTTCCTACTTAGTAATAAAAAATGTTCTGCCATTTGTTAATATATAAGGACTAGTTACAGCAATGTTCTTTGGCTATCCCAAAGGAACTATCTTGGCAAGACAGGAGTCTATACTTCAAAAGGCAGAATATAGGCAGACAACTATCTCTCGGACTTATTTGCAGATGTTTTTTAATGCCATCTTTTAAATTGTTTATAGGAGGAACAAGAGGCAGCTAGACGTCGTCAGCAAAGAGAAAACAAGAGCAACACAACTACTCCAACGAAGGTGCAAGAAAACAAGGTCAACTCTCTCTTGAATTTTCACACAGACATGTTCTTTCTTTACTATTGCACAAGCTTGTGATCTGCACCAACAATAAAGGCTCGTCTGTGTAGGGAGATTGACCAGAAAATCTTTTCCAGAAGAGTTCTCCACATGGATACTTGGTTCAGGAATAAAAATTACACTAATTATTCTGGAATAAAGTATTTGGTGAATGCTGTGATTATTCTGGAATGAAGTGGTTTTTATTCCTGAACCGAGTATCCACACGGGGAGCTCTTCTGGAATAATTTACTCCAGAACAGAGTTTCCAATCATTTTTGCAACGTCGACGTGCCTTTCCTCTCAAGTAGGGATTCCTAAACGTTTTCATGGGCTGTGCCACATTTTAATAGTTTGGCATGTAGACCACCTGCATTCCCTTAATTGCCCTCCCCATTCACAATTGCCTAATGACCCTGTTATAAGGGTAGCAGGTGCTCACATGGGAAAGTAATAGGAGGAAAGTTTTGAATATGACTTTAGCTTTTATTTCAATGCAGTTTAGTAGCTTGAAATAAAGAGCCAGCTCCCTGTGAGCACCCAGCTCTGTATGGATCAGTCTGGGAACCCCTGCTTTGTAATAGGTAGATCTAGAGGAGCGGCGATGTAGTGTAATGTAATGAATTTAGCATACTGGGTGCCAGGAGCAATTCTGATCCCAGATCAAACCAGGAACTTTACTCAATTACTCAATCTTTGTGTGCCTCGGTTTCCCTTCTATAAAAAGGGGATTGATACTTATTTCAAAGGGGTGTTGTAAAAGTTAACTAATACTACAAACTATTAAATTTTAATAAACTGTTAAATATTAAAAAGCTTTTTCTCTTTAACATTTCTTTAGGATTCTGGTGCTGAAGAAGAAAAAGTTGGGACAAATGCCGTTAAAAAGACATCTCCCTCAAAAGCACGCAAGAAAAAGCTGAGTAAGAAAGGAAGGAAAATGGCAGGGCGGAAGCGAGGGCGTCCCAAGAAAATGAATACTGCAAATACAGAGCGCAAGACCAAGAAGAACCAAACTGCACTAGAGCTTCTGCATGCTCAAACTGTGTCCCAGACATCCTCATCCTCTCCTCAGGGTAAGCCGAGTAACTCAGCGATTGTCAGTGGAAGAGCCTTTTCATGTGAGTCTCATTAGTGTCCAAGAAAGATTTTAGTCTTAAGAATGAATGCTCAGAATTCTTTATTCAGAGACCACAGACTCTAAATCTCCTTTATTGTCAGATTCACATACCCTCTCTCGCTGTTTCCTATTTACATTGTGTCATTGTACCACCTGCTTTCCATCTGGGGTGATTGATGTTCAGACAGCTGGCTGTTAATGTTAATCCAGACTTCTCCAGAAGGGGAGCCAACAAAATAGTGTGGTTGGCAGAGTTTGCCTTCACTGATGTGTTGGGCAGAAATCCTGAGTGTACTTTGAAAGATACTTGGAAAAATAGGGTCTGTTGCATGTCAAGGACTTACCCAAGTTACTGGGTCCTGTGTTGTAAAACACACATTCCCTGATGGGAAAGGGCATCTTTCTCATTTGCTACATTTCATTGTTTAAAATGTGGTCTGCATTTCTTTCTACTCTAGATGCATACAAGTCACCTCATAGTCCATATTACCAACTACCTCCTAAAGTGCAACGGCATTCATCTAACCAACTGTTGGTGACTCCCACCCCACCTGCACTACAGAAGCTGCTAGGTAAGAATTCCCCTCCTGATGCATTAAGAATGAAAGGAGTAAATAATAGGTGGATCACAGTTTGCCATCTGGGTGGTGGTTGTAATATATCACTTTGCTGTGATGTCAAAACCCAAGGTAAACTGAAACACTCAAGCATTAATTTTGGGGAAAGGAAAGTATATTTTAAAACAACAATGAAGCTCAAAATATTGGCAGCTGGAGCTGGATTGGTAATGGGAGATGGACCATTTCACCCGAGGTCCCCTAAAATCAATACTCTGGCAGCCGGTTTGGCCTTTGTGAAACTAGTTCTGGGAAGGGTCTCGTTCTTTTTCCTGTGTAATAAATAGCCCTAATTTCCCTTTTGTTGGCAATCCCAGCAGAGGACTTGAATGTGCCAAAGAGAGACCATTTTGCTCTTAGAAACGGTCCCTTCAGAATTAGGATGAGGTCCATTGGATCTGGGGGAAAGTGGCAGATGCATGCTGTATATATCTTGTGGATAAATCAGATTTATTCTCTGTTGTGTTTTTAAAATGGGGGTATTTCAGCAGCACTAAAATACAAGTCAATAAAAAGTCATTTTTAAAATTTGGACCATGTTGGCAACAATGTTGCTTCTTATAAGCACCTTTGCACCGAGGATGCTAAACCTATAATAACTAAGGAGAGGTTGTTCCTAACAGTGAGTCTTTGTCTTGCATACCTAACACTGCAGAAGTGGAAAGGGAGGGTTGCACCTGCCAGCCCTCTTTCTGCCTCGACCATTGTCAACATGGCTTTTCTTTTGCATGTTGCTAAAGTTGAAGCCTGGGTCTACATTTGTTGCATTTGACTGAATTTCAGCTCTCATTTGGCAAAAGACAAAAGGGGCCTGGGTTCAGTAGGAAGCCATGCTACTTTCCTTGACACACTGCTGGTCCAGAAACAACTCTACATCATTTTAAAACAAGATGGTGCTTTAACTTAATGAATAAGGAGCATGGGGGGCAGAATTCCATTTTCCCTTAAGGGTGAACCAGAAAGCAAATTAGAAAAATAAAATCAGCTGCTCTGAGGGTTTTGGAGGACAGTGAATCTATATGGTCAGAGTCTGTTCCAGGTATAAAGGTTGGTGTGAGGAAAAGACCTGGAGTTCCTTCTGAGGGGAAACCTAGGGGGCAGTAAGGTGAGTGAAATGGCCAAGTATAGGGAGCAACGAGAAGTGAGTTCTGTACAAGACACAGTGCCTTGAAGGTTAGGAAAAAATCGGAAGCCAGTGAAGGGATGTACTGTCATGATGGGAGGGGTGCGTGAGAAAGGTAACTTTGGCTTGAGGGATAGACTGGGTGCATTGTATGGAGAGGCAGAGAGAGAATTTGGGGGTATTGTAAAGAACAAGTAAAGTATATTAGCTGTTTAGCTGTGAAGGAGAGAAAGGCAGAATGACCCCAGGCTGTGAGACTGGAAGGATGTTGGAGCGCTCTGAGTGCACTCGGATCATGATTATAATGGGTAGCCTGTTTTATTGCTTCTGCTTGCATTAAAGTCCATTAAGAAACTCTTTTTTCAAAGCACACATCATCAGGGCCCATCAACTTTTGTCTGCTTCCTGAACATGTGCCATCAGAAGTGTTAAAATGGGGCACCTAATCTAGGTGGTTAATGAATGAGAGACACACCAGCTAAACTCTAAGTAATATGTGCTATTGGAAAAAGTTCCAGGTCCGTTTTCCTAAAACTTTTTTTCCTTCAGAGGAAAGCACATTACTGGAATAACCATTCCTAGAGCAAAAGACGGTACAAAACGGTGTATTTAAAATAATACACAGCTTGCATTGTAACTAGGAGCGTTCCGCATTCATCAGATTAAGCTCTAGAGCAGGGGTAGTCAATTATTTTTGTCAAGGTCTAAATTTCTTGGTCAAGGTATAGTCAAGGTCCAGTCTCCAGAGAAGGATTTTTCACGTTGCAACAACAGTAATGATAAATAAATAAGATTCTTGCAGTCCATTTGGCAGTTCAGAATCTGCCTATTGATTACTGCTGCTCCAAAGCTTCCATGTACATCATAACCCATGCAAAAGGTAGTAGGGAACAACCATGGTCCAAAATATGAGCCTTCAATTGTTTTTCCTCCCCTTCTTTCCAATAAAGTTGTCATTTCCACTCATTTCGATTACAGACTCTTTTAAGATCCAGTACATGCAGTTCATGGCGTACATGAAAACTCCTCAGTACAAAGCAAATCTGCAACAGTTACTGGAGCAGGAAAAGGTGAGTTTTTTTATTTGGTCTCCTGACAATTTCCATTGATATGTGTACAGCCTCCCTCCCCGTCCATGGATAGTTGAGAAAATGCCACAGAGATCTAGAATTCCACACACATATTTACGTAATTCCACTGCAGCCCCTGACAGAGTTAAAGGCTTTGCCTAAGGGAGATGATGTCTTTTTGGTTCAGGCACGGTACTGAGTCCTGCGTTCTATTCTCAGCTGTGCCACTCATTTACTGTGTGACCTTGATCAAATTTCTTTCTCCCTCTGTCCCTGTTTCCCATGTAAAATGTAAAATCACCTTTTTACAGGATTTCAAGATTTTAGTTCATTGTTAAATTCTTTTTCATTAAACAACGTTGAATATGGTTGAGCTATTTGCCTGAACATGGGATCACCTGTACAGATGAAAATCAGGGTTCTCCAACACTGAACGATGGCAGACAGATAGTAGGAATTTGAATTTTCAAGAGAAAATAGTGTAACACTTTAAAGCACCACAGTTTCAGTGTCAACGTTCCTTGGTGAGCTTCAGGAGAGGAGGTGACTGAAAGTTACATGAAAATGTAACTGGTTTGGAAAAGACAATCCCCAGTCAGGTAATTGTGGCTCAGTAAATCCTATTCTGAGATCACAGATGGGTCATAGAGGACAATAAAATTGAGCTTAATGTAGCTAGAGAATATAATACAGCCCTTACTCTGGTTTTCTTGAATAACGTGTCCATTGAAAGCTAGTCTCTGAGTCAAAATGCCCACTATAGTAGTGTGTGCAGGACTTGCAGTGAACCCTAGACTATAACTCTTAAACTAGTCTAACATCAAGGTGGCTTGTTAACCTTAAGTAAATGGAAGGATATAAACCAAAAGTAAAGGAATAGCTAACAGTCACACAGCAGGTTTGATAAGAATATTCTTAAGTCTCCTGAATAGTTGCAGGTGTTGAGACTCTGCAATGAGGGGCATGTTATAAAAATCCAGGGAGATCTTAGTAAGATGCTTGAGTGTCTAATGGAAAGTGTTACAATTGTAAAATTTATTATGCACGAGTTCCAGTTACAGCTGAGCAAATAAGTATTTGGTGCTGTAGGTGAGCCAGAAATATCTAGGGAAAAACACCTGGTTTGTTTGGAACCAAAACTGAATTTTGTTCCTGTTTCTCTCCCCCCCCCCCCCAATTAAATGAAAATCAGAAACTTTTCTTTGGGTTGATTCAAACAAAATATGGAGCCGAATTGACATTTCTGAAACTTTTCAGGATTTTTGACCAAAAATATTTGCCAAATTCAAGCTGAATTCACAAATAGCTTTGGTGCCCCAAAAATTCATTTTGGGGTAAAATTAATACTTGCTGAAACTCCCAACTCCACATGCAGTATTTTTCTGCTGCAGTAGAGCCATCTGTCCAGCAGAGGGGAGGACAAGTTCAATAACCATTTCTTTTCCTCCTTGGTTTTGCCTGAGTTAGGGAATTAATTGCAAGCTTGAGACTATTAGTATGAAGCCAGAATAATGGTTCCTCCACACAACTCTGCCCATATAGTTCAATTTTAACTGTCAGCACCTTGGGTTTTCCATTTCTAGGCCTCTGGCAGTCTCGGAGAAGAATGCTGCTGGATTATTCTTATGATGTGGTGGGGTTTTATGAGATGCTCAGTCAAGCGTAATAACATAAAGTCACCAAACTTTCACAGATTTGATAGACCTTACGCTTTCTCTAACCCATATGGGAAGGCTGGTGCTATCCCCTTGCTGAGAATGACCAAATCCTGCTTGCTGCATTCACTGTGTGAGAAGAGCTTTGAGCCATTATCAATCATGCTTGCAAGTCCCATACCACTTTGTCTTATGCCCCCTAAAAAACTGAGGACAAAAAATCCTTCTGGTCATATGCTTGGTGTCAGGAAAATCATTTTGCACAGCCTATTGTGCTGTATATTGGGGTTTTGATTTCAGACTGTATGGAGGAGGGCAGGTTGGTAGTGGTATTCGATACGTTTTGCTCCCTTGGGGAAATTAAAATGTGAATCTCTATTTGTAAGTCATGGAGTGTAGCATTGGGCACTGACAAAATCACAAGTTCAGATTTGTGAAACCTGCATCCAAAACAGCTCTGTCTAAATAACTGGTTCTCTTGTATGTACTGGTTACAGAACGTTTGACCCTGTCTTATTTATTATGAAAACCTTTTTTTAAATTTAACATTTTACTGAAGCTTCACAGCAAGATGTTGTGACGTGCTAGTACGTTAACGTACTCTTAAATGGAACTATCTGCTCCATATCGACTCTAATACTGAATGAAATGCTGGGTGTTTACAGCATAAGTGATTTCACAGCCTCACCTAAGTAATGGGTTTAGTGCCAGGATGATTGTGCAGTTCTCCCGTCCCAAAATTCTTGGAGTAGGTGACAGAGGGATTTTGTTTGTGGCTGAATTTAATACCCCTGTATTTTTCCCCTTCTGTAGAACACTGCTTCTTAACTGTCCAGATGGTTAGCTCTTGAGTGCAAGACACCTTCTTTTTCCCTTGGCAGTGAATTCTCTGCTTCTGCAGAACTCTCGTCTAGAGCTGGGAGAAAAAAAGGGAAGAATCACAAATTTGTGTCTCCTGTTCCCCTCCACAATCCTCTTGTTTTTCATAGAAATTGAAACTCTTTGGCTAGTTCTATTCCCGTCCTTTTGGAGTCTAGGGAGCGTGAGAGACTGGGACAGAAAAGCAAAAATGTAAGGAGTCCTCGTGGTGATCTGGTGAACGTTATGTGCATGCATTGTCCTAGAAATCCAGGGGAAAGCAGGTAGTATAAGCAATTAAAAATAGAGAGGGGCACCTCAAGGAAGTGACTTAATATATTTCTGATTTTTTTTCCCTGACATACTTTCATTTACTGAAATTCCTTGAAGAAGGTCCTGTGAGAACTTTGAGGTTCTGTGTTCTATTCCCAGCACAGCCACAGACTGTGTGTGTCCTTGATTAGTCACTTAATCTCTTCGTGCTTCAGTTTCTGCTCTGTAAAATGTGGTTGATACTTCCCTATTTCTCAAATGTGTGTTGCTGAGAGATTATCCTGATGAATACTACAGAAAAGCCTATAAATAAATATCTGTGCACTTTGTTTTAAAATATAGTTTCACCCACCATGTTAAACACTAGCAAACACTGCAGAAGTTAGAGATAGAAGATCTGTGAAGTAATCTAGTTCCTCTTCTTTTGTAGTGCATTCCTAATTGTCCAGTTCAGTTTTTAATATTTCAGATGATGGGACTTCCTCTGTTTATCTCGGAAGACCATGGCACAGATCTCACTGTTATGAGAGGGTTCCTAATTCTTGTCTGTGTAGGCATCTATATCACTGAAATGCTAATTGTTGAGATGGAACTTCCCACACATACTACAGTGGGAGTCTGACATAAATTTTGTTGCTTTTTTCTGGCTCTTCCAGGAAAAGAACGCTCAGTTACTGGGGACAGCACAACAGTTATTCACCCACTGCCAGGCACAGAAAGAGGAAATCAAACGGCTCTTTCAACAGAAACTTGATGAGGTATGGTTTAGCTTAGTGGAAATGGACTAAAAATTAATGTTTGCGTAGAAATAACCTTATTAAAAATGAATAATCCAACAGATTCTTGAAGTGTTACTCCAGCTTTTGCATCTTGGGTTCTTACCCAAAGGTGGCCACCCAATGGAGTGTATTTCCTTCTCTTGTTGCAGTCCATTTCTGTTGCTTATGTCATAGCTTTACCGCTCCCACCACCATACCTTGGTCCCAGAAGGGGTGTTAGTGACAGTCCTCAGGGATGATTTTCCATTAAGTAACAAAGGAGTATACAGAAAGCACATTCATTTTCTCCAGTTGAGTAGATCTCCCAAGTCTGCCTAATCTGTCTCCATAAAGAACACTCTTGCACCTGGGTGATCTACCGGCTTTGGTGCTGGCATTATGTCACTACGCCATTTTTTATTTGTGGCTTTAAGACCTATGCACCAGCCACTTTCACTTACGAAGGGGGAGAACAGAACACACTTAAAAACTAAAATCTCTTGTCACCCCAGAAGCAGTGATTTCATTCACCTGCAGTATAAAGATTGACAGGCTGCTCTACTGTTCTGATACGTAACAGTGGTGGAATTAATCAGTAACTGCACATCTGGAGAACTTGGTCACATTCACCCAAGCCAGGCCACATCCCCCATTACACACAGCATAGGCTTTGCTGTACTGCCCAGCACGTGTCCAAGCTGCACTGAATGCTCCTGTGATTAAGCCACTGGACTGCAAGAGATCTGGGTTCAGTTCCTGGTTCGGTCAGACTGTGTATGATCTTGGGCAAGAAATGTAATCTTTGGGCCTCAGATCTCCACTTTATACATGGGACAATATTTCTTCCACCTGCTATCAGTCTTCTCTGTTCAGCCTGTGAACTCTTTGGTCCAGTCTTGTACCGTCAGGTCAGGCCTTGATCTCATCTGGGGAGTCTTTGCTACTCTGTTACCACCAGTAACATTGGGTATCACAGTAATATAACACCTAATTGTATTATCCAGCTCTTTTCATCCATAGAGCTCGGTGTCGTCATTGCCATTTTACAGATGGGGAAAGTGAGGCACAGTAGCGTCCTACTTCCCTATAGTGGTTCTAAAAAGCATGGAGGTGTGGGGTGAGGGGGTGCAATGGGACAAACAGGCGAGCACCACACCACCTAAACAAATGCAGCTAGTTCAAATGAAAGTTCAAGGGCCTACAAAGAAGCACGCTGCTTCTCTGCATAAATAGATGATCATATGGTCCAACTCGGGGTCAACTCCTGAGTTGTATTCGCAACTTTGCCACTGACTGACTTGTGACTGCACAAGGCATCTCATCTCTCTGCCTCAGTCCCTCATCTGTAACATGGGAACGATGATGGTAATAAACTTTCTCTCAGAAGTGTTGGAAAGTTTTGATACTGCCAGGCGATATAGAAACGTCAAGTATTACTATGTATGTGCCGACTGTCTGGGACTGGGATACTGACTCCCACTTGACTCTGACCCTTTCTTCCCCTCATCCTGTAGCTGGGAGTTAAGGCTCTGACGTACAATGACCTGATTCAGGCTCAGAAGGAGATTTCTGCTCACAACCAGCAGCTGAAGGAACAGACGAAGCAGCTGGAGAAAGATAACAGTGAACTCAGGAACCAGAGCTTGCAGCTGGTGCGTATTGTGCTTCTATCTGACTAGTGATGCGTGAGCCAAGTGATGGCCCTGTTATATACAGAAGGCAGGTCACAAACTGCTATTTTCCTTTTTGTATCTTAATGAGAACAAAAACTGAACGGAAATCTTAGCTCCTCTGGAGCCTAGAAGAATGTTCTCTATGTGAAGAATGCTATGCTTCTGATGGGAAGAGCTCGTGTGTCCAGGTCCAGAGCTCAGTGTCTGCTTCCTATGCCATCTGTGGCTCTCCTCTTGCCCTGGACCTTTTGACTTCAGAGAACAGTTGTCAGTTGCTTTCTTTTCTTTCTCTTTTCCCCAGTCAGAACACATTTCAAAAGAATGAATCTTGATCCAAAGGGTGGGATGGGGGCTATTCTTACAGAGATCTTAATTTAAAACCAGAAGTTTTCTGAAGTGACAGCTGATTTGGGTGGCCTCGACCTCATTCACAGTACACAGCTGTGCAGATGTGCTCTGCATGTATGGGTTAGCAGTTCGAAGTGCTAGAACACTGTGGCCAAGAAGTTTTGCCCTGTGCTCACTTGGCTGTAGCTATCATCTATATTTCTGTCCCTTTCAGCAGTTCACACAGTTAATATGAGGATGGGGATGTTTTAGGGATATTTTGAGTAATGTTAGCTGTGTAAGCCCCACCTCCAGCTGTATAAAGAGGGACTGGAAACCAATTTTTCTGTAAAGCTGCAATATTTGCCTTGAATTGAGAGCTAATTTTTAATATGATAGATGTTTCCCTCCAAATTTCAGTTGAAAGGAGGATGTGATTCTGCCCTGCTCCACTGATAGTTAGGAATTATGAAACATCCCACTGATGTAGCCTTTAACGCTCTTGCAGCTGAAAGCACGATGTGAAGAACTGAAGTTGGACTGGTCGACGCTGTCGTTGGAGAGCTTACTGAAGGAAAAGCAGGCACTGAAGAATCAGATTTCTGAGAAACAAAAGCACTGTTTGGAATTGCAGGTAGAACAGGGAGCAAATGTAGTGCCACCGGCTTGAAGTAGCGTTCACTCAGCATTCCAGTTAGGGTACATGTTGGTTTTGTTTGCAGAACATGACAGTGGAGCATAGATCTGGTGGCTTCCATGGTAGTATTAATTAATGACAAAATTATTAGGAAGTGGGTTGGTACAACTAGGAAGAACAAAGCTGCAGATAATTTTTCGGGTATATTAAGGGCAATTAATGGAAGTTAACTTGGCCTCCAGTATTGCTCTGATTTACTGAACCTGAGCATTGTTTTCTTAGCAGTTCTCTGTATCCTTAAAATGCTTTGTCTAGTGAAAAGAAAGGTCCTACTGGTTTTGTTCTATTTTTGTTCTGTTATATGTATACTGTATCTCCTGTGTGGTATGAAATATCATGCCAGACACCCCATCCCACAGAAAAATCTTACCAAGAGGACCTTTCTTTTCACAATGGGGTTGGTTCTCCTGGCTTCACAGAAAGCAGTAACCCAGGCCAAATGTGTTATCGGGCACATGGTTGGACACTCTTAGTATGGGGTGTTGCGTCCCCTCTCCCCACAATCCAATGGTGTTAAATTACTCTGTATTTTTAGTTAAATCTGACTTTTTACAGACTTCCTTTATTGAAAGTTGTCTGACATGCTCTAGAAGATGTTTCCTAGTAGTCTGTTTGAATATCCTTTTTTTCTACCTGTACCTTTGTTTCACAAATCCAGAGCAGTGTATTGAAATTTGTTTTTTAAATCATAGATTGTTTGCTTTGAGTTATCACCAAAAAAGGGGACACTTTTTCTGAGAAGCATCTGGAAGGGAAAACTCCAAAATGTGGTATAATTCTTAGGTATAGTCTTTAATCTTTGTCCTCCTCTTCATTTAAAGATCAGCATTGTGGAGCTTGAGAAAAGTCAAAGGCAGCAGGAGCTAATGCAGCTGAAATCGTACATGCCGTCCGATGAGTCTCTGTCGGTACAACTACGCAATAAAAACCGTTTAAGCCGTGAGCTCGAGGCGGATCACGGCCGATTCCAACTTGAGCTCGAGTGCTCTAAATTTCCTATGCCCCACATCAATGGCATGAGCCCTGAACTGTCCATGAATGGCCATGCTACTCCCTATGAAATCCATAATGCTCTTAGTAGGCCCTCTTCCAAACAGAACACCCCTCAGTACATGACCTCTCACCTGGACCAAGAAATAATTCCTTGCACCCCAAACCACAGCAGCAGACAGAAGGTGGACAAGACAGCAAGCTTGTCCTTACCTGATTACACCAGGTTTTCCCCAGCTAAGATAGCCCTAAGGAGACATTTGAATCAGGATCATGCAGTCAATGGAAAAGCAACAACTAATGAGATACACCAGAGGTGAGAGTGGTCAGTTCCTTTGGTGGGAAATGAGATGTGGTAATGCTTATTGTATTGCTGGTAATGTATCTAGATAGCAGAAGAAAATAGCGTAACAACAGACTCTGCCTAGATTTTAAAGTGGAACAGTTTTGTGGCATAGGCATTTAACTATAAATCAGTATATCCAGCAATGCCAGTTGATCAGGTAAGCAAGACAATAATGTCTTGAGTTTGTAACAGTTAATCATTTTGGACAAAGGGCACTAGAAGGAAAAGTTGACTGTGTACATCTTTGTTCCAGAGCTGACCATGTAAAAGAGAATGGCCTTACATATCCAAACCCTGGTATTGCAAATGGCATAAAGCTGAGTCCTCAGGAAACTCGGCCATCTTCCCCAGCGGCCTTACCGATTGCAGGCGAGAAGGTAAGGAAGGTGCTGGCATCTGTGCACAGAGCTGTCAACAGAAATGATGCTCCTGACAGAGTAAAGAAATAAAAGCTATAGGATAGAAGGTGTGGACTCCATCCTTTCCAGTAGGCATAGAAAAGGCCAACTCCACATCGGGTGTAACGTGAAAAGGAAGATATAGTGGGACCGTCAAAAGAAGGAAATGGATGATGGAGAGAGTCTGGTCATGAACTACACTGTTAGTGACCAAAAGTTTTATTACTATCAGATGCCTTTCCACTGAACTCTGTAAAATGAATATGTTGTTTTACTCTAGTTCTTAGTGAGCATTAATCAATCCAGTCTCATGTCATCTGGGTGTCAGTCTCGGGAGAGAGGCTGAGGAGAGAAAGTACCATGGAGTGTGAACTATCATCTCCCATGTAGAGGCACCCATTCCAGAGCAGGGTTGAGGCACACTAGCTGGTGACAGTGATAGGAAACTTGCCCTGCCACTGCCTGATCTGTATCTGTTCTGTGGACAGAGGCTTCTGTCTACAGATTTATTGGACAAGCACCTTTCACCAGCAGCAAATTAATGTTTACGTTTCTCATTCATTTAAATTTTAAGAAGCATGGCTATGACTCCTCAAGCACAGGCAAGGATGTCGGAAAACAAGCTTTTGAAAACTCCCCTCCTCCACCTTGAGACCCATGTTGGAGCCTCCATCCTTCCTGTCCAAGTTGAATCTGGTTCATCTATGGTTGCAATGGGTTTTCGTTGACTGAATTGACATGCTGTCTTTGCAACACATCCAAACTTCCCAAACACCCTCTTCTCATGTGTAACGTGCTCCGTGACGGGAACAAATACAACAGCAAATGGAGCTGGGAAAAATTCACCCAGCTTATTTGTATATAAAAACATCAAACTATGCTAAGAAGTAGTAGGGTTTGATTGTGGTTGGGGAAACACACTGAGTAACGAGCCCCTTGTGAAACAGTCTGCTTCTGTGTTTGCAGGTTTTGCGAGAGAGGACTTCTGCAAGTAACGGAGAAACTATTACCAGCCTACCTATCAGTATTCCTCTCAGCACGGTGCAGCCCAATAAACTCCCTGTTAGTATCCCTCTGGCCAGCGTAGTCCTACCTAGCCGTGTTGAGAAGGTGGTGAGTAAGGGATTGTCAACACTTTCCATCCCTAACTAAAAACCGAACTGGGGAATAATCGTATACTGTGCACGAGAATCCTGGCTAGGACATTGAGCTAGAATACTTAGGATGCTTTTGGAGTGAATACTGATCTTGTGTCTCTACCTGGATCTCGGACAGTTATTTTCCTAGAGTTATATTAGTTCAGCATGTGTCCTGGACAGGGAGGGAGATAAATCCCTGCCCAAAACAGCTTACGTTCTGAATCTGTGGCGTGCTGGAGAGGCAGGCATAGTCTAATGGGTAGGACTTAGGGCTATGAGTGAGAAATCCCAAGTGCTAATTTAAGCTCAGCTACTGACACCCTATGTGATAAACGAATGTCTGTTGTGGTTTGCTCATTGGTAAAAAGGGGCTGCCTCGTGTGGGTGCAGACATTGAGTTTGTGCTTTGAAATTGTCGCACACCGCCTGTGAGTTGCTGCAGTGCTGTTGACTTTTCAGCCTTTACAGCTGGAAGTGTTTGGGACCCTTCCACTCTCCCCCCTCCTTATTTTTTTCTTGTGATCTCGGCAGGCCTATGCTGCTGTGGATTCCCAAGCGGAAGAGCATGAAAAGGATGGGGGAGGGAGGATCCTCCAGTGTTTCTGCCAGAGGGGAGTCCAGTAGGTTAATAAGGAATATTCGCTGTCTTCCTGTGAGAAGCATGGATTTGGAATCTACCCCACTAGTAGTCAGAGAAAGTGGGAGGTTAATGGCATCCTTCCCAGCCCATTGAACCATCTCAAACAGGGTGGATGCTTCCCAGTTTGGGACCACCAGCGTTCTATTTGACTCCGCTCCAGCAGTTCACTGGTACAGCCTCGTGCAACAACGTACAATTGGATGTAAACTTCTGGCATGGAAAAGGGAAAGATCTCACCATCCTGAGATCATGTATCCCATGGCCTCTGCCAGCCTCCCCCTTGCACTTCCTTCATGTCCTTTAACTGTTCCCAGTTGATAGGTTGATTGCTCTCATTAGTGTCACAGCCTCATGCGTCATTAAGCTCCTATCCCCCCAATTAAATTCACTCCACTGGGGGGGGATAGCTAGTACCTTACTGACCTAATACTCCATCATAGGCGGTTCTTTCTCTGATAAGCTAAATAAGGGATTATTACAGATGCCACATCCAGCTGCAGTTGGAGTGTATCACTGTCTGACTCCCCTTGTCCCCTCTCCTAGCAGTTGTGTTGGAGAACGCTTGTCATCTTAGTTCCAGGTGGAGACCTCTGTGAAAATGAAGAAGGTGGCATTGGTATAGAATTACACAAAGTGGCTCTCTCCACCCCTCGCTCATTTAGGCTAAGGCTTTATAACTGCTGGGGAGTTAGGGCCTCTTTGGGAAATAATCCTTGCTGATAACTGGTTTGACAAAGGGACAGCTCGATTCTGAAGCCTGTGAGTACCTGCAACATGTGCATATATGTGCGTGTACATGTTCTGGGCCAGATCCTCAACTGGTGTAGTGTGGGATAGTGCCACGGAGCTTAGCGAGCCTATGCTGACTTGCATCAGCTGGGAATCTGGCACTCTCTTCAGTGTTCTTTGATGGTGTATTCATTATAGAGACATTTTAAGAACTGAAATACTCAGGATGACACCATGCCTTCAGTCTGTGTGCACTTCTCATGGTTTCAAGAGAGCTATGTGTGTGAACTGAGAGTACGGTACAGCCCTTTCTTTCTTTTCCCATCTACTCTAAAACTATGGATTGAGGGACGTGGTTATGACACAATTGTCCTAAGTCAAAGGCAGAGGGACCGTCTTTGATGGGTTTGTACAGCACTACTGCATTGGGATCCTGCTCCAAGGCTGGGGCTCGTAGAGGCTACCTCCATATAAATATTAAAAGTTGTAGTGTAGATGGGATCTAATTGTCCCATAATTGGGCTAACCCTTGTATAGTCCAGATCTCCAACCCAGTTGTAGTAATGCTTTTAGGTTGTGTCTTACCAATCACTATGAACTATGTAGCTATATTAGGTTTGTCTCCTAATCCAGACAGATTCATGGCTTGGATTTATAGTTGCCCGCAGAGATGGGACCAAAGGGTAAACCATTCTACACATTAGGAGTTCACCCTTTGTACCTCAAAGGAGAGGAATCATTTCCCTCTTTGGCTTGTGAGCACAAGTCACAGGCTTGTCAAAGCTCTGAGTTTCCCGAGGTACAAGTGAACTCTACACCCTGTGCAGAACAAGCACTTGCTTGTGCTCTTGGGAAATGTTTCACAGTCTGTGAAACCAACAATTCTCGAAACGAACTACAACACAGTAGCAGGAGAGACCCCCAGGCTCTCGGATTACTGGCGGACTCACGTTTATGCACCAATACATTCCTGACTATATGAGGTCAGAGGCAGGGGTTTTTTTATTCCAGGTGCCAGATTTTTTTGGTGGGGAGCGGACATGTGATTCTTCAGGACGTGATCAGATGAAACCCCTGGGATCCATGGCCTGGCTTTCACCACTAATGCAGCAGGTGTGGTCTGCAGAGATGCCACGTCTTAGCGTGCAGGGGTGCATTGTGGTGGAAAGATTGCTGGGACATGACATCTCTGCAGACTACATGAAACTAGCTGAAGCAAGCTGCCAGTGCAGCCCTTGGTTTGATGATGTTTGGGCAGCCTGGAGTTAAACAGTAATTTTCTCAAAATATGCAAAGTCTAGAAGGTTTAGGGAATCTAGAGGGATTGAAAGCACAAATGCTCAGAGTTCTGTTAAGTGAACGGCTATTGAATGGACTTCCTCGACTGAAGTGCCTTTGTTCTTTCGCCTCCTCCAGCGAAGCACACCTAGTCCAGTTCATCAGAATCGAGACTCGTCGTCCACACTTGAAAAACAGTTTGGTGCTAGTTCTCATAATGGCGTAAGCAATGCTGCTGGAAACAAGCCACTGGCTTTGGCTACCTCAGGTAATGAACTCCCTGCGGGATCCTCCCTGTCTCATGGGGATAGCTCTCTTTATTGTGTATGTTTGAGCTTGTGGGCACTTGAGGCCTAGAGCCCCTGGTGCTGCATGAATGGGTGCAGTTTTGTGTCAAGGTTGAATGTTCCTGGGTTGAGGAGGAGGATCTGGACTGAGGGTGAAATAAGGCTGAAGAAACATGATGCAGGGAAGGGTGGTTGGTTGGTGGACATGCATGAGTGTTGTGGTTCAGACCAAAGAATCACAAACCAGGACAGGCAATGCGTTTCTGTTGGTCAGTTCTGAGCTCCCAGCATTAGAAGTCCCCTTACGGTCTCTTCCAGCATCTGTATAGACTGAATTTATCCACATCCCTCTGCATGCCCATTTGTGGCCCGTTTTATACGCTCGATTCTGCTAGCTGCAGTCTCTGTGTGGAACACTGGCAGACCATAGTCTCTAGCACAAATAGAGGATGAAACAGACAGGATTTCCCCAAGGATGGGGAGACCATCTCCAGCCTTACTGCTGCAGTGGACCCAGTTGCTATCCAGCAGTTGAGCACCATCCCAAAGGAAATCGTAACACAAAGAGAACTGAGTCAGGCCTTTTCCAGTAATCTGGAACCTGGCTACCATTCTCAGCAACAGGGAGCTTTGCAAACTCACTACACTATTCCACTCCATTCAAGGGGCAGGAGCAGTTTCCCAAAAAACATCCCCAATCCCTTTATTCAGGCTGCTTTGGACCAGTGAGCACAGTTTCAGAGAAGCCTGCTGGAAGCTGTCTTCCACAACTGAATCTTCATCAGACTTGCAGTGTCATTCTTCCTCCACGCTCCCCACTCTCAGGCCTTTGTCATGATTAACATCTTTTCACCAGACAGGAGCTGAAGGCAGTTCCCTCTGAAGCCAGTCAGTCACTCCTGGATCAGCCAAAAGGGTGCTGCAGAATAACATGGGGTTCCCAGCTCCCCTCAGTCCAAGCTATCCCGGGGGAGAAGGCCTAATTCCATGCACGATGCATTGCTGCAGTTACTTAATGAATTTAATTCCTTCCTTTTCCCTCAACTCCCACATGGGTTGCTTCAGTCCCATCACAGTTTTCTCCCTGCTTCCTTTTGGTTTGAGCTGTGGAGAAGGGGCTAGGTGTGCAGATGGCAAAGCCTCTTTGGAAGGAGACTGGCTGATTGGTGCTGTGTGGTTGACTGGCTAGAGAAGAGGGCTGGGAGCAGAGGTTCTTGGGTTCTAATCCCAGGTGAACTACTTATCCTGGGAGGGCACTTGAGCATTGATTAAAAACTGGGTTAAAAGCAGGACACTTCCACGTTACGCATGACCTTTCCTGAGTCAGTCAAAGAGAGCAGAGTGAACTGACAAATCTAACTTAATTCACCAACTCACGTTCTTGGCTTCCCTGTGCAAAGGGCAGAGTTCAGCGCAGAGGATCATACAGATGACCAGCGGTTACTGTTTGCCGGAATTGCCAGTTAAATCTAGTGCAGATAGGATAGTTGAACATTCATATGTACCCCGGAAATGTAATTTGACTAGCGCTGTAAGATGTACATCATTGCTTCTGTTGAGTGATACATTCCCTTTCAACAGGTTTTTCATATTCTTCTGGCTCCATGGCAGTTAATGGAACTCTTTCCAACAGCCCAGCCCATCTTAACTATAGTGCTGACCAGGCAGCTGTGGACGACTCTGGCAGTTTGTTTAACTCGATAGGGTCTCGGAGTTCCACTCCACAACACCCTTCGTTGCTAATGATGCAGTCACGGAACTCTGGGCAAAGCTCCCCGGCTCACCAGCACTCCGCAAGCCCCAAGTTAAATGGTGCCTCCCAGAGCATGGTAGGGGTACTGCAGTATGTGGATGCTCAGAAGATGTTTGCCGAAGGAACAAAGGGGGAATTTCAGCCTGATGCTGCCTTTTCAGATCCTGAGAACGAGGCCAAGAGAAGAATCATCTTCACAATCTCTCCTAGTACAGGAAGTGTAAAACAGTCTCCTTCTAACAAACACAGTCCCCTGACTGCAAGCATTCGGATGGACTGTGGCCAAGCGTACATGCAGGATGGGAAGAAACGAGGTCGAAGGAAGAGATCCTCCCCTGGGAATCTAAACATGAACTCTGGAGTGTCCCCTAAACGCAAATCCTTACCAACTGTGGCTGGACTCTTTACTCAGCCTTCAGGGTCACCGCTCAATATTAACTCAATGGTAAGGAAAAGAATGATGGGAGTTATGACAAAGTGAACGTGTGTTTGGCATATCAGTACTATACGTTGTTACGATGGTGGTGTTCTGGACTGTGACACACACAACCCATGTGAATGGTTAAAATGATCCATTTAGACGTAGCTACAGAACCTTTCAAGTATCTTTCCCTTCCAAAAATGATATTGACTAACAGAATCTTTAACAAAATAATCCTGACTCTCCAAGTGATTATGGAACACTATTGTATGTTTGCTTACAGTGAAATCTAAATTTATTTTAGATGGGGTAAAATTAAGTAACTTGAGTGCTTCAGTGCCAGTGACTTTAAACAAATACTGCAGAATAAGTGTTGTTATAAAACACACAACAAATGTTCCTAATGAGGACATGTAGGCTTTATTCATCATGGGATCAGAAATATTTGAGGTGAAATATTCTTGCCCTCTTTTTTTCATACGTTTAACCGCCTAGCTTTATTGTCTTCAAGGTCAAGTGTGCAGCCATGATGGCTCAGAAAGGCAGCCAAGCGTTCTGCAGGGACTTTAGGGTTGTGATGCTGAAGCGTAGCATGACTCTTGGGATTAAAATCTAAGCTGGTCTTAAAGCGGAGTGTGTGAGTGAATACCCTGTCTTATGAAGTTAAATACTAAAAGACTATATTTTCATCCTTAACTTTTTTTTCCTTGTCACCACAGGTCAATAATATTAATCAGCCTTTAGAAATAACAGCCATTTCCTCTCCTGAAAACTCCCTGAAGAATTCTCCTGTTCCCTACCAGGACAATGACCAGCCTCCAGTGCTGAAAAAAGAGAAGCCCCTAATTCAGACCAACGGCGTTCATTACTCGCCACTGACTTCAGATGAAGAGCAGGGATCGGAAGATGAGCATAATAGCACCAGGTGACTATAACCGTGTAGAAGTCAGGTTAGCAACCGTATGGGATCTGAAGATGCAGCTCTCTAGGCTAGAGTGATGGATGCAAAGTCTGATCTATTAGATCTTTGTTCTTGGAGAACTATCACATTAACCCATATTGCTTGTCTTGCGAGCAAGAGTTTTTCAACATTATATACATTGTGTACTTCAGGAGCTCACATCTCTTGATAAACAAGGAGGGTATTGGAAGGCAGAATGAGCGTAGGGAAGCTGCTCAACTAGCTGTGCTTTTAATGCTTGCAGTACGTGGAGAATGACACAAACTTTGGAGGATTGCTAATTTCAGCATCCTGACCAAGTCCTGTTTTGTGTAATTTTTGGCTAAAAAAATTCCCATTTCAACTTGATACAGAGTTCTTCACCTCCTACCCCAACTGTAGTGTAATGTTGTTCTGTGGTGTTAAACACGTGGCAAGTTCCTCCCCATTTGTGGATGCAGTAATTGCCCTTGTATGTGAAGCACTTTAAGAGTAAAGGTGCTGTAAATCTGGCTGCCTTAGGGATTAAAAAAGCAACAGAAAGGTTTATGTATATGTATTGTTGATATGTAGGTACAATTTCATCACAAGCTCTGTTCAGAGTCTTTGATAGCTTATTTCTTAGTTGGTAAGGGTATACCCCTAGTAAGTTTGCAGTTTAGATTTTGAAATTAGGCAGATGCAGAAACATAAAAATCAAGAGATAAGTCATGGGGTAACTCAATAACAGCAAGACTTCAAGAAGCACTGTGTAAAGTAACCTTTTTTCTTTTCTTGCTAGAATTGAGAGGAAAATTGCAACAATATCACTGGAAAGCAAATCTCCTCAGAAGACTGTTGAAAATGGTAAGTTTGGGGAATGTTAACCAACCATTTAAATGCATTGTGCTGCCTGCTGCCTGTGGTTTTTAGACTGTCAACTGATAAGCAGGCTTCCTGGGAGAGAACTTGTGGCATATAGCAGACGTGCCTTTGAAAGCAGAGGTCGGTGCTAATACAGATCCTTAAGGGGATTGCCTTCATCATGTTACAAAGTTTGGTGCCATCTCTTTGTAGGTGGTGACTTCAAAAGCCCCATTAAATTTATGGGCATAGGTTGTTAGTCCTGAGTCTTGGCATTTGGGATAAAGGTAAGGGTGGAAAAGAGCATTTCAGAGGGTGCAACTTTTTCCTAAACAAGGATGCCTGACCAATTTTTTGCTAGGTGGGTCTCTGATATGAAAGTTGATGGAAGAGCAGAGTATAGTAGCCTAATCAGTCCTTTTGAGATGCATTTAACTAGGGTGGTAGAGGGATTAATAGCTGCTGTGAACGTTTCTCCCTGTGTGTTCAGAAAGCAGAGTCAGCTATTAAAATGAGTCAGTTGTTGGACAGATTTTGCTTACTGAAGATAAAATGAATTGTTCATTGATGCTTGCAACCCTTCTTCCAAACTAGGTGGCAGTTTAGCGGGGAGGAAACAAGCACAAACCAGTGAGAACATGAATAGCAGTAAATGGAAGTCGACCTTTTCACCAATTTCTGACATCAACCTGACCAAACCTACAGATAGCCCATTGCAGGCTGTTTCATCTCTAAGCCAGAATTCCCTGTTTGCCTTTAGGCCATCCTCTGAGGATGGCATGGCCATCGATGCCAAAATTGCAGCACACACAAGGAAAAACATCACCATGTCCTCCTCTGGGACGGATGGACTCACCCCCAGTACAAACTCCACTAATGGATCCATGTATAACGGTGGACTGAGTACAGACATCGGTTTACACAGCTTTATTGATGGTGCTTCTCTTCCTCATAAGACTTCAGATGTGACGACCCTCAACTCCTCTCTGGGTTTTCAGTCACAGCGGAGCAAAGATGTGGGGATTTCAGAGACAAATCCCTTTTTGAACAAGAGGCAGCTTGAAGGCCTAGGCAGCATGAAAGGGGAAGACTTAAACCGGTCAGGGGTCAAAAGCAAAGAGATCAGCGAATTAAATATTCGTTCAGGAGCTTCTTCTGAAAAAAGTTCCTTGCAGCACAATGGCAAGGTCAGCAAAGGACGGGACCGGGATGTGGAGTTTAAAAACGGCCACAACCTTTTCATTTCTGCTGCTGTCTCTTCTGGTGGCCTTCTCAATGGCAAAAGCCTTTCCACTGGTGTCTCATCCGCAGGCAACCTAGCACCTTCTGTTCAGACACATCATCCTTTCTTAAACACATTGACCACTGGATCGCAGTTCCCCCTGGGCCCCATGGCTTTGCAGGCAAACCTCAACTCGGTCACAAACTCCTCAGTATTGCAGTCCTTATTTAATTCAATGCCAGCTGCTGCCAGTCTGGTCCACGTGTCATCAGCTGCAACCAGACTGACTAACTCTCATGCTATGGGGAACTTCTCTCCTGGGGTTACAGGTGGAACAGTTGGAGGTAGGAAAAACTTTGTTTATCTGGTACAAGGGAAGGGCTAGAGAAAAGCATTGCGGTGCTGCTCTCCAGGTACAAAACCCTTTCACATTTGCACGAGGTGGAGCAGCTCTGCCTTGCATTGACTGTGTCCTGCGCCTCTCACCACTGATAGAATTAATCCAGTGTGGAAGACAGAATAATCAAGAGCTTTCTTTCTGCTAGATGAATATAGAAATAAATGTTAAAGGAGATGGGAATGCACCTAGACGTTCTGATTTCATAACACATGGTCACATCAGTTGTCACTCTTCAGGAACCATCTTAGGTCTGTAGCAGACGTGCCGTGCTGCCCTTGCTGAACAATTAAGGATATCTTACTTGTCAGCTTCAGTAAAGGTTGAGACTAGGACATGAGATTTCTCTCCTCTCCTCCTTGTTCATGCTGAATATCTATTCTTTTCAGGTGAGATGCTGATGGGTTTTGCGTAGGATTCTGATGGCTCTTGAACTGACACTGATAAGAGAATGTTTCTGTGCCATGAATAGCAAATGCCGTGTGCACCTCTAGCATTCTGTGCTTCTATTCTCCGTAACGTGAGACAAACTAGTGGAAGCAGACAGGAAAGAATCTTCCTTTAATCCTGTAGTATGGGGAGGTTCAGACAAATTCTGCCATAATCGTTCATGCACCATGTCGGGAAATCCTAACTCTCACCTCTTAGCATTTTCGATTTGCTGGACATACACTCTCCCCCCTTGTGGCCTTGTAAGTGGGTAAACAGGAGGGAACAGCAGTAATTTGAGTCTTCAGATAAAGAACTCTAGTGACTGGGTAATCTCATCAAAAGGTTACCTGTGTGGCATAGAACCAAAAGTTCTGCTCTCTCTTGGGTCTGGCCATTGTTCCTCATGGCATTTACAGGGTTGGCAGTAGGAAGGTAAGTGAATCTCTCATACATCTTGGCCTGCACCATTATCTATCATTGCTTGCTGCTATTTCATGCTGCATATTTTGTATGGGGCTGTAACTGCTATAATTTTGCTTTTTTTTGCTTTTTGTTTTGTTTCTCTTGTCACATGTGACTGTACAAAGCCCATCTGTTGAAGCTGAGTTTTTTTCTCCTGTTTGCAGGTATTTTTAACCATGCGGTGCCTTCTGCCTCCTCTTCTCATCAGTTTGGAGCCAGTTTCAGCAGCAGTGCTGTTTCTAGCAGCACGATGCTAAGCTTAAACCCTCTGCAGGCTGTTGCCAGCACCTCATCCTTCCAGTCCCCTTCCTCTAGCTTAGTCACATCCAGTGAGAACAGAGCTGCCCAACACCTAAACAGAGCGCCAGTGCAATCTGTTTTTCATACCCCTCCACCACCTCCTCCTAATGTTTCATTACCTCCTCCTCCTCCATTACTCACTTCTAACTCTGAGCCTGCGCTTCTGCAAAACTTGCCGTCCATTCCTGCTAATGAAGCTTTTTTACCATCCTCTTCTGCTGCTTCTGTCCAATCTACTAATGCTTCTTTGTCTATTAAGCTAGCTTCTCTTCAGCACAAAACTTCCCGTCCCTCCTTTACAGTCCATCACCCACCTCTGCCCCGTTTGGCGTTGGCACAGACCGCGCCCATGATACCGCAGTCCAACGCAACCGGCACCTCCGCTATGTGGGTTACACTTGGCATGCAGTCTCCTTATGCTTCGCACCTTTCTGGGGTTAAGCCTCGATAAAGAGCTTGCTTAGCTAACAGTTCTTATTTTGTAAGGTAAGGCTAGAGAAAATAACAGGAGGTTTGTACAAGATACTAAATGACCTTCCTTTCCTTTTCAGCCATCAGCCCATAGGTGATCTTGGAAGGGGGGGGATGGGGCCAGGCTCTTTAACATAGAGAAATCCCAATAAAATTTGGAGAGCCTTCATGGCAGAAGGGGGAGACACTGAAGCCTCTCAGTTTTGGGAGTCAGGATTTCTCGACAGAGTGCTCACAATGGTAACTCTTGCCTTCTCTGATATCCAGGAGCGTTGTGTTCAGGCTGAGTTAGCAACAGTTACCAATCTATTATTTGAAGCAACATTTTCTGCAGTATCGTTGTTTGAATACTTTAGAAAATGTGCTGCTTTGAGAGCATGATAGGAATTAGGAAGAGAAGCTGTGAACATTCATATTTTCCACGCACCTGTCTGGAGCTAGAGGCCTGCAGGGGTTTGCTGCCGAGTCTGCATTGTGGAGGGTTATCTTCTCCATTACAACGGTGTGTGCTCGTGTTCAGATATGCATACCATTAAATTGCATGCTGCCACTGCTTTGACATTAGGTGGCAGTGGGTAATGTTTTTGTGGCATCGCACCACATTTGCCCTAGATGGCTAAAAAAGGAAACTTGTGGTCATAGGCTACAACTTTTTTCTTGGAAACGACTGAGTAAGGCTGATCTAGTCGTGGGTTGCAGATAATGTGACCCCTATGCAGAGTGCTGTGGAAAAAGGAGGTACAAAAGCAGCCTGGTGACTCATGTCTTTGCCTGATAGTGGCAACCTGATCTAATCATTCTCTGCAGCCTGTAATTATAATTTGAATTAGATAAGAATAAAGCAGGAAGTCTCCGTTATCTGCTCCTAGTGGCCTTCTCTGATAAATACAGCAATAACAGATTGCTTGAGCCATTGTGCTTTTGCTTCCAGGGCGGTCTTTGGTTTGCCAGGTGGATTATGCACCGCTAGGTAGGTTAGTGGAGTACAATGAGCTAAATTCGAGCCCAAACTGAGTAAGAAATGAGGCTGTGGAAGAGAAAAAGGCCTCTGGAAGGTGTGTGCGTGTGTCCATTTCAGCAAAACAAGCATCGAATAATATTTTAGAGCAACTGCAGACTAACGTGCACTATCAGAAAGTCACACTGTCATTATGAAAATCTTTGGTTTGATAATGCAATTCCGGATTGCATAGTTAAGCCAGTATTGGGCAGTGCCTACCTTCCTGCAGGTCCTTGGCGCTGTTGCTGTCCTCTGGTACAGAAGGTACATCCAGTAGATAGTAACACCCTTTGCCTTTTGTGGCATTTAACTAAATGAGAATACACCTCAGATTCTTACGAAACACTTTGCACATAGATAGCATGTTCATTGTCAAATTGTTCTTCAAATGTGATCAAATTTTCACAACACCCATGTGGGGTAAGTAAGTTACCTCCAGATTTGCAGACTGGAAAGCTGAAGCAGAGAGGTCACGTAATTTGCCCAGAGCTGCAGTGGCAGTGGGGTGTCAGAGTGAGATATAAACAGTAACAAACTCTGAAGTTACTGGCAAATAGGTTTGGGAAACCAGGGATGGAAACTTGAATTTGGAAAGAAGAGGTGTGAGTAGAGTGGGAGAGATTTTTTTTGGATGAATGTTTATTCATTAGAAAATGCCAGATGGTCAACATTGAAACTTTTTGCAGAAAGGTCTTGGTTTGGACAAAGCTATTATCTGGAAGGTTTCTCAGGTTGGGGGGAGAGGGGAAGCAGGAAGAGACCCTCTCCCCAGGATAATACTAGACAAGGCAATCCCTGGGATGTGGGAGACCTAGGGTCAAGCAGGGCCTTGAACCTGGCTCCCACATCCCTGGTAACTGTCCTATCCATAGAGCCATTGGGGTTTTTCTCTGGTTTTCATGAAAGATTTCAGAAGGTTTTAGTTTCGTCCTGCTGCGGAGCCAAACCAAGTATCAGGATCTCAACCCTTTTCATTAAAAGGATTCTTGCATTCAGGCCAATCCTAGGTGTGAATGTGGTTAAGGTTTGTGAGTCCTTTGTTTATGCGTGCACAATGTGGGCCAGGGCACCGTGAAGAAAATACCTTATTTTTTATTATTGCAGCGCCAGTAAATCACAAGTGAAAGTGGGGCTTTTTGATGCACTCTACAAATGCTTAGACAGTCCCTGCCCTAAGGAGCTTCCAATTTACATGGCAAGACAGAGGATGGGAGGGGAAGGGGCAGCACCAGAGAAGGGCAGCATGTCTCCTTTATAAACATAGAAACTAGAAGTAGAACAAAAGTCTAGGAACAGAGGCAAAGGATTTGACACATGGAGGTGCCTAGGCAAGCACATGGTGAAAAGAGCTCAACAAAGACATATAACTAAGGCACCAATGCAGCATGGTATTTAAGCATAGTCCTGAGCCAAAGTCCATCACGGAAGTCAATGGAAAGGCCCCAGTTTACTTTCAATGGGCTTTGAATCAGGCCCCATGTGCCTGATTTGAGAACGTGAATAATCCCATTAACTTCAATAGGACAACTCGTGTTCACTTTGCTGAACTGGACCCTTAATCTAAGAACAAGGGATCAAATGGAATTATTGCACTGGCCAAGAGGGGTTGGAGGGATGACAGATGATGACCTAATAAGTCTCTTCCGTCTCTAATTTTGGCCATCAGCACATGGATTGTTCTTCTTTCTGTCTCTGTTGCTGCTGGCTAACAGAAGGTCTAAAAACGGTATAGCTTGATATAGATGGGTCTCTTCCTCTCCTCCTGTCCCACAGGTAACTAGGATTTCTACCTCAACCCATTGTGACCTATGCAAGGACAACGTGGACCAACTTCACTCAACTTCCACTGAAAGGTGCTCGCCTGGCCTGGCAGGGGTTTCTACTCTCTCTTACTACTGGACAAAGAAAACAAAAAGAAAAAAAAAAAAGACCTAACTAACAGAGAAAAGAATATTCTACTGTGAATCGGAGTTAAACAATAACTGCAAAGGAAAATGCTTAAAAAAAGCTCCAGTTTGTATTGTCGATAGTTTAGATAAAGTATTTATCTTTTTTTAAAAATGAAAACAATTCTGACTTATTTTATTCCATCTAAAGTCATAAAAAACCACAACTTATTGACATAATTCTCTGAATAATAAAGGACTGGCACACCAGCAGAGATGTAAAGAGCCTCCTCTCGGTGCTATTTCATCCGTCAGAACTGTGCCTCTCTAGTTCAAATCCTTGGTGCTGAATTTGAGGGTTGACCAATGCCAAGCCCAGTTCTCAGAAAAGTCTCCTTTTATTTATTCAGCTCACTCTGTTCATATACCAAAGTCCACTGGTTTACAGCAAAGCAGGAGCTACAGAGAATGGCAGTCTTTGGTTTGGGTGGTTATTTCTCAGTTATCAGGCATTTAACATTGTTTGTTACAAACATGAATGCAATACTCCTCTCTGGAATGGCAGCTAGATCACCTGATCTGACCCGTGGAAGCTCAGCTGGTTCAGACGCTTTGAACAGAAGCAGCATCATGTAAGTTTAGTCCTGTTAGACTACTGCATTGGGCCCATTAAAGCTCTGGTGGCGCTCAAGTCACTGTGAATTTCAGTAGCTAGACTGTTAATTTGTTTTGGAACGTCATTGGCATATGAACAGGGTGCATGATCCTGGTGTTGGTCTCCTTTTAACAATATTGGGAAGAATGAAAACCGAGCTTCTATGCTGGGGCAGATAGATTTTCTCAGCTTGTTTTTGTTGAAGTACAATGTATTTTGTTTAGTACGGTTTTTATACTTGATTCCGAAATGGCTCAGCCTTGTACATTTATTGACTTCTAAGTACATTCGCTTTTGTATTTCTTTGCTTTGAATAGGTTTAAATGGTAGTTCACAAAAACACCACAATCTAGCTTAACTTGCCACGCTATCAGACTGATACATTTTGAATTGTATTGTGACTTGGTGTTCTGTGTACAGAAAAGCGTCACTCCAAGCAGTGACTGTATTTTATAGACGTGATGAAAATTTATAAATTTCATAAACTTCATTCAATTTATTTTTTAGGTTGTGTGACGCACAGTAAACATGTAAAAACTTTTTTTTATTTATTCAAGTGCACAAAATTGGGAAGAGGATCCATTAGTTCATAAACATCAATCTGAAGTATAGGCTGGATCCAAGCACCAAAAAAGGAAACCACAGTAACAGAAAGGGAATTCCTACAGCAAAGTGACTAGATTCTGAGCACGCTGGTGCTAAAATGAACACCTGCTAGCCTAGGTTCTGTATGGGGGGATACGGTCGTATTGCATCACAGGCACTTGGTATCTTTCAGTCCATTCCAGCTAGGTTACTAGCTCTCTAATAACAGTCTCTAACCTCCAGCAAGCAGCCATTCGTTATAAAGATGAGCTCTCCCTTACCAGCTACTTAATGCGGTTTCCCTTTGTCTCAAAGTGCTGGGCTTCATGAATCAACTACCTAATTAGTGACTTCATATGTACTTGCAGGCCAATATCTCTTCCGCTTTCTTGTGCTGTCCTTCCATGGCTGGTTTGATATGTATCTCAGTGAGCACAATGCTGGTCCTTTCTGGTAGAAGTGTTCTCCTACTTTCCTATTCTTGCTAGCTCCTTTCTCTCCCTCCATGAGTAAACTTGTCCTGGAAAGGTACAGTATCCTGACTGAAATATACTGAAGTGGCAGTTGTTAAATTGGCTGCTTCCCTCTAGACCACATAGCCAGCAATGGGCACAGAAGTTAAGCTTTGTTACCACTCCTAAGTGTTTGTGCCTCTCCGATAGGTGACTCCTGTGTGCAGAAGCTGTTAATGTAACTTTGCCTTATTATTGCTCACTAAAGGGACTGATCCTTATCTCTAATCTCCAGGAATATTTTTAATCACTTTCTGGTTTGTGCATGGGAGAGGTGAGGGAGGAGGTGATGCATCCAGCTGCATTCCTAGCAACAGGAAGAACCTAGAGAAAGGCAAGGAATGTTCGGGGAGTGGTAACTGAGAAACATCCAGTAGCTTCTAGTGGAAGCCAGAAACAGTTATGTCCTGGAATCCAGGAAAACGTAGCCCAGTTATTATTCAGCTGTGAATTGGGCAACTCTAGCCTGATCCAGACCTTTGGGTATCAAAGGTGCAGAGCTTTCTCACCAGTCTTAATCCCAACTAAAGGCAACCAAGTGCAGACTCCAGTTCTTGGAGGATATCAATATTGAGAGTTTGAACAGCTGCTGGCAGGCCCATGGCTCTGCTCCTCTACATGCTTCAGTTAAGCTGACCTACCCCCATCGATTTAAGAGATGGAAGAGGCTGAGCACAGTCTGCTTCCACCAAATAACTGATTCCCATCTTGGCCATGTGCTGTGGGACCAGGACCTGGGGCATCTTCTGCTCATTAGCCTCTAAAAGCACATGGCCTCGTCAGCACTGCTGTTTTGCTAAAGGGTTTGGCTGGAACCTTGTTGTACTGTAAGTTTCAAAAATGCTTGGCAAACCAGTTGTTGGAAGTGTTCCCCCTCCCCTGCCGCTAACACCCAGAGACATTTGAAGCCTCTGTCGTAGCCCTGCACCCCAAGGAGGCTCAGGCGTCCATCTGTATCTCAAGCTCGACCTCCTCCATTCTTCATTGCTGTTGTTTTCTAAGACCTGTTGTGTCCCTTCTGAGGACAATTGGCCCTGCAGGGATTCGGGGGTTCTCTGGCTTTGCTAGCTTTTTCCTCTGAAGCCTGACTGTTGCAGCCTTCTGTGTCCTGTACACTTCACTTGCTTGGGGATTTCATCTTCCCAGTCATCTCAGCTGAGATGAACTTCCGGGTAAGTGTCCGGCAGGCTGAAGCTGTTTCAGGGCAGAGTAATGGGATAGGCAAGACTGGAATACTGTTGCTTCTCACCAGAGAGGCCCCATTTTGCTCAGTATTGCACCTTGGGGATGTCCCACCTTTCCATGGAGAAACTGGGAAATAGATTTTTAAAGTTTAGGAGACTCACATGATGCACTGGGGTCAGGTGAGAGACCCAGGACTCGTTCCCTGCTCTTTCACTTACTGTAATCTTGGGCAAGTTGGTTTGGCATCTCCATATATTTCCCCATCTGTAAAATGGGGAGGATACTTGCCTTGCTTCCTAAAGTGTTTTGAGATATCTGGGTGAAAAGCTCCATGGAAGTGTGAAGCATTATTGATAAAGATACTAGTCTGTGTGGCTGGAAACTTACGGATATTTGTGACTTCAGCATGAAAGCTCAATGCCAGAGGTTTGATATCTGTTCTCACTAATCTGAGGTATCCTTTTATTTATTTAATATTATTTAAGCCCAAAAGTGAAGTGCAGGAAAGAAAATCTTTCTGGTTTACAGTTTCCTTCACTTGGCCCAGTCATTCTTCTACTGTCATAAATGTTCCTTCTCATCTGTTTTGCTGCTGCTGGCAGGGGACTCATAATGAAGCTAAAATGCCTTTTGTAGCATCTGCATTGCCCAAAAATTGAACTTCCTGAATATTGTATTGAGTTAAGCTTGTGTGGCCCTTTGTGAAACAGCGAGGTGGGAGGTAGATCTTTGTTGATGTAGACACAAGTTGTTGCACTCTTCCCTTTTTTGGTGGTGTGCATCTACTCTGTAGTCTGGCTTGCCTTTCCCAGGCCACAAACACCCTCTTGGAGTGTCAGAAAGTTGGGAGAGCTCCCAAGGCATTAAGCCTAAATTTGCTGTTTTTCTGTGGATTAGTCATTCGGTAACAATTCTGATATGGGCTAGTAGTGGGTGGGGAATCCAGAAAATATGTTTCTTTGCCTTGTGTACGTGAGGGCTGGCTGTTGTTGACATGGTTGACCTGTGCTTTGTCATTTGCCCCTCAAAAGTGGAGCTGGTTACGGGTTTGTCTGGAGGATCCCATAGCTTTCCACTTAAAAAATAAAAAAATACCGAGACACTGATATGTGCAGCTTGCTTTAAAGCTTCCCATATGTGTGAACATCCAACTTGTTTGTGGAGTGCCTCTCCAAGTGCTCCTGGTTTCCTCCCAGTTTGTTTATAATTTGGACCGCTAGCTCATTGGCATGCGGGCGAGACAGGAATTGAAGCTATGCATCTTAGAATCGCATGCTAAAAGAATTCAAACTTATGTGAACTATTGTGGTAGCACTTAGGGACCCCAATTGTAGATCAGGATTTCATTGTGCTAGGTGCTGTAAACAGATGGCTCCTGCCCTGAAGAGTTGACAGTCCAAGTCTGAGATGGAAGGTGGCTATAACATATGGGAGACAAGGAGACTAAATGATTTCCAGTTGCCTCAATCATTGTAGCTCCCTTTACTGTGGGGACAAATATCTGTTAGAACACAAATTGCATCCAACTTATTCGGCTGGGCCGTGTACCCTGAATTCCCCTTTCTAATGGTTGAGAGGGGTAGGTACATTGACTGGGGGCGTGGGGAATCTTGTCCTGCAACTGCTTTTGCTGTCAGTCTAGTTGTGCTTTCTAGTTGCTGCCTGTTTCTGAGGAGATGGTGCTGGTTGCTGGCCTGTGGATAGGCAGGGGCTTGAAATCTCCAGTACCTGCCATCCTGCCACCCAAAATCATATGGCTTTGTTTTTAAATTGGCCCCGTTATTAAAATCTTAACTCCAAGGTGCCAGAGCCTGTTTTAATCTAATCATGTTTGCTGCATAACAGTGAGTGACTCTGAATTCATTGGTTTAGGTATCGGAGAAGTCTGCTGAGCAAACAGATTTCAGGCCTGTTATATGAGTGAAAACAAGCACATAGCAGCTTTAATCTAAAGAATCCAAAGTTCAAACAGCTGCTTCAAAGTTGCTTGATAGATTTGGCTGCTTTTAGGCTGATAGGCTAGGCTGCATCTTGTGCCATGAAAACCTTTAGCTGGGTGTAGCTTGTAGTTGCCTGTGTGCCTTATCCTGCTGATGGATGGATTACCTCTCATTTCTTCTGAGGGGTGTTGCTTGCATAGAGCAATACTGTTTTTAATCTCTTGACTGTGGAAGTTTGTATGTACATCTAGGATGAAGTAATTTTGCTTATGGGGAAGATGGCATCTCTTTTTAAATGATCTAATCTAACGTGCCTCAGAAGATTGATATTTTTAAGTAGAGGAATGAGGCTAGAAAATGGAGGGGGGAGGGAAAAATAACGCAATCAATCCACACCTTCCTTTTATACTGTGTCTGATAAAATGATCCCCCCTCAAAAGGGGGGGGGGGAGGTAAAGGGAGATGAGACTGTAAAACTGTTTGCAAATGGAGGCAAGCTTTATTCCTTTCTTGGTTGATTATTGATTAGATCCTTTATTTAAATAAACCCAATCATCGATAAAGAGCCTTGTAGAGGCAACCTTTAATCGCTCCCCTTCCCTTTCTGGAGAAATTGACAATAGCTCTAGTTAAACTTACATAGGCGATAGGCTGGGTGGGAAGGTGACACAGAGGCAACTGCTAGATTTTCATCTCTGGAGACCTGGGTTCAAATCCTGCTTGGATTGTGTATTAAAGTAAATTGGGTTTCAATGCGGTCTGTTTCCATCAGCCTGACCTGCCGTTTTGCTGGGGAGAGCCCTAGGATCAGAATAGCTGGAGTGTGGCAGGGCAGGGAACTGCGTTAATCAAGCGGAGTCAGGGACCATTGTGCATTGCCTGCCTTGTGTTGTTGTGTCCACGTAGGTCTTGCTACCGTGAGGGGTCATTTGGGTGACCCAGTTGCTTCCAATTGTGTTTTTCTTAAAGTCCATCATATGCTTCCCTTCTCTCAAAGTTCATTCATAGAGCCCAGTTCTTTGATGTCTAGGGCAGTTCAGATGATTTCCAAGGGTGTTTGTAAAACGAATGGAGGGTCCCATCCCCCTTCCCCGTGTGGCTGGATGCAGTAACTTCAGCACAAAGTGCATGGCGTGTTTTTGCTGAGTTACGTCCCAGTCCTGCAAACACGGACTCCTCTGCCTCAAGTACCCCGCTGGTGGTAAATGCTGTGCCCCCAAGTAAGTGTTGGCAGCATAAGATCCTTAAACTGCTAGTATCTCATCACTCTTCCTATTTATAGAGAGAGACAAAAACTATCCACACACACACACGTTAGTCTGCAATCCACCTTTCCACGTTGCTGGAATGGTGAAGGGAGATATCAAGAGCTGGGGCTTGCTGCGGTCACCTATAAGCTGCTGTTTTAGGGACATTTTTCCCCACTGATGACTTCAGAACCACAATATAAACCACCCTCCACCCATTCTGAAGATGGTGCTATTTTCCACCCCCCGTGACTGTCGTTACACTTGACAGTTTTCTTCACTGACCTGGCAGTAGCCTTATCCATTAATCTTAAGAGTCTAACCAGACTTGCTAACTTCAATCACAGGTGCTGCTCACTGAAAAGATGTGCATTCGCTTTCTAACTCTGTACTAGCCGTGAAGGCTCCTTTAGGAATTTATTGACCACATATAGTCCGTTTGCCTTCTGTATTGAAAGCAAACCTTTGTATACCGGAGCTTGAAAGCATGAAAACACTGACACCATTTTTCTTTAGAGGGAATTCACCTAATTAATACTCATAGGTTGTTGCTGTTAATAATTTTGCTTATCTTGTTTTGCCTGAGCCAAAAGCATTAAGAGCACTGGTAGTGCCGAACAATGATTACTTTCTAGTAAGAAATGGAAACTGTACGGTGGACTGTAGAATATTAATATATTAAAATCACAGTTTGGGGAGACACTAGAAAGTGTTTTTGTGAACTATCGCTGCAGCACTGAGGAAAATCACAATAGATGGGATTATTTTAAGCACAAATTTAGTCAGTGTAAAAGTATCTGATGATTTTTTTGTTTGTTCGAAGTCCCTTCCCCATCCCCTCGAACAATTCGTTTGTTTTTCATGAATAAGTTGGACTTACCTTTTCTCTTAAATTTTGTGCCATATTTTATTGATCCTTTATACATAATAAATATCTATCTATTTAGACCGCATATTGCAATACAAGATGTTGTTGTTGTGGAACTTCAGGGCATAAGCCTCAAATACTAAACCTGAAAATACCCTTTTGGTGTATTTAGCATTTGTGACTGTTAGTCTAAAAGTTTTTTTTTTTTTTTTAGTTTTCATGCTTTGTCTTCAATATTAAAGATTGATCTAACTGCTTCCTAAAGGTTTGAAGATGCTAATGCTGAAATTCTCTCAAGTTTGACCTTGTGATTCTAAGGTATATCTGGTTGCTTTTCTAGTGCAGTGGAATTGTCCTTTGGAAAGGTGATATTTCTGGTGTTAATGAGAAAGCAGAATGGGCTGATCCAGGCTGCTTGGCTCCACCCCAGGCCCCTGGACCTCCAATATAAATTCTTGAAGTGTTCAGTTTTAAATTAAAAACCAACTCTTTAGGTCTCTGGTCTTTTTAAGAAAGTGTTTTAGGAGTGGGAGTCTGCCCTTGCCAGGGTGGGACTGGACAGAGGAATGCAAATGAAGTTGCTGTTGCTCAGGAATTGATAAGTAAAACTTTTAACTACTAATAAAAATCCATTTTTCAATGGATATAAAACAAAATATACCCATTTTCTTGCTTAGAACACATGATATGGGATGTTTCCTAGTGAATAGGAATTAGTTTATACATTTTAGCCTATTAAATTGAATTATTTAAAATTCAAACTTCCCCTAATTTATCTTTATTTGGTTTTTTTTATACTGGTATGTTGCCCTGTCATTCTGTTCATTCTTCCATAGAACTAGTGTGAATTCTTCTGGTGTGTATATATGTATGTAATAATAATATATATATATATATATATATATTTTCCACCCACCCTTCTAATTTTCCATAATGCAAGAGTTAGTTTTTCTCCCCTCCCTTCCACTTTAATTTCTTGTCTTTTACCTTGATTTGTAATTGAAACAATGCTTTGAAGTTTTGTCTTTATATTAAAATGTATGTATTTTAATACATTGTACTGTGGTGGTGCGTCAGTACTTCAGCAAGCCGGTTTTTTGCTTTTCTTACATTGCAAATGAGGATTGCATTCTGTATCCTCCACATTCAGGACCCTGCCCCAAAAGGGAGTTTTGGTCCAGTTGCTAGAGCAGTGGACACACAAGACTCCTGTATTCTTTCTCTGACTATTGACTTGACTCTAGCTGCAACAGTATATTAACTTTAAAGGGGTGTGGAGGGTTAAAGGACTGCAGGAACTTCTGAGGTGCTAGCAACTTAAAATCCTGTTACAAAAAGCCTCCCCCCAACTGCTAAGTGACTTGGTTGCTCAGTTTAGGCTAAGTCTAGACTGCCGCCTATGTCAGCCAAATTTATATCGCTCAGGAGTGTGAAAAATCCACCCCTCTGAGCGAGCTAAGTTACACCGACATAAATGCTGGCATGGTGCTATGTTGGTGTGAGAGCTTCTCTGGCTGACACAGCTTCTGCCACGCATGGGGGGAGGTGTACGAGAGAGCTCTCCTCTCGGCACAGAGCATCTTCATCAGATGTGCTCCAGTGCTGTGCATGGACACATGGCCTTAATTTAGTTTTCATTAAATTCCTGGGTTTAAGCTCTCCTGGCTGGAACAGACGTGATGGTTAAACATTTGCTAAATTGGTATCTTCCACTGGAGACAAAAGCCCTGATTCAGCAAAGCACTCACATGCTTCACTGAATAGGGATGAACTTAAAGCTGTGCTCCGCTTTGAAGTGGAGCCTATGTGAGGAACGTTAGATCCTGAAAGAGTCACAGTAACACACCGAGCGAGCGCTACCTTCTTAGACACTCGTTTTCTGGAGTCCTTCTCAAGACTTCCCTACAGTGAGTCCGGTGCCAGTAGCAGAAGGCCTGTGAGAAGAGAATTCAGTAGCCTTGGTCATGCAGAGGTAATATGGGGTGGCCCACTGGACATATTAGCTGCTCTTTCAGAAGATGCTATGGGATCCCTTCTAGTGGGACTGCCCTACTCCTGTTAACATGCAGCTGCTGTTCATCATCACAAGGGGATCTGCCATACCTGCTGCAGCCAACCATTCTGGCCTGGATGTGAGGAACAAGGGTGATCCTTGAAGCCAGTTTAGTCTCTATTGGCTCTACCCCAGTTACATCTCTGGTCTGCTGGTTGGTTCCTTCCTGTACAAAGGGTCATTCTGAGGAGTTCAATGTGGGATAACTCGTGGGCTTTGGAAACTCCTATCAATGTTAAGAGAACAAATCCTATTGAAAGTCAGTGGATTTTAAAGCGCTAATAAAAATCCAAACCCCTTTAAACCTCTGCTCTGTTCTTGAAGAAAATGCACATAGGATTCTTACACAGCAGCTGCAATTTACACCCAAGTTAAAACAATTAAAGGTGTTTATTTAAAACATTGTACAACCTACGAACAGCATCAGTAAGTTTCCAATCAAACTACCTTCTTATTTCATGCTGCTTAGAGCAACTAACCACCAAAATGCAAAAGAAAAAGGACCCTCACCAGATCATGGAAAAACTTCTTTGCATATAAGCCACCAACGATAACACAGATCCCGAAATATCAAGTATTTAAACTGGTTCCCCTTAATCCTGAAATGTCGAGTAATAAGCTAGAAGTCACTGTCTAGCTCGCGCTACTGAGTTACTGTGCATGACGCATGCTCAGATAACTCTTCACAGCATCTGTCTTTATACATTCAATTAAGTAATGAAAGTGAAATTTATGTACCTCCTAATCTAAGCAAATAGCTTTAGCTGTTCCTTGTTCACTTAACGTGCCCCCCCAACCCGGAAGAAGATGCCCATTTCTATACAGAGTGCAACGATAACAACAGTAAGTTAAAGGTCTGCCCTTTGAAAAGGCACCAAGAAAAAGCTAGTGTTTTTGTACAGGGCAGGCACCAGCTGGAATAATTAGACGGTTATTTGACTGGTCTAGGTAACCTGCGCTAATGGTGACCAATGCTCCAGTTCTGAAATCTTGTCTGCCCCAAGCGATGTTCAAATGGTCACTCGCTAGGATTTTAATATTGTCAAAGATTTCTCAGATAAGTTGATTGTCTCTTAGCTCTCCACAATCTGCTAAAACGAACATTGAGAATTGCGTCAACCAGCGCACGAGCTGATGAGAAGCTGTCTCTAAAGGCAAGAGCACAAAAGCTAGCTGGCTGAACATCTTGAAAGGGGCTTTGAGTAGAACAGAATGATTAGGTGTAATTTGTTCCATAATTCAGATCTGGTTTATTCTGCATGGAATTCTACTGTATTTCCAAGCTTTCTCCCCTCTAGGAGAAAAGCTCCAGCAGCTGCGATTCCCTAATGTGAGTACCAATGTTCCAGAGCTAATCGACAACGCCTGCTCGTGTCTCAGCTGACTTCCAGGAGATGACACTGCAAATACAATTCTTGCTGTCTAGCTGCTGGCACAGTAGGGATGGGAATGGAACTGTTGTACGAATTCACAGCACCCTCTTAAACATCATTTCATAGGTCAGTGGAGATGGAGCCTCAGCTTAGAGGAAAGCAGGCAAAGATTTTAATTGCAGCTACAAGAGAAAGTTCTAGCAACTGAGCCCTTTAGAGCCTCTCCTTGGACCTTCAGAGGCCCCTAAATCGCAAGAACCCTATTTGAACAAACCTTGTCTCTGCTGTCAGAGGGGAGTGCTGCACTTAATCCCCGAAACGTGGAGCTGTGCGCTGCTCTACCTCAGGCCAACAGCAAAAGCCAAGAAAAGGGCTGCCTGAGACGCCTGTATGGAGCAGCTGAGGTCACATTTTCTAAAGCACAAGCTCTACTGGACTTAGTTGCCATCTGTCTTCAGTTCCTAGTCCAACGCTTGACTGAGATGGCGGCCATCTCCTCACCTACTGTCCCCTGCAGATAGTATGTGCCTCTGGAGGCACTGCACACAAATCAGCGTGATACCACCTGCCCGTGTGACCAAGTGAAAGAATGTTAGTGACCTGGCAGGAGCTGTGGTGCTGTTCTGACTGCACTGGAAACCAGAGCCACCTGGCTACCATGCTAGGGCATGGGGCAATGAACAGGAAGGCACGGTTGTGCTCCCCAGGTGTTCCATATCCTACCTCACTCTTACCAGCAAGAGATTCAACACTGAGCATTCGTAGAGCAATTCACCAAGCTGAGTTATGGCTTCCATTGATCCGTGTGCCTGGAAGGCTGCTAATAGCATTCCATCTGGACAGGATAAACTAGTGTACTACCTCCTCTTTACCACACTGTACAGGGCTGGGGTCTGCTACCTCCTAGAGTTCCTGCATGTAGAAGCTACTATCGATGGCCTCTGTTGAACATACATGGTCCCAGGTGATGCGGTGGGTAGGCCCCTTTGTCCTCCTCTACTGGAACTAGTAAAATGCCATGCTGCTGTCTTGTACTAAGGCAGTGAGCCTCCACTAATGTTCTAAACCCTACTTATTTCCCCCGTGGGGGCGGGGGATCTGAGTAATAATGCTCCATGCTCAAGCAACTGCATCCTGCTCCCTGCAGTAGAAAACTGCCTCTTAACCTTGAGTGTTGGTCTGTGCCAACAGCTTATGTGCTACTTAGCCAGCTGGTTCAAGGTGGGTAAGAGGCCAAGGCATGTAGCTCTAGGCACTAGCCCTGCCTTGGAATTCATGCCTGGCTGCAATTTCCCTTTTGAAAGCCTTAAAGCAGTTGAAGAAAGTGACTGTTCCCATCCTATAGCAAACCCCTCCCGCGGTGCTGGGGCTGGCCCGTCGCTGGGTTACTGATTACTAAAGCTGCTCGGGAGAACGCTGCCTGCACCCAAGGGCCTCCCCTAGTGGCTGCTTTGGAGTGTAGCACCTTAGAGAACTCCCGGCCCTGGATGCTTTGGTCTTTTTTGCTAAAGCTGCTGAGGATGAGGGAAGCTGCAGAAGCAAAAGGGGGTTGCTGTAGGTCGAGCAGAGCCTGCAGCAGCCCTGTACCGCTATTCTTCCCGCTGTGGGACCTTGCCTTGCAGCTCGGATGTGGTTCTGCACCCTATGCCGCTCGACATCTCTCACTCCCTGCTGAGACTAGAGAAGCATCCTGGCAACTGCTTTTAGTAGCCGCCTGCTCTGGGAAGGCAATGAGTGCACAGCCCGCCACCCGGCGAGGAGCCGCTGCCCCTAAGAATGACGCCTGCTCAAGATCAGAGGGGTTTAGACTGCCTCGCTCCACGTCTCTGCTCACTCAGGCTTGCTGGTGAGAAAGCCACACCCCCTACTCCAGTGCAGGCAGCGGGAAGGACAATGCCACCCTGGATGGTGGCCTTGGGTACCTGGATTCATTTGCATTAGCTCCAAATTAGATGCTAGGGACAAAGTGTTGAGCTGAGGCAGGCCCTAGTAACCTTGCATAGATGCTGCCACCCTGTGCCTGTCACGCTGCATGCGGGGGTGAGGGTGGAGACACTGCCCCTCCCACCGGTGTGTCAGCTGGAGCAGCGCTGGCTGGGGAGGAATGATGCTAGCTAACCCCGTGTAACGGGAGGGCCAGTTCCTCCAAGCTCACTGGGGGTAGCCCTCCATAACAGATGAGGGCTTCTGCCTGAAACAGCTGCTCTCTGCAACTGTCTCCCGTAGCCAAGCGGTGCACAGGACAGACCTAGATGCAGGATGCTCAGCAGCTGGAGTGGGCCTGACTAAGTGAGGGGGTGTGGCTGGTATTTCAAGGCCAAGGACCCCACCCCCGGGAGCACAGGAATGTGATCAGCCAAAACCCACCCCCTCAGAGGGGGACCCTCTTCCTCCCTCTGAGATTAGCCAGTTTAGCACCAGCCAGCGGTTGGCTCAGGGAGTGCAGCAGGCTGACCAGCGCTGGAGTGCCAGAGCTCCCATGCCTTTCCCAGCAGAAATGATGCCACTATGGGCATGTTTCTGGCATGAAACGGACACTGGCACTAAGGCCACTGGCCCCACACACCAGATCATCCTGTCTTCTAATAGCAGTACCTGCTGAAGACCCCCCAGGCCGCTCCCTCTGGGATGAGTCCAGCCTTGTTTCCACAGCAGCATCATAGCTGAAATCCCCAGGCCCCTGGGACTGTTGAAGGCCTTCAGCAGCCCCAGGAGCAAGTAACGGGCAACTCCTACCCTGGCCACGCAAGTTAAAGCTGGAGCAACAGTGGCCAGTTAAGACTTTTGCTGCTTCTACAACACAGCAGGCAAAGAGGAGCTTCGAGGGGCTGAAGACAAACAGGAAGTGGGAGTGTGCAATGCATTCGTTAAAGACATACAAATTATCTGGCCCATAAATAAGTCACTTGGTCCCAGGAGCTCCACACAGCAGGAGTTTGGTGGTTTCACCCCACCCACTAAGAGGTGGCTGAATGCCAGTTCAGCCCCGGTGGGGGGGAGGCTGCCAGGTTACAGCTTGCGTGTTCCCAGCTGGAATCGGGCTTCCTCAGAGATTCCATACTGCTCCAGGGGATCCTGCAGCGAGAGCACATGCCCGTAAGTAAGGGGGAGTGAGACTCCCGGCCTGGCTTTGCTGCACAATTAATGGCAGGTGTCTGTGCCCAGGCTGTTCCTTTAAGATCTCAGTACCTCCCGTTACAGCGTGCGGCTGCCTCCCAGCACTGCACTGCACAGGAGATCATTACTGTATACAGCCAGAGCCATTCATTTACTTAAGGCTTGCGATTTAGGGGAGGGTCAAAAGCTTCTAGACTGAGTGTTGATTCCTAATAAAAGCAGGCACCAGAGTGGTGATGGGGAGGCGTGGCAAAGAACAGTCCATCAGCCCTTCCGCCGGCTGAAAGACAGCTATGGGGGTTGGTGTTTTAGCCATCCTAGCACAGATGCGTGTGCTGACGTCACACAATCACCCTGGCTTGCTGGTCTCTCCATGAGACAGCAGGGCAGAGGTGTGGGAAGCCCTGGCAGAAGGATGAGGGGATCTTACACAGCACCTGCCTGGTTGTCAGGTTCAAGCTTTCCTCAGTTTAAATCTGTACCAGCTCCACCCGTGGAGAGCAGCTGGACGGCAGGACCCTTAAAAGCCCAGAGAAGACATGTCCTACTGTAAGCAATCTGCACCGCTTACAGACCAACAGCTCCTATGCAGATGGTTTAACAAGCCAAAGTGGGGAAGGGGGAGGGAATTAGTTTCCCACTGTTCTGGCTGCTCCAACTAACTCTTTGGTATAAAACAGGCAGCAACCCCCACCCCACAAATGCTCCCTCGGGACTGGCAATCCCTGGCCTCGATAAAAGGAAAAGGCTCGTGGCTGATAACCGTCCGAGGCACTCACCTTCCCTGTCATCTTTTGAATCTCATTCCGATAGAAGATCAAACTTCTTCTCATGAACTCGTAGCTGCAAGACAAGGAACATAGCCCAGAGCGTCTGGCTCAATAGAGGGGATGTATTTCACGTGCTGTTTCAGAGCCCTAAGGAAGGGTTTAGCTCAGTCCCTGCTGCAAGAAAATGCCCCAGTACTAATGGTGTATTGGGGCAGACTATGCAAGAGGGCCCTTGGCCATGTTCCCCAGAGGCCAATGCAAAAGACCATCTGCCACAGCCACTCTCCCAATCTTGTCAACAGCACAAACACGCTTCATGTTGCGTTGTTGCTTTCTGAACGCAGCACGAGTTGCATGCCTCCCGAGCTCAGCCCTGCGGTCTGTGACAGCAGCCTTCCCATTGCAGCACCCGTGGCTGTGCACCAAACATCACTCAGAAGGATGAGTTCCTTGGCCTGGACGATTCCCTTTTTAGTGACCAAGATAATGATGTACAAGAGATGTCTTCATTGCAATGCGTGTTTTGCTCTCTATCGCAGCGGGCACAGAGCTCCTGGTGCTGTTTACGGCCAAGTGAAGGCCCTCTTTTCTCCCCATTCCAACATCTGCCAGCTGCAGGGCCCGCCCAGTGCTCAGCTGCACTCAGAGAACAGCGCAATGGCACAGAAGTTCCCCTGCCCAACTGCTACCCTACCTGGCTCTTCGGAGAGCCTCAATCCATTCCTGACACTGCTCCTCGGTGTCACATTCAAAGGAGTATTTCCTGTCTGGCTCCTCAATGAAACCTGCCAGGGACAAGGAAAGGATGGTTGAGAAATGTTCCCTGCACCCACCAGCATGTGTCACCATGAGTTCTGCAACACAAAGTCAGCCCTTTGTCTGGGCCCGGCCACAAAAATCTCCTTAGTCCAGCTAAAAATGGCAGAAAAGCAACTGACAGAAAGCAACAATTCAGAAGGACAAGGCCCCCTTTCTCTGCGTAACATGGAGCTCTCCCAGTCATCTTGCCACTCAATTCTCTTGTGTAATATGGCCTCAGCTGCACTGTCCCACTCCCATCTCTCTGTAGCAAGGGACACAGCCAGCCTCACTGTCTCACACTTTGCAGCGAGACTACAGGTTTGAGTCGGTTTCTTTTAAATCCAAGGGGTGCTGTTTTGCTCGGCAGTTTGCTAGGGAACGCCCCAGGAAAGCCAGCGGCAGCAGAACACCGTAACATATTCAGTGCTACTCCTCGTTGGTCACTGGTACAGCCCAGCAACTTCCCCCAGCCATTTTAGTCTTTCAGACATTAACTACAGAAAGGTATGGAGCGGTCATTTGGGGAAAGGTCACTGCCTGCAACTGTCCATTGAAAGTGGTACAGACCCAGGGAGAGGGGCTCCTCTCCCCTTGATGCACACTTACGATGCCTCACGTGGTCACGGATCTATTTTGCACCTTTCATCCCGAAAGAGCTATATGAAGTATACACAGATGAATCAGCTCGTGCATCACTGCAATGCAGCCACCTCTGGGATGGAATGGGGCGGCTGTTTAAAACCACGCTAAGTTTTAGGAGAGGCAGCACAATGTACCACATCTAAAAGCTTTAGCAGGGAATGTAACAAGGGAGAATGGAGCTGTACAAGTTGGAATTTGATCAGGACATGGAGCCTAATGACTCTGTTCTTGTAGAGACACCAGTTCTTTAATGACCACAAGCAGAGTGTATGCCAGGTGTACATGTACAGATGAGGCAGAAATCAGATTCAGTAAGTTACACTAGAAGCAGGAACAGACCCTTCTTGGCTCTTTTCTAAAAGCTGGCACTGCTGCACAGTGGAAAGTGACTCCCTGTGTGACTTTAATGCTTTACTGAGATAGCATCAAGCCCCTCATTAATTAGCCCTGCTCTTCAGGACATAACGTAGATCAGGGCTCTGACTTAGGGGTAACTTAGCCAAACTGTCTCACCATCTCCTGCAGGCTGCAGTATGGCACAGATAGAGAACAGAAGCGTCTCTGCCCCTTGGGAAGAGGAAGAGAAGTTGCAAAGCTCCTCTCTGCACACACAGGCCAAGAGGGAAAAGACTGCTTTTCCTTTCCTAACATACAAGACTTAAGGAGACTCCAAAAGCAGGCCACCTGCAAAACCCCTCTGTGCAAAGCAGTGTAGGCAAATGTCTTAGGGAAAGAACTGCCACTTTTGTCTGCTTTGTTGCCAGCTGGCTGCCTGACTTGCTGTGGTGTGGAGCTTTGGGATAACTGGAGTGCGCGACAGTCATTCCAGCGGCATGGCAGCTAACGGCGCGGAGGGGCAGCAATGGGCTACAAGAACCTGTCGTTCTCAGGGCCCCGCACAGACTCTGTCCCAGGACAGCCGTGACAAAAGCTGCTGGCTCATCATTGGTCCATGTGAAGTGAGCTTTGGTGGGCCTCAGACAAGTGTGAACATCATGAAAGCATCACTTGTTGCCCCATTTTGTTGGCAGAAAACTCCTCTGTTTCAAGAGGGTGCTGCGGAGACAGTGGGAGTTTAGTCCCTCGTTGCTGGAATGGAGGCAAAGGCTCTGCACACTGAAGCAGCTGTGCCTGACAGCCAGGCCAACAGATATGGGGATGGCCTTGGAGGATACATCCTGTTATTTTTGCCACATACCATTTGCACAATGATTGCTTGTTGGATGAAAGGCTGCTTACAAAAGACAACACGCCACAAGCCAGCTGGAGCCACTGCTATCAACACAAGGCCAAACAGCATGGCGGGAGTACTAGGGCGAGGTTAGTCCTGACAAATGCTTTATCTGAGTCTCTTAATTTTATTTTTACCAAAAATAAAGAGTATAGATGCAGCAGTGTGTCCATATCATGTCTTCCCAGACAGGAATTTCCACTAGCGTTTCACAACTCGTACATGTCTACAGTTCCTTTCATCCCACAGAGCTCTACAAATACCACACAGGGCTCACTTCAGTTTAGGAGAGGGAGTGAAGAAATTCTTATTGATAATACAAGGAGGGAATCAAGAGGTAGAATATATGGCTTGTCCTGAGCACAAGAGCTTGCATCCTCACTGACGTGACATGGGGTCTTCAATGACAGCAGTGGCCGGGGTCTTCAATGACAGCAGTGGCCGGGGTCTTGGTTTTCACACCTCAACCATGAGACCACACCTTTAGAAGCCCAGTAATTATACCACGAGATAGCAATGATGCAGTAGAGAGAAACCTCTCCAGAATCCCTAAAACCACTTCTTACAACACCCAAGATATTCCTTAAGAGTCTGCTCTTTCAAGTACTGCCTCTGCACCCATCTGAGATCTGACACCCCAACACAAAGTACATAATTTTGTTCGAGAAATGTTTACGCTTGCCCTTCCTCCACTTGACTGAGAAGGGAAAAGTTACACATCACATCTTAGGGAGAGGGAAATCCACTGAGAATCTTTATCCAAAACTCACTGATTGAAAAGACGTTCTCCTCTTCTTTGGTGATTTTACAGTGTTCCAACAGCAAAGCTCCAATTGGCTAGAATGAAACCCAAAGAGAAAGTTTGAGACACCGCACCCCATTGTTCAGCCAGTTCTATAAACACGCAAGACATCATTCTCAGTGTTCCCTTTCTTACAGTGATGTAAAGGACATCGCGACCAACTCATGAGAGAAAGATGTAACTGTGACGAGATGCTACTGCGAAAACTACGTTTCCTAAGGTATTTTAGGTCTTTTGTACTATCTAGATATTTACAGCTCTTTCCTAGCAACACACAAAAGCAAAAACATTTTTAAAAATAAGAAGACACTGATAAATCACAAAATCTCGCAGGGGACCTCTGGGCAGACATCATAACCTGACTAGAACCAAGTGAGAAAGTGAAGAGTTCTTTAGGCAGGCAATTTGTGTCTCCGCAGTCAGGCTTCACTGTATAAATATATTTTGTACTGATTAGTATTTGTACAGTGCTTTGGACATCTATATTTGCTCAGTATCATTTGAGATTTTATATACATCTAGTGATCTGCTCAAAGAGAGGTGACGGTAAAAGTTTATAGTTCTACAGAATTGAGTCTGCAAAACAAGTTTCGCTGGAAGGTGTGGCAGGATAAATTGAAATTCAAATTTAGGTTCTGTAAAGAACAAGCTTCAGGTTTGCATAAGACTACTGAAATGTGTCAGGGCATTCATATAATTCAGTTTATTTTAAACAAATGAATTTCACCTGCAGAATTTGCAACTCATATATTGGTTCCCTGGGCTGGGGCATGAGAACCAGAGAGCAAAGTTAAGTATAAACAAAAGTGAACATGACTATTCCATTCTTTGTCAGAGCTGCAACAAATGCAAGCGACAAAGGAATAGACTAGAGAGCAAAGTGTTTTTTTAAAATCCTCTCCGTTTTAATAAAAGGTATTACTTGTATCACGTTAAGTATCCCTTTAGCAGACAAGCTAAGCTTCCAAACTATTTTGGACCATTTAATCATTTGGACCAGTTTGGACCCCCCCATCCCTAAACACAAAGGGAAATATTTAGAGTCTCTAACTGCCAGGACAATTAGCAGAAGCAGACAAAATCATGTAAGCAGTATGGAGGGAAATTGTACTGGGAAGGGGCTCTAGTGTGTCATACAGTCAGAGCTCTAACATGTTTTCACAGGCACCCAGGACTCAAGAGTGATTGTGAAGTGTGGATTTTTGGCCAATTCAGATCCTGAGATTGTGAGTCTCAGAGGAGACAGGTAAGGAGAGAAGCAATGCCCTAAAGTGAGAGTGCAAGGATTCTCAGGGTCACATGTATTTGTGATTGGCGCAAACTACGAACACAACCCCAAAAACCTTTTCGTCATGATTGCGTACAACAGGACCACAGTGCACTCGTCCTGCATCTTACATCAAAGCACTTTACGAAGTGGGTATTTTCCTCATTTTACAGATGAGGAAACAAAGGCAAAGGGAGATCAAATGACTCGCTCAAGGACACACATCAAGTCAGTGGCAGAACCAGGAACAGAACACTGGCGGCCCGAGTTCCCATTTCTCTGCTCTAGCAACCAGAAAATGCCCTCGCATGCTTATAAAGGTCCAAGTAAGGAATATTAATAAAATGCAGCTATTACATTACTTCAGGGTTTTTTTTTTCAAACTAATACCAGGTCTCTCACATAAGCAATGATTCAGTTATTACTTACAAAGAAACCCTAGTTCCATTCCTAGGTGATTGGTCTAAATTTAAAATCTACCTCAGTAGTTTCACATAAATGAATTGCAGTCCTGCATGTAAGCATGAGAGTCCCTTCTCCCACGAGATCTCTTTGGCAATGATTATGTTTCAGAGATTGTGTGGCCAGGGTTGGGTGGATGGCATAGAGGTTATTTATCAACCCTCAGCCAAAATTAGCAGTGGTTTCATTGTTTGTCAAATACCAATAGTGTGCATCACATCATGACTATTTCAACTGTAAGTTCTTCAGGGCATGGACCATCTACTGCTTTGTGTTAGTACAGTGTCTCACACGAGGGGCCTTTAGACACCATAGTAATAAACATGTTAAATAATAAGGGAGGTGCCTTCCCCTCGCTTCAGCACATGCAGCCAATTTGCAGAAGCAGCTTATTTCCGTACCTGTGCTTCATCTGTTCGGAAGTAGAAGAGAAAGTTGACAACAAGCTTCACTAGGCGTTTCTTCAGCACTGTAAAGAAAGGAGCGAGCATTTAGGCATGGAGGGCTGTAGGATGGCCAGCTGGAGCCCTTCAACCAGGGAAGGGAAGAGACATCAATCCTCAATGGTACACAGCAATGTGCTGGGAGGTTGCATCTGTGCCGCACAGATTAAATGGACCCTATGGGACAGCTCTGTTAGAATTTAAACCACCCCTGCTTATTAAGCAGCTTCTGGCATTTAATTCTCCCTTGAACAACTCTTTGGTGACAACAGCCCAAGCACTCTGAATTCCATCCTGGACTCGCCAGCTTTGGCTATGCCATTGCTGATAAAGCTATAACCACACATGCTTCCACAGCAGCTTCCAGCTGGTAGGATCCCCACCCAGGCCACCAACTGTACCCAACTGAAAGGCAGCCACCTCTAGGGTAAAAGGAGCCAAGGCGGGGAGAGGGGAAGAGAATTCACAAGGGGTGAGATCCTGCAATCCCCACGGGGACATCAGGGCCGCGCAGGGAGCTGTCTGGGGAGGAGGAAGGGCAGAGAGATGGCTTGAACTTGGGGGGGGGGGAATAACTGGCTCTTGGGGGCAGAAATAGATCCCCCCTCACCAGGAACGGACCCCCGCCTGCCAGCAGCCCCCTTATGGGGGGGAGGGAAGGAAATTACCCTCTACACGTAGGCGCCCCTCTCTTCCCAACCCCTCCCCCAGCCTTGTGGCTCGCCCCAACACACCTCAGGTCCTGGCCCACCCCTCCCCCATCATTCCTCTGGCCCTGGCCTCCCGTTACTCCCCGGCCACTTTGGTCCTGGCTCTGCCCCGCCCCCTCAGACGCCCCTCCCCCGCAGACACGCGCCCCGCCCCCTCAGACGCCCCTCCCCCTCATACATCGCGCCCCGCCCCCTCAGACACGCGCCCCGCCCCGCCCCGCGCAGCCCGGCCCGGCCCTCACCGCTCCCCTTCTTGGGGACCCGCATCAGGATCTCCGCCGCCTTCTCCGCCGGCTGCCGGGACAGGGACAGCAGCTCCCGCTCGTTGTAGCGCATGACGAGGCTCCCCCCGGCCCGGCCCGGCCCCCCCGCCGCGCGCTACCTCACGGCCGCCGCCGCCGCATCCTCCCGCCGCGGGCCTCCCCGCCCCGCCCCCAACCCGGAAGTCCGTGACCTCCCGGCGCGAACCGGATGCGCTTTTCGCGTCAGCGGGCGGAAAGCCGGAAGTGACGCCTCCATCCGGCTGCCCTTGGCCCAGAGCCGCGCGTGCGCGCTGAGCCGCCGCTGCCTGCCGGGCCTGTGAGGAGACGCGGGCGCTGGTAAACGAGGGGCGGGGGCTCCGGGGCCCGGTTGACCCGAGGCGGCCGGGTGGGGGAGGGGCCCGGCGGGGGGGTTCGTTGGCCCCTCCAGGCCGCGGGGCGGCTGTGAGGAGCCCGCGGGGTGCGCGGCGCTGGGGCCGGGCCGGGCCGGGGTTCACGTGGGGCTCGCCCCCGGCCTCGCAGACCCGGCCTCTGGCTTCAACCCGCCCCTCGGGCCTCGCCACAGCCGGGGGCGACGCGCCTCGGGGGGCGGGGCGGGGCGGGGCGGGGGGGCGAGGCCGCGGGCGGGTGGCAGGCCCGGCTGGGCGCGAGCGTGGCCGCGGGCGCGGTGCAGACCGGCCAATTGCTGCTAATTACGGCGGTCACGTGACGGCGCGGTCGGGCCCGCGGGCCCCGCTCAGGACCGATGCTTTCGCCCCTCAGGTAGCGCTGGACAAACCCCCCCGCAGACACGGCGTCTGCCCCGACCTGCTGATAGCCGCGCCTGGCGTGTGTGTCCCTACTGTTCAGCGCTCGTGTCCTTCGGTGCACGGGATGCCTGCAGTGGCAGTGCAAGATGCAGAGCGTAAAGGAAATGGTCGGTCCCCGGGAGCCAGGCTGAATTTCACAACGGGCTCCATGTCCGACGTCTACAACCTGGGCGAGTCGGCGTGCCCACTAACGAACTAGCAGCGTTCAAACATTTTTGCCCCATGTGCGAGTCTGTTAAACATTCCAGGCACGAGCGTGGAATTATGTAATGGAGAAAAATGTGTCACGGTAGCCGTGAAAATGAACTCCCCTGTGAAACTGCCCGCTGGCCACATAAAGTCGTTGTATTAGGGGTGCTGGGAAATTCTTTGAGGGTAGTGAATGTAATCGTGCATCTCTGCCTCTGTACCTGAGAGCCAGCAGGCTTCTTGTGAGAATCAGCCTGTTGACAGGGGGATCTGCTTGCAATGGCAGAAAGCAGGTTGGAAAACTTGGTGGGCAGGTCAGGTGAGAGAGCTGCTATCAGACCTCGGGAAATTTTGGTAGCAGAATTGGTTTCTACCTTATTCAAAAGCTGCTCTGGAACTGACTTTGAACATAACAGGAGATGCAGTGTCTCTGACAGTTGAATTTCAACATTTGACTACTTCTGTTGGGCTCTCTCTACAGTCTAGCTCCCACTGAAGGAACATAGTGCAGCCTTTAAATATCATTGAGTTCACTGAGAGCTAATGATCACATTCTTGTACTTCTCTCTTTATTTTTCCTAGACCTTTTCTCACCTAAGTGACTTGAAGTGCAAAAGCCCCAACCATGGATTTTCAACATCGTCCTGGAGGTAAAACTGGAAGTGGAGGTGTAGCCTCATCTTCGGAAAGTAACCGAGACCGCAGGGAGAGACTTAGGCAGCTGGCTTTGGAAACCATTGACATCAACAAGGTGAGCTTTGATCTCTTCATGTACGTAAAGAGGAATAGACTTACTGAATCTCACCAAAGAGGTGTGTTACAGGATTGCTATAATCCAACATATCATCAGGAAAACAAAAGTTGAAATCCATTTTTATTTAAAAATAAATAAAAAAGTAAAATAGAAGTGGCCATAGGGAAGGAATATTACACTGTACTAAATTCCAGGGCTTGCTATATTCAAGCCCAGGTTAGTACCAAAAAATCCCACTAGACTGAAGGACCAGTGGTAGTTTTGTGTTTGTTATCCTGCAGACTACCAGCGCTAGATATAACTCCTGTGTATCAATGGAAAGCTGAGGTGTTGCCCTTTCAGATCATGTGATATTGGATCTTAAAATTAGTTCCATGGTTTTTCTAATTAACCCTCTTTTCTTTCTCACCCATGCCTCAGCCCTCTCCTACTTCAGATCTGATATGGTTGTTTAGTGGGTGTTATCTCACACGCTTAGAGTTAGAGCCAAAGACTGGGGTTCCCAGTCTTCTGATATATATAAAAGATTGTTTCTTAATTCTAGCTTTCCTCTAGGTAATGAGCATTAAAATCAAGTCAGTCTTGGAAGTGGTGTGAAATAAGGCAAGACTGTAATCAGAATGATGTAATTGACTTTAAGGTCCAGTATCGTGCAACTTGAAGAGGTTAAACGTGATTTGTTCAGAGCAGTAAAACTGCTGGGGCCAACAATTTTTTATTTTTTTTTAAGTGCTGATCCTGAACCAGGGATTAGAGAGAGAGAATTCTGATGTATTATTAAGGACAATTAATAGTCTTTTTTAATATTTCAGAGGGTTTTTTAAAATATATTTAGCAACCTATAAAAGCTGAAAAGCCATAACTTCAGAATTTCCCCTGAAAACCTTAAAGATTGGGGCCCAGATTACTCTTATTTTTCCCCCTCTATATTCCCTGCTACGAAAGATTTTCCTGACTTGGTCTAGAGTAAGCAAGATGAATATTTTAAAACCATGTCGTTTCTTCCACTTCTGTTTTTTCTGCTCCTGCCCTTCTCTAAAATCTTGGAGGAAACCCTCTTTGACTACAATGTTTAATAAATAAATAGCCATAGTGAACGGAGGTGGCCAACACAAGAATTCTAGGTGACTATCCCACTTATGGGTTAAGATGATTATAGCTTGTGTTAAATCATTGCAGAGTGCTTATTTAGGCCCCAGTTCTCTGTGCTGGCATGTGCAGGCAGAGTGTCCTTGCACAGCCCCACTGAAATCAGTGGAGCTCTGCTCATGTTCAGAGGTGGGATCAGGGCCTTATTGGAGAGCTGTGGAAATACTTCTGGTACCCTCCTCATTAGGAGGGGTTTTAAAGATCGAACCGAAACGTCATTTGATCATATAAATAATACATCTACTTGGATTGCAGACTTCTGTGGACAGGGCCATACTTTGACATTTGCAGAGCACAGAACGTGCAGCTGAAGCGTCACAAATACATATTTTTTAATCCTTTTGAAAAGAATGTTATCATCATAACGGGAATCAGTAAGCCCAAGAGTCCTTTCTCCAGTCCAGGAATGATCTTGCCTTATGTACACTAATTACCTTGGTCTGAAAATTGAGCATAGTTCAGGTTGCTGATATTTGTATTTGATTTCTCTCATTCAGTTCTTGTTCTCTTACCCTCTCCTTAGGATCCTTATTTTATGAAAAATCACTTGGGTTCTTATGAATGCAAACTCTGCCTAACACTGCACAACAATGAGGTGAGTTGTGTCTGCCCTTTGATTTTCGTGAAAAACAACTATTCTAGAGTTGCATCGGTTTCTGGCAAGGTCGATTTAGAACTTCTGGGCGGGGTAAGAATAATGCACATATAAACTGATGCTGTAGAACTGGTGCTCTGGTTTTGTGCACATTTGCCTTCTACACGTTATTCAGTGCAAATTCTTCTGCCATACAAAATATGATGTTGAAGTTAAGGGAACCCTAATTATAAACATTATTAGGGAACAGACCCAAGAATAGTACAAAAACTGACATATTTCTTCAAAGCAATAAAATGTTAGCTGCCTTTCAGAAATGTTCAAATGAAATAGATTTTCATGATATAGTCTCTCAGCATTACTACTTAATGTGGGCTCCTCTTCAGAGTAGTTCTGTTTAAAAGGACTTCTCTTTGATTTAATCCAAACTGTTTTTATGTTGGTGAGTGTTTGAATAAACTTCCAGTGGGTCAAATTCAGTCATTCAGCAAGCTTGAGTGAATGTCTTTAGGTCTTCTGTCTACTCTGCTGTTGAATATAATAAACACTGGGTTGCATGATCTTCACATTTAACGCATTGAAGATGGTCTGATTTCCAAGGAGATGACTCCAACAGACTGGCTACTTTTGTTATTTTGGCGGACATTGGCTAGAACTTGTCCTGTAATCTCACTCTGTGAGAACAGGTTCTTACAACACCTTAAGACCAGTAGAAATGCACCCATGAATTAAAAATAAAAAAAGTCAATGGAAAGGTTTGATTAGGCTGAAAAACCTAGGTTGCGTTTGCAGTCCATCGCAGCACAAAGCTATTGGAGGCAGGCTAGAACGTGGTTGCTGAGAAACTGAAACAAAATAAGTAAATATGCCATATCCTATTATTTCACTTTTAATAATTTTCCTAATTTAGAAGTACCTTAAAGACATCTGATTTTTTTTTTTAAATTAACTTGACAGTGTCTTTGTAAGAGATAGGGGAGGAAGCATAAGTGTATGAATTGGGGTTGGTTTTCATGGGGCAGAGAGCAGTAGATCCAGCCCTGTGTTTGGAGCAAGTACCAACCCACAGCCCCTGTGAGATGTTACCTCACTACCCGTTCCCAAACTCTTCATTGGGTGTGTGGGAGTGGAAAAGGGGAGAGACCTCCCAGTGTGGGTTGTGAGAGGTAAGGAAGTGGTGGGTTGGGTCAGGGTTTTTTGGGGGCATACAGGAGAGGAAATGATTGATGGGTGAGAGTTGGGTTGGTGGAAGGGATGGATGAAAACAAAAATACACATCTTCCAGTTCCTCAGTGAAGTTTTGAGGATGAATACATTTTCCCATTGTGGTGTAGGGGTTAAAATGTTATCATGGCTTAGAGCTTCCTTCACAAGGCAGCTTTACTCCCAACAGTATCTTATCTGTGACAGTAGGATATCTCCCAGTTTACTGTCATATTTAATTTTCGTATGTCTTGTTTTGTTCCAGGGAAGCTACTTAGCCCATACCCAGGGGAAAAAGCATCAGACCAATTTGTAAGTTCTTAATTGCATCATTTTCCCTGCATGCATCCCATTCTAAAAGTACTTCTTATTCACCAGTCATTCATATATTGAGTGATAAAGTGGCTGAGTGTAAGGTGGCAGGTGTTGATGATGAATGTCTGGGAAGCCATTACACAGAAGCATGTTGTACAAGAAATCACTAAAATAAAAGTTGAAGGGAACAGCTTTGCATGCATGGCATGGACCCGTTCTTATCTACATGATATCTAATTCTGTGAGCTGACAAAGCAAGTTATGGGTCTTCTGGAGTAAAAAAATATAACGTTCTTTAGAGCATTTTGAAAGTGAGCAAAAATCCTAGTTATGAGCGTGGGGAGTTTGATCGTACAGCGTGAAATAAGCTGTTGGATGGAAGTTTTAGAAGCTTACTTCCAAGGAGCTGAGCAATGGAGTGGCTTAGGGCGCTAGCCTAAGAGGAAGGATGGCCCATTGGTTAGAGCAATGGAGTGGCTAGCCTAAGAGGAAGGATGGCCCATTGGTTAGAGCATTAGCCCAGGACGTGGGAGACCAGGTTTAATCCCCTCCCTTGCCACAGACTTCATGTGTAACCATTAGCAAGTGGTTACACACTGTGCCTCAGTTCTCCAGCTCTAAAACGTGAATAGTGCTACCCTCCCTCACAGGGTGTTGTGAAGATAAATATACTAAAAGATTGTGAGGCGCCATATGGTCTCCATTACTGTAATATCTAAATCCTTGGATAAATACTATTTCACTTCTGGACCCTTTAAATGCACATGTCAAGACACTACACTCAATTTAAAGTTATTCAGTGTGGCTCAATTGACAGCCTTTGCTCGGGGGGAGCTGTAGGTCACAGTTGACCTTGATTGACACAGCTGGTGATAGTAGAGTACCGGCTCTAGATGATATTATCTCTTTAAAAATAAATAAGTAAATAAAAATTTAGGGCTAATAAAGTGCTTGGTGCAGAGGAGTTAGGGCTGCCCTCGATATGCTCTTCTCAAGCCAGTGATGTTGAACCCTTAATTCCACAGACACTAAATTCACCCACAGAATTAAATAAGAAAAGTGCCTTTGCTTCTGTCGGCAGGAGCTTTAGAGCGGGAGTAGCTTTGTGCTAAGTGGAATGTGACACTGTGGGACCTCCAGGTTTACCACTATTGTGGTGGGTTCAAAATCACAGTGACATGGGCTATAGTCCTCTGGATCGGAGAAAGTGGGGGAAGAGGTGGCGGCCGGGTGGCAAGGCTGAAGAGAGCACTTTGAATTGACAGGGTCACGGTCCTGGGCGTAGTGAGATGATGACCATCTTCTGGCCTGATTTCAGGGCTCGCAGAGCTGCCAAGGAAGCTAAGGAAGCCCCTGCGCAGCCAGCACCAGAAAAAGTCAAAGTGGAAGTGAAAAAGTTTGTGAAAATCGGACGACCAGGTTACAAAGGTAGCTAGTGATTGGCATGTCTGTTACATCAGGCTCCTTTGTGCTCTTCTGTGTTTGCTTGGAGTGCAGTCCTATGTGTATGAATTATAAATAAGCCTTTTAGCTGATTTAGTCTTAAATAAATTATAGACCCATGTCCCTCTCTTTGCATATTTTTTTTTTTTTTGGCCCATAGAATGTCTCCTTACAGCTGGAAGTCAAACAAGGGCCTGTTCAGTAATGTGCTGGTAGTCACAATCTTTCAGCTGTCATAGCAGCAGTGATGGAGGAGGTGGACAACATTGGCTATAACCTGGTTCTCCTTTGCAATCTACCGTTGTGCTGTTTCCTCGAATATAATTCTCCTCCTTTCTTTCCACAAACGCTCAGGGTCACTAATGAGATCTGTAGTTTTAAAACTTGCCCATCCATTTTTATTTAAAAAATAAAATAAAATTCCATGGCACTTTTTGTAGAAATGGGGCTTTATCAGTGCATTCCCCTTCTGCTGCTTCCATTTGTGCCTCCCTATCGCTACTTGTTCTGCAGTGTGCTGTGTGCCAGTCCTCTGCCTCTACCCCAGAAGTGGCTGCACATCATTGGTGCTGTATGCATAGCTGAACACATTGGGCTCGTTTGAGTTAAAAGCTATCAAATAATGCAGAGTATTAAAAACACTGGAAAACTCTGAACATTCACACAGTTGTATTTTCTCTTGAATGGTGCTGTTTGCAACACTATCCATTCCTAAAATAGGATTAGTGTCACTCCAGCCCCAAAACTGCATCATGGTGGCTTTTTATTTGCGGACCCCTAAAAATTTCGAATGGAGGTTTGGATCCTTTTGGAAATTTTTTACATGATCTGCAGACTCCAGGCTGAAAACCAGTGTTCTATGGTAATGACAACCTTCGTGAACCCCCTCAGACATAGTCTGTAGATCCCCCGGGGTCTGAGGACCACAGGTTGAAAACCACTGCCGTATTGAACTCGTTCATTGTTCTCTTACAGTGACCAAACAAAGAGATCCAGAAATGGGCCAACAGAGCCTTCTCTTCCAGGTAAGGTATTGTTAACCTTGCATCCCTGAGTGATTCTACTAAAAGAATTGCTCAGTTGGAAGTTCCCAGCAGAGTGTATTAGAAAGGAGAGCCTGGCATTGAGGGTCTTGGCTCAGTTTCTGGTAGACACATTCCCACACAGCTAAAAACAGCCATTGTAATATTCTTGACATGGCTGAGGCTTGAAGGATCTCTGAAGACTGAACAGCCTTCTTGTTCCTAGGGGTGGGCTCTGTAGGACTGTGGTGTGGTACTTTAGCAGTGGTGCTGAGGGAAGCTTTCACTGCTGATACTGTTCCTGACCATGCTGTAACTATCTTTTGGGTGAATGGTGGAATCCAGGACCATGGCTGGTTTCTTTCACCAGCAGTAAATGTACTAACTTCTTCATATGAAGAACATGTACTGGCCTTTCTTTATAGTTTGGGGTGTTTCGCTTGGAGAAGTGGGGGAGGAGTGAGTATGTACCTAAAGCTGCAATATTACCCCACAGATTGATTACCCAGAGATTGCTGAAACCATCATGCCCAGGCATCGGTTCATGTCTGCGTATGAGCAAAGGATTGAGCCCCCAGACAGACGCTGGCAATACCTTTTGATGGCAGCAGAGCCTTATGAAACCATTGCTTTCAAGGTACAATTTCAGGGCTTATTGGCTAATCGGTGATTGGGAAAGTGTCTTATAGATTTTAAGGCAGGAAAGAATGGTCATGATCACTTAGTCTAACATCCTGCACATTGCTCTCTCCCCAGCCGTAGGCATTCTCTGCCTTTGTTGAGCTCACACTGGGAATAAAGAGCAGTGTAGACCTGTTCCATGGAGCCTACGTGGATGAGGTGCTTGGTTGGAAGTGTTGAAAGAGGAGTGCATGCAGAAAACCCTTGGCTCCCCTTTGGAGCAACAGAAGCATCTGGCTGAAAGCATAAAAACCAGGCCATCTGGGGAGCTGAGGAATTCTCTGCCTCTAGCACACACGGGAGCCCTCTGGGCTCTGCTCCTGAATCCTTTTTGTACAGACGTTAAGAGGAGCCGTTTTCTGTTGATACATTTGCCCTTGATAGATATGAAAGTGACTTAATTCCTCCCCGCTGTCTATTAAGGTCTGATACTAGCACGTCTCATAAAAGCCTGGAGTAGCTGTGTTTATCTTGCAGTTCTAGTGCTAAAAAAAAAAAAGGCCAAGAAGCTAATCTGGTGCTGCTAATAATAGCTCTTTACTCCTTTTATTTCAGGTGCCAAGCAGGGAAATCGACAAAGCAGAAGGAAAGTTTTGGACCCACTGGAACAGAGAAACCAAACAGGTAGCTGGAGACTCGCTTTGCTCACTTCTGTGAGGAACTGAAAAGATAATGGGGGTGGGGGCAGGCAGTGGTATAGGAGCATAGGCCAGTGGTTACCAGTGTACTAGCAGTGATACTTGATGCTTCTTTAGTGATGAGCCTCAGCTCTGGGCCTCTCGCAAGAGCAGGTTCTGAATGCCACTCTCCAGTGTGTGTTGAATGTGTGGTGATGGGTCTGGCTGATGAATTACTTCATCCTGTTTCCTAAGGACACTGGGTGCCCAGACCTTGTATGTGCTGGAGTTCTCTCCTTGATCCTGTGCTGAAACTCTTCTGTTTTCTGTCTAACTTGTCATGTCTTTGGCATGTGACATGAACTTCTTTGGCTCTTCTGAGTTACTAAAGGGGCAGGTGTCCACAACCCAAAAGCGCGGTTTCAGCAAGTCCCCTTCTTGGCATTCTCAGCAGGGAGATGGTGATTTTAATGGGTCACCCCATTCTCACCCCTAAGAGGAGTCCCTGCACGCCATGTTAACATGCGTTTTGGGGAAGCTTGTACAGCTACTGCTCTACTAAAAGAATCTCAACCTCTGGGGCTGTCACCAACACTAAGTTCACTTAAAAATAAACCATGAAGCTGAGATCTAGGAAATCCTTCCTGAATTGCTGCTGCTTCAGAAGCTTGTCCAGGAGGCAGAACTTTCCACCACAGGGAAGGCACTGGTTTAACAGCAGCACAGCACAGCTACTGGGTGTGGTGATGTGCGTAGCGCGATGTATATCCATGAGAACGCTGGGCATGGTATAGCAAGGATGGGGTGATATGACTAGAGATAAGACGGTAAGTGGCTCGCTGCTAGCTTAGTGATTACTTAGAACCCAGAGAGTGTGTTTTGGAGTATTCAGAATGAGAAGTGGGGCTGTTTGGTGCAAGCCCAGGTGTTGTCTGTCGATGGAGAGGCTGTGTGTGGTGTGATCTAACACCTGGACTGGGAAGCATTAAACATAACATGTCAGTGGTTAATGATATTTCTTGGGGTACTGGGAGAGAACATGAGAGGGCAGCCACCTTGTGAGGTTCCCAAGCTGTTTCAGTGATTTTGAATCTGTCCCTGTTTTTTGCCCTAGTTTTTCCTTCAGTTCCATTTCAAGATGGAGAAGCCCCCAGCTCCCCAGAGCATCCCCCCTGGACCTCCAACCGTGAAGAGGCCTCCACCACCCCCACTGATGAATGGCTTGCCCCCCCGACCACCTCTGCCAGATTCCATACCACCACCACCTCCTCCAGGAGGCATCACCTTGCCACCTATGCCTCCCTCTGGACCTGTACCACCCCCGGCACCACCTCAGCTTCCACCCGCTCCTGGGGTACACCCCCCGGCCCCTCTTCCCCCCATGATGAGACCACCTCTTCCCACAGAGGGGCCAGGAACTATTCCCCCTCCGCCTCCTTCCAACTGAAAATCTCCTGGACTCTTTTCCCAGTGGACTCCTTTGATTTGTGTTTGTTTCCACACCATTATTGGCTCAGAGGAAAATCTTGGTCCTTTTTATATGCTAATAGCTTTCCCTGAATCCTGTAGGTTCATTAAAAGGCTTTCTAAGTTGTTTTCTGTATCCATGTCTTTCTTTGGGTGAAGAACTTTGCCTGTATCTTCACATTAACAGTATTAAAAGGCCCAAGAGAATGAGTAGATTGGAAAGCACTGTCAGCTTGCTATCCTTAGTGGTGTAGATTAGAAATTATAATCCCATCAGTGGGAAAACGACTAGAATTTCCTAAACGTCTCAACTATAACTCAAGTAACCATGAATTAAATTGGCGTGAAGTAACATCTATTCAGTCTCATGCTCCAACACAGTGCCTCTCTGTTGTTTTTGCTTAGCAAGGGATCATAGCTTTTGGGAATTGTCCCATGTTGTGCATTATCACTTATGATACAACCCCTGTCCTTTCTCATAGGAAAACTTTTCAGGGATTCCGTGACAACTGACTCTTCCCTCCCTGTCTCACGCTCTCCAGAAATTAATCTTATACTGGCCTTATACAGATCAGGCACAGCATGTTCCATCAGAGCAGGGCTAAGCCGATCCAGCTTCTCTCTTGAGTGCAGTTACACGTATTTTGCTATGTTTGGATCTGGCTGTGTGTCTAAACAGACTTGACAGAAGTGGATTCTTGCCCTGTGGACTGTCTCTTGCTACATCTTGTGTACCCAGTGCAGAGGCTGCACATGATTCTGTCTGCAAATTTACCTGGTTTGTGTCACACAGGTGTGGGAAAGGTCAATGTAAAGTAGAATTTCTAAGTGGACAGCCATAAACTAGTATTTTAAAAATGAAAATTGGCTAGTTGTGCAGTTAGAACTTGTGGAACAACAGCAAGAGGGATTTTTCTTTAGATGAACTGGTGCTCAGCCTGTACTCTAAAGCCTGTGTCTTAATAGAGACAGATTCAAGTCACAAAGGCTGTCCGGTTGAAATAACTTAGCCTGGGATGGGCTGGAGGCACTATCACTTGAGGAATCTCACAGTAGAAGAGAACTCTGAGCAAACAAGCCCATTGATCTATTTCCAGACCTGGGTCTCCAATGCTGCTGCAGATCATGAGTTTCACTGTGCTATGTCTAGCTCATGAATATTGCACACAGGGCCCTGTGAACAAAGAAAGATCTGGCTGTGTGTTGAACTTGGTTTTGAAGATACAATTCCCATTTTAAAAAACCCATGGGCATCACATTTCCATGGAATAGATTTGGTGCTCAGCATTAGCCATTTGGTACTGTTGGTACCAGAGAAGGTAGGAAAGGAAAGGTCCCTAGTAGCTCTTATGGCCCAGAGGGATGGGCTATTGCAGTATTGTTCCCTATGTTATCCAGTCCAGCTTTTGTCTCCCGGTATGAGGCTTCCATTACTTCCCTTGGGAGACCCCTCCCTGATGCTTCTGCAGAAACAAAGACTATGAGATCTAAACACTGAGTTTTTTGGGAGGAGTTGGACTGGGATGCGCATCTTCACGAGAGGAGCTCTCTAAATTGTCTGCAGCATGGAAGAGTTGGTGCTCCCTGTAATCAGGGGAAGCTTCCCACTGGAGAGAGCTGATCGGTCTCTCAACTTACCTTCGCTGAATTTCTTTCCATTACCCCTGCTTGCGCCTGTTCTTTCCAATCTAACCAATTCCATCCCCTGGATGGTTCAACCCCTAAGAGAAATGTCTGCCAATCCCAGTGAAGATTCAAATACAGACAGGTTCTCCTCCCCTCCACTTCTTTAAAAACATCTTAAGTCAAGGACAAGCATCCTTACAAATAAGGTAAACAGCCTTAATTTTATAACATTTCCAAGCACTGGATGCAAAGCCAAAAATAGAACAGAAAAACTCTTTCGAATCGGCCCTCCCTCCTTTATAGCACATTGGCCTCTGAATTTTTCTCAGGGGAGGTGTGTTGTGTGTTGTCAACTCAAGGTCACTTTGTTTTAAAAGGAGATGCAGTCCTCCCCTTACATAAGTTTCAAAGGATGCACTCGAGCAATTCTAGTCTCTGAGTTTGGAGCTGCTCGGAGTTGGAACATGAGGCCCGTGCTTGGAGTTGCTTTTCAGTGCCTGCTGCTGCTTCTCCCATCTACCGCTCTGCCTAGAAACGGAGGTGTTGGGGGAGGACTCTCACCTGCAGAAGAACTGGAAATAACCTTTCCAAAGGAGCTGGGACTTGGAGAGGAGCAGAGAGAAAAGGAAGATGAGAGTATATATGAAGGACCAGAACCCAACTTCATGCCATTGAAGTCCAAGGCCACAACTGCTACTCATCTCATCTTAAAGCGTGACAGCCCAGGAGATGATTCCAATGGAGCAAAATGCCAGCAGCTCATCCCTGAGGAGGGAGAAGCTTTCCCAGATCTAGGGTCAGATTCCAGCCTCCACCCTTGGCCCATGGATGGGCTAGAAGGGCCAGTGTGCACAGTGAAAATGGGCAGGAGGAACAGCTTGGGCCAGAGTCACTTGGAAGTTGTGGGCGTCCTTACCAGCTACGAAAGCGATTTCCTCCAGGTGGTGAGACATTCCAGCTGGGATGAAGGCCACCTGGAGACCTTTGGGATCTGTCCTGCTCGGGGGGGACATGCTGCTCTCCTGTCTCTGAAACACATCCAGGCTCACTTGGCTGACCCAGGGGAGAACAGGTTCCTTGTGCTGCATCTTGAGGAAGGTATGTGCTTTGTTAAATCCTAGAAGGAGTCAGCTAAGAGAATCCTGAACTGGCTGGAGTTGAGAGAGCGGTTCAGATACCATGCTGATAAGTGCGGTATTCCAAACCTACCAAGCAAACACCGCTTTGCATACCAAAGACAGATGTTAGTAGAAAACGAAATGGGAGGGAGGGAGGGGGGCAGTCCCTCTCTGAGTAGAAATTACCTAATAGTATAATTAAGTTCCCATTTGTCTGTAAAGTAACCACAGTTCTGATGGGAGTGATCACCTCAAGTGTGTGTGCCTGTCCTCATCCATCCTTAACCGCCTCCCATCCACTGATGTGACTTCCAGCACTGCTGGGTTAATGGACTCCACCATTGCCCTCTTCCTCTTGACAGGAAGCCTTGCTTGCCTCCTGGCCCGGAAGGGCCCTCTCACTTGTTCCTCCAATATTTACAGTGAAATCGAAATGATACGTTTAGACCATGCTCTCTTTTCGGAAAAGAGAGGGGGGAGAGGCTATGTCCCAAAAGGTAAAGGGGGAGCAATGTTGCATGTTCCTAGCAGTGACCCAGTTCAGAGGAGCTCTTTATACCCCAACGGGGGGCGTGGTATAAAATCCTCAAGAGAGCCGATTGCTGAGAACAATACTCTCTTGTTCTTTCCCCAGTAGTGCCCATCTCCTGTGTAATGTCTCCAACCCCGTTCTTGGCAGCAAGGGCTTGAGATATGCTTTACAGTGAGTTTGCCTGTGTGGAAACCTTGCAGTCCCTCCTTGGCAGTAGATGGCACGAGGACTCATGCAGGCAAATGTGAACGGATCTGTCCAGGTGTAGCCGCCTCTCACATTTCTTCTGGGGTGTGAGGGAGGAAAGGGCAACACTCACTCTCCTAGATTAGTGGTGTTCTGTCTTTGGCTCTGTTCACACTGGGAGCCACATCTGGATTTGAGGGTTCTCTTACCAGCAGCATTCTAGCATGGGCAGGGTTTTGACCTGGCTGAGAACTATGCTAGCTAAACTGGGTTCCCCTTCTCCCACCCCGATACACCCAGCCAACAGCATATTTAAATATATAACATTTAGTGCTGGCTTGACATTCCTGGAAAAAAAATATAAATCTCTCTCTCTCTCTCTCTCTCTCTGTGAGAGAGAGGCAGAGGCAGGAATCACTAGAATTCTTTGGTCTTTGTAACACAGGTGGCCAGATTAGATGATCATAATGGTCCCTTCTGGTTTTGAAATGGGTTTAGTCATACACAGCTGCAATGTCAGTGTTCCCTCCCTTTGCTTCGCCCCTGAGCCAGAGGGCTCATTTCTAGGGAATTCAGTCTCCAAGGCGTGTCCAAGCTTTTGGCCTTTCTGCTGAACCTCCTTGTGCAGTGGTGGCCACCTGAGGAGCTAGGTTTCGTTGACCTACCTGTTGTCGTGGGCTGGATTTGAACCAGCCACATAGAGCTGAATAGTGCTGTCCCTGGTCAGCAGTGCCCCGATCTACCCAGTTCATCCTGAAGCATTACAGTTCTCAGACTAAAGAAAATCTAGGGCGTACTTGGTGAGAGAGAGCACACTATAACAGTGCTCCTAGGACAGTTCTTTGAATGTGTGTGGCTCTGAATAATCTAAGTTAGTTCAGGACTTGGGAAAGCATCCTAGGGCCTGCAAAACAGCAGGTAGCTTTTGTTGTTAACAATTTTGTGTATTTTTTTAATGAAAACAAATTTGCCCCTCAATTTAGCAAAATTGTGTCCCCTAAGCATTCAACCATGTTTTGCTGCATTATCACTTGCATTTGCTACTAGCCATTTTACTTAAGTAATGCAGTGTTAAGGGTGCTTTTGCAAAACCAAGTTTACGGAGGCTGTGTGGTTTACTGGATTGAACAGAGGCCTGGGAGGCAGGACCGGTTCAATTTAATCTTGGCTCTGATGCTTTTCTAATGTGCTGAGCTCTCCAGGATCTCCACACCCATCACACTGTAGCCGAGCTCCTGGCTGGACGCAGTGGCACAAGTCACTTAGCCCACATTGGGTACCCATCAACTGAGGCGCCCCAAGTCAGTGGCTTGAATGTTTTTGGTCTTAAACTCTTTGAGACTCAGTTTCCACGTCTATAAAATGGGGACATATTACAGACTAGTCACCTGCTCCTCAGATCTCTGATGAGCCCAAATGTCTTTCCAGGGTTTTGAAGGCGTAAAAGAGGATGTGAGGAGGATCTCTTGAGGGAGCACTGCTTAGCGGCTACAGCAGAGATCTAGCTGTCAGTAGTTCTGGATTCTATTCCTGACTTTACCGTTCATTCGCTATTCATTAATTGTATTGTAGTAGCTCCTGGGAGCTTCAGTCATGAACATGGGACCCCCGTCCTTGGGCTAGGTGCTGTAAAAACACAAAACAGAGGGTCTGTGCCCTACAGCGCTTTGAACTCGGGCGAGTCAAATCCCCTCCCCGTGCCTTAGTTTCTTTATTTGTAAAATGGGAATAATTCTACCATGAAAAAGGGGTGGTTTGCTCTGAGTGAAAATCCCAGTTTAGATTACTTGCTGCGCAGCGGCCATGACACTGACACAGCATCCTGCCGGTTGTCTCTGCAGGATCTGTGCCTGGCTTGAACATCCGCCTTGTTCTGTGCTGATAGAGACAGAGGAAGGAAGTCCTTTGTGCCCTTTTGCTTAAGCAGCCATCAGCCCCTTGCCATTGCTCTGAAGGCTTGCTCTCCTGGGCCAGTGTGGGTCCTTCTCGTGCTTTGTCTTCAGATTCTTGGGAGCATCATTTCTCTCTATTCTGTTCAAGTGAACTCAGTGCAGATTGACAGCCCGGCACATCCACTGTGCAAGCAGCAGACATGTAATGTCCCCTACCTACCCACCCTGCCAACCCACCTCTGCCCTGTGCAGAGGGGCCTATGGGCAGGAGCTGTCTCTGTGGCCCAGCCAATCCTTCCACTGCCTCCTAAAGTGGTTAGCAAAAGACAGTGATGGATTTCACAGGGTGGCCACCTGTGCCCTAGACCAATGAGGTCACCAACTAACACTTACAGCAGGGAAGAGCTGCATAGCCCATTTCCTGCAATCGATCCAAACTCTCCCATGTAGCTCTTCTGAAGTAGTGTCTTGACCTTGCTGTTCGCTGCCAATGTTACATACTCAGCACCCTGCGGGGCTGTCAAATAACCTGGGAGCCACAGAGTCTCTACTCAGAGCAGCTCACGTTTTGCCATCCCAGTAATCAGGGTTCTGAGCAGCAAAATTGTCCATCATTCAAGTGCTCCCATCCATGGATTTCAAATGGCTTCACAAGGCAGCTCCTCCCCTCTTTACAGGTGGGGAAATTGCAGGACAGAGTGGGGACGGGACTTGGCCAAGGTCACGGAGTCAGTGCAGCGGTGAGGATAGAAGCCAGGAGTTCTGAATCCAAGCCCTATTGTTGGTCCACCAGATAACACCCACATCCTTGGCTCAGGGAAAGCCTCCAGTCTGCCTGGAATCTCTTTCAGCCTCCTCGATTCAGGTCCACATGTGGGTGTGTGCTACTCATCCCTTCCCAGTGGGAATCTGCCCTGGGAAGAGACGAGCTCTTTGGATTTGTGGGACTGCTCGAAGCTGGGACTGGATGATGGGGGATGGATCACTTGATAAATGGCCCTGTTCTCTTCACTCCTTCTGAAGCACCTGGCAGCCGCACCATCAGAAGACAGGATACTGGGCTACGTGGCCATTGCTCTGAGCCAGAATAATTCTGATGTGGGTGTTGCCCCTCCCACTCCAAACTCCAGCTCTCTGGGCCCCACTTCTGATTCAGCCTTTTGCCAGGACTCCGTTAGGATGAGCAATTCCCCTTGCTCTGGGGCTTAGAGATCGTTGAATGACTTCCCCATTACTGCCTCCCCCTGCTTTGTAGAAACTTCCTGAATAAATAAATCAGCGTGGGGCCCCAGAGGAATGAACGGTAGGACCTCATGCTCCTCTAAGAACAGCTTGTTACCGGAATAGCTTCTGCCAGAGAATGCATTTGTGATGTCCTCCAAGTGCCTTATCCCGTCTCCTTGAAAAGCATCCTGCTGTGACAGATTTCAGGAGGCCACACACATGCTCGCTTGCCCCGGCTGCTGCTGTGGGTACCGAAAGCCATCTCTGGAGGGATACCAGGGGTCACACGGCAGGAGTGAGAGCCTGGGGAAAAGAAACTAGACAGATCAGAGTTGGAAAAGGGGGATGGTTTCAGTGGTGCAATGAACTGGGTGGGGGTGGAATGTGACCAGCCTCTGCTCTCCACTGGACGGAATCAGAACGGAATCTCCCTTTCGTGTAAGTGGCCATCTGGACTTGCGAACCAGGAGGCTCTGGGTTCTGTCCTCACTGCGACTGAGACGTTCAGGCTGGACATCGCATACAGCACAGCGACAGCCCTGACGTGCTCGTGGGAGGGCATCCCCTGAGCCCAGAGACAGGCGGAAAGGCTGGGGAACTGGTGGTAGAAATAGCTGGGGTTTGCTCAAATGGTGCCTGGCCTGATCTTGGCTTGGAACAAGAGGAGCAGAAGGCAAAACTGTCCTGAAATTCCATACTGTGGGTGGGGCAGCAGAAACAAGAACCTTCTCACGCCAAGCCCGATTGTGTCCAGTATGACAAGGGGTGGGGCGGATCGCTTTGGCAGCTCGGCTCTGAGCGACTGAAACCAAAGGAGCCTAGGAACTGCCAGTTTAGACCCAGGGCTCCATCTAGCTCATTATCCTGGCTTCTGCAGGGGCCGGTATGAGCTGCTTCTGAGGAAGGTGCAAGAATCCTGACAGTGGGTGATGACAATAACCTGCCTCTAGGGAAATTTTCTTCTTAATCCCGGGCAGTTGACAATTGTTTTATGCCCTGCAACAGGAAGGCTTATAACTCGTGTGGTTTTGTTTCCTAGCTAGTGCCCCTGTGGATTCCTCATTCATTATCATGGGCTGATACTTTTTTTGGTGTCCCTTGAAACGCTTGGCCTGTGATATCTTGTGTCCAGGAGTTCCACAGATTAGCTGCATGTTAAAGGAGGATTTCCATTTACCAGCAAGAAAGTCATGCTGTGTGTGTTGGTCTCTTTCTGGCAGTGAAGTGGGATGCTGAGACAAAGCTCAGGTTTAAGCTGTCTTTTCAAGAGGACGTGGGGCGGTCGCTTGGAAAGCTCCAGGTTGCCTTGCTGGTGTTTTATCCTGGAAGCAGAGAAAGGAAGGGAAGCAAAGCAGGAGAGAAGCTCCTGGCAGCAGGAGATGGGCTGCACCGGAAGCAGGTAAGCAATTGCCTAGTGCTTGCTTTCTTTCTGTGCCCCACTGCTATCTGCAGAGCGGGCCCAGCTGAGTCGTCGCAGGGCACACTCCCCCACCAACATGCCTTGTGCTTGGCCCCGAACGGCTCAGACTCCATGGCCCAGTCAATCCTTGGCCCCCCTGCTGTTAGCAAGGAGGCCAATTAGCACTTGCTGGGAAGGACTTTTTGCAGCACACCCCACACACTAGGAGCTGGATTGGGACCTGGCACGGACTACAACCAAATAAGCTCATCGCTTTAGTTGGCCTAGATCCCCTGGCTGCATTGTAACCATTTTTTAAATTTTGTGCCATGATCCTGGGCCCCAGCCCTCCCCCATCGCCTCCATGGATTCTCTTCTGAGCGTCCCTGTTGGAGCAGGCGGAGATTTGAAGTGTCCCTGGCGTTTCTGCAGGCGGCGCTCTCATCCCATCAGCCAAACTGAGTCCTGTGGGAAAGACACGGGGGGGCGGAGGTCTCTGTGTGCAGCCAGAGCCTCCCCTGCTCCTAGGCGAGGAAGGCTGACAGCTCCCAGCTTCCATTGTGTGTGTGAGGGGATTGTCACGCGTGTTCATCACCCAGACAAATGACAGCACCACCGAGCCCCAAGCCCTCTAGCACCGCTGTACCCGGCTGTGCCCAGCAAGGGAGAGGCAGGGGTAACCCCTGGGAAGAGTGGCACCCTGGCAGAGGCATCCCGTGTAACCAGGCAGCAGGGGTAGATGCACGAACTCTGCTTGCCAGCCGCTCAGCTGTTCTCTCTGCTTCTCCAGGAATCCACTGGTAAAATGCATCGAGTTGCATGAACTTCAAGTGGGGATGACTGTAAAACCGGCCCCATAGGGTTCTGTGTTTATTGGCTGTTGGGGATTCCAGCTCAGATGTGCTCACTTCACAGGGGGATGGCAGTGCCATTTAACTCGTCGTGACAGCCCTGGCTGGGTCAGCCGCGCCTCGAGATCTCAGTGCATGAGCTGAAGGACCAGCTCTACTGACACAGAGAGTCTGTAGCAAACTCATAAAGGTCTATATGCGCTGTCCCCACCTGCAGGCTCTAGCTGGGCCCAGAGTACCGGAGCACCAGACTCCAGTGCTGGAAGTGGCTGTGTAGATGTTGGGGCTCTGAAGCCTGGGAGGAGCGGGCTGGGGGGGGCTTCAGAGCTTGCACAGGTGTTTTAGTGCTAGAGCATGAGGTCCCACAAGCCCCGATCCGTAGAGCTGGGCTCCGGCTTGCTGTCGCAGGCTGCCATTTGCAATGCAGATGTACCCCGAGCCTCATCAATGACTTTCCCTTTCCTGTCTCATGAGCTGTGAAAAGAGCTGCCCTTGGTGACGAGGGGATGGAACAGGAGAAAGCCAAGGCTAAATTTGGCCATGCCAGGGGGAACGTAGCCAACAGTTCCAAGGATGATGCACAAGGACTAGACTCCAGTGCCCTCTCCTGGCGCTGGGCTGGCCTTACAGCATGAATGGGGACAGAGCTCAGCTGCCCTGTGGGCACTAAAATAAGCAGCCAGATTTCTCGAGTGCGTTGGCGGTTCTGCTGCAGGAGAAAGGCGGGATTGGGGGCAGCGCCCCCTGCAGACACACCTTTTCCATCTCACTTATTTGCAGGAACCACCCATGTAAATATTCAAACCTCTTAAAACCGCTCACCTCGGTGCCTTCTCTCTCGGCACGTCCGGGATTTGCTTATGTTGCTGACACAAATGAAGCCGTGCATCTGTCACGGCTGATCCCGCTACAAGAGAGTGAGCCTCACACAGCTGCTGCTCCCAGAGGGAGTTTGCAGCCAGCGAGCTAGATCCTCTTTGCCCATGTGAACTGAGCGTGTTTGAGCCTGAACCACTGAGAGGAAATAAACAGAGCTGACTAAGGGCGTTCTTACAGTGTCCAGCCAAACCCCGCAGCCTTTCCTCAGGCAAAGCTACCTCTGACAGTAGGATTTTGCCCTGTGTTGGGGAAGGAGGGTGTGCTATGGCCTGCCCGTCAGAGGCAAGGGCAAAGCTCTGTTGGCTTCAGTGGGGTAGTTAGGAATCTGTGCCGCACAATGGCAGCATAGCAGGCACGGAGCTGCGAGTCCGCGCACTTGAGACACGCTCTGCGCACCCTGGGCCAGCTGGTCCGGCTCCTCCCGTGTTGAGCTGCCCATGGCTGGAGGAGGCAGCTGCTGCCCCTCGGGTTTGTGGCCCAGTCGGCTGCACAGGGAAAATCCTTTGCAGGCTGGAAGAGCCTTGTTTCTTTGAATCTGAACTTTTGGGTGGGCTCTGCTCAGTGCTGCCGGAACAGCTGGCTCACGGTGGGGAGCATCCCTCTGGCCTGACAACCCTGGGGTGCAATCGTCTCCGGTCAGCAGGGATTAGAAACCCACCAGTCACAGCGAAAGGGCCAAGGGCTGAGCGGGCCATGGGCACTAAGCTCCACCGGCTGTCTGAGAAGGAGGGCGCGGCGGAAGCAGAGGGAAGGATGTTGCTTCCCGTTTTGCTCATTGACTCCTGGATTCATTTGTGATCTGCTGCTACACACTCCGGAGCTTCCCCTTCCCAGCATTTCCCAGTGCTGAAGAGATGGGCGCTCCCCCCACCCCTTCCTGCTCTGCCCCCTCTGACTCCTGTGGCCCTAGAAGCAGCCTTCGGCTGTGCTGATCAGCCCGTCCGTCCTCAGTGGCCAGCCTGAAATGCTGGCCCACGTCTGCACTGTTACGGGCTGGGCTCCCAGGCAGAAGCGGGTTGTAATGCTGCCCTCTGCATGTCCAGTTCCTGAAGGAAATGGACAGATCCGCCTTTCTAGCCAGCAATGCCTCTGGTGCGTGGGAGGGGGATCCAGACCAGACTGTACCGTTCCCCTCCAGCTCCCCAACAGTCAGTCACCCGGATTTAAAGGTTCATTCCTTAATGCTCAGCCGCCCGGGCCTCTGCAGACACCCCCGGGGCCTGCTGAGCTCGTCCTGTTTGTCCCGGCTGTATGGGGTGAGCCGGGCAGGGACGGGTTCGTGTGCAAACCCCGTCCCCACCCCTGCTGCTCTCCCCCATCTCACCCTCACTCGGGCTGGGCTCCCGGCTTTCTGCTCTCTCTGCAGGCTTTCTGCCTCTTCAGGGACACCCGCTACCTGCTCCTCGGGGCCTCGGTGACGTCCGCCGTCCACGCACATAGGCAGCTCAGCTTTGATGTTTCCTTGGCAATTAGGCGTCATGGCGACAGAGGTACGGCGGTTTGGGGGGGCGGCGGCTAGGCAACCGAGGGCTCTCAGAGCAGCTCTTGGTAACGGGGTAGGGGGCTCAAAGCCCAGTGGGGGGAGGCATGGTGGCCGAGGTAGCTCCTGCTGACTGGCCCGTCCACAAACACAGAGGGGTTCTTTGGATCAGCAGCGCGGCCTAGGGGTTAGCGCAGGGCGTTGGTAGCCCAGACTCCTGGGTTCTATTCGTGGCCCTGGGTGACCTTTTGAAAACCCATCTGTAACGTGGGGACGAGGGCAGGCTCCAGCCCAGGGGCTGGGTGGGTGTCTGGGGAGGGCTCCAAGCCCTTAGTGGGAAGGGACATCTTTCTGCTGCCCCCTTCCTCACCCTCTCCATTCCCTGCCAGGCCCCCTCCTGCCCCCCGCGGAGGCCCAGCAGCTGCTCTTCGGCACCGATGAGAAGTGTTTCACCCGTATGACCCCGGCCTTGCTCCTGCTGGCGAAGCTGCGATGCGAGGACGCCCTGTCCCCCTCGTCCTTCCTCCCTGTGGGCGGCGTGGTGGAGACGGCCCCTTACCCACAGCCCAGGTGCGCAGGCTTTCGGGACTTGGAACAAGAGGGGAGAGGGAGGGGGGAACATCTGCCACCCCAGCCGGGGAGACTCTGTCACCTGCCGTCAGCTCGGAGCAGCTCAGCTTGCCCAAGCACCCCTGCTTTGCCATCAGGCCACAGGGGGGTGGGGGGGAGGGGGTAGGTTAAAACCCCCTGGATAACTGGGACGTCGACTCGTTTGCGGGCCCGTCGGGTTAGAACGAAGCCAGGCTGAATATCTGCTGTTGGAGCAGTGCGGGCGCTGGGCATGGAGGGACCCTGTGGGCCGAGGGCACGAGAGGCAGGCTGGTCCTTTCTTGGCTGTTCTGTGTCCAGGGCTCTGCAATGGGTTGGCTTCTTCGGGGACAGCCCTGTCACATGCTGAGGCAAATGGGGGGGGTGCAGAGGCTAATGGCTGGGAGGAAGGGCTGCTCACAGGTCTGAGTGCAGCACTTCCCTGAAGGGCTGTGTGAAATGAGTTGGGTGGGTCTCAGTCTTGTTCTTGGGAGACAGGCGCCCACGTGGCAACCTCCCCCCATGCCTGTCCACGGCCCGTTGGTGCTCCAGCGAGCAGGGCTGCAATGCAGAGCCCAAGGGGAGGGCGAGCCCCGCAGACGGTGCCGTGGGGAGGGCCAAGGTGGGAGGCTCGCGTGGCTGCAGCTGTTCTATGGTTACAGCCCTCCCTGCTCCAGTGGCTGCCAGCGTGGCACCGTTCGCACACACTCTGAGCCGCCACATGGGCTCCGTTGTATTGGGAGCCCTCTCCTGGACGGAGCCCACCGGGCGGCACGGGGAGGCCGAACCCGGATAACCTCATGCAACAGGAATTGGGCGGGCAGTGTCCGGCCCTGCAGTCAGGTGCCTTCCCATTGTGTGTGTGCGGGGGGAGGCCCTGTGCCCACTGTGGGGTGGGGCTGGGCCCCATGGGGGAGGGGAAGGCCCTGTGCCCATTGTGGGATGGGGCTGGGCCCCATGGGGGAAGGTACCCAGAGGCCTGTGGTTGGGCCATTGCCGGGCGTATAAAGGCTCCTGTGTGACCCGCTCTGTGTCCCCCTAGCAGCTTGGCCCTGGATGGCCGGCCCGAGGAGCTGGCCTCTGACACAGCCACCGGCCAGGCCAATGCTTCGTCCCCCGCTCCCGACAGCCACGATCAGTTCCTGGGCCGCCTGACCAGGTTCGTCAGCAGCGTCCTGAGCCCCTCGGAAGAGCCGCCTGCTGCCTCCGGCCTCCATCACTGGCTGGACTTCAAGACAATGGAGACGCTGCCGCACCAGCTGCTCAACCTGTCCGAGGAGGCGGCCCTGGAGCGGCTGGTGCAGTCTGAAGAGCCCCTGGTGCTCCTGTTCCCCCAGGACAGCCAGGCCCTGCTGGAGCAGCGGTTTGGGCACTGGCGGCTGGAAGGCAGCCTCCTGCAGTCGCTGCTGGAGAAGCTCCAGGCCGTCATCCAGGAGCTGAGGGAGATCCCAGCCTTTCAAACCAACGCGGGCCTTTTCCAGCAGCTCCTGGCCTTCTGCTATTACCCCCTGGGGCCGGGCAGCCACGACCCCACGGAGCTGCCCGGGGGCCCCAGGAAGCTGCGCACGCTGCTGCTGCTCAAAGCCCTGCAGACGGTGCGCGCCCACTGGCAGGAGAAGAGGAAGGTGTCGCGGCAGAACCGCAGCGCTGGGCCCCGGGCCTACTGCCGGCTGCAGGAGCTGACGGTCGACCTCCACTACGAGAAGGCCATCATCGTCCCCGAGAGATACATGGCCAAGAACTGCGAGGGCCCCTGCCAGTTCCCGCTCTCCACCCGCATCTCCGACTACTTCGCCCACACGGTGCTGCTGATGGAAATGCAGGAGCGGGGCACGCCCTTGCAGCGCAGCCCCTGCTGCGTGCCCGTCAGGTACTCCAACAGGGAATTCATCAGCATCAGCGAGGCGGGGATGCAAGTCAGGACCTTCCCCAACATGGTGGCGGAGGAGTGTGGCTGTCGGTAGAGGCGCCCGGCCTGTCCCGTCTCTCCCTGGTGTCCTTTGGCCTTTGGAGCTTGGAGAGAGGCGGCTGAGCTGAGGCCGTGGCCTGGGCTGTGGGTTCCACAGCTGCCTTTCCCCTGCGATCCTGGCTCGTTGTTTCACTCTGGCCCTGGTAGGTTTATGAGCCCATGGCGCTCCGGGAAGCTGATTGTAGGCTCAGTGTCTCTGCCCCCCCGGGACCGCAATGGCAGCAGAGCACAGGGGCCGCGCCAGTGACGTGTGGCCGGAGCCCAGAGTGCAGCAACAGGTCAAGTCTGACCCCTCCAACTTTACTAGACGAGGGCTGTGGAGGGGCCGTGATGGGCAGCACAGCCCCGGTCCCTTCCTGCCTGATTCTTGTACGTGCAGGTATTTATCCATAGCTTAGGGTTTTAGTCCTCACCATTTAGCGCTGAGTGTGCGGGGGGCGTCCTGGGGGCAATCTGTACTGGGTCGGGGGAAGGGAGAGTTTAGCTAATCAGCACACAGGAGATTGACGCAAGCGTGCGAGTGCTCCTGCTGCATGCCAGGGGCTCGCTCGGCTGCTGCACTTTGCACGCAGGCCCCCTTATCGTGGAAGCAGCGATTCCAGTCCTGGGCCGAGAGAGGCAGCGCGAGGTGAGGGGTGCTGGCATCCGCAGGGGGTGCTGCATGGCAGGCGTGAGGTGCACTGGCACTGCTGGGGGGGAAGCTTGCCTGGCCTTTGGTTACGCTACGCCTGGTCTCTCGCTTCAATTCCAGCTCAACTGCCGGGGGCGCCGTCTGCTCCGGGGGTCGTGGTGACCTCCTCTGGCCGGGTGCGGGAGGGCTGCTGGGGCAGCTGACAGCCCCACGCGGTGGGACAGGCCGTGGCTCCGAACAGCTGGCTCCTTGAGAGTGGTGGGAGAGAAGGGAAGACCCATTGCTCCCAAGGGCTCTGGGCCCCCCCCCCCCACTTAGCGCAGCTGGCTAATCCCCACACGGGTGGGCACGCCCCCCTCCCCTGAGCAGCTGGCAGGGCCTCCAGACCAGCAAGGGCTTTGCTGGGGTCCCAGCAAGCGAAGCTGAGCAGCGGCGCTCACAATCAGTGCCCCCCCCCCGCTGCAGAAACATAAGTACCTGGGGCTTGTACGGCTCCAAGGGGGCGGAGGGGGGGCCTCTGGTTACAGGCCTCTGCCACACCCCTAGTGCGCGGCTGTTTGTTCGCTGGCGGAGGGGTGGGGCGCCCCCCCTTGCTATTCCAGGGCCGGGCCCCCTTGCAGACGCCAACCCAAGGCAGGACCCTGGGACATCAAGGCAAGAATCCCCCTGCCTGTGCCCTGCTCGCATCGTTGTGGTGCAAAAGGAGGGAAGATGAGGCGGGCGGGCTCTGGCCGAGCTCCCCACTGGGAATTTGCTTTGCAGATGTGACCAGTGGTGTCAGACGGCTCAGCTGATGGGTAGGGGCTGCTGGTGGGTCCTGATCCAATCCCGAGGCCATGCTGCTGCTGCAGGGATTTGGTTTTGGGTTGGGTGTGTCTGTCTCAGGTGCGGGAGGAGACACACGTCTGTGTGTTCTGATGCCGAAAGCGATTCCCCAGCCCCAGCTCTGTAGTCAGAGCAAGATTCAGCGATAGACGTGCCTGGTGTTCAGCGGGGCAGCACTAGTTTAGCTCAGAGGGAGCTTAGCAGGTTACAAATCCTGGCCCCCCCATTGATGGGACAGGCGCAGACGTCAGACCCTCCCCCCCCAAAATGTGAATGACCCCTCACTAAAAGGGCCTGGGCATTTGGCAAACCCACCATCCTGTGAGCTCCTTGCAGCGTCTGTGCTAAGGGGATGGGTGAAGAACCCAAATGCACCAATATTTATTCATCCCAATAAACAGGGCTGCTTTTCCCCTCCTGGGGGAGGGAGCTGCCTGGCTCCTGTGCAGCTGGGGTCCCCAGGGCTCCCTCGTTGTGCCCAGCGCAGGGGCAGAGGGGCCAGCTCGGCACAGCCACCAGGATGTCAGTATGGGTATCCCCTCCGAGGAGAGCCCCGCCGGTGCCTCCCTCCCCAAGGCTGGCACCCAGGGCATGGCCCCCCTCCCAGCCCCCCTCGGTACGCCACCGCTGATGGGAAAACCCCTCCGCGCTTACACCTATGGCTCCTCAGAGCCCACAGCTACACTAGGGCAAATACCCCCCTCGCTGGCTGCCCTGCTGGGGAAAGAGCAAGATTCTCCATGATCCTCCTGCCTGGCTACAGTCCCGCATCAACCCGGTACTGAAGCACACGCCTCACTAAAAGCAGGGGCGCAGACCCCCCGGAAGCAGCGGGTGTGGAGTGATTCCCACACCCTTCACTGTCCCTGACAGCGCTACGCCCAGGGCTGGGCGCGGCTGAGCTGGGATCTGCCCTCTGCAGAGCAGCATGTGAAGCCCAAGGCAGGCCACAGCATGCAGGGCCGGAGCATGAAGGGTCCCTCAGCGTGTTGTGCTTCCTGGGCGCTGTGGGGGGCACAGAGTGCAACATAATAAAGAGCGACGGCTTCAGCTCACCCCTCCCTGGCCTGTACAGCACGGCCGCGAGAGCAGGCCAGGGCGCTGCTGTATTATTCTCCTTGGGCCGAGACCTCGGCTGGAGCAGCAGGAGTGAATGAAAATGGGGTGGAAGGCCCTGCAAAAAGCCCTGGTGCAGCCTTCACTCAAGTGGCTGATATTGAGCAACTGCTATGAGTGAGATGCACCGGGTAGGTTCCAGTGGATCTATTTTTCCCCCCTCCTTTGTTCTTCGGAGCCCTGTCTTCTAACACCCAAGCACTGACCTCTCCTCAAGCAACGCACAGGCACAGCCCCAGGAGACGTTACCTGACGGCTCCTTTGCTTTTTCCTACTGTTGATTTCCAAGTGTTTCAAAACACGTGCCAAGGAGCATTGCTGCCAGACCTCCTGCCCTCCAAGCACACGGGCTGCGATGCTAACCCAGCCTCTCGGAACGTTCGTTTTCATCCCGTCAACCTTCAGCTCACACGACAGCGGGTGCGGACAGATCAGAGATCAAGAATAAAATCCCTTAACTGGGGCCAGCAATTCTGGCACCTCCCTTTGTGAGACAACGAGAAACCCTGAGGACAATCAAGGCTTATGCTCAGGCCAACGGCCCAGTCCCATTCCCAGCGACTGCGAGGGGAGCAGGCCTGGGCTCATCGTGTCAGTTTCACGGTGGCATCGTTTGCTTTTAACCGTGCAGTTTTGACATGACGGAAACGCTGCAGGTTGGGCGCCTTGGGCAGGAGTGGGGCTGTTTCCAGTCATTGCACAGATGCACCCCAACATACAAACCTTGAAACATTTCCTTTTTAAACCATTCAATTTAATACGTTATTAAAAAGGGTGTTTTTGTTAAATCAGTAGAGGGTCAGAATAAACTATTTAACTCCGCTGTTTGGGGCTGCCGTGCGTTTTCTGTTCTTCCTAAAGCATTGAAAAATAATTCACTTCGCTTTCATTTCTAGACATTAAAGCTACCACTTAAAGGGGCCTCACAGAGAAAATAGGGGGTTGTGCCTTTTTTGTGCCTTTCTTTGAAGGCAAGTTCAGAGGTTCCCCCCGCCTGCTTGGTTTTGCTATTAGACCTTCAGATTTTCCTGGAAGTCTCTATGGATGACTGGAAAACTAGTGGGATTGTAGCATTATGGACATCATAGAAGTCTGAACCCTGAACAATTGGCAGGGGAAGAGATTTTTATTCAGACTGTTAAAGCCTTTGTCTTTTGGTGTGTGTTTGGTCACACTGATTCAATTCAAATGTCTGACAAACGATTGGGAGAAAAGCTCTCCATGTTAAAAACTGACAGCTGGAGCCCCCCCTGCGAAAGCTCTTTCTACATCCAAGACCTCCAAAGAGTCCTCCAGCAAAACCTGGGCAGTCTGATTAGTGCAAAGGTTAAAAAAACAAGCAGGAAAATATTTCTGGGGGGAACAGGGGGACTCTCATGAAGCAAGACAAGACAAACACCTGCTCCCTGCCCCCTTCAGTTTGCCGTTAAGTGTCTAATGCAGGGTGCCAAAAGCTGAGCCGGAGGCTGGTGGAAATGCATGGCAGCAGCTGGCTGTTCCCTGAGCCAGCAGCGATACCCGGCACTAACGCTCGGCTTCTCGTGGGGATCTCAAAGCGTCTCACCTGCACTCACAACCCTCCCAGCTCCCCTGGCTGTAGAGAAGTGGCGTCAACCCCATTTGGCGGACGGGGGAACACAAGGCACAAAGAAGTGATGTGATTTGCCCAGCAGCACCCAGCAAGTCAGTGGTAGAGCTGGGTCCAGAACTCAGCTCTCCCAGGCCCTGGCTCTAAGCACAAGCCCACATTGCCGCCTCTGTAACCACAGGTGCGGAGGAAGCTAGCGCTGGCAGGCTTTTTTAATTACCGGGGAACTCAGCAAACAAGCAATGTCTATTTGTCTCTGGAAGAAAAAATCAATCGCCAGCAAATCTCACGTGTGAGTGCGGCTCTCGGGGACTGAAGGAAAGGCTGGTTCTGGGCTCGTTACGTGCTTCAGCCTGGAGCCCTGGGGCCGGGAATTTGGGTGCCCCCGGATTTAGTGTTGCTCAACGCCGTTGCTCAAGAATGTTAGAGGCGAGGGGGCAGGTTCTCAGTCGTGCCGCTTGCCTTCCTTGACCTTGTGGGCAAAGGACACATGCTGCTCCCACGGCTTCCTGCCCTTGTGCTCTCCTCGCTGCTGCTTATGGTCCCGCTTCCAGCTTTCTTCATGCCCGTGCTCCTTGCGGCCTGGCCCCTGGGACCGCGAGTTGGGCTCGGGGTGGCGGCCCTTCCCCTCCTCCCGCCCGGGCCGCTCCTTCCACTCCCTCCGCTTGCCCTCCTTCCCCTCCCCACGGTTTCTCTTGCTGCTGCCCTGCTGCGCTTTTCCCCCCTCCTCCAGGTCCGAGCCCGCGGAGGGCACCCTGTGGGTTTTGCTGGTCTTGCCCTCCGGGGACCTGTCCTTGGGCTTCATCTCCTTCTTGCTGCCTCTCTGGGGCTGAGCCATCAGACTCTCTCTGGGCTTCTCTTCCTTCTTCTCCAGTGCTCTCAGCTTCTCCTGGCCCCTTTTCGGCTCCGCCCTGGCTGGTGAGTCTTGCTGGGTTCCTTCCACCTTGGCTTCGGGCTCTTCTGCGTCTTCTGGCTCCAACCAGCTAAACCAGCTCTTGAGAAACCACGGCTCCGCCTGCAGGGAAAGCAGCGCAAGGAAACGTGCTGGCTCTTACCACCGGGTCCTGGGCCAGCCCAGGGATCCAGGCCTCTCGTCTCTGTCCAGCCACTGCCGTGCAGCTGGCGCGAACGCCTTCCTTAAAGAACACGAAAGCGATTCCGTGCCGGCCTGTGCCCTGCTTTACACAGAGGCTGGGCTTCGCTCTGGATTGGCCCGCAGGGGTGAGTGGCTTACCAGGCTCGGCTGTGGAGCAGCAGCCGGACAGACGGGCAGCCCCTGTTATCAAGAGGAGCTGGAAAGGTCCCATCTACACTAGCAGTGTCCTGGCAATGGCAGTGCCTCCAATACCGCAGCCGGGGGCTCTCAAATTCCTTTCTACCAGCTGGGCATTTAACAAAGCTTGGCTGACTCCGGGGCACGGGTGGGGTAAAGTGCCCTCAGCCCCTCTGTGCTCGAGTGGTGTAGGGCCTTTGCCTGGCAGGACGGGGCCCCATGATCTGAGATGGGCCTGGTTCCTTTCCCCCAAATGGGCCCAACTGGCTGTGGGCCTGCCCCTGCCGCCCTTCTCACGGGCGCCACCACCCAACCGTGCCCGGGACTGACTGCTCGTGTGAATCGGGGCTGCAGGATGGGCCCTGCCCACATACTCGCCCAGCATACGACTCCAATCATTAGTGGAGGGCAGAAGTAAAACCCACCCCCCTTTGCTTCCCCACGGCTGCCAACGGCATCTCCGAGGCCCCTCCTGCACTGCAGCTCCTCTCCTTACCCACTCGCCAGCACCATCCTCAGGAAGGCTGCTCTCGGGTGGGGCCCACGGCCTGGGCTCTGCTTCTGGAACCTCGTCGTCTACGTCGATGACGTCTGGGAACGGGGAGAGGGTTGCAAAATCAGCCCTTTGGAGACGCACAAAGGGAAAGACTGCAGCGTTTCCACCTCAGAGCTGGTTGCACTTCGGCGGGGCGTGTATTAGAAATAGGCCTAAATCAAAAGCCTGCCCCAGAGCTGCCTAAACGATGAGGACATGCTGGTTCAGCTTGGAGCTCGTGGTGTGGGCCTGTTTTGTTTTAAATCTAGAGCTCCCTAGGGCAGCACGGAGGCTTGCCTTCGCTCCCCCTTGTGGAGGCGCGTCTATACAGGATACTCCAGAATGTTAATCCAAATTAATTTTTAAAGTAGATTAGTTAAACCACACTACATCATTGTGTGGATGCTCTTATGCAGAAAAAATGGCCTTAAACTGATTTGCCTTAATTTGCTTCCAAAGTGAAACAAGTCTGAATAAGAGCATCCACACGGGGGTTTAATGTGGTTTAAGAAATCAACTTTACATGTACACCTTTTGCTAATTTGGATTAATTTTCATGGCTCCCTGAAGACAAGCCCTGGGAGACAGACATCAGCTGTCATTCTCCTTTGTCTTACAGATGGGGAAACTGAGGCACAAAGCAAGGCCAGGCGCCATTTTCAGCATGCCCACTAGTTGTGGGTGTCTCTGTTTTCGGAGGCCCACCCTGAGCCCCCTTTTACTTCCAGGCCTCAGTGTGGCTGGTGGTGCCTAGTCTGAAAATGCTGCCCCACGGATCTAGGTATTCCTAGCTGGGGCAATAGCAATGAGCAACCTTAAGTGTTGCAGTCGCGTCTGTAGCTGGTTGGCTCCTGTGGGCAGAGATTTGGTTAAGGGTTTGGGCTCCCAAACCATTTATTTACACAAAACCCCTTTCCCGTTCACAGTTAAACCCTTAATGTCCTGGTTTAAAGGAGATTAAGCCCAGCCAGTGACAGAAAACAGCCACCAACTGCTCCTGCGCCTCTGAGAGCCCGTCCGTCTATCCTGGGCTAACACGAGGCGCCCCTAAGGACACTGCCCAACGCATTTTGCTGGCAGCAGCCATTTGCTTCTCGCTTTCAAAGCTGCTCAAAATCGCTGCTTTCCACGGCATGAGCCTATCTTCATAACCTAGTCCATGGGAGCCAGCCTGGCGGCCTTTCCCTTTCTACCAGAGAAGCCAGAGGCCGCGTGACCTTGGGTAGGAGTCCAGAGACCCAGCTCTGCCACCGACCTGCTATCCAAGCTTGGGGAAGTCCCTTTGCTCGCTGTGCCTGTTTCCCCTCCCCTGCTCTTGCCTGTTTTGACTGTAAGCTCTTTGGGGCAGAGAGGCTCTTGCTGTGGAATTTGCACAAGGTGGCACTGCATGAGCGGCAGCACAGCCAGTGTCCCCCACTCTGTCCCAGTAACATGCTTCATGCCTGAGCCCTCTGGGTGTGAGACAGGGGCTCTGTCTCCAGGCCCAGCACCCCACGGGCTAAGCTGCTCCCCAGGAGGCCCCTTGATGCTGTGTGGCTCCCAGCCTCGCCGTTCTGACGTCTCTCACCTTGGAACACCTGGAAGCCCATGCTTAACAGAGCAACAAAGGAGGCCACAAGAATGCATTTGTTGAGAGTGAGCCCGTCCCAGGGGGGGTCCTCCTTCTCGGGGCCAATGGTGCAGGGCTCGGCCTTTCTTTTCACGGGCAAGGTCTTGGGAACTTAGGAGACACAAAGACAGTGGTGTCACGCGAGGGGAGCCGGCCTTACCTGGCCGAATGGCTCCCACCTTGCTCCCTCTAGCATTCCAAAGAGATCCAGGACTATGCATGCTAGGAGAGGGACCAGAAATCCCTTAACATCTCCCAGTCTGACCACAAAGGAGACACAGTGGTACAACCGCAGGGGACTGCTGTCTGTCCGGTTATATCCCGGCTAGGGGGTGTGGCCACGTCGCAGGCTCGGAGCATAAGGAGGGGAGGAACATGGAGATCCTCCCTCCCAGCTCCATCAGGGGATCCCAGCCGGGGGAGGGAATTGAGCTGCTCTGCTTTGGGTTATGACTCAATTGCGATTTCAAGAGTCTTTACCACTAAGGTCTGAAATGGGCCTGATATAAACAGTCCTGCGTGGGCTCAGCTGGATAACTAAAGTCCAGACGCCTGGGTTCCGTTCCAGGCTCTGCCAGTGACTCGCTGGGGGACCATTGGCAAGTCACTTACGTCAAAATTTTCAAAAGTGGAGCCCTAAAGTTAGCAGCTAAATAAGTGGCCAGATTTACAGAGGTGGCAGATAGCTCCAGCTCCCCATGGAATTGGAGTGGGATGATGGAGACGAGACTGTGGCTGTATCGCCAGGTTTTAGTGCTCCTGGGCTGATGGGAGAAATGGGGGCTGTAAGGTTTCCCCTCATTCACTGATACAAGAATTGGGAAAGACGGCTTTAAAGAGAGGGGTTGCACCTCCGTGTGTACCGCACACGGCCACGTACGAGCGTACCTTGTGGCAAAGCAGGGCTGGCTTTCTCCACCGCTGGTTCTACCCTCGTCATGTCCTCCAGGACGGCTGGCGTTTCAGTCATGCTTTCCACAAACTCATCCAGATCCTTCTCGATGACATGCAGCTTGTTCCTCTCCTCTTTTTCTATCTCCTGAGCGATGAAGGAAAGTGACTGGGTCACGTGCCCAGCACAAAGCAGCCAGTGGGAGGGAGGCAAAACAGCTCAGGGGAATCCCTTTGCAACCGGTGGGGAGCAAAACAAGCAGTGCAATTGCAACCCACTGGTGCATGGGTGGGTAGGGCCCCTTCTAGCCACTTGACAGAGGATTGGAGTCCGTTAGCACCCTAGCCAGGCAGCTGCTTTAACAGCTGGGGCTTTTAGCGCCAGAGGGCCCTGGTTCAACTACTGGTACCTTAGCCAGCCTGTGATTAAAAGGCTTAATTATGAGAAACAAAAAACACAGCTTTCCACACTGGATAATTGACCTTTGGAACTCGCTGCTGAAGGATAATACTGAGGCACCACCACAGACGTAAGGTCAGAAGGGACCATTATGACCATCTTGTTTGACCTGCACAACGCAGGCCACAGACCCTCACCCCCCCACTCCTGTAACAGACCCTAACCTAAGACTGCGTTCCCTACTGTGATCACGCCAGCTCTTGAAAGCTGACTAGGGCTGGGCTGGGTCGGGTCCTGAGACAGGAGACCACTGAGAACACCTAGCTCCTGTAGAGAACGATTTGGTAGGTAGCACTCGTCTTTCTGATTCTTATTGAGCCAATGCCTCTGCCAAGTGTCGGGGCTGCTAGGCGTCTGTCTTCCAGCTGAGATGTAAAACCAAGCCCCTGACCAGTTCTGGTCATCACAAGAGTGGAGGTTTTTACCCTGGCGTGTTCGCTACATTGCAAACCAGAGAGTTTGGTCAGCAACAGGATCCAATTATTTGTAATGATCTTTGCAAGGTGTTCATCCACCGGATGTTTCTAGGTGCTGCCTGCCTAGAGTTCGAGACAAGACGTGGCCCCTGGTAAAGAAGAGACACATAGATGGGACTCAATCTGTGAGGAACCCTGGCTGTTTGTCTGTCTATACTTACAGCCGTTGTCTTTAGCAAATTCTTCCTGTTTAAGAATGACTGACTCCACATACCAGGCTTGTGCCGAGCAGCATTGTGAAGCAGCGGTCACACTCCACCCCAGAGGCAGATGACCTGGACACGCTACCACACCCTGCTGGCCTTGACCCATCTGTGGGACTCCGACTGCAATGCAGTTCCCAGCAAGACTGGTCTGGCTGCAAACAGCTGTTGTGCCTACAGTGCATCCCCCCAAGTAGGGAAGAGTTGCGGCCATGCAGAGAGGACTGGAGAGGTTTGTAAGTGGAACCAATGATGAGACAAGGGCGGGGGGAGAGGGGATGTAGTGTGATGGGGAGGAGGGTGTACCACTGCCCTCTGCTAGAGAGAATCAGACCCACTCATATGTACTCAGTTATGATGCCCACTAGCGCTAGAGCCCAGCGCAGGATTACTGCGTTAATCTCATCCCGCCTTCGCAATATCTGCTCCCACATTGTTTCTTGCATTTTTATCCTGCTTCCCTCTGCAAAAACCTTAGATCCCGCAAATCTGCAAGAGAGACAGATTCCCCCCTGCTCCTAAAAACGAAAAACCCGGTTGCTCATTATTATATATATCGGGGGGGTTTTGCCCACCCAATCTCGCTCGCAACATAATCCATTTTACCCACGCCCACTATTATGGCAGCCAGTCCTGCCGAGCGCCAGGCCCACTGCAGGGCTCTGACTAGCGGCTGCTACCTAGAGAAGATAAAAACCTTAATACTAGAGACAGCAGCTGGAGGTTCTCCCTCAGGTCAAGTGGCAAAGGCCTACGTTTGGGCGCAGTTCTAGTCCCTGTGCTGCACGTGGGCCATTTAGCTAATGTCTGGGCGGGGCCACGCTTGTAGCCATGGATTCATTCTGACGAAGTCCTATTGAGGGCATGCCAAGCTCTGCCTGGGCTGTGGGCCATGGCACGCTGAGGAGCCAACCGCGGCGGTGCAGTGCGAGCCAACAAGTGTCCTGTGAGTGACAAAGCCTGGAAGGCAGAAAATAGACGACAGCACAAAGGACGAAAACGCAGGGGTGGGGGAAATATTCATCACCCAGCTCGCTGTCTAAGCTCCGAGGCGCTACATTTTGCCTGATGACCCACTATGAAGCTGAACCTGATGGGTAGAGTTTCAGCCACAGTGTCAGAGATCTACCAGAACCCCCATCTGTATTAGCTCTGCAGCTAAAACACGCCTGCATTATTCCCTACCCCCCAGGCGTTATTCCACCCCACCCCAGAGAGACCTGCCCGGATTCCTACACCAACTGGCTGGGGCTGCCTGGGGAATCAGGGCCGTGCCGAGCCTGGGATACAATCCCGCTCTTGTTATTCCATTTTATTTATCTGATTGAATCCCTGGCACGTGAACGAGAGCCGAACCTTTGGGAAAAGGCATTTTTCTGAGCGCAAGCACCCGGCAGAGCCGCTAATCCGCTTTGACGTGTCGGCCCAGAGGACAATGTACCCTTTGGAGCTCAGAAACGGAGATAAATTAGGCATCCAGGCCTGGTTCTGGTTCCAGTCCAGTCCTGCTGGGCTACAGCGAGATCTATCCCACATGAATCAGACTGCAGAGATGCAGCATGGCTGACTCATTAACAAATGTGTCAAGGCATCAGTTCACAGCAGATGGGGGAGAGTCAATATTGATAGACAGAAACAGCTGAACAATGACACCTCTGGCTCTCACTGCACAAGGGTGGGATGTAATTCCCCGCAAAGCTGCCGAGGAGGCTACGTTGCCATCTAAATGTTGCCCACCGCACGGACTTTTTCTTTTCTTTCCATTGGGGAACACCGGCATTTCCTCACCTGCATAAGGCCAATAGGCTGGCCAGTCCTGTAGCTTGGATCTGATGAAGGCAATGTCATATGCTTCATGGGAAGGTGTGAAACCCTCTCGATTCATCTAATTGTGAAACAACAGCCTCTGCAGGGAGAGTCATTCCTGAGGATTCATTTACACCTTGCAGCATGAGGACTGATTTCCTTTATGGTTTTATCTTAGCTAGTGCCGCTACAGAGGCCATTTTCATGCGTCTTGCACCTCAGAAATACCATAGACAGATGCATTGGATTAGCTAGACAGACGGACAGACCACAGGTGCGAAGTTTGCACCTAGACTTGGACAACCTCAAGGTCCAGCCTCTAGCAGACACAGACGCCAGTCACAGTTTGGTTCTGGATCCCAGCTTCTCCAAGACGGGAGATGGTCAGATCCAGGGATTAGGATCTGGTCTGTCGCCAGAATGACCCTTTCTTGGACTCTCACTGAGCGGTGAGCCTCACTACGGTCCTTGGCTGCACAGGTTAATTCACTGTGTGATTGTGATGGGGCAAACAGGCCCCACTCTGGCAAGTAGCTGGTTAATGAGAGCCTGTAGCCCCAGCTGACCCACCCCATTACACCTGTAGTAAATTAATGGCATGGAGAGAGGGGTTAAAAGGGAGGAGGAGGAAACCTAGCCCAGTGCAAGGCTGACCTGGAAGGAATGCAGCCCAGGAACTGGAGGAAGCTGGCTGGGCGGAGTAGCCGTCTGACGGAAGGGATGAACTGACCCACAGGAGGCTGGCTGGAGTCCTAGTTACTGGAAGACAAGCCCTGAACAGAAGGGGGTGGCCTGCGGAGCCTTTGCTGAATTTCCCTGTTTTGAGTTGTGCTTTCTCCTGATTTCTTTGGACCGTAATACCCTGGTCACGTGCCTTGGCTGGAGGGTTAGCGCACTGCTGCATTGGCCCTGTGAGAGATTCGCCTGCCGAGGGAGCCCTGTGGCTGGGTGAGTTGTGCCCTGCTGGGCCCCAAGGGGCAGCGTAGTGGTAAACCGGCTCATTGTGGTGTTCTAAAGCCGGTTTTCTCATGTGCGAATTGGCTTTTTCATTTCAGTGAGATCTCTCCTGTTGGTCTCTTATGGGTGCGGTAGACAGGTCCGATTCGCCTCCCCTCACTCCTGTTTTCCAGATCTAGTCTAGTCTAATTTCTAGTCTAGTCTAATAGCTCCTAGTCTAATTTCTTCTATTGTCACTGGGGACCTAGCAACTCCCCCTGGGTCAGTGTATCGGCACCCTAGGGCAATCGCATCAGTCTCCCACCTCTTCTTTGCCTCAGCACCCCAAACACCTGCACCCCACACCCCAGCACTTCAGTCCTCAGAGCAGCCTCTTCTCCTTTGCACAGTACACCTCCAACAAGCAGCAGAACATCTGCACTTCCTCCCACTGCTTAAAATCTGACCTTTTGAACATTCCCCCTTGGCCCTATTAGTTTATGGGAGGCAGTTTTCCACGCTGGTGACCAGACTCTTCCTCTTTCACTGAGCCAAGCTGTGTCTTATGCCTACACACAAGCAGCAAGGGTCTCCTTGCTGCTTTCCTCCTCTAGAGGCTTCTGAGGCACTCTGGCCTCGATCCTCATTCATGCTCCCAACTCGCATGGATTTCAATGGGAGTTAGGTGTCTAAATACTTCTGTGGATCTGCGCCTGTATGTCCGTACTCCCCTAGAAATCATGCAGCTGATGAAGCAGAGGCTTTGAGAGCACGTGCTAAGAGCTCTCTCTCCAGGGCATGGAGGGATCAGATTAATGAGCTATGGAGCCCTCATCCCTAGGTCACTGGTGGGAATTCGACCCAGCTTAGTGGCTTGTGTGGAATGATTGATGGGACTCACCCTGATTCCTAAGACCGGTCAGCGCCCCCTCACTGGCAATCTGATGCCCAGAACTGAACGGGCCGTGGGCCTCCCCTCCTACCTTCAGGGATCGTCCCTCCTGGCCAGAGTTGAGGCCCATGGTTGCGACAGTACAGTGGATGCATGCTCCCCACCTCTGCTGTGGGTAAACTGAGGCCTTCCTTCTCCAGGGCTGTCCGTCTCACCAGCACTAATTTTAATCTATCAACATCCTGTGAATCCAAGGCCTTGCTGCTGATTTACTTGGATGTACCAAGTATGTAGGCAAAGCTTGGGAAAGGGGTAGCAGGCCCACCTTGCTCCTCAAGATCCAAAGTCCAGGCCCCGCTGCCTTTCTTGTAGGCTGTAAGAGCTGTTGCAAACATCTTCTGTCACCTAACCTGGGCCTTCAGCACTGAGCACGTAAATCTGGGGATGGTTATAAAGCGGATTACTGAGTAGCTGCTACTTACGTCTGATCTACCGTTTACTTCCTCTTTGCTTTTTGGCACCGCAGCATCTGTTAAAAACAAGAGCAAGCAAAATAAAACCTACGTTGTGGTATAAGCACAAAGTATGGGCAGCACGAGGGACTCGCTGTATGTGATCACCTTACCACCGACTTGCTAGCCTGCAGAGACGGTAAAAACCTTACTTAGCACATCACTAAATTCTCCTTTCAGGAGCAGAGCTGGGCATCTGGACCCAAGAGTCCTAGCTTTGATATGGACCATGCTGCCCATGGTCCATGTATTCATGCAGGATCCCAGGCTTGGGGATGAAGCAGTGCTGTGTTGTGCCGTTACTAGAGTAGGGACGATGTTTTACTGGGTGCTTTTGTCAAACCAGTAATCGGGGTGATGGGGTCCCCTGGGAGACAACCTGAAAACTGTGGGAACTCTGTGCCCTCTTCATTCTCCAGCCGGAGCGGACCCCCCCAAACAATGCCTTGGTAGTGACAAGTAGCAAGCCCCTCCACGAACTGTTGTCAACTAACCCCATGGTCTGCGGAGCATCACCCCCAGCCAGATTGCATGGATGCTCTTCCCTGCCTGGGACTCCCCTCCCCCTTTCCAAGTCCTTTTGCCTTCCAGCTGATTCTTCAGGTTTTGCTGAGTTGGGAAGAGACCAAGAGGCCTAGCCTGTAGCCATTCATTTCCCCCCCTTTATAGCGACACCCAGCCTGCTGGAACAGGCCATGCATATGGCATGGGGACCATTGCCCGTTGGTCAACCAGAATCCCCTTGTGTACCTGCTTTCTTGCTGACGTCTCCCCTGCAAATAATTCCTGCTAGTGCAATCTCTTCTTGACTGTGTGTGAGAGAGCCATTAGCACTGTCTGACCTGAAAGGCTGTTTGTGGGAGTTTCCCCACCTTGCAACATGTTCTAATAGCAGGTTCAACAACATTTCAAAACCTCCCATCCAATGGCAGCGCATACAAGCTGACCAGATATTGTGTTCAGCCGATCAAGACTTCTAGATAATACTAGACAAGGCATACTTTGTACAGAATATATCATAATGGTATGACATGGGTGAATAGGGGTGTCTGAGAACACCCCCCCCAGAAAGAGGGTGTCTCACTCAGCCAGGCAGGTTTTCACACACATAATGAGACCTGGCAAGCAAAAGCTCACAGCCAGTTCTCAATGTGCCACCCTGAAAATTCATTTTCACAGCACAGCAGTCCCACTGGCCTTCACATGAAAAATACGGGTCTAAGGAATGCAGCTTCCAAGTGCCAGGCCACGGGAAGTGATAGGATACGCTCCCTGTACCTCTCCGGCAAAGAAAAGCTGAAGAAGAAACTGGTGCATTTCTCATAAAACACACATTTAGCTGCTGGGCCAGGCACCTTCTTTGCTCCAGGGATGCACCCAAAACAGAGTCAATACGCGGGGATGCTAAAACTGCAGCCACAGGTATAATGCTGCAGTGGGGGTGAGAGTCACCGGGCTCTTCTGTCCCTGTCTATTTCAGACTGGCTGGTCACAGCAAAGGGCCTCACTTTCTAACTTTAGGGAGCCTGAGTGACACATGTTCGGAGATGTACAAGAATCCCCTGAAAACACCCAGGCCAGACTGCATTGTCTTAGCTGTGTGATCGGCAAGGCTAGAAAAGGACGCTGGGCGCAGGCCTGACGCTGGCTATGTAGAAGTCAATTAGCCTGAGGAACCAAGCCACACTTCACACCTGAGATCTCAGAAAACGCCCTGACCTATAGAAGATGGTTGGGTTTTCCAGTGGAATATAACATTTATATCCAGTCAGAGCAAGGGAGATCCTGGCCCTTAGTTACATCATTTGGGTACTGTCTTACTCCCCTCAACCTATTCCACTGCTGCATTTACTGCCCAGTAACCTGCACGCCACTGTCGGCCAAACCCGGTGCTTTGCCTGTGCCCGCATGAGGCAGCTTGGAAGCCCAGCTTCCCCAGGGCATGAAGAAAGCACCTGAGCGTTAGTGGAGCTCAGCACCCACAACCACAGGGGGAGGCAAGGGGAGCTGCAGACACTCGGCGCCTCTGAAAGTCAGGTCCTTATTAATGGCTCTTGAGGCTCTGGCTGTTAACGTCATGTCGCCAATGAAGCAGAAAAGATAAGGCAGGATGGTAATCAGATTCCTCCCGTGGCTTAATACAGTAAATATTTGTTGCATACTAGGGGTTTCTCCTAGTTTAGCTCTTACCTGTCATTTTCTATTTCCATTGGCTTGGCATGTATCAAAATCTTCAATACAAACTTATTAAAATGACCCCATTTAATGAGGATCTATCCTGGGGTTTTCTATTGTCTCTATGACTATAGGCTTTAAGGGTCCCTTCCTGCCCTCATTGAAGTCAATGGCAAAATTTTAACTTTTGGGCTACTACCAGTAAGATTTCTCCCCTCCCCCCCAGCGCTAGTGATGGACCAAGGAATATTAAGAAAATAAAAGTTCCTGAAATGCAATTTAAAAGGTGATGTCAAGAGCAGAAAAATTGAATGTCCCTTTTTTCTTTCTGATATGTAAAGGCCTGATTTATTAATAATTACATAATGCTACTTGTTTTCAATTTGAAAGATCAGGGCTGTTAAATCTGGCTTTCCAGAAAACAGAGAAGTAGGTCTTGGGTCCTCTTTCAGAGATCAACAGATGTAGATTGGAACTGCTTTCTGCCCGTAATTAAAGGAGCAAAAGAGCGTTTCTCCTAACTGTTTGTCAGGGTTTGAGTGACAGGCATGCACGAAACAGTCAAATCCAAAATATTTTATACAGGCTGCATTTAAAAAAGTTGTCTCCCATGTTGCTAGCTTGCTATGTATGTTTTAAACCTACTAATTCCCCAGGCATCCATGCAGTGAGCTAGGGAAAACAGTGCAGCAGACTAGAATTTCTAGTATAAGCGAACAAGCAGAGAGATTAAAAAAGGCCCCACAGAAGATCTTAAATGTTAAGTAAAGGGCAATGCTACATAAAGAAGCAAAGCCAGGTATAGAAATCCCATATCTCCTCCTTAAGAGGTCACCTTTAAAGAACAAGGCAACTAGTCCAATGCCTAAGTTCCTGACATGGATATTGCTGCCTCTCTAAAAGCTAGCACTAAAGCTCCCTGCGTGTTCTAAGGTCACTTAATAAATTTCAATAAGCTGTTCTGATTGCAAAGAACAGGATCTTAATCATATAATCCCCTCACAAGGCACCTAGAGGAAAATTTCCAATGGTGTCAACCCATCTGCCTTTTAGTTAACCTCTAGGAGGCAAGAATAGCTTGTGCATCCATTGCTGGGGAAGTCCTGCTAGTCTGGCCTTCAGTGTCAAAGTGGGGACAAGGTACCTTTTCTCATGTCCTCCCTCAACAGCCTTGGAACGCTCTCTGTCAGCACTGGCAGCTCTTCTATGGCCTCAGGACACTCCAGGTCTCTCTCCAATACCTCGCAGGTGCCTGTTGCCATGTCACTTCCAGGGAGTCTTGCTGAACAGAGAAGTAAAACAAATGCACATAACACAACTGGCATGGGGTTGCACTGGCATCCAAGCCAATGGGATTCAGGTGGAGTGCCTGAATGACACAGATATACACGTGTGAATAAAACGCTGCAGGCAATCGTTAGCCTTGCTGTATGAACGGTACCAGCTACGGCATTTCCAGAAAGACTTTCATCAGAGGATCTCAAAGGCTTGTCGCATGCTATCCTGCAATTCTTCTGCTGGGTAAACCTACCCTAAAGAGGAATAATATGAGGTACAGAGAGGTGAAGTGACCAGGCCACAGAAGGAGTTAATGCTGGAGCTGGGATTACATCTCAGGCATTTCCTGGCTCCCGTTCTTGTGCTCAGCCCACTAGACCAGAAATCTTACAATGTATATATGTTTAAAGGATCAAGATTCCCTGGATGACAGGAGGAAAATACCACAGATCCTTAAGACCTGTTAACAGTGCACCCCACTTGAAATGCTCATGTTCTACTGGAATTTGGATACATAAAACTGAGCTCAGCCTATGTGTCATCATTAAAGATCCTATGGCAATTTTCTAAAAATAGAGGTGTAAACCGTGGTGTTCTGAACAACTTCCAATTTGGGTAGTGCAACTCTGTCTCTAACTTCCCCCTCAAATTCCACTTCTGCTTTGCGTCCTGCTCTTAACTGTTGGCCGGTGTTGCTGCATGCTGTTAAACGGTGGCAGAGCTCCACCCCAGAGACAGCTGCATTGCAGAGATAGGTGAGGCAATTCCTATGTCGAAAGCCTTTTGAGGTGAAAGGTGCTGTAGAAATGTAGGACTACTATAATTAACAGAAGGCCAGTGTTCTTCTAGCCCATGGGCTAAAACCAAAGCAATTAACACGTTCTGTGCTGCTGCTCCCCAGAGCAATCTTCTGTGCTCCCAATTTTCAACTGATTAAGGCCAGCGACTGTCAGGATACACCAGGTACATAATTAACTGGTCGGAGGATGAGAGTTAGACTCTCCGTAAAGCAGGGCTTGCACAAGGGACTCACTCCCCCTTCTGGGCTCACCTCCTTAAGAGTCCCCGAATAGCAAGCAATATCCCATGGCTCCAATACCTGTCATAAGCAGAGCACCAGCGTTGGGTTGCAAAGGTTGTAGCCATGGGGATGGAGGTTTCCTGATTTCATGAAGGTCCCCAGTTGCCCTCTGTGTCCCTCTGTTAGGGTGAAGAGAAGGACTTCATCTGTGCCCAAACTGGCCTGATGCTGCTGGAGCAGGAAGCTTTGTGCAAATAGAACAGGGCGGCTGCTGGCTACCAGGAAGGGAAATTGATGACTTAACAGAAGCACCTTTCTAGTCTCAACAGTCCAGCGCTGAGTGATCGATTCCTCCTCCCCTTCTGGGCTGCGGCTGTTCTGCTCCGTCTGCAGAACACCTCCGTCAGGGGAGCCGATGACTGAACTTCAGCCCTGCTGGAATTTCTCCCTCTCCTCGGACAGTTCACTGACTGCTCCTGCCTCCCAGCTACGATACACGCTCAGCTGGAACGGGAGGAGTGTGGTACTGCTACAGACCAGAGGTCTATCAGCAACCAGTACTGGGTGCGACAGGGGGATCCATGAAACCCTCATACCCACAAATAGCTGTTACCTGGTCCCTTTATACCACACCACATCTGACAGAACCTGTGGGCTGGGAGGTGATGTGTGCATATACACACACACAAACACACCATTGTTTCAAGATCTCAACTGCCAAATTAGGGGCATTTTGGAACACCATTCACGCCCGTCAGAGACCTGCCTTCGTAAAGCGAGGACGGCAAGGCTGACAGCTTGGGTCAACACAGTAGGTGGTCAAAGTGGTTCTAGAATGGGTTACAGTATTTCAGCCAGTATTTCCTTTCATGAGTCAGATCTCTGATATTTCAAAGCATTTTACAAAGTAGCAGTTAAGATACCGACCGTGCAGCAACCGCGTAGGCCAAATGTGGCAATTAGAGCTCACACGCAGTCTCTTCTATTCAAACGAATTCCTCCAGGCCCTCTGCTCTCTGAATCCTTTCAAAAGGTCTTGAAAGACTCCCCTAAGAATGTTGGAAGGTGTGGTCCCCCATGCACACAACTGTATAGTTTGTCTGTAGACTGTTGACTGTATACTCCTTAGTGCAGGGCTCGATAAAGAACTTAGCATGTCTGTGAACCCTATATAAATAATGAATAATCCTACAATTCTACCTTCCTGTCGGCAATGACTTTTCACAGACAAGCTCAGGTCCAAGATTTGCAGCGTGACACCCCTACTGAGTCACATCGAAGAAACTTCCAAAAATAGCCCCCTTCCCCTCTTCATTCGCTCCTTCAAGACCGTGGAATTACAGACGTTTCCCGTACACAGATCTATCCCTGGCTAGCCGGCAAACTACCCTCTGAATCCAGGCGAGTATTCTGTGGCCTTGGGATCTCCTGTATTCACTTAAGAGAGTTAAAAACCCACAAAAGGCATACCTAGGGCTTGACTGCAGCAGTCTCGCCTTCAGCCTCTTGTCCGGCTCGGTCTCTACCGAGTAATATACAGCAACAGGTGCTGATTTCTGCCACAGCAAAATATCAACCAATCAGAGGAGGCTTATGCCACCATAGCTTTAATGTTCAGCCCTGGGAGACGGACCAGGGGCTAACTTTTCTCTGAAGAAAGAGAGAGAAAAAGGGGAGGCTCGTTCATTTCCTTTCATGACAGATCCATCTGCTGCCCTGGCTGCTGGCAGAAATGAGGGAACCATGGAGATCTTATGTGAAGTAAGGCCATAGAGATGGAAATGGGAAGGATGAAGGAGTATCCTATGAAAAGCAATTGGGTTGGGAATCCCCTGCGAGTAATACGGTGCTAGGAAGTCGGGGCTGAAAATCTGTCAAACGTTCATTCCCCAAACTGGAACAATAGCGCAAAGCACTGGATGGACGATACTGCACGGAGTGCTGAATGGTATCAAATGCCGTCAGCGTGAGCTGAGTAACTCCTGATTTGCAAGAGGGAATCAGGCCTATTGTATTTAGGCACTGGGATTATAGAAGGGTATTTCCTAAGATCAAGAGTAGGTTCTTCACTTTCAGATGATTCAAATGGTTGGACTTCACACATGGGACCTGCTCTTATAACCTTCTTCTCAGGAGTCCAACTGAAGACCGTGGGGCTAGTCACAGAAGGGGGATAAAGTTGTGCATCTTGCTGTTTAGAGGTTTCCTCACAGACGTGCTGCTGTCCTGTTAACCCGGCCTTGCAAGAAACTGTCTCCAGCCAAACACCGATGAAGGCAGGAACTTACCCTGGCCCTTCTCCTTTCACTTCACTGGGTATCTGCTCCCACCACCCTCTTGTGGCAGGTATTTGAAAGCTTAATTGAGAATCTTTAAATACTCATGATTAATCATGGGAATTCCTCCTCCCCCTTAAAAAACTAAGGAAACCAAACACACACACACACACACACAAAGACACTAACGAAAAAATTCTGTTACACAGTTAAATAGTCTTTTTAAAAGAGGGAAATGCAAAAAACAGCCCACATCTTGGGTATTCTGTGGTACAATACGTGGGCCAGATCTTGGCCCCTGTATGATGGACCAAAAGAGCCAGAAAACCAGGAGTTCTGGACCCTCAGAATACCACCCGGATGTGGGACTCCTTAGGTAAGAAACAGCTCCTCTAATGGCTTGCCTCTTGGTTCCTGATGTGTGTGAGTATAGGTGGTAGAAGGTTGTCCAGTGCCTTTACTTCCTAGGCTACTATATGCTGGGCACTGGTCCAGCAACCTCTTGGCCCCACAGTAGGGGGTGTAAACAGGAACTTAAACCCACTTTTACCCCCACTTCTGAGCTGTGCTCCACACAGCCCAGGATCTGGGCCTGTATTTCTAAAACCAAAGGTCCCAGTCCTGTAAACTCTTCCTCACACGAGTAGTATCACTGAATTCATTGGAACTACTTACACATACAAAAATGATTGCAAACCTTTCACTGTGCATGTAGCAGATAACATTAAGCAATTAGCTAACACGAAAACAGGAGGGGAACACGATATCGCCAGTCCCAAACTGAGATTGGTTTACCCATTGTGAGATTTTAAAACACAAAAAGTTGGTCTTTTTACTAGGCTTCTTGGTTCATCTTTTCAAGCTTTTCTCTTCAACCAAGAGGACTAGAAACTTAAGTTTGGGTTTTTTTTAAATTGGAAGTAAAGATTCCTGCATAATTCAGACTCCAGACAATGGGGCTTTCTGAAAAAACAACTACGGTGAGACTTGCAATGAAAATCACTCAGGTTGACACCACTAACAATATCGCACCTTGGTGCAATGCAACGGACTTAACGTTACAAACCAGGCTGCGCAGGAGGCTTAACTCACTACAAATGGTTACTTTTGCATTTCTTTCATTTTAAAAAATGAAAATTAAAAATGAACACTTAATGACGTAGTGACATTTTTGCATTTCCATGACACCACCGTCTGAGTCCATGAGCAGATGGTTAATACCTCACTCCACAGCCCAGAGGAGGGGAAATTTTGCAAAAATATAAACATTTCAATAAAGCCAACAACAACTGAAAAATTGGAGAAGGGCATTTTCTTTGTTAATTGAGGTTTTGTTTCATTTTCGAGAAGTGCTCTGCTGTGAAAGCTTTAATTTCAGCTGCTCTTCAGACTTTCCTCTGAGACTCCAAATGCAATAGTCAAACATCCGACTGCCCAACTGAAAACTGGATCAGTGCATGCAGGCCGAGAATCACTCATAGTCCAAGGCACTGCAAATGGTTGTCTGTTTCCAATTATCAATATAAAAATACCTGCCGAAGCTTTAAGAGACATGACACATTAGTTTAATAGTGACCTTAAAAAAGAGTGTCCTTCATTGCTTCTTTATGATGTTTTGAATGGCCTTACCTTGTTTCAAAAATTAAAAACCCAAACCCATTATACAGACTTCCCAGGACCAAAGGGCATTAGCTGAAAGTGACAGGGGGGTTGCATGCAAAATGGAAGGAAATTAGTGGGATCACTGACATACCTGATTCAGGAAAACAGATCAACACGGAGCCAGATTTGCAAGAGAGCTCGGCTCCATTTAGGTGTCAAAATAAATTGGCCAGATTTTCAGATGAGATTTGCATTCTGGGCTTTTTTTAAATCCGGCTCTGTCTGTGGATGCTAAACACTCAAGGGCATGGCCTATATGGGCTAATGGCTACTACGTAAGTGTTCAGAAAATCAGAAAGGGACTGTATACTTTTCAGGGCAAGGACTATGTCCTTCCTCTTTGCTGAGACAGTGCCATGCGGGTAAAGGACCCAACTGTAATATAAATATAACTGCTGATATTGCTCAAGGCTGGACCCAAAGCATTAAGTGGGAGTGGATGCACCTTTATTTAAAGACCCTCTGTCTGTGCTAACTTGACTAGCTTTGAGTCTTTCTTTATATTTCTGGCTGTGATTATTTCCACCAAATAAGGTCATTGTAGGTAATTAAAAAGGCACATTTGGTTTACTGGGTTTTAGGAGATGTAATGAAAACAAAGTTCTAAATGGTTGAACTCAAAGCAGAAGGGATTTTGATTCAGTCATGTTTCACTTGATGCTTGTGATATCAGAATCCTACCTCTAGAGTCTTCCAGGAAAAACATGGTAGACAAGGCCTGAATCTGTAGTTGAAAAAAACAAAACAAAATAAGCAATACTTCTCCTTTGCGTAGCCATCACAGAGCAGCAAAATAGGACAAATCCCCCGCCTTCCCCTCCAGGGCATTTTTCAATGTATTGGAGAGAGTGTGGCACTGCTTTGCCTCCACCGGCATCTGATTTCTCATGTTTAGCTCTAAAAAGCTCCCTGTCAAGTTGTAAACACTCCAATCTTCACTATACAATTAAACCAAGGCAAATGCAGGAAGATGTTTCCCAGAGACAAATTCTCTTCTAATCCCTCGAAACACTCCTGGATCCTAGATTCTCACCTGACCTGAATCAGATAAAGCATCTCTGGGACGAAACCAGCCAGAGGTGAGAGGGAGAATCTTAGTAATGTTCTCTAGCTGAGATGACGTGAAACAGAAAGCCCCTGCTGGAATGAGCTGGAGGGTAATTGATTGGGTTGGTGCCACGCTGCATTTAAACTGTTGTGAGTGCTTACTCAGTGCTTACAGCACTAAATACTGGGTGTTCTTTGGGTTTTTTTCAGTTTCCAAATGGCATTTTATCAGATTTTGTTTGAACATTGAATTTATCCTCATTTTGCAATCCAAAATGTTACCGGAAGTTTTTCTTTATTGTTTTTAAACTCTTTGGCACAATTTTGTTGGTTTTTGGGCTGCTACAGTACAAATCAGGAGAGATCTTTCCCTTTGTGTTTGAGTTGCTGGATTTTATTTGTTAATCGGAACTTCATTTACTTTGTCCCCAAGCTGTCATCGTGACTGGTCTATGCGTGGAAACATCATCTGCTTTACTTCAGAAATACCTATCACTAAGGCTCAGTGTGGTGGGTTTGCATATCTGAACTCCGAGGTGCAATGATGACCAAGGCTCTGTGTCCTCTGCCGCATGACCAGACCAAATTCTGCAGCAGCAACCCTTACATTCCACAGCAACATTAATGTATCCTACTACCAGGTCATGTTCCTCTCTTCCACCCCTCCCCTCCTCTCCCCCACATACTCTTGTACTCACAGCTGAAAAATACTCATAGAAAAAATTAATTAATGAGAGAGCTGGGCGCTGGACCCCACTCCTGGCTGGAAGCCAGGGCACGAATGGACCTTGTGGGGATAAGAAGCCCTGGCAGTTTCTCTCCCCTCTGCACTCAGCATGGAGCTGGGTCCAGAAGCCCAGGTGATTGGACCCCGCTCTGAGCTGGGGCAAGAAGCCTGGGTGGCTTCCCTCCACCCCCAAGCTGGGAGCTGGGGTGATAAGCCCCAAGTGGCGAGGAGGCCTGGGTGGCTTCCCTCCCATTCCCCACCAGGACTGGGGAAGCAAGAATCCCTGGGGGGCTTCCCTGCCACTCCCAGAAGGGGTAAGGGAGCAGAGATAGGGGCAACCCGCCGGGAGCCTGGGGGGCAGCCGGGGTCCAGCAGGGAGCAGCTATCGGAATTGAGAGATCGAGTTCCCAGCTCCCCACACTGCCCCTCTGAGGCTGGTGGAAGCGCTCTGGGTGAGGTCGTGTACCACCGACCCAAGGAGGATGTGGACATGCACCACCGCAGGAATCAATGCAGTGGCTGTAAGTCTATCTAATATCAGCCGATTTCGGTTTCCGGTGTAGACATACCCTCGGCATGCTGTGCTGCTAACGGTGCTTTCTCGTGGGTAATAGTAATAATTAAGAACCCCTAGCTCTTCTCTAGCGCTTTTCATCCATAAATCTCCAATCCCTTTGCAAAGGAGGTCAGCGTCATTACCTCACTTTACAGACAGGGAGTGGGAGGCACCGGGAGGTGAAGCGACTTGCTCAGAACTTGCCAGCGCCAGGCTTTTCTCTCTCTTACGCGGTTGCAGGAAGGCCTGAAGAAGAGACGGCCACTGCAACATCACTCAGCCTCTTTCGGATCCCCTGGGGCGGAAGTTCCCCTCGGGGGCTGGGGTGTTCCAGAGCAGTTCAGAGAGTGATGGTTTCTGAGCTAGTCCTACGGGGGGCTTTAGAGATCAGGGCCAACGGTTTGAAATGGATCCGGAGCTGGATCGAGGTTCCAGGTGCACGAGTGACACGGGCCGCCACCAAACTCTCCCATTCAGGAGGAAGGCTTGCACGTGATAGATCAAGAGTAATTTCTGCATGGACTTTCCCTTCCCTGCTCCTACACAGGATACTTTGCGTGGGGAAAGCCTGGAAGGGACACAAGGAAGATAGGCCCTCATCTGAGGGGAAATGGTGACTCCTCCTTGCTCGTCAAGAGAGGAGTTGTTTCTGGTGACTGTTGCTATTTGGATCTCCAGGTGTGATGATGAATCCAGCAGGACCCCAAGACTGCATACCATCTTAAACACTGAAACACAGATACCCCAACAGAGGGCATGATCACAATGTACGTCAGCTCCCTTCTGCACGTCACCGCCATACTTCCTGTATTTAGCTTGATCCAGCTGCCTTTCATCCAGCTGGGACAAAGCAGCGTCTGTGCCGGACACAGAGCTGTCTGTCCTCAGTGCATTGATGGTAGAGTCTGTTATCTCATGATTGTTCCTAGCAACATTTGTTGAATAGCAATGGCAACAGGACTGAGGCCTGTAGCAAGAGGAGGAACAGCAGCCATGCATGACTCTCAAGGATTTGGCACAGAACTGGAGAAGCTAGTTTAATGCAGTTCCCTGCAAGCTCTCTTTGGTGGACCAGCAGCAAAAGGCATCAAGTGCAACTTCTAGATGGAGCAGCATTTACCTGCATGTTTCACCTCTTTCTGTGGCCATAAAAAGCAAGTCCCATTCGTGTTACCATCTCTCTGCTCCAGCCAGCTGTGAAGGGGTTTAGAGGATGGATACTGGTCAGGTGGAGCTGACTACACTTGCTGTCTCTGCACATTAGGGATAGAAGGATTATCAGAATTTCAGCCTCTGACCAATTATTAGCTTGAATGTGCCCTGATAACCTTCCTTTCTGGCCTCAAGCCGACTTCAATCCACTGTCCTGATGCTGTGGTTAAAAATTCAGGTACTCAGACGACATGAATCAATTCTGCCACATAGGACTGACACTTGTTTTCAGTTTTTGGTTTCTTGCACCCCAGGCTGTCTGGGGCTGACTGCTTGTAGAACTCCTGGGTTCAATTATGGACCCCCTTATTCCCAGGGCCCCCTGAAACATAGTGCATTTGCCTCTGCTACATGACTGGCCTGATTTGATTTGTACCACAGGCCACCAGAGGCTGGAAATACCTTGTCTCTCAACAGCAATCCCTCTGGCTAATTAAAGAATTGTGCGGATGGCTTCTGACATAGTTCTTCATGGTTGGAATTCTAGAAGTCTCAAGAAAAGACTTTTTAAATTGGGAAATCTACAGAGCTGCACCTAGAGATGATTGAATCACTGCTTTTTTAAAATTATTTTTTGGCTCAGCCCCTGAAACAAGAAAAAATCCATACCAACAAAAACGGGGGGGAAAAACCTTTGTTTGGTTTTAACTGAAAATGAGTGGTTTTTCCAGTTTCTCTCCAAAACATAACAACAACATGAATTTCAGATTAAATGAAACATTGCATTCAATCTGCAATTGTTTTGTTTACTACTGGGTTGTTTGTGGGTGCCTTTCACTTGTTTAGAAACCTAAATGAGTTTTTGAAAAAACACATTTTGAAATGAAATCGGAATGTGTCATTTCAAAATGGCCAAAATGAAATATTTCCACTTAAAAAAAAATCCATTTTTTTAACCCCAGCCCAAATGACAAGCTGAATTTGATCCAAATTTGCAGTTTCAGTGGCTTGAAAAATGCATTTCCTGGAGAAGTCACTATATGTCAAAACCAATGGCCCTGTTCTAGTTCCATCAAATATTATCGCTGTATGTCTTTCCGAGGGGAGGTCTAGGCTCGCCCAGCAGAGTCTGCATCTCATCCCTGCGTTCTGGCTATTCTCCTTTCACACAAAGACAACTGCAAGTCAGCACCCGTACTCCGGAACGGAGCAGCCTGATGTGCCTCCTTGACCCTTGCGGGCCCGATCTGTGGGGAAAGGGGCTGTGCCCCCCGTTTGGTATTTTTCACAGGTATTTCTGACTATTTAGTACACATACTAAATCTGGGTGACACGGGGACTGGCCTAGAGTCCCCCAATTTTTGATTACGGCTTCAAAGGCAGGTCAGGTCACCGATGACAAAGCTGTTACTATCTGACTGTGAAATGAGTTTGCTGGGCTTCAGCCCTTGTCACTGGAGGCCATTCATGCCAATCTCACCATACAGCATGAACTCTCCATTCATCCAGCTGAGTGATGCAAAGCTTGCTCTGGCAGTGAACTTGCTGTGCCTGTGGAATTGATGGCTCTTCCCCGGGGCCCTGAAGCAGTGTCTTTCACTGGCCTTGCATTCATATTGAATGTAAAAAGCACTCGTCATCTGTTATACCTCCCAAAACCTTTACAAAACGTGACTCTTCCCTGTAGCTACAGTGCTTTAGCAAGCTCTCTCTCTGATCAGTTTTAAAGCATTGATTCCTTGTATATTACATGATTTATATATCTATTCAGAGCAGCTCCACATTAAAGCAAATCTGATCACGCTCTAATCCACGTGTGACCTAAATACCCAGATTTACAAATCTCGGAAGGTTTTCTCTCTCTTTACTTGGCAGGAGCAGCAGCAATTGGGTCAGTTGAAACAGGAGATGCCGGATCCCATTAAATGCTACTTTTAGTCCTGGCTGCTTTGAATAATTGTTCCATTATCCGTTTTCTCACAGCAAGCGCTGCTCAGAGCTAACCGTTATTCTCTTTGAAGATCTGCTGCCGTTAGTACCTCTGAGCAAAATACAAGTGAGCGACTGTTTGAACCCGACATTTCAAAACCCGCTGGCCTTGGGACTGCCATTCAGGAAAGTGGAAACAGGCGTTGTCATTGGGCTCTTAAAGGGCCACTGCTGAGAATTGGTAGGTCAAAGGGTCAAGAAATATTATAGACTCCATTTTACACATGGGGAAATTGAGGCCAAGGGAGATTCAAGGATCAGGGTGAGTTTTCACTCCTTGCCATGTGTAAAGGGCAGCATGAAGCTGCACAGCCCAGGAGCAGGCTAGGAAAGGAACCGCAATTCCCTCCCTGGTTTTTCCCCCTGTTCCCTAGGATAATAATCTGCTACTGACATTGACCAGTTCTACTTCCCCTCCACCCATCAGCCTGACTTAGCTGGCTAGTGTATTGGGGTAGCAGATCCCAGGATCCACTGCTCTTCTCCACCCACACCTCAACCACCTTTGGGGTGAGTGGGGAGGGGGGAGAAGAAATACCAAACATGCAGCCTCTACTCTCCCCGCTGCACCTGCAGCCATGCTGCAGGGAGGGGAAAATTTGGGGCTAAGGGGAATCTTACTACCCCCTTACACCCAGTACATGATCTGGCCCTAAGTGACACTCTCAGAGTCAATGACAAGCTGGAGAAGAGCCCAGAAATTTCAATTTGTAGTCCTGTCCTCAAACCACATTTCTTCCATTGCTTCCTGTGTGCCCCATAGCAGGCAAATTGATACATGTTCACTCTCTCCTATCAGGATGCTTATCAATTTACAATCTTCCGAATCAAACTGCAATGAAATTCCCATTTCCTTAATGTTTCCGTATCCTTGGGTTTGCTCAGAGGAGGGCCTGTGCAAAATAATTAAATATATTCTCCTGCCGTCTCCTCCAAGGGTGAACAGTGAAGTCTGAACAATAAAAGGTGTCTCAGCCAATACAAGAGTTTATTATATAGCAGGGAAAAGCATGTAACAGTGTTAACGTGACTCAGTGGCACCTCTTCCTGTAACTCAGACTTTTGCAAAAACGGTATCTCCCAGCAAAGTTCGCGCTGGTCTTTTTGCAGCTCTTTTTATTTCCGTAAGCGGTCTCTGAATAGGCTGGCTGAGAGGAGGAGAACGGGTGTCAGGGCCAGACTGTATTTGCATGAGAACACCCACCCTGCTTAGGTGCTCTACATGATGGGACTGCTTTGCCCAAATAATTCCTTTGGCTGGTGCTGGGTTACAAATCACTTGGGTGTTAAATGCAGGGGGAATGAAACGCTCTTCCCCTTATTGACTTGTATGAGCAAAGGGCCTATTCTGATGGAAAGGTCACTCTCAACTAAACAGAACTGGCTAAGCCAGGGGCTCAGAAGCCAAAAGTTGATTGTAGGGTAGGGGAAGGGTCTGCCTCAGAGTCTTAAACTGGATTTAACCCTCCTATTGCTCAAAAATAGAACAGCTAATTAAGATTCTATTAGGACATTTTTAAGCACTTTCTAGAACTGTAATCAACTACTGTGGTACACTAGCTTCAGCACCAAGATGCACTTGCTGAGAATCGGAGAGCTGGTAGAACCTCAAGCAACTACCCTACAGAGATCATAGCAGACAAGAGCAGGTGCCAGCATGATACGATGTTGTGCAGAACGGCTGGCAGGGTCGAAGGCAGGTGCCTTCTCCCAGCCATGGCGGGAGGCCAGTTCACTCAGATGCACCCCTGGTCTCTGGGTCATCGTTGACCCAGGACAACTAACTGCGAGTGGGGCGTGGGAGGGAAAGAAAGGAGTGGATAGGCAAAGGACACTGCCTACGTACTCTGGGCTGGGGTTTTGCTCATGGTTTGGTGTTTATGAATCTTGCTTGTTTTGTTTTCCCAGATTAATGCGAAGTTACTTCCCTCCTTTTATTAAACGGTCCTATTCTATGCTCCAACTCTGTGCTTGCAAGAAGGGAAGTATCGCCTTTTGGAGGGACCTGTACTGTTGAAAGGAACCCCTAGATGTTGAACCCAGCCCTTGTTGCTGTTGACTCTAACAGGCAGAAGGCTTACATTTATTTGGTTTTAGAATAATAAAGAGGCCTAAGCCACAGCTCTAGGTGCTCTAATGCCATTGATAACACAATAAAATCCTAGCAACAGTAAGTGACCGTTTCAATAGCAACGTATCCAAACAGAAACTCCTCTGTCCCTTTATCATTGTGGGGAGCTACCCCCAGCCCCTTTCAACCTTCTCATACAGAAGGCCTTTGCAGCATGCCTGGAAGCTCACCAAATCTGGGCTATTTCAAAGCAAGTTCTTGAGCTGTGTTGAGAACAATCTGCCCGCTGCCCCCTCTATTTTACAGGGAGGGGATCCACCTAGAGCACCTCTGCTGGCTGCAGCTGTGGCAGTATGGCACTAGGAGACAGGTGGTCCCTCCGGTAGGCCAGTCCCAGGCCATTTAGTGCTCTACAGGTCACATATTATGCCTTAAACTCCAACTGGAGGCCAATGGGCAGCCAGTGCATCGACATTAAAATAAACGGAGAGGCATGAACTTCAAGGACATAAATGCTAGGCTGGCTTTTTCCAGACCCTTATATTTCCCAGGTTCTTTCTACTGGACTTGATTCCTACTGGTCCTTCTGGACTTCTCTTTTCCTGTTGTTGCGGGCCAATGAACTCTCAAGTTAAAATTCAGGAGCCTTAAATGTCACCTGCATAAGTATTTTTAGACATTGGCCTCATGTTCTTTTGTTTGCTTCTTAATGATGGAGAAAGAAAGAGCCTGAAAGGTTTGGCTTCTAAGGGTTTTTTTTTGGTTTATTTTTGGTTGTTTTCTCCCATCTTCCCCTCCTTTAAACCTGGGAAATCTCAAGAATGTCAGCTCTAAGACCATAAGAATAGTCATAGTGAGTCTGACTAACGGTCCATCTAGCTGTCTCCTGTCTTCCAACAGTGGCCAGTGCCAGATGCTTCAGAAGGAATGAACAGAACAGAGCAAATTATGGAGTGATCCATCCCCCTGTTGTCCAGTCCCAACTTCTGGCAGTCAGAGGTTTAGATCATGGGGTTCCAGACCTAACCATCTTGGCAAGCTTATCTAATTCTTTTTTGAACCCGGTTATATTTTTGGCCTTCAAAACATCCGCTGGCAAGGAGTTCCAAAGGTTGACTGTGCAATGTGTGAAGAAGTACTTCCTTAAATTTTTTTAAACTTGCTGCCTAGTAATTTCATAGGGTGATACCTGGTTTTTTTGTTATGTGAAGAGGTAAATAATTCCATATTCACTTTCTTCACACCATTTATGATTTTATAGACCTCGATCCCATCCCCCGAGTTGTCTGTTTTCCAAGCTGAACAGTGCCAGTCTTTTTAATCTCTCCTCCTATAGAAGCTTTCCATACCCTAATAATTTTGTTGCCCTTCTTTGTACTTTTTCAAAATTTAATGTATCTTTTTTGAGATGGACGCCTAGAACTGTACGCAATATTCAAGGTGCAGGTGTACCATGGATTTATATACTGACATTATGATCTTTTCTGTCTTACTGTCTGTCCCCTTCCTAATGGTTCCTAATATTCTGTTAGCTTCTTTTGACTGCTGCTGCTGCACACTGAACAGATGTTTTCAGAGAACTATCCACGATGACGCCAAGATCTCTTTTCCTGAGAGACAACAGCTAATTTATACTCTAATGTGCATTATTTTGAACTTATCAGCATCGGGCAAGAAAATGGAGGATGAAATTCAATCACCCGATTTTGTGAGATCCCGTTGTAATGTTTCGCTATCAGCTTTGGACTTCATGGTCTTGAGTAATTTTATATCATCTGCAAACTTTGCTACCTCACTGTTTACCCCTTTTTCCAGATCAATTATGACCATGTTGAACAGTGGTGATCCCAGTACAGACCCTGGGAGGATTCCACTATTTATCTCTCTCCACTGTGAAAACTCCTACCCTTTGTTTCTTACCGTTTAACCAGTTACTGATCCATGAGAGGACCTCCCCTCTTATCTCACGACTGTTTGCTTTGCTCAAGAGCTTTTGGTTTGGGATCTTGTCAAAGGCTTTCTGAAAGTCCAAGTACCTATATTGACTGTATCGGCCTTGTCCACATGCTTTTTGACACTCTCAAAGAATTCTATCAGATTGGTGAGGCATGATTTGCCTTTACAAAAGCCGTGTTGACTCTTTCTCAACATATCATGTTCAGCTACGTCTGATAATTCTGTTCTTTAGTATAGTTTCAACCAATTTTCCATGTACTGAAGTTAGGCTTACCGGCCTATAGTTGCCGGGATTGCTTCTGGAGCCTTTTTAAAATCAGCATCATATTAGCTATCCTCTAGTGATCTGCTAAAGAGGCTGATGTAAAAGATAGATTACATACCCTACTTAGGAGTTCTGCAATTTCATATTTGAGTTCCTTCAGAACTCTTGGGTGAATACTATCTAGTGCTAGTGATGTATTACTGTTTAATGTATTAATTTATCCAAAACCTCCTCTAGTGACACTTCAATCTGGGATAGTTCCTCAGATTTGTCACCAAAAAAGACTTGAGTGTGGGAATCTCCCTCACATCCTCTGCAGTGAAGACTGATACAAAGAATTAATATACAGCCTTATCTTCCTTGAGTGCACTTTTACCTCCTTTATTATTCAGTGGCCCCACTGATTGGTTGGTAGGTTTCCTGCTTCTGAGGTACTTACAGGTTTTTTTTGCTCTTAGTTTTTGTGTCTTTTGCTAATTTCTCTTCAAATTCTTTTTTGGCCTGCTTAATTATACTTTTACACTTGAGACTTGTCATAGTTTATGCTCGTATTTTCCTCAGTAGGATTTGACTTCCAATTTTTAAAGGATGTCTTTTTATCTCCACTTGCCTCTTCTACTCTGCTTAGCCAAGGTTGCATTTTTTGGTCTTTGCTTTTTTTTTTATTGGGGGTATACATTTAGTTTGAGCCTCTGTTATGGTGTTTTAAAAAGTTTTCATGCAGCTTGCTGGCATTTCACTCTTGTGACTGTTTCTTTTATTTTCCATTTAACTAGCTTCCTCATTTTTCTGTAGTTCCTGTTTTTGAAGTGAAATGCTACTTCTTTGGTATTTTCCCTCCAAGGATGCTAAATTTAATAATGTTATGGTCGTTATTACTGAACAATTCAGCTATATTCATCTTTTGGGCCAGATCCTGTGCATTACTTTGGACTAAATCAAGAATTGCCTCTTCTCTTGTGGGTTCTAGGACCAACTGCTCCAAGAAGAGTCATTAATGGTGTCTAGAACTTTTATCTCGGCAGCCCATCCAGAGGTGACATCAAGCATGGAATTTCCATCCACAGAGATTATGCAGTACTGTTTGATTCATTTAAGATTTTTACTAGATTTGACTCTGCTTTCTTTCACACATAGTCCACTCCCTCATCAGCACGACCTACTATACATTTTATATATATATAAAATACTATATATTTTATACCCTGGTATTCCGTGTCCGACTGGTTACCGTCATTCCACCAAATTACTCTGACGCCTATTATATTGAATCCTAATTTAATACCAGGCCCTTAAGTTCACCCATCTGAGTATTTAGAGTTCTAGCATTTGTATACAAGCACCCGTACATTTTGTCAAAGTTCAGTTGCTCGCCTCTGTTACATTTAAATGGGACTCTTTTACATTTGACTGTGCCTCATTAGCTCCTGCCTATGCTTTACCAACTTCTTTCCTAGGATATAGAGTTTCCCGTCAATAAATTCATCCCTATTTCCACCAGAACCGTGTGCTCCTCTGCACATCAACTTTTCCCCTGCCGTTAGTTTAAAAACTCCTCTATGACCTTTTTAATTTTATATGCCAGCAATCTGGTTCTGGTTTGGTTTAGGTGGAGCCTATCCTTTCTGTATAGGCTCCTCCTCTCCCTAAAGGTTTCCCAGTTCCTAATAAACCTAACTCCTTCCTCCAAACACCATTATCTCATCCACTCATTGAGACCCTGCAGTTCTGTCTGTCTAACTGGCCCTGTGCCTGGAACTGGAAGCATTTCAGAGAATGTTACCCATGGAGGTCCTGGACTTTAATCTCTTGCCTGGCAGCCTATATTTGGCCTCTGGGAGCTCGCTCCCACCTTTCTCTTGTTATTGGTACTTACATGTACCACGATCACTGGCTCCTCCCCAGCACTGCACATATGCCTATCTAGATGTCTTGAGAGGTTCACAACCTTTGCACCTGGCAGGCAATTCTCCGTGCAGTTCTCCTGGTCATTGCAAACCCAGCTATTTATGTTTCTAATAACTGAATCCCCCATTACTACTACCTGTCTTTTCCTAATGGGGCCCTTCCCCTAGAGGGGTATCCTCAGTGTGAGAGAATACTATGACATCATCTGTCTTTTCCTGGTTTTGCTGGAGAACTTACTGGACATCTCAAAGGATATATATTGTTAGTTCTCACACCTCCTTTGACAGGATGGGTGCTGAAAATTAGATAAAGGCTTCCTTCAAAATCTTCATTAGTCTCCAAATTAGTCAGTTAATTATAAATAGATGTTAAAAGAAGATTTTTTTTGAACAGCCTACTAAAAATCCCTTCTTCTCTCAACTTTCACTGTTTTCTCTTGTGAGATCACCATTTCATGCCTTCTGCAGTTGTCAGTCTTCCAGTCTAGACAGAAACTGAATTTCTAAAGTTCTAACGTAATAAACAAGCAAAACAAACAAACCTTTCAGGCCTCCTAAATGCTTCAGAAATGCTCCCCCTGAGAAAGCTCAATTTCCCCACCATTTTGCAAATCACCTTTAAAAGTCCCTTTATCCTGAAATTTCCTTCTCTGCGCAGGGACTACCATTCAATAACAATGAATTCCTGCTTAAATAAATAAATGCGACCTTCCCTTCCTTCAGGACAGCTGGCACTTTATTTCATGCTGAAATAATGGAATGAACAAAATGCATATGTACCAATCATCACATCGCATGTTCTTTCACCTCTCATGCCCCCTTTCCCAGGTTTGGTTTATGGTCACTTCTTCCTAAATTAGATCTTATTTCGACTGCAAGTGCTGCAAAGCAGAGAACTGTACTTAAAGTATAAACCCCATGCATGCCTCTGGCACTCAAAATTAATACTCTTCCTAGTCACTAGAGGTCAGGAGAGTCAAACATCTAGTAACATCTCTAGGCTGTCCGGGATTTATCCTCACTCCAGATTTATTCAGGAGCAACTGAAAGCTGGTCCTTTGCCATTGAAAATATCATACGTATGCATCTTGTTCATTCATCTGTCAGCCTCCAAAAGAAGTGTGCATTCTGGAAAACTCAGGGTTGAGATTGTCCAGTCTTCCAGGAGGTAGATAAGTGCAGCCTGTGGGAGAAATGTTTCTGAACTGAGTTTGAAAATTCAAGGATGACACAGCTTCCTTTGCAGAAAGCTTCCAATAGTTAAAAGGCACAAGTGCCTTTTCCGTGTGCTTATAGAACATGTAACTACCTGCAGCTCTGCCACGAGGGATGGCATTGGCAAAACAGCAAGCAAATCCATCATCGTCAAACCAATGCAAAGTCACCCCATTGGCCACAACGCAGCAGAGGGAGAGATTTCTACTGGGGGGAAGGGAAACTCCAAACAGTTCTTGCATGTCACACCGGAGTCTGATCTGAAGATTACTATTTAACCACTTCAGTGTTGCTTGTTCTGCTGGGCCTGTACAAATGTGCTTCTCCAGTACGGAAAAACAGCATGGCCTCACATGTTTAGTACAGTGGAAATTCTACTGATATGGCTGGCTAGACCCAATCATGCCCCTGGATCAGAGAAGCTTTTGTACAGAGGTAGGACGTAATCCAGGGCATCCCCAGGCAGTATGTTACCCCGTGCGAGGTAACCCCTTCACAAACCATCTAGCTCTTTCCCTATCTGTGACTAGCCATTTCTCGGCATCTTCTCTTGTATTATCACCTCCTGCCTGCCTTAAACCCCACATGGGGGCCTCCCACTCCCCCCACCTTTCACTTAGTTGTGCCTCTGGTAACCCCTTACAAGGCCCATGAAGCCACCAGAGCAGTAGGGGTTCAACATTCCACACAAGGGAGGGCTGCTAAGAAATGGATTACCAGCCATGGCCTTCTGGCTCCAGTCAGAAGACACATGTGCGGGGACTGGTGCTTTTGGCTTGTGGCTCAGGAAGGGCATGGAGATGCAGAAGAACCAGGGCCTTAGGAGGTTACTTAGATCCAAGGCTGGTCTTCATGTAATGACTCAATCTCATGCCCCCTTTGGAGGAGACCAAATGACTTTATTTTAACTATATTCCCAGAGGCAAAAAGACGAGTGTCCTACCTCAACACAGCACACAGTCCTCTACGGTCACCTGTAGCTGGGCTATTAATTTCCTCTTTGGGGCACAGACGGAATTAATTCTTGTTAGGTGCAGAACATCAGTCCAAGACTTCCTTGTGAGAAAGCACTAGCTAATGAAATGTCTTAGGATCAGGCAGGCGGGAGCGCAGGCATACACGGGAAATGGAAGGGCCATTCTCAGAGTTTGCTGTGTGAACAGCCAGCTCTGACTTGAATGAGCTGCCGCGGTGATAGCTATTTATAGTGAGGATTGAATTTAAAAACAAAACGTAACACTGCTGTATTTATGGGGCAGACGAGATGAAAGATTAACTCTCTCTCTTTTGGTCAGATCCTCCAAGCCTCAACTTTCACTGACTGACTTCATTGGGGTGCTCAGAACCTCACAGGATCAGGCTCTTGATCCCTGACTGCTCTTGGCTTTTTTCTATCTAGAGACCCGTTAAATCTCCATCCACCTACTGAGGGGTATCATGCTACAGAAACACTGGGGCAAGTAGAGCCATGCAAACTGGATTATCTGCTCCCAATGAATTGTACCCATTAAAAAGCGTTAGCACCATGTTTCTTATTTTTGAACTCTGTGGGCAGTCGTTCTATTCTAAATCATTACTGGTGTTTAAGAGGTACAAGCAAAGCCAACTTAAAGGGACATTGTCCGGAAATGTAGGTCCAAATTTGTAGGTCCAAACTGTTTTCACGGATTTCCCCCTCAGGTGCACTTCCTTGTTTATGTATTTTTGCATGGGGCTGCAGGAGAAGTGAAAGTGAAATTAACTAGTCTTTTTTGTTGCTGTCCAAGTGAGATGCAAATGAAAATACCAAGTGCTTCAAAACACACAAACCGCATTCTTAATTTTTTTTTTTTAAGTAAAACTAACATTTCCACCCATCATTCTCATCCCTCTGTTTTGTATTCGGCTTCCCTCTTTCTCCATCCATCCTTGGCTCTATTTAGATGGCAAACTCTTTGGGACAGGGGCTGTCTCTTAAATGTTTGTACAACACCTAGCACAATGGGACATCAGTCTTGAGAAAGGCCTTTGGTCACTACTAAAGTACAAATTATTATTTCGGGATTCATAATCTCTGGAGTTTTTTGTAGCAAAAGGCAGGAGCATTATGTAACTTTTAACCAACTCTGTCCCTTTAAAGAGATGTGAGGAAGGACAATCTTATCTTCCCTTGGACCATGCAATTACAGCAGATCTTTAGGAATAAACCTCTTTCAGTGAATAATGAATCCAGCACACACCACGGGGGTCAAGGAACAATCCTGATGCCTAACTGGAGTGGAACAAGCCTAATTATTCCTGTATTTCGCACCTAGATATTACAGTGATGGCTGCTATAGAAACCCAGAGATTACAAGGACATTTTACCTCTTCAGTTTCATACTCAGAGGACACTCCCTCCTGGCAACTAACTTCTCTCATATTTCTCCATTGTAACTGTGGGACTGCTCCATTTTAGTTATTGGGACAAGAAATAAAAGCTGCATGTTGTCTCTGTGGGTAATAAACAAGAGAATGAAAAAGATTCCCTTTAAAACTAGCTTGTCCAGTAAAATGGAGTGTGTGATATGCTCTGGTATTTAACAGCAGAGGAGCGTAGGAGGCAACTAATGACTTTTGCAGGTGAATGAACAACATAGCAGGCTGAGAATTATAGGACAAGGTTCAAGTGATCATACCACACAAGGCAGATTTAGTTTTTGACCTCAGGAAAGGTTGAAGTTCTGTGCAGCTGTGTTGTGGAGATTTCTTTAATATCACTTTGGGGGCAGAACTTCAGTGAGTAATTGCTCCAAGGTAGGTCTAAGAAGTGAATAATTGAAGGATAAAAGTTAAAAGCTTAGATACCGTGGTGAAATGCAGCTTCATAAACAGGATTAGCTAGACAGACAGATGGGAATAATTGTTCAAGATTTTATGCTGAAAACAGTGAAGTGACTGGACACACATGATGATTGATCAGACATACAAAACAGATGTTTTGCACATGGGACGGGTACATTAGCAAATTTTATTAATGCTGTTTCTGAATTCCCTTTGAAACTTTGACCCCTCATGTCAAGGAAGAGTTTGATGTCATCTGTGAAATGAGAACAGTCTAATTTTTCTGGGTTGAGACTGCCTGAAATCCTTTGGCATAATGGATAACTGACTTGTTAGAAAGATGGGCTTTCTATACTAAGGATACAAACCCACTCTTAGTTACACCAGTGTAAATATGAAGCCACTTTACTAACTCAGCAGGTTTACACCAATTTTTCAGCTGTATGCAAGTTGGAATCAGTGGCTTAAGCTGTACACTGAAATAGATTTGCCATGAAATACTCTGCCAAGGATTTCAATAAAAGAGCATGATTCATGATAAATCTAGAATGTTAATTAAAGGGGTGAAATTAACAATGTTGTAAAAATAACCAAATCCAAAGCCAAGTTCATCAGTGGCTCAATGTACGGGGTGTAAATGGGTCAGAAATCAGTGAAGTGGGAAAGCTGTGTAACTTGCACTGATTTGGAATTCAATGGGTGTGTGAAATGAGTGTGATTTATACACCCAGGGGATAAGAGCTGAAGGTGTAACATGAAAAGCAGCCAAAAAGAGACTAGAAGGTAAAATATTTGGAGATTTCTTTCTTGTACTCTGCAATTGTCTGCTTTTTCTGCTCCTCTTGTTCACCTTCTGTCCCCTTGGCATGTAAATCATACTGGCTTTGCACACCTGCTGAATTTCTAAGTGGTGTAAATTACACATGCATTTCAAATTACTCACCCCTTAGCATCAACACTGTGATTTCATTTACACAGATGTCAATACTGTGCGCAGTTCTGGTCTCCCATGGTTAAGAAAGATGAATTCAAACTGGAAGAGGTGCAGAGAAGGGCTACTAGGATGATCTGAGGAATGGAAAACCTGCCTTATGAGAGGAGACTCAAAGAGCGTAGTTTGTTTAGCCTAACCAAAAGAAGGCTGAGGGAAGATATGATTGCTCTCTATAAATACATCAGAAGGATAAATACCATGGATGGAGAGGAATTATTTAAATTCAGTACCAATGTGGACAAAAGACCTAATGGATATAAACTGGCCATCAGGAAGTTTAGACTTGAAATTAGACAAAGGTTTCAATGAGTATTGTCCCTCAAAAGGTGGTATGACACCAAAAATGTATTGGGCTCTATCCTCTATATACAATGTGTTTAGGGCCTTTTTAAAAGCCCTGGGCAAGAAGAGAGTGATGTGAGGCAGGGGGAATGTCTTAAATTGCCTACAGGGATCAAAGGACATGTTTCTGGAGGCATCTTCACTCTGTATCCACCATCACTGAAACAAACCAGCTCCCCGGTTAGTTAACATGCAGCTTGTGGCGAATGGGCATGCCAGAAAGGACAATGCAAAGAATTTACAGCTAAGAAGTGAAGGGACATTGCTAATGTATCAAATACAAATGTTAGAGCTAAGTTTCAAACAACAGGCAAACTATATGAATCGAACAGTGAGGCCAGCCATTGGTCTGGAGCCTGCACGGAGATGTAGAGGGGATCCCAGCTCAGAAGCCAAAGAAGAATGCTGATTGTTGCTGGCTGTCAGTGCCGTGGAGGGAGCATGGGGGGACGTGAGTGGAAATGCTCTGTTGCCTGAGAGTGCGTCCTCTGGCTGTCTCAAGAAGTAGCACCAACAGGCAGAGGGGAAACTGATGTGACACCAGGTCTTTGTGGGAGATGAGTGGAGTAAAATAGGGTTGGGGAAATGGAATGATGCAAGGGGCTTCCCAATCCTATAAACAGAGGACCCTGACTCTCCATCCCGTCCATCTGACTCCAAATCCTGTGTCAGTTAGGGTTTCACCACAAACCATGTTTGGGAGACTCTGGGGTGAAAAGAGTTTTGAAGAAGCACAAGCTATTCTATATGCAAGGCTAAGACATTTCTCCCCAAACTGCAGGGAGAAGCCCAGCAACTTCAGACTTCAGCATTGCCTTTTACCCTAGGTTTGTCCACTGCAATTTTCTTTACACTCGGCACTGCCTCTGGGGAAGAAAGATTGAGTGGCAGGCTTTTCAGCAAGCTGCTATGCTCGCTAGGGAGACTCAAAGCATGGAGGAAAGCAGTTTGAAGAGACAGAAGCAAGATTCTTGGGTGCAGAAAGAGATGGTTATCTTCAGTGCAGTGTGGGTCCTTCACTGCCAGCAGAACACATCAGCTTGTCAGAGCAATCCTTCCCATTCCCATGATGGGGTCTGCCTGAAGCATACAGGCTAGAGAATGCAATAGACTTCACAGATAGAAGCAGCGTCATCCAGTAGATAGAGCATAGGGCTGGGAGTCAAGAAACCAAGGTTTTATTCTTGTTCTGCCATAGACGTGCTGTGCAGCCTTGGGCCAGTAACAGTGAGGCTCTGCGCCTCAGTTTCCCCTTTTGTTAAGTGAGGAGAGTAACTTACAGTGCTCACTTACAGTAAGAACCACCTTTTAAGAGAATGTGGCAGGATGGCCTGCCCCTTTAAGGGCCAGGAGGCCTGGGGTTAGCCAGCCCCGCTTGTGCCATAATTAGCTGCTTCCCAGCCTATAGAAGCTGATCTAATTGGGATCAGGTGACAGCCTGAAGTCCTTGGGCCCCATAAAAAAGGCTAAGAAAGGGCTTTGTAGGGTAGGAAGGAACAACATAGAGTTGGAACAGCAACCCAGAGGCTGAGGCGGGGGACCTTCAGGGAATGCCCCTAAGAGTCAATACTCTATCTGGGAACCAGAGAGACTTAAAGGTAATTCAAAATGCTCTGAGAACTGAGCCCAGGGGGTGGGCTGAAGAGTAGCCCAAGTGAGGTAGAACCACCTTCTGTTTGGCTGGATACTAGTTCTCTTGGGAGTGATTTGAGCTGTAACACGCAGCTGGAGATGTGAGCCACAGGAGTCCCTGGGAAGGACAGAAGGTTGGTGAGGGACCCACAGGCAGAGGGCATATATTGTGCCAGGCTCCACCAGGAGGGGGTGCTATGGGCTAGTTGTACAAATGATAGCTATAAAACAGCTGAACATTTTTGTATTATGAGACTCAATCTAAAATCCCGCTTTCCTCACGTCTCTTCAGACAATCAAGGCTTTATTCTTCAAATATATTCTTGGGTGTCTTGTCCTGTCTGGCTTTCAATATGCCAAGCAACAGAATTTCTATCCCTTCTTGAGGAAGTCTGTTCCACAGTTCAATATACCTTGCTGTCAGAAAAAGAACCTGCTACTTAGCCCTTTCTGTAACTTAATTCTGTTAATTACATCCTCCTCCAAACAATCCCTGTTCCTCCTTGGGGTTTAAACACTTACAGATGGTTACCATGTCCAGCTCCTTAATAGGCTGACACTGGGGCAGATCCACGCCCTATAGTGGGAGACTGCTCCCAGCAGATCTACCCACCTTTTCTTGCCACCTCCGTGTTTCTCCCCATGCAGACTGCTAGGATTAAGCACTAGCAACACTACACCTTTTGGAGCTTCCTCCTATGCCAGTGAGGAACAGAAAAGCTTTCTGGGAAACCAAGAGGTAAGAAAAACACCAAGTGTATCTGGCTGGACCTGTGGCAGAATGTGACACACGCAGATCATGCTCCACTCAGGAAGAAAATGGGGAGGTGAGGCACAGATAAGCAAGGTGATGGATGGGGGAAATGGGTGTGATTTATAAACGGAACAAAAAGAGGACCTGTAGCAGAAGAGGAAAGGATTTAGCAAGCACCCATGCATGTGCCTATTTATGTACCTTAACACATGCTTAACTTTAAGCACCTAAGTAAATGCACTGGGAATGAAAATCAACATGACATTTACATACCCTTGGGTCTTTTCCCTCATTCTTTCCATATGCTTAACTGTGATTGAATCAGGGCCTGAAAGAACAAGGAGAGAAGAGAACAAGGATTGAGACTGGAAAGGGGGTAAAAAGGCCTGTTTTAGAGAAGGGAGGAGAAAAACCAAGGAAAGGAATACATAGAGGAAATACTGAAGAGAACAGTAAGCTGCTCAGAAGAAGATAGAGAGCTGAAAGGAAAAGAGAGTGCTGTGTGCTATGGGGACCAGACATTGAAAAATCCTGAAGGGAGACAGAATCAGAACAAAAGAAATGTAGACATAATAGCAAGAAAAACTCTCTGGGATACAGATTTAAGTTTTGGTGGTTATGAAGATGATTTTATGGATGTGAAAATGTTACAAGAAAATATCAAGCTTGAGCTGAACTGTGTGGAGAAAGCCATGGCTGTGATTGTGTGGAAGAAGGGTGTGTTAATTGTAAGTCAGAGGGTCAGCAAAGGATCCCAGTGTTAATACCCCCCCCCAACACCTGCCTTTGTAGGTTGGAAAGGATTTGTGGTTTGAAATTAAACATATTCATTAAATATTTCTAGAAACTTGGTTGGTTTTAGAAAACAGAGACCTTATGCTGCTGTAGCAGCATTCTCTTTGAAGCACTTCACAAACATGCTTGCTCAACCTTTCCCAGATTAGGAAACTGAGGTGTAGAGAAACAAAATAAATTGACTTAGACTCACTCTGGGTATCAGAGCTTGTATCCCCCTTCCCTTGCCCAGTGTCAATCTTATCCATTTTGATTTGAAGGCCTTAAGGAGTCTGTCTCCCGCAGTGTTTGTACAGTGTCTCTTACAATGGGGCCCCATTTTTTAGCTGGTTCTGTGACATACAGTAATCATGATAAGAATTAGAGAGCTGGGATCAGAACCCTCAGTCCTAGTCCTGTGATCAGGCCTTCTCATCTATTTTTGCTAATGTTGGATGGGCAAAGAAGGGCACTGGTACTGTTTGCGAGCTGTGTTGCTTGTCGATCTGGGCTCCATTTTACTATTGTCTCTAGTACACATTTAAAGTCTACTAGTCCTGAAAATTTGACTTCAGCATGTGTTCTAAATGACACTGGAAATGCAACAGACAAACGAACTTCGGAGAGATTTTTTTTCTGGGAGTAGAGAAAAGCTTCTCCCCCACAGCATATTTTAAAGCAACTCAATTAGAGAGCAGTGGAGTGATGGAGTAATTTTCCATGGCTACAGAGAACAATTGAGTTCTGTATGGCTTTTCATTGTTAAAATGTTTCCCTCCAGCAGTTGGTTAATCAGCAGCATTCAAAAGTAACAGGCATGCACATGCAGAGATCAGTTCAGTCTTGCTCCACTCAATGGTCATAAGGCATCTAGGTGCTGGGGGGAGAGGAGTATGCGACTGTTGTCACGTGGGACTTGTTCTCACTCCTCTCTTCTGCACGTAGAGTGTGTCTGAAACCAGTAATGGCTGAGTTACTATTACTCACTCCCAACCCAATCCTGGCACAAAGCCAAAAATACCCAGGCACAGTTTTTTAAAGAGGAAAACGTATATGCACAATAGAGTATTCTTTTTGTCATTGGAAGAGGGGAGGTGGTGGTGGAAGGGAAGAACTGTTGAAAAGCCTGGCATGCACCGTGACCTCGAGGAGGAGGCAATAGCAGATTTTTAAAAATTAATTAACATGTACATTGTAGCTGTCCCTAGAGGCCTCATGTAGGTTAGGGTCCCCTTGTACCAAACAAAAAGCTAGGCAAAAGTTCTCAACAAGCTACATGACAATGCAACTGAAAGGGGACCTAAGACAGAGCCTCAAAGTGGTGATGCTGGCTGTGGTGGGACTAGGGAGCTCTGGTCAAGTCCCAAAACCCAGCAGCGTGACAGCTGAAATTGACATGGTCCTTCAGGAGTCACCTTATTTCCAATTCCTTTCCCACACTGCCTTGGTGACCTTAACCTACTAGTTTGAGGGACACTTCTATCTATCATTCACTTCTTCTGCCAAATACTCCCCCTTCTCTGATTCATGAGCTGCAGCTGTAGTTCCAGGCCCCATTTACAAGGGGAAAGGCCAACACCTTTCAAAAGCCCTCTCGTGTTTTTTTTGTATTTTCTGTTTCTTTTTTTGTTTTTTTTTTTGCTGGAAATACTAGTGTTGCTTCAGGAATCAAACATTCCACATAGGGATACAGTAAATCCCTAGTTTCTATAGCACTGTTCTAGCCAGAACAAATTCTCTCCAGCCTTTTGGGACTCAGGTGTTTAAAATGTCAATTTCCAGAAACTGATAATGTACAGTGCGAACTGTGGTTGGCCCAGTTTGTCTGCTCCCAAAGATTCAATAGCAGCAGCATTTCTGAACTGCCCTCTGTCACTCATGCTTAATATTTAAGGACATACAGGCCATTGAACTTACCTTACCACTATCTAATGCCTCAGTTCCGCCTCAATTCAGGATAACTGCCATTGCCTCCTCATGGCAGGCCCGCCAGAGATCAGGCATCATTCTCATGCCTCAGCTGAGGCAAGAAGGGTAATGGCAATATCTTTAGGTTGTGGTAGAGTTGTGCCCTTTTGCAAGAGCACTAGATTTAGCTCTGGTTGCAAAGGACAATGGACAATGCTTTTTCACACCCAAAACCTCCCCTCCCCCATCCTATTTCCAGTAATTTCCTTGTTTCCTTATTAATGACCAGTGTATAGGAGCTAAACAGTGCCAGGCCTGATAAGCAGCAGGCAAGAAGACCTCTAAGGAACACCGCAGACATTCAGGATGCAACACTGGCAATTCAGTAAGAAGTGCTCTTCCCCTTAGTTCACTACTGAACTAGTGGCCCCGAATAGGTGAGGAAACGGTGTACTGCTGGAGAGGATGACTGTTGGCGGAGACAAAAAATAGATATCCTGATCACCATGGTTAAATATCTGATGGGCTTTTCCTTAAGAGGATGGGCATTAGCCCTGGTGTGCCTGTCAAATTCTAACTCTGATACTTCTAGTCTACCAAAATTTCCTGTCTTTTTTTTTTTTTTATTTGGATACACTACTTACTGTGTAGTGTGTGCCTGTGCTGTTAAACTGCTGCCAAGCTTCACCCCAGAGGTGGCTGCATTTCAGTGATGGTTGAAGTGAGCCTTACAAATAGTTTGACTACTGAAGATTTAGGAGGATTAAAGATATCCCAAAATGAAATCCTTGTGTGAAAGGAGAGGTGTTTTGTGGGAGGGGCACCCAAAAGGATAAATCTTGCCACATGGATGAGCCCAAGCACTTAATGTCTGTGAGAACAGGCAGAACATTCTTGAAATGCTCCTGGGTGAAAACCAGTCGTACATTAACTAAAGAAGCTGACTTCCTTTGGATTGAGTGTGCCTTAACATGACCTTGAAGCTGCATATTTGCTGAGAGATAGCAATGAGAAATGCACTCATATCCATTTATATAGAATTCTCTAGGGAAAGCAATATCTACTGTCGTGTCAAAGTAAAAGGTTGGTGGGTTGCTCTAAAACTTCAGTGTGCTCTAGATACATGTCCAGGGACCATTGTACACCAAGGTTTTGGAGAAGGGTGTCTCCAGGAAGTATGCCAGAAGTATTCTGGCAGGATGGCAATGTAAAGGGGAATTCCAATCCCACCTTGCTTTCTAATGGGTTGCTCACAGCATCATATCATTCCCTAAGAATAAGGTGTAGATCAGTAGCTAAGGCTTAAAGCTCTCACTCTAAGGCCTAGTCTACACTTAGCTGGAAATTCAGCAGCAGTCGACGGGTGTTACAGAGAGTAGCTTGAGTAACTGCCCTTTAGTGTGCTATCTGCACTGCTGCACCTTCTGAGGATGTGGTTTAATTGAATCGACTGCTGGATTAATTGAGTGGGTCTTCACTTCTGCTCAATTGAGCAGGACAGAGTGATCTGACAGGGGCGAAGTTGCCCCCCATCAGTGTGTACATAGCCTAAGTCACCATTTTCCAAACTGAAGTTACGATCTTTCATATAAGAACTTTGGCTGGACAGGTACTCAAGTGGTTCAAAAGCAAACTAGCTAAGATTATCTTAATATCCCATGAAACAGTGGGATTTTTTGTGTGTGGTCTGAGGGGAGGTTTCAAATGCATCACACATCCTGCATGAACAGGATGACAAAGGGTTGAAGATAGAACTGGTCTTCTTTTCACATAATAGAAAGCTGAAATAGCTGCCAAGTATACTTCCAGAGTGGTCTGTAACGCAGGGTCAAGCAGTTCTAGCAAGGAACTCATTAAAAGGATTCTTGAGGCTGTTTTGCTTTTTCCAAAAATAGAAAATTTTGATAAAATTCCTTTTAAACAGCTGGGAGAACTTGAGACACCTGCTCATAAACACCTTCCCCCCCCATCTCAGGGCCACCCCCTAAAGGAGAGGGATCCTAGGCAAGGATGAAGAGGTGCTCTTGTTCTGCATGAGCAGTTGTAGCTAGTCTCTCAACATGAAGAGAGCAGGCCCAAACAATCCCTAACAGGGCTTAGACCCCTCCTTCATCTTAGTAAGCATGGGGCTATTAGGATCATGGAAATCCTAGTCTTTAAGCTACCAGAATAGAGGAAAATATGTATGTGAATATCCCACTCCATATAATGGAGAAACTGTCTCATCTGGGTGTTTTGTGCAGAATCCCCAGTAACCTGGTGCACAGAAGTGAGGCAAATAAAACTTGGTCTGCCCCCCTGGAGAAGAAAGATCTCATCCATTATCCAAAGATCCAGGGACCACACATGGGGGGGGGGTCAATTAATAATTAGATAAGTAATTATATTTCCTAGCAGGTAAATGACGACTAGCAATGTCCTGTTGAATGCTGCTTTGTTCCACATCAGCAGTGCTTCTCAGCAAGGGTGGAACAGTCTTCTTCCTCTCTGCTTTTATTTACATAAAACATGGTATCTCGATTGTCTAGTTGGATCAGGAGTACCTTCCGGGACACCAAATCACTGAGGACTCCTTTTGCACATAAAGGAGTATTGTGTGTAGATATTGTTCCAGGAGAAACCAAATGAGTTGGGCTTGAAATCCTGTTGCAATCCCCAGCCCTAGTAGGATGTATCTGTGGTTCCTATAGTTTGATTTAGAGACATCTGGAAGGCCTTTCCTAACTGCAGATTTAAAAAAAAAAATCAGCTTCACCTGGTAATTCTTCACGCTGTAGTCACCTATTTTTACCTTTTTGTCTTGCATGCAAATATAATGCTCAAAGCACTAAGTTTTAAAGCTATTGGTTCCATCAGTGGACACTGACTAGTCAAATGAAACACTGGAAAATGTGCCAATGGCGAAGTTCTGATCTGGATCAGAACTTTGACTGACATCCAAATGTAGTTTAGGGATGTAAAAGGCTAAACGTTTAAACAGCTGCTTACCATTTAAACAGGGCGACTCGCAGCTGAACTCGGCTCCCTGTCAAGTGAGAGCTGCCCAGCTGTGGCTCTTTATTCGTGGGGTGGTGGGGAGCCAAAGTTGAGCAGATCTTGCATGGCAAGGAGGAGCTGAGCTCAGTGCGGCTCCCCACTGCACACTTAAGTGTTTAAACGTTTTATTTTTAGAAGTTTTAAACAGATTGTTCGTTAAAGCAATTTTTATATTCCTAATCTAGTTACGATTCAGTGAATTTTAAATTTCACTGCTACTTAAAGGGCTCTGAAAAGCAGCAATGAAAATGATGAGTCTTGCTGATTTCACTCTACTGTTCATCAGCAAAGATATGAGTAACAGCACTGGCACTGGGAGATGCTTGCAGATTAGAGACAATCAGGCACCGGTTTACATTTGGAAATTTTTCTTTGCAATGATGATGGTTACAATTTAAAGAAAAAAGATCTTAAATTCTGTATTAATTGATGGCTCTGCCCCCCACAATTCCCAGAAAAAGCTTCCCACTCATCACTGACAAACATACTTTTCAAGCCCCAATTAAAATTCAGATAAACAATTAAATATCAAATACACTCCACATAAACCTAAAAGAATGCTAAACAAACCTACACCAAAAAATCATTGAAAGAAAACAAGTAATAAATTTTAGGTACATCTAATGTCAAAGAAAAGTAACTCGTACATCTTTTTAAATATAACAAAAATGATCAAGGAGGACAGGTGAGGGCTGGAAAATTAGCTCTTAAATTGGACAAACCTCACATTTGTTTTGGGGTAAATTGTAATTTATTTTGAGCTTTTTGGGTTGTACAGAAATGGACAATTTAAAAAAAAAAAAGCACCGTGAACTAAACAGGGATTCTTGAACTGTAATCTCAGCACTGCTATTGTATGGGCTTGCCCAAGACCCTGTATCTGTCTGTGCCTCAGGTTCCCCATGTAACATAAGATAATGAGTTTCCAGTTTTCTAAGGATGCTGTAAGGATTAATGAATTAAAAGTGCCTCACAAAGCATTCTGAACATGCAAAGACATTATATAAATGCTAACTCTATATTTTTTAGTGGTATTCCCAATGTGTGCAGCCATAGGGATCTCTAGGACTATCCTGTATATGTACCCTGCCTTCATGCAGCTCTGAAGTGGTCAGTTTTAATTAATATACTATAGGCCATTCAACTCAGTACTCGATTTAGCACAACTACAGTCATGTCACACTGAATATGTTGTTCCAGAAGTTGTGGCAAGCTAACTTGCTGATTCTTACTGGTTCCATTTTTGGGGGAACAAGATGCAAATAGCTGTTCCTTGAACTCATCTGGGGGGAGAACAAGCCCAAAGATTAGACAAGGCTGTGCTCATGCAACTGAATAGCCACTGACAGCAATGAGTAAATTAGTCCTTGAACATGCTCTTTAGCTGCTAATTCTGCTTGACAGCTGTCAGTCAGAGAATGAGTAGTTGTGTCTGACAACCCAGTGCTGATATTTGGGTGGAGTCAATGCACTGTGGAGAATACTGACAACTGTGGACTGTCTTGGAAGATGCCATACATCAGTGATGAAGGAAAGGGCACATTGTCCCAGTGACACATCCATCATCTGAATCCATTTATAAAAAATAAAATACAATTAACCTGTGAAACTCACTGCAACAAGATATTGAGGCAAAGTTTTTAAATAGGGATTATTCACTTGTATGAATAAATGCTAATAAATAGCCAAACTAGCTAGACTAAAAGGAGCACATTCAAGGGCTAATTTGCTAATTGCTGTCATTGTCAGTTTATTTGCACGATCATAGCTGCACCCTTCCTTCAGGCACTCTTCTAAAGCACCTGATATGAATAGCTTCCTCTGAAGCACTTACTACAGGTCATGATTGGAAACAGGATACCAGGCTAAGTAGACTATTGTGATCCAGTATAAGGAACATAGGGATCCAGGAATGACCATCTCAGCCCTTTATGTGCAATACCATCAATGTGATATTACGACTTTACAATTCTCTAGCAACTTTTATCTGTTCATCTTGAAGTATGTTTACAAATGTGACCTGAGACTCGTGTCGTGGGAGGGAGTGAGACAGGCATTCTTATTCCTAAATTTAGAGGAGGAAATCGAAGCACAAATATTAAATGACTTTCCCAAGGACACTGCAAAACAATGGCACAGCTGGAAGTAGAACCAAGGAGTCTTGACTTTTTCAGTCAACAGCTTTAAGTAATAGACTAAGGCCAGTCTAAACTAGAAATTAGGTTGGTGTTATGTTGCTCTGTGGTGTAAAAAATCCACATCCCTGAGCGAGGCAGTTAAACTGACCTAATGCCCAATGTAGACAACACTAGGTTGATGGGAGAATTCTGGTTAGCATAGGTAGTATCTTCGCTGGAGCTAAACAGTTGCAGTGCTGGAATGTCAAGCGTAGACAAGCTTCAAATTGCCTCTGAAGTAGAAAGTCCCTGTGGACTAGGTTAACACATCTTTGTGAGGGAGGTGTGCCTACACTTGTGGACAAAACAAGAATAAACCGACCGCGTAGCGCACTGTTACTTTGGTAGAGACGCAGGGATATCTGTCATGATTCTCTGGGTCATTGCTGTGAAACATTCAAGATGGCCTTTCACGGCATCCCACAGAGGCAAGTACAAAATGAGCAGCAGAACCAGTCAAACCTGTCAATCTAGGTTAAATAAAACTCAAATTTCTCAACTTCAGCTTCTGGAGGTGAAAGGGTAATGGTGATAGAGCAAAGTCCAGAGAACTTTTATAATGTATACAAAATAAAGAAACTCAAGGAAGACTGGAAAGCTGAGGGTAACGAAACAAACCTATTCACCTCAAGGTCTCCAGTCTGAAGCCCATGCTGATAGTGACTAAAAGTCATTACCATCTGGTGGCTGTTTTGGTGGCTTACATGAAAGTTTCTTAATGTGGTGGTGAAATAATGTCCATGTTTCTCAATTTAGAAACATTGTAAGCACGACTGCCCAACAGATAGTTAGCTTAGTGCTTATTTTGGTGCCTCTTATCATTCCATAGGCTGCATGACTGCATTCCAATGCAAAACTGGCTTTGGCTGCACACACAGTGGGTAATCTCATTAATGGTGGAATTCTGTGCACGTACTCCTTAGGTAGTAAAACTTCTAAATAGACAAGAGAGGAACGTTCCTGATCTTAATTGGGTAGACGTGAATCCCCGGCACATGTTGGTACAGTAGTTTTCTTTAGGCTGATTTGATGATCTCACTGCCACTTTAGGCCACTTGATCAGTTCCATATGTGCTGTCTTTGGTCTGATTGCAGGATCAAATGGTGGGACGAGATTCCCAGTATCAAAATCCTTAACTGTTGTTGGATGTCTGTCATTCAAAGCATGCTCTTACAGCTGTGGAGTTTTTGTCTGTATGGCTTACTCTAATACCCAAGGCTATATTTTATGGTCCACTAAAGCAATGCATCTGTTCTCATGGTGGCCAGTACAAATGACAGACGTGCTGAAGCCAAATTTTAAAGCATATCTTGTTCATTAGGAAGCAACAGCCCATGACAAATCTGCCACCACCTTGCTCTGACATGTCACCATTAACTGCTTTGAAGCAAGGTGCATTAACATGTTGTGTGGAAAACAAGCAGCACAAAGCAAGGATACAACAGCCTGCAATGGTCATGGACAATCTTGTGGGACAGATATGTAAATGTGTTTGCTATTTTGGTATTGGTCTGACTTCACACATGTGTGCACCTCTAGTGTTTGCTGAACCATTGTATGACAGGAGACTCCACAGGTTCTCAGTCTAATTTCCACGGGACAAGTATCCACATCCCAAAATTAGTACTAATTGTCCCTCTCATGGAAGACTCAGTAGAGAAGCCAAGGACTGAACTCTCACCCCGTAAGAACGGGTCCCTCCAGGCTGTGCGCGTGCTGGAAGGAATGTGTGAAAGAAGCTGCCACTGTGCCATTCTATGTCTGGTTTTGAGAGTAAATACTATACAAGCTTTCACAGGGCAGGGATGTCAATTCATCACCCTTCACTAGCATGAAAATCAAGAGGGTAAAAATAAAAACAAATCAAAGTTCTGTTGACTGACTCGAACTCAGACTGGTGGCTTTTCCCAACTCCACTTCTGCTAATGATCACTGTATGAAGAGCAATGGGCAAATATTAGCTCAAACAGTGATGGCATCAAGGGCAAAAGCCTGGGCCTTACATAAAGCCCTAGTTAAACAGGTTTTGTGGAGGAGATATCTATAAGGGTTGGAATCCTCCCTTTCCCTAGTCATGCAGCACCAGAGGAAGCTGCTCTGAGGCTGTTACTGCAGCCTCAGGTTTGTGGCCCTTGCACTCTTTCTGTTGCCCATTTTTTACCAACGGGTCAGTACAACTGTGAATCCACTGCCATACCGTAGTGCCCTCTGCATTTTCCCTCCCCCCAAAGGGACATGTAACCAAGGCAGAGCAGTGTGAAGCAGGATCTCCTTGCAGCTGGGGTACTCCCTCATCATGCCACTTCTACTGCCCATTAGGTCTACAAGACTTGGCCCAAACCATTGGAAACATTTTAGCAAGGGCTAGTGAGTGACTATTCAAGGACTAGTGCCTTTCTGAAAGGAGCATGACACAATTTATTCCAGGCTAAATTGCTACGCTGCCCAGAAGGCACGTTCATTTTATTTTATGGGAAAATATACTAGTTAAATCATTCTTGTGATATGTTAATTGGAGGGAAGGGGTAGAATTTCCTCTGAATAAATCCATTTTAATTAGTTGTTTGGTGAAATGTTTAGGCATGCAGAATTGACTCTGAACTCATCCCTGCCAGAGCAGATTTTGTATACAAAAGATCCAGCATGCAGTTAGGTGAAGGGGTCTGCAGTGACTAAAAATGTTCACGAAGGAAATCCACTGCACATCACAAATACCAATTACTCATGCTCAAGCAGGGACTTGTTTTCTTAGGACCTCAGCCTACAAGGAGATCTGCACCCCATTTTTTTTCTCCACAAATGCAGTGGGAATTAAGGGCATTCAACACCTCACAAGACTGGGCACTTTGTAAGGATCTGATCTTGCTCCCATTACATTAAATGAAAACAGTTACAATGAAACCAATGCAAGCAGGGTCAGGTCCTAAGTGAATGAAAACACTTTCAAACAGTATAGTGTGATAAGGACATAGCAATACATTCTATTTTGTTAAATGCAAATGTATTCTATTCACAATTCTCAGCAGCAACAGGAAATCTTATGCAAGATTTAAGTTGGTGGAACATCTTAATATCCAGAACTGTAAATCTACAAACGAAACCACCATTCAGGCAAATTTCCGTTGCCACAAATGTTAGGGAGCCGATGTTTATGAATTATTGCTGTTTTTAATATGGAACCCACACCTAGTGCTTGATCCTGCAAAGTTATGGGAATAGAGGGTACTCAGAATGTCAGAGGAGACACTTTACCAAGTATTCAATGTCTGTTACTGGATGTGGATCCAACACATGGCCCCAAGGACTCTGCAAACCAGCTGGCTGTAGAAAAGAAACCAGGGATCAAAAGTTACTTTGGAGTGAGGTACAAGATTTGCAGTAAGTAGTTAGTCTTGTCACACTGAAAAGCTAGCAACATGAGTTGGGGGACTAGCAACCATTTGTAGGCTTCATGTTTCATGAAGCACCTGGAAAACAAATATTTTTAAATGTTGGAAAGCAGCTAAGAATGTCAGTTTTGCTTTGCTTTTTGCAGTAGCTTTTGTCTCTAACCTAGATGGTCTGCAAGATAGTTGACCTTCAAAACGCATCATTTTCACAAGGAAACATGACAAGAGCTTTCCAAGCAGTGATGCTGTCATTCTGTACCCTGAAAAACACGGAAGTTAGAAAACTCCAACTAGTGCTGTGTGTGTGTGTTTGTTTTTTTTTTTTTTTTTTTGAGGGGAGGGGAAATTAAGTCAAGTAGTTTTAACTGCAATCTGGGAGGAAATTCTGAGGAAGGAGACTTGTAGGTATAAAAGTTCTGCTTATAAGATCTACTGTAAATAGAAATTTGCTGTGCTTGAACTGTTTGTTTAATACTTTGGGATCATGCCTAATGAGTTTTGTTTTACTGCTTTCCCCCCCCGCAACAACAGACATTTGAGATATCCTGGGAACATACCATGTTCAGCTACATAGCAAGGAAGCAATCACTGATTTTTGTGAACTATATTACACTTCATATATGTCACAACTTCAGGTTCTTGGGAGACACTTTAGTCTCAAATTATATTTGTCTTGGTACTTGGTTACATCTATAGTGAACTATTGAAAACAAGTTCTTGGTAGAATGGAAGGGAGAAAGCACATAAGCAACCAAATTACTTGATTGGGGGGGCTAATATTTTTCGATTATAATGTAAAACAACAAAAGAATTTCACAACCACTAAAGGAAGTTATTTGTCTTTGCATTTCTCTAATCAGCAATCAGAGGTGGAGTGAGTCCTATACTGCTGCTAATGTAATATAAGCAGTTCCTATTTAGCCCATTCAAGAAGAGCCACACGAACCTAATTCAGTTGAGGAGAACATATAGGGCCTTATTCTCTTTCTCTCTCCATCTTTCCCTCCCAAAGTCAAAATGGGGGGGAGGAGAGACCTAAGAGAGATCTAGCCCATCCCTCGCCCTATGACATATCAATACACAATTACTTCTTCCCAAATACCTATCAGTTTTTAATCTCAGATTTTTTTTATTTCCCCTGCTGCCCCAGCAAACTGTTATACTGGATAACAGCTTTCTGCAGGAAGAAACTTTGTAATTAAGAGCCTAAACATTTAGCCTGTGATTTTGTATCATGTACATAACATTTTCTGCAAACACAGGTTATTTCCTAGAATAATCTTTCCTTTTAGATACATAAAAGCCCTTTCAATCTCTGTTGCCTCCTTCAGGCTAATTGAGTCTTAATTCTGTGAGCCTGTCTGTATGCAACAGCCTTTCCACACTAGGAATCAATCTTGTTATCACCTTGATACTTTTTCCAATACCAGGTCTAGGTATTAGTGAGCCAGATTGTACATAAATTTCCATGATATTTTTATATAGTTTTCAGGTTACTAATATATCAGTCTGTGCAACAGTTCAGCCCTTCTGGGATTCCTAGGTCCCAGAAGGGTTCCTAAAATCCATATGAACCTAGATTGTAGCTCGTAAAAATTAAAACAAAAACAGTATATTAATAGATGGCGCAGTTGATTAAGACCACCACTATGTTGCCCACAGTAGGGTTGATGTAATGGGATATGGCTGCAAATGGTTTTCATATCTATATAATATTATTCCAGGAATGTCATGCTGAAGCCTAGAATGACTATTGAGTTAGTATGAAGCTATGGAAACAGCTACCAGCAGCGATTTGTTGAGTGTCACCAGGTTCAATCATCATGGGGATTTGTGGTCTGTTACTGTCCAGTTTTTATGTTCTAAGCCATTCTAGGCTTTTTTACATTTAATGAATTACATCCTTATGACAGCCCCAGCTGTCATCTAGAATGTCAAGCAATGATGTCTCAACTCCACGGATAGGGGCTCTCAGTATAACTGATCCTACTAAAGTGACTCCAGAGAAGTTTCAAATCACTACTTTTAATCCCACCCTGGGCCTGCATCAAGTGCCTTGAGGTTCTGTGATGATCATCCACAGCAGAGAGTACAGCTCAGGCACCCTCCACTTCACTCAAGATGGCCCCATCAATGGGCCTCAACCCTGATCTGGAGGGACTACCTCTCAATAATTCACTCTCCATATGTGTATAGTACTTAGTCTCTCTCATGTGGCTGCCAGCAAAGGGAGACTTAGTGCCATTTATGAACCAGAGAGACAAACAATTCATTTCACAAAAGCCTATGAATATCAGCAGGGGCTGCACCTTGACCAATGACCTAAAAGGTGAAAGGCTCTATATCCCACCATAAATCCTGAGCAATCCAGTTCGGACTCTCTCATTTTCCCAGTGGCTATAAGGGAGGTCTTGGGAAAACTACCAGAAACTGGATTTAAGGCTCACATATCAGTGAACCAGACAGGAAGAGGTGCTTGTAGAGTTCCTAAGGGGTTTCACCTTTCCCCCTAGGCACAGAAGTATGTCACTTCTGGAATATTCCTGATCTCTTCTGGTTTAGGAAACAAGGACTATATTAATATTTTGTTCACTAGAATGGAACACAACTGTGCCAAGGCTTTGTTAAGAAATGGACAACAGTGCCTGTCACTTCAGCTCCCTAAAAATGCCATTAATAAAGGAGTAAAGCCTTCTGCATGATGACCTGAGGAGGATTAGTCAGAGAACTGACTGTCCATAATCAGAAAGATGCAGTAAGGACCAAGAGGGCCCAAGCTGATGCTCCCTGAAGTTAATGGGAGTCTTTCCTTTGACGTCAGTGGACTTTGAATTAAGCCCAGAGAGAGGGAATTGGCAGAGTCTAACTACAAATATCTGTTGTGCCTATACATGCAAACCCCATCAAGGGAGGTTCTTTATGGGGGTACACTGAATATGTATCTACCTCAGACATGTGGTCCACATCCCCAACGGGGACAGCAACTTCTGTTTTGAAATTGCAGTGGCCCCCTGTAGCAGGCATCCTGCTGTTGGGGAGGCTGTAAGGCAGCTAGTGGCTATTCTGCTGCCGGGGCCTCTGCAAGTGTAATGGTGGAAGCCAGTGTAGACCTTGGGTTGAACCTGAGTCTAGCTTTATAAACCACTGATACTGGCCAAAGAGTAAAACTGAGCAATTTAATCAAAACAGCAATGAAAGTACTTCCACTCAATACGTAAAACGGGGGTAATCAAAACATATCCCCAGGACCACTTGCAGCCACAGAGCTATACCATGCTGTCCAAGGACACCCTCATCTTTAATATGGAAGGCTGGCCTGCAGTGATAGTAGGTCTAAAAAACAGGACTATGCTGTTTCGATCACCATGTTAAAGATGAAAGCAGCTATAATCTGTTCCATATTAGATGCCGCGCTCAGATTTAATGTTATACAGACTGCTATCAAATTAATATATAAATATTATTAGTAATGATTCCTGTCAATATATTAACACAGTCCTGGAGTCAACCTGAGCATCCATCCCTGTGGAAGACTTTTCTCAAGTAATATACAAAGCAAGAACTGGCAGCTCTTATCTCTTTTGTTGCTTTTGGCCTGAATAAGATCACTTAACTGCCATGGTTTTATTGTTTCCGGTTAGTTTTTGTATGACATTGTAATCTGCAATGGGCTTCAGCTGCAAAAAATCAATGACCAAATCTAGGGAAAGGGATGAGATTAAGTGCTAGTGTTTCTTTCATCTATTTGGTGCTCATGGGATTAAGTGCAGACACTTGCAGCAAAGGAAGAATTTCTCCCTCACTTCTATTACTCATCATGTCCTGAAGACAAGTCACGGGCTGGCTAGGTTAGATCCATCACTTGAGCTTTGCAGTAGAACAATGCTATTTTGGCAACAGCATTTGTCTCACCATCTTTTGCACAGTTTTGACCAGAGTGGTTTCAGGCTATAGCAGATCTGTGAGGATTTGAACATTGGTTTCATTTTGTATGTTTTATTAATTTGTCTTATACATGTGCTCAGAGTCTCTGGACGGACACGTCTTAAAATAAAAATGAATAAAATAACGTACATAAATTATGACCAAAATCCAGCTAGTAGCTGCAGCTAATACTCCCTTCCTAGCCAGAGCTGGATTAAAACACAAAAACATCCATTCACATTCATCAGAAAATCATGACCTTGAAAATCATATTGTGTCAATATAACATTTTTGCCAGCTTGTTTCTGTTATATGTACCTTTCTCCACGTGCTTTATGATAACTCTCAGAGTACACTGAATCCCAGTATTTAGACACAGTCAGCATCAGGCAAACCCTTGTTTTAAGATCTCCTTTGTATCTATGATAATAGGATTAGCCATTTCTGCTCCTGTTGTCCAGTTTCTGCCTCAGAGTTTGATTTTGAAAAGAGGGCTTGTGTGACCTGAAAAGCTATACATTAAAATAGAACAATACAGAAGCAGGAAAGGATTATTCCAATTACAAAGGGTTTCTTTAATTGGGCCAAATCTGTCTAACTTTTCTTTTCTCTTTACAATGCATTTAGTGAAAGATTTTTAAAAACGTTGCCCATGGCCACCTAGGCAAGTCAGCAAAAGAACCAATATTTCTTGACTCCCAGTCCCATGTCATTTCCTCTGCACCACAGTTGGACTCTGATTCCGCAGTCAGAACAAAGAAGGCAGACCCTGTACAAATCCAGTTGTTGGATCAAGGCCTTAGTTTCCAAAATGCTTTTGAATGCTTAAAAGCCATAACATATTTCCCTAGCGATACAGTGTGTTTGCTGTTGAAAAAAGAACTTCTGCAATTACAAGGGCTAGTGTTTGTTTACTTCCTCATTGAGGTATACAGCCCAAAAATAAGTTTTTACATTTTAGAATATCACTACCAAACCTTTTCCCCCTACACGGACAACAAAAAAATGTCTGAACTATGAATAAATAGTTCTCACTGAGTAGTAGTATAGCTATGACCAAAATTAAAACACACAAGTAGAAAATTAAAGTTAGGAACATTTATAAATTATGTACTGGGCATGCACTGCAAAAAAAAAAAAAAAAGTCCATCTGAGAGGTTGCTCTTCTAGGAAGCTGCACTAAGTTTGGGGGTGTTTTTTTAAGAAGGTCTGGAGTGTTTTAACAAGGCCAACATAAGGACCGTGGCACCGCCGCCTGTGGCAGAGTGAAATTCACCCGTGTCTGTGTGGAGCCCTATGGACTTCAATAAGGCTAAGTGCAGTGGGGAGGTTCATGTGCATGGGGCAGCACGGAGACTTCAGTGAGTACTTTTGTCCAATTCATTTTTTGTCGTCTTGTCCTTAGAAATAACACTAGCTAGTTAAATTAAAAACAACGCTAATGCACATTAAGGCTGTAAGCCAACACAGAACAAAGAGATAAGAAATGCAAAACATGGGCCTCTGCCACCCATGTTGATTGGGGCCTATTGCACCTTACTGAGTATTTTTTGCTTCTGTCATACTTGTCAAAGCAGCAGCTTGATTCATTGCTGTTTGTGGCCCCAAGCCTGCAAACACATGGGGAAGGAGAGGCGGAGGGGTTGGTGTGGGGGGCTAGGGAATGTCTCTGGACAGGGAGGGGGAAGCAGAGGATACCAGTGGGGGGGCCTCCAGCTAGGGCGGGGAAGGCTGAGGAGTCAGTAGGGTGAGCTCCAGTTGGAGAGGAGAAGGCTGAGGAGTCAGTGGGGGGGGGGTCTCTAACTGGGGAGGGGGGAGGCTGAGGAGACAGTGTGAGGGGGTGGCCTCCAGCAGGGGCGGCTGAAGCAGTGAGGGAGCTCTAGCTGGAAGGGGGAGGCCGAGGGGTTAGTACAAGGGCTGGGAGGTGTCTGTGGTGGGGGAAGCTGAGGGGGTCTGTGTGTGGGTGTGCTAGGGTGTCTGTAGAACGGGAAGGGGAGGCCGAGGGGTCGCTGGCGGGTGGTTCTGGACGCGGAGGGGCAGACCGAGGGGTCAGTGTGTGGGGGGGAGGGGATGTCTGTGGATAGGGAGGGGGCGAAGCCGAGGGGTCAGTGTGGGGGGGAGGGGATGTCTGGGGTTAGGGAGGGAGGTACGGGGGAGCTCTGGGGGGGAGGGGTCAGTGTGGGGGAGGGGCTGTCTGAGGCTAGGGAGGGGAGCGAGGCTGAGGTGTCAGTGTGGGGGAGGGGATGTCTGTGGAGGGGGAGGGGTCAGTGTGGGGGAGGGGCGGAGGGAAGGCCCTGGCTGAGGAGAGGCGCGGTGGGGGGGTGGCGGCGGGAGGGGGCGGGGCGGGCTGAGGGTAACCGGGCTCCAGCTTTCACCACAGCAACGCCGTCGCCCCCGCTCTGAGAGCGGCGCATGCGCGCACGGCACCGCCTCCATCTCCGCGTCCCCCCCCCCGTGACGCTGTGCGCGAGGCGGGACGGGCCCGGCCAGTTACCTCAGGCAGGCCCCTGGAGGCGAACTCGCGGCAGGAGCCGAGCTAGAGCGGCCGAGCCTCCCCCTAGAGCGGCCAGCGACGAACACGCCGCTCCGCCAGCCAATCAGAACCGCCCTACGCGCTGCATTTTGCCAAGCCAATCAAGAGCCAGCTCTCTTCCCCGTTCCTGCACCGCCCTCCTCACCAACCAATAGGAAGAGAGCTCGTCCCTTTCCTCCCCCCGCCCCCTTACGCTCCTCAGCCAATGAGGAGCCAAACTGCCTGACGGACAAGGGGGCCGTGTACCGCGCAGGAGCCGCGGCCCGCGAGAAGGCCTGAGCCCGCTGATTGGGCGTGGCCCACCGGGAGGGGCGTGGCCAGCATCCCGGAGCGGCTATATAAAAAGCCGCCGGGCGGGCGCTGAGGGGGCTGTGATGGGCGCCATTTTGTGCAGCGGACTCTAGCGGGAGCGCGCGCGGGGGGGAGCCGGCGGCGGTGGAGGGTTTCGGGGTTCGGACCAGAGAGGCCGGATGGTGAAATCCTCCCTGCAGCGGATACTCAACAGCCACTGCTTCGCCAGAGAGAAAGAGGGGAATAAAAGCACCGTCATGCCCGCCGTGCTGCGCGTCAGTGCCGGACAGAGCAGGTGAGGGGCCGGGCCTCCCTCACCCCCCCGCCATTCCCCTCCCCCCCGGGTCGGTCCCGTCCTCTCCGCTTCCTCAGAGCCCCTCCCCCCCCGCCGTGACCGAGCCAATCCGCCCGGGCGGCCCCTCTCCTCCCCGGCCCGGCCTTGCGCCCCCGTCCTGGGGTGACTCGGCCATGGCTTCCCCGGGGGGGCCGCTCTCCTCTCGCGGCCGTTGGCGCTCCCCTCCCCCCCCCAGGAGGTGTGGGGGGGAGGGGTAGCGATGCCATGGGTAATTGAGGGCACGTGGGCGGGGACTGAGCCCCCCCGCCCGGGAACAGGAACGAGCCCCCCCTCCCCCCAATGTAGGTCGGGAGTCGCTGCTTCCCCTCCCCCCTTTCCCCCGCGAGGCCTGTTCCTACTTCCCCTTTCCCCAGGTGAGTCACTGCCTGGCTGGGGGGGGGGGGGGGCTGCATCTTTACCGCCTCCCCCTGGGGAGAAGGGGCACCCAAGGCATCAATAGTCCCTGGGCGAATACCTGGCTGAGCTGCCTAAAACGTGTCTCCACGGATGGTGAAGAGCAGATGTAGTGAATAACTCTCCCCCCCCCCAAAAAAAACCCTTCAAATAACCCATGACAGCAACTGCCCCCTGACAGCCAAAGAGGTTAGATGTAAACCTCGGGTGCCTCCAGCAGCTGAACTGGCCATCAAACCCACCAACAAAGGTGCCACTGTGTTTGGCTGAAAGGGTGGTAATTTGTGGCGGCTTATCAATAAAAGTCCTGATAGGAATCGCTGCCTCCAAAGCAAGAGGCTGTTTCTGGTATGAGGCGATTTCCTCTGGTAGGCGGAACATCATCCGTGCAGAATGGCAGAAGACTGGGAAATGAGAGCCTTTATGCGAGGGTGTATTTAGGTGCATGAAAACGAGTCAAGGTGGTTAGCCTGAAGGAGCACATAGTGTTCTGAAAACTGGTTGCTTAATCTTCTCATGCATTTTAAACTATGACAGCAGTTGCTGGCATGAAAACATCTGAAAATTACGGTGACCTCTGCACTGTGATACGAGGCTCAGGACAGAAAGCGGTTATCAGACTTGCTGTGTGTTATAAGTCTGGCTTTCCCTTTTCACAGGCTATTTGAAGAAGCCATTTTTGTGTGTTTACAAAAAAGTGGGCTAAAACTAGTTCTCGTCCAAAAGGAAGGCTACATAGACCACACAAATGAGCTCCGCTTTAAAATGTGGTATTCCAAGTAACTCCCACACTTAAACTCATTTTTGTAATGGTACAAAACCTGTTTATTGGAAAAAAGATGAACTACCACTAGATTAAAAAACAAAGGATGGTAATTCTCACTTGTATTTAAAACCCCCCTGTATATGCGGTTCTCTACAAGTGCTTAGTAAATAAAAAGGTTCTCCTTTGAGGGCAGTAGGATACACTGCTCTACAATAAACCTCAAAAGCAATATTAAAAATCAATCTTTAATGCATGTACTAAAGAGAACCAATTGGATTCTTTACTGTAAAAGTGCTGCATTTTGGAAATTAAATAGAACTGAGCGATCAGATACAGTTGATATCAGTAGGTCCTAGTGTCTTGTAATTTTATGCAATATAACTAATACATCTGTATTACAGCTTCACAGTGGCCCTCTTTATCGATCACTTTAACATATTGTACATGTCAATATTTAGCTGTTCAGTGGCTTTTAAATCTGTGGTTTATTTGTTTCATCAAAATTTTCTAACTGATTTGAAAATCTCAAACACATTTGGACTGTGCAAAATGGTGGATTATTTTGTACGTGTTTATACCGATTTGCAAATGGCTGCTGGCACTCACAGATAGGACGATTGTGAAAATTTCCCTAAGGGCCTCGATTGCTGCATCTGCTGAGATGACGCAATTGAAGTGTAAGCCTGCAGGGTGAAAGATGGTGCAGAGGGAGGGGCTAATGGGCCTAGCATTCATTCTAAGTACAGTATAAAGCTGTTCAGTCAAGCAGGCTTACTGATGATATGAAACAACTTGTGTACAAAAATTAGGTTTAATAGTAGTTTCAGGAGGATAAACTTTTTTACATAGCTTTGTCATAATGATCAGCATTAAATTTAGCAGAGCAGAATAAATCCACTCTGTGCTGGAAATTTTTTGAAATAGACACTATATCAATGAGAACTTCTGGCAGTTTTTCAGATTAGTGATACTTTAAAGGAGCAATCTCCAATTTTTTTTTTTACTGAACAGACATTTTGAAGCATTTAGAATCACTGAACTTGGTCCTTTCTTGTGAGTTTTGACTGGTAAAAGCAATCTGGAGATACCAAAAAACAAGTAAAATTTACTTAAGCTCTTCAGAATGCAGAGAGATGGTGTGAGTACTTCCAGAACAATTTAAGGATAAGATCTGATCTGTATGCACAGGGCTGGGGTATCCTAACCATTTGCCAATTGTCTGCTTTTGTTGAATCTTGACAATCTGCCCAGGAAACACTTTTTTTCATAAAAATGAAAATAAATGATAAAATCAGTTGTTATAACTAAAACCATAGTTAGCCTTAAAATTAGGAATTCTATTACCAGTGCTACTGTGATCAAAGTGTTCATATATAAACTACGAACTGGTGGGAGGATGGATGTCTAGTCTCAGTTGTTGCAGGTGTACAACTCTTAATGGCTTTAGTGGGAGCTAGCTCCTATGCCCAATCCCATAATTTTAATGACTTATAATTTGGAAACACTGACTCAATTTGTCATGCCTGACTATAAAGTTTATAGGTTAATTTAACTGTAAAATGTATAATTAAGTTCTTAGACTCTTTGTGTTTTTCAGTCTTACTTTTAAATGTTATCCAATCTTTAGTTTTCCTGACATTTGTGTACTTAATAGTTTGCAGTGTCTCTTGTTGTGAACGTAGGTGCCTTCTAAGTGACCTATGTTAATAAGATTGGCACTTCTTTCCCTTCACCATATAAATGCAAGTTAGTTGAGACTTAATTTTGCTTTTGTAAGCTTAGGCGAAGAGCACATTTCCAGTGCATTCCTTGTTTTAAAACGTGATATAAAAAATGTTTGTATTCTTTATCTAGACTTTATCTAGTGTAACTGAAACTGTAAATCTTTTTTAGTTCCAGGGTTTCTTTCAATTGCTGTAGTAACCTGGGTCCGGGGCCTCGGTGGTGCTCCTGATGTCCCTCACCCACCCCTGAAGATCCCAGGTGGGCGAGGGAATAGTCAGAGGGATCACAATCTTTCAGCTAATTTATTTTATTCTGTAAGTATATGCAAAACTCAGTCTCTGCTTCATTTTCTTAAATTACTGGTCACTTCTCATATGGTGAAGACTATATGAAAAGGCTATAATAAAAATCCTGACTGCAGTTTTCAAGCATTTTGTGCTTTCATCTAAGATGAGTTTAATTTCAAATTTGTGATTAATTGGAAGTAACTTCCCATCTTATTGTAACAGGATAATCGGCTGAATGTAACAGAGGAACTAACATCTAATAACAGGACAAGAATTCTTAATGTCCAGTCAAGGCTTACAGATGCCAAACATGTTAATTGGAAGGCAGTGCTGAACAACAACAACCTGTATGTTGAAATTCCCAGTGGTGCTCTGCCTGAAGGGAGCAAAGACAGGTTTGTGTGATATAATGCCATTTAACTTTGGTTTCCTAGTTAAGAGTGAACTTCAGGGTTCCTGAAGAACGACCCTTCTGTATTGGCTACATTCACTTACAGCTTATGGGGTGTGTTGTGCAGGCTACAGGATTTCTTCTGTTCCAATCATGAAGCATCTGATTATTTGTAAAGTGCTGGAACAGTGCTAAAAGTTGTTCCTATCTTGGGCATCTGCTAGTGAAAATAATCTAAATCTCAGTTTCCACACTGTGATCCTGAGTCTTCAGAGATGGAAGGTAGCGCCTAAGCAGCATAAACTTACTTGCCTGTAGCTGTTGAGTTCTTGTCTTTAGTTGTGAAAAGATTGGTCTGATTTAAGGTTCTCATTTAAGGAGGAAAATCAATTTAATAGTAAAAAGGATTACATGGGCTCATTTGTGCTCTTACAAGTAAAGGAAGAGATGTAAACACCAAATTCCTGTTAGTCAAACCTTAATTCCATTTGGTGTTTGAGCCTTAAAGGGTAGTGGCATCTATTACTGTTAGTGTTGTATGCTAATTCTGAATTTAAAGCTAGAAGTCTAATTGAGCTGTGTGACATCAAGGGTAAATCTACACAGGGCTGAGATGCAGCCTCCTTAGTTGTTAGTGTGAACCTGATTACTTACACTGCTGCCTGATTCAGGCACACATAACTTGCAGATACAAATGTGGCCATGAGGTCACTTGCTTGAAAATTTGCCCCACAACAATTGGCTTACTCCTCCACAACACACATGACCCTCAAACATTGCTGGAAGGAATTGTCTGTTTCACTGATATTTCACTTTAGTTTTGCAGTTCTTCTCGAGTTTGCTGAAGAACAGCTTCAAGTTGATCATGTCTTCATTTGCTTCCACAAGAACAGAGATGACAGAGGTGGGTGTAAATTGCTTTTCCCCATGTGACTTCAGTAACTTAGAAAAGTAACTTCATATCAATGTCATTGCAGCAGATCTGTAGAAACCGGTCTCTTCAAAGCTGTGATGAAGCATCTGGCCAGTATAGTTGTTGTCTAGTGACCTGAATGTCAAATGAAACTTGTACTCTTCCTATTTCTTTTGCAGCTGCATTGCTCCGTACCTTCAGCTTTTTGGGCTTTGAGATTGTGAGACCAGGGCATCCCCTTGTCCCCAAGAGACCAGATGCTTGCTTCATGGCCTACACGTTTGAGAGAGACTCTTCAGAAGAATAGATTGCAATGTTTGCCTCTTAGAGCTTTCTTGTTGTCTATAAAGATGAAACTGTAGAAATTTTGCCAACATCTATTACAGTATATATAATTGTTTGTTCTTTGTACAAAATATTGTGACCAACTGCTTTGGTGGTGGGATGTTGAAAATTTCAAACTTCATCTTCTCTGGATTTGTGCGCATGTTGTGATTGTGCAAATAAATGCTCACTCCAAATTAGCAGTATATTTCTTGAAGTTTAATATTGTGTTTGTGATACTGAAGTATTTGCTTTAATTCTAAATAAAATTTATATTTTACTTTTTATTGCTGGTTTAAGATGTTTAAGACTTCCTTCTGGCTAGGAAACTGTCTCCCAGGTTCTTGAATCAAAATGGTAAGTAAGGACTGCCAGACTGACTAATCCACCCTCCTTGCTGACAGTGGCAGCTGTACTGTGATCTTTCTGGATGCTATGCCCAGTGTACCTTGCACTCACATTTTGGTGGTACAGCTTTACATTGATTGGAGCCAGTTTTTCAGCACCAGTGATGTGTTCGGTTAACCTCTGGTCACCCAGGAAAAGTTAAAAGGCCAAAAATGAATGAGGAAGTGACTTGGAGCTGCTTGGGGTACCTGAGATATGAGCTGCCTGAACATGTTCTGTGGCAGTTTTACATGATACGTAAGAGATATGACCTTAGTGAAAGGAAGACTAATGATAAAGATCTGTGGTTGTCTTGGCCAACAGTTTAGGTGTAAAAAATAGGTCTTTAACTTTGGGTATGTGGTAAAGCTATTTGGGGCTGTTTACTTTCCTGAAAATGGAGTTGGGTATCTTGAATAAGGACCAAAACTCTCCATCTGTAATGTGCCATCTTTATGTTCTTAGGCAGTGCCACATGGCTATAATCTACTAGCATTAATCCTTGACTCAAGGTGTTAACCTTCATTTATATGTCTATTTGAACTGCTGCTGGTAGCAGGTTGCCAGTGGTATAACCCTGTCTGGTATTTTCTAGTTCATGCCTAAAACCTGATTCCCTGACATGCAAAAATTTGCAGTGAGGCATATGAAGGTTTTGAACATACTCCAGTGCATTTTCAGACAGCATTATATGACTTAAGTCTGGTTTGAGAGAAGAGAATTCTTCATGGGTGGTGGGGCCCTAGCCATTTGCTGGCAGTGTCATTGTGTTTTGACTGGTAATGAATCAGCAGTTCTCCCCTGAAGCCTGAAATGATGAATGTGAGGACACTGTGTCTATGACAAAGGGAGTTCTGTGCACTTGAAGCATATCCATTTTCAAATAAGTCTCAAACATTCTCTGGTTGCGAAGACTGGAGGTGTCACCATGTTGGAGGAGGAAGACCTGGAACAAGGTTTGATCTGCTAGAACATTGGGTGTGGTCAGAGAATCCCTTGAGCCTTAGTTACGTTAACTTCCTGGAGGGGGGCTTGCTTACTCAATCATTTATTTCCAACTAGCAATCATTAAATGATTCTAGTTAAGCTCTTTCCAAAGGCAAAATTGTGGCCCTGTGACTACTACTACTCTGTGCAGCCCTTGTAGACACCCATGAAGTCATCTTGAGTAACGGCAGCAAACCAGTCAATGTGCAGGTGAACAGTGGTGCCTGGACTGGGTCCTGCTGCCCTACTTATAGGGGGGGAGCTATAGGGACATGATGTATGTCTCAAAAAGTCAGAAACTCGCCTGCCTCCACGAAAAGGGAGAGGCTGTTTATCTTGTCACTTCATTCTCCTGTAGGGGCCTGAGTGCGAGACAGACTCCCTTGTGCTGAGCTGGTGCACAGCTAGGTACCTAGCCTCCCTTAATTCTCTGCACCAGAGGAAGGCAGCAGGGACAGGCGCTATCTAGCTCACGCTATATGAAGATACTGTCCCTAGAATTTCTCACTAGTGCTACCTATGCTAGTAATGGTGGGATGTTTAGTGGCGTCCAGGTGATTTTACTATCATGTTACCTAACTCTGCTTTGGGTAAATGTAGGTACTGGCAGCTGCCTAGAAATCTCAGTTAATGCCCTCCCTTCTCTCTTGCTTCCACAAGTGGATGGCAAGGCTGAGGAAATTCAGGAGAAAAATAGCATAGAGAAAGACCGAGATGCACAGAAATGAGTAATGGTGGGAAGGCTGGCCCACATGAAGGATCTGCTTTCCCAATAGAGACTGAGTAATGGATGATAGCAGAACCTATGTGCGCAGAAAGGGGTGCCATGTCGGCACGTAGCAATACCTATTATTGAGCCGGCATGTGCCCCCTGCTGGCTGTTTGGGGTGCCAACATCAAGGAGGGGGGTGGGGACTCAGGAAAATTGGGTTTTTTTAAAAGAAATACCCAAAGGGAGTCCAGCTTCTAGAGGAGCATTTAATTGGATTTTGTCAATTTCACCAGAATCTCTTTAGAAGCACAGAAATCAACTGCCTGGATCAGAGTGGTGGCCCATCTGCTCCAGAATTGTCTTCTGCAGTGGTGAGCATCAGCTGCTTCGGAGGGAAAGGCCCTGCATTGGCAGTTTCCTTTTGACCCCATAGTTAAAGATCAGCTTATTCCCTGAAGTTTGAGGTTTATACTGTATTTCTTCCAAAACTCAACTGTTTTAAATATTTACTTTTGTAACCTGGATTGTCTCAGCTATAGCGTGTTTGTTTAATCCTGCTAACCTCTTGGCCTCAATGAGAGCTTGGGTCAATGTGTTCCACAGGCCAACTACATTGTGTGGGAAAGCATTGCCTTTTGTGAGTTTGACCCACTCTTCCATTGTATTGAGCCCTTTGTTCTTGTATTGCAAGCCAGAGTAAATATGAGCACCTGAACGGCCTTCTCTCAATCATTCCTTATAGCATATACTTTTAGCATTGACTGACTTTTAACATTCATCTAGAAGCTTGGCTTTTAAGGACACATTCTGCATGGAACTCAATTTATATGACTCTTCCCTGGCTGGTTTCCAAGCTTAGCTTTAAATGGCTAAACAATGCTGCAATATTGCATAACACAGTTAAAATAATCCCTCAAAATTGAATTTATTTAAAGAAATCATTAAGCTTGGAGTAAACCTTTAACTAACTATTTAATGTTTAATTTTTTCTGTTGCAGTAATGTAGAGGGAGTCAGCCAGGAATGGTACAGACTCAAGTCAGTAACATCAAAGGCTTTAAAAGGGATGCCATTACACTGAAATTGAGTTAGTTTAGTGACAAAAGGAATTAAAAGTTGTGAGCTGTTTGGGATAAGGACCATTGTCTTGTGTTGTTGTACAATGCCTAGCATAGTGGGGTTCTGGATCATGACTCGGGCTCCTGAGTGCTACCACAGTCCAAATGATAAATTAAAATAATATTCCACCTGTGTCCTTTGCCAAGTTTTTGTCATTTTACGATCCCATTTTGCTTACCTTTTAAAATGATAATCTCTTCCTTCTTGCTGTGTGGAAGACCCACATAAACGACAGGAGGGTTGACAAGAAAGGGAAAAAAGTGCTCACAAATGCATAAAGTTAATAAATACACTATGCATAAACTTGTGAGTGACTGCACTGTAAATTTCAATGATGGTTATCAACTTTTATTTTTAGCAATAGTACATAAAAATTGCAGTGTTGCAGCTGTGTGCGTTCCAGGAGATGAGAGACACCCGGTGGATGAAGTAATACCTGGTGAAAGAGAATCTTTTAAGCTTGAAGTTGGTACAGTAAAAGATGTTACCTCTCCCGCCTTGTGTCTCAGAAAAACTGCAGACCAAAGTTTGATTTTTAAGGCAATAGCAGTGAAGGATAAAAATCAAGGGATTGTAATTTTAAAAGAGAATAAAAGATGTTCTCAGGGGTGGGGCACTAGCATAGAATTTAGGTGATAGGCTTCATGCACTTGTTCCTCTGCAGACAGCAATTTGCCCAAGGTCAAAAAATAAGTTTTTCTCTCCTTTGTTCTCTATCTTTAAAATGGGGTTAATCCTGACCTAGGTCACAGATATGTTGGGAGGATAAACACATTAAAGATTGTGAGGCACTCAGGGAAAGTGTAAGTATCAAAAATAGATTAAAATAATGTCTGACATTGATATGAACACTGAATAATCCTGTTCACATAGGTGATATTCCTCTGGATTTATGCAGTATCACTGAGATTTAGGCCTGTGGTAAATCAATAGCATTTTGAGACTGGAGCAAGCATAACTGATCATTTTGTTTCTTTGTGTTGTGGCTGCCAATGCAAGGTGTTTTACTGCCATCTTGCAGCCAGATGAAGTACTGCAGGAAATAATTGAAAAAAGGCTGACAAGGTCACCCAGAAAATCAGTGGCAGAGCTGAATATAGACCCCAGATGTCCCAACTCCTAGGCCTGTGCTTTAACCACAAGACAATACTTTCTATGAAAATTTCCAGACACTATAATCTAGTCAGGTAGGTACATATGCATGTAACTGACATGGCTCAGCATAAGCCAAACCAGAAATTGCAAATATTCTTTGGCTTGCTGTGTTAGCAAGCAAACATCAATCACACTTAGGAAATAACCATCTTGTGTAAAGGGAAGCATTGCCAAGGAGAAGCCTGTGTTGGAAGGGTAGGGTCTGCCTACAAACATTCTTTCTTGAGGACCTCTACCTCTCAGAAGCCTAGCTTGCTTCCAAATACTTTGATAGAGCAGAAAAAAATTTTCTACTGTGCTGTAAACTTGAATAGTCCAAGCAATGCTTTCCCTGTCACTGGCCTATGCATGTGTGCTTAGCTAACTTTTATTTTAAGGCTTTTTTCCCCCTCTGCTTCTATAAAATTGCAATTAAAATATTTTGTTTAAGCAAAACTGAGTTGGGGACTTGACTCATCTGGAGCAGTTACTGAGAGGTGGACACAGAGAAAGCTGAGCGCTGATCTCCAGAGGTAACTTTACTGCCCCATCTACATTAGCGCTGTTACTAGCGGAGCTGAAAAAGTGGGAACACACACTCAGAAAATGTAGGGCTGGAAAGGCCCTCGAGAGACCAACTAGTCCAGTTCCTTGTGCTGAGGCAGGACCAAGTATACTAATATCTTGGTCCAGGCACAGCGATGCCTAAAGTTAGCTTCCTAAATCCATAGTTAGAAATCTAATAGGACTGGCATAGTTTTCAAAGGTGCTTAATATCTGTCACTTCCATTGACTTCAGTGTTGACAACATTTGTATACATCATTGAAGCAAAAATTTGCTATATCCAAGCATGATTTAAGAAAAGACTGAAGGAGGACCTGATAACTCTTCAAATATGTTAAGAACTATTATAAAGAAGACCATGATTAATTGTTCTCCATGTCCACTGAAGGTGGACAAGAAGTAATGGGCTTAATCTGCAGCAAGGGAAAGCTAGGTTATATATTAGGAAAGACTTTCTAACTATCAGGATAGTTAAGCTCTGGAATAGGTTTCAAAGGGAGTTTGTGGAATCCCCATCAAAGGAGGTTTTTAAGAATAGGTTGGACAAACTGTCCGGGATGGTCTAGATATACGAGGTTCTGCATCAGTGCAGGGGGCTGGACTAGATGACTGCTCGAGGTCCCTTTCAGCCCTACATTTCTATGATTCCATGTCTGTTGGTGTTGTCACCAACATGAATAAAGTAAGATCTTGTATAATGCGTCACCCTACACACCCATGCACACGCTGTTGGGTAATAGGAACCTGACCCTAAGCGGTACTGGGCATCCACAACTCCACTGACTTTCATGGGAGCTGAAGATGCTTGGGCGCTAGGAGGAAATGGGGTAGATGTGTACTTCTAAGTCCAGCGCTGTCTACAAGTGAAATGAATGTGGTACTTTCATCTTAGTCTCTGAAATGGCCATATGTTCACCAGATGATCTATAGTTTGAGGATGAGGAGTCCTATTCTCTCTGTAGGGAGGCGTAACTCCATGAATTGCAAAAACAATGAGAGTTCTATAGCACTTTAAAGATTAACACAGTTTTAAGTGCTACAGGACTCGTTGTTTTTGCTGTATACGCACGAACATGGCTATCCTTCTGGAACTTCTCTCCATGGATTACAACTCAGAGGTTTGCAATGCCGCTGCCCACGCTGGGAATAAACAGAAGACCCCTGCCCCTTGGGCTGTCAACCCACCACCTTTCACCAGCTTAGCATTCACCTAACCAATGGAGAACAAATGAGATTTTCAGGCAGGACGCCTGGACCCAGGACACAACTGATTTCCGGGGACAAAGAATGAAAAAAGGAGCAGGCGTGGGGGTCACAGAGTCAAATGAAGGGAACCAGAATAGGACACCGAGCAGAGAACCCCGGACAGTGCCCACAGCTCCCAGAAGGCATCAAGGGATCCAGTGGACGCTGCCCAGAGGAACTCTGCCTGGATTTATGAGTGGACAGAGGAATGGAAGTAGGCTCCACATTCGCAGAGCACTCCGCACCCCCTGTCCACCCGCCTCCAGCCAACCTCTTCTCCTTGGTCTTGTAGATGTTGGCCTGCATGATCAGCCACAGATCTACTTTGCAGGCTCATTCTGATGGTGAGCTCTCGGATGACTGGTTTTCTGAAGTCCTTTTTCACCAGTGCACCCATGTGAGATAGCCACAAACTGAACCAAACTGTTCATCGTACCATCTACACTATTATACACGGACTGCGAATGTCGTAAAAAGGAAGCGTATAAATGCACAGCATTGAAGATGTGGCAAGATCCTGGCTTTATTGACAGTTTTCTGCTACAGGGTTGGTAAATTTCCTTTTTGAAATGTTCATGTTAACGATTTTGTAACAGTCAGGTTTTAACAAGGGTGAGTCTGTCATGTTTCTCCTTACTAATGTTACCTTTAAGGCAAACTGGAGTCTATTTTTAAAAACAAAATTACAGCACTAGTGGATATGGAGTGGGGGAGTGCTTCAAGGAAGATTTTGTGTCTAAAGGTCAAATCCTGTACTCAGATGACTGGGTGAGTAAATATCGGACCGTTTGGCCCTCCGACAACAAGTCTTTCCAGAAAAACTCTAGGGAATTTGGTTCAAAGCATGGCATTGTGGACTGAGAACTGGCAGAAGGAGCCTAAACCAGGGAAAGAATACACTGCGGAGTGCTCGGTTGTGGGGAGTTGTCTACTAGGATATAACAGAGAGAGGAGTTCGGCTCCATCTTATTTTGAACAATTACTAAAGAGTTGGAGGGGGAGGCTAGAAGTGTGAACAGCATGTGAACCTGGAGGGGATGGGCTGGCGAATGCTCAAAGGGGACCGGCAGAGGGCAGGGATTTGCGTAGTAAACCCCATGAGGTTTATCTGACACATGAGAAATACCTCACGGCAGATAGTTAGGGTCTGACTGGTGCTGTGTGAGTCGAAGAGACTAGGACAGAGGGTCCCTAATGGACGCAAGATGTTGAGCAAGCCAGCCAGGCTGCATAGTCCCTCTGTGTGCCAGGGAGCAGGGAGGCACATTCCATCCCAGAGTTTTGCCTGGGGAAGTCCAGAGGTACCTGGCCCCTATGGCCCTAATCTTAGTCAAAGTGCCACAGAACCTTGAGAGCAAACAGGACCTAAGTCTTAAAAGTCTGAAGACCCCGACACCCCACCCCCAGTTAGCTGCTTAAAACTCAGGGTGTCTTCTTTTGAAGAATGAAGGGCTCAGATGATGAGCCTTAGGGCCCAGAGAATCCAGGCGTTGCATAACCGATGCGTAAGCTGTTAAATCGAACGTGCCTCCAGATTTTCTGAAGCCTGCAGAATCCTGAGGGTGTGGAGGAGCATGTGTTCAGTGGTCTCTGTAAAGTACAAACAGCACAGCCACTCTTCCAGCTGTAGGGTCGCCTCTGCCTCGGACACCTTCTCTGCAAACTTCAGCAGCAGCAGCACCCTTTTAATCTCCAGCCAGTTTCGGAGCAAGACGGGCGTGATTCGGTTCCTGGCAAAGAGCTCCTGGCGTGGCCCCCAGAGCAAGACCTGCAGCATGTTCTTTGCTTGTTCGATGGGCACGCTCCTGCAGGGATCTGTGTGAAGAAGCAGGGTGGCCAGCTGCTGGAGGCCCTGCGAATAGATGGACAGGGCTGGGATAGTAGGCAGGTCGCTGCTCCCGAGTCCAGAGGGCTTCTCCAAGGGGTTGGGCTGATGCAAGATTTCGTAGATCAAGGCGCCGACCTGGAACCCTTCTGCATTCTGGAGGTGAGCCACCGAGAGCCATTTGGGGGCCATGCTGACTCGGTCTGGATCTCGGGCCACAGAAGTCGATGTCTTCTTTCCTATAGCCTTGGAGAAGTTGCTGATGATCAGCCGTGGCAGTGACAGCTCTGCAGATGGAGCTTTGTCCTTCTGTCCCTGGGGAGATGGACACTGCACCAAGAGCAGGTTCTCCAAGCGAATGTCACAGTGAGCAACATTCTGCTGCTTGAGGTGCTCCAGCCCCGTGCACAACTGCAGGAGGAACAGGCAAGCCAGGCGTTCGTAGTGACCGGGCCTGGCGCTGTGGAGATCTTGAGATCCCTTCACAAGATCAGCCAGGGTTTGGTAAGGAACCTCAGGAGAGATGACCACCTGGGTAAGAGGAGGGGATGCACTGGTGGAAGTAGCTTCTTCATGTTCTCCAGGACAGAACTGGTCCAGCTTCGGAGGCCTTTCCACAGGCAGGAGATCCTTAGGAAGGGAATCAATGAAGTGGCCAAACACCTGCTGAATGTTGAAATGCGCCCCTAGAGACATCTGGACAGACAGACTGCAGGGATAGGACTTATGGACCTGTTAGGGCAAGAACATCAACACACAATTAGCTGGATGCGATAAAGAGAACAAAATCAATCCGTGCAGGCTAGAAACGTTCCAGGGTCACAGCAGCCAAGGCATTTGTTGTAGTCACTTAATACCGCTGTGTGACTGCCAGTTTGCTGCAGAATTTGGGGCAGATCTGCTGCACACATTGGAGACACCCTGGTGCACAAGTTAAGTCTGACATGCTGCATGGCATAGGAGGACTACGATGGGGTGACTCCTGTCTCTGGCTAGACAGGAAAAAATCCCAATTAGAGGCATGCATGCTCTGCAGCTGGGGCCAGTGATTAACTAATTGCCTCCTGGTCAGAAGGGCTGGGCTGGCTAAGGACCTGTTAGGCACCTGACCTGGGCCTTACATGATGCTAAGGTTGCTCAGTCAGTTCAGAGGAGGTAGAAGAGTTTCCTTTCTTTGGGAAAGGCTGGATTCCTCTGAGAGAGAAACACAGGGAGTAGATCAGGTTTCTGGGGATGCGAGCCTTGAGATAGGACCTAATCAGGCTAGAAATCAGGGAGGAGAACGCATACAGCAGCATAAGCCACTGTGGGGGAAGCCCGGAGCTACATACAGGGAGATCCCTAGGGGAAGCTGCTGAGGAGTCCCCGAGGAGGGGATGCAGTGAGGGAAACCCTGCTAAGATAAGAAACATCAGATGGAGCGTTTTGCAAGAGCAGGTTTGGCTCCTCTGGCGAAGGCCTTGAGGGGTAAGAATCAGTAAAAATGAAGTCTGAAAGGACAGGAATAGTTATTAGACCAGTACAGACAGGAGAAGCTGGGAGAACTAGGGAGAAGCTGGAGGTTTGGGAAGTAAAGGGGGAGGCTGTGTTAAGCACCACCTGTGGAAGAGGACTACAAGGGGGCTTAGGGGAAGGAAGCCTCCCAGAGAAGCAGCAGTGTGTCTGACGACTCAGATGTAGGTGCTTAACAGAGTTTCCCTGGTGGGGACTCCAGAGTAGAGGGTAGGCCTGGCTACCAGCCCCCAAGGAAGTGGCATACAAGCCCAGTGTAAGGAATATTGGGTGAGGCTGAAGTCTTGGCCCAAACGAAGGGCCAAGGAATAGCCCAAGAAGGGGAACCAAAGGTTCTTTTGTATGGATTTCCAGTTGGACCTTCTGGATGCCCTGGAAAGTTAAAGTTGTGTGTGACTTGGTGGAGGGCGAAGCCACAGAAAAGCCACGAGTAGCAGACAGCCAACGGGAGGTGCTGGAGCCAAGGTTAATGGTAATGTTACACCCTGATGCAAGGGGCCCCTCCAAGGGTCAGTGCGCCCTTCCCTGTGTCAGAGAGGCCTTCATCAACCACGAAAGATGTTTCCCTCTACTTCAGTGGTGATTCGAGTGCATTTGCATCCACTAACCTATCATTCAAATCCCTGCTCATGTCTCCCTTCTATGTGGATCCCTGGTCGAGCACTGCCCGCTAATAACGGTTAGATGGGACAAGGTGAGACAACGGCTCCTCATCTGCTCATCCCTCACCTAACAAACAAAAAATACACCCTGGGCACACAGGTAGTCTGCTAAGCCATGATGTGAGGGTTTGTCTACACTGGAATATAAGATGTGTGGCATGACCGTGGCTGTCCCAGGTCAGCTACCTGGCTCATAGGGCTCAGGATGTAGGGCTGTAATAAATGCAGTGTAGACATTTGCACTGCTCTGGGACCCTTCCCTCTTGGGGTCCCTGAGCTGGGATTCCAGCTTGACCCTGAACATCTACACAGAGATCTCACAGTCCTGCAGCCTGAGACCTAGGAGTTTGAGTCAGTTGACTCCTTAATTGCTGTGTAGACATACCCTTAGTGCTTTCTTCTCTGAGCTGAAAAGAGAAGAGGAAGGAAGGCCTATTGGGGGAGGGGACAGGTAGGGCAGATGAACCGAGTTCACTTCATTTCAGGGCTATGAACTTTTGGCATCAAGCACTGCAGCAGATTCAGAGGGTCTGATCTCTCCCCGGTGTAAGCCAATGTTGTTCCTCTGGGTGGGAACTTGGTGTGAAGCGGCTAAGTCAGATGACAGCAGGCAGGGTGCACGAGACCCAGCAGGGTGAAACTACGCCACAGGAGCTCTCATCTGCTGCTCCAGCCTGATACCCAGCCTGGGAGAGCGTGAGAGACACTTGGAAACAGGCAGGAAGGTTTCACGTTGGGCTGCTGCGAACTTGCGACTTGGCCAGTCTGTTGATTTCAGGTACCAAACCATGGGCTGATAGTCACCGACACCGAGCGTGAGGGAGGCTGTGCGCTGCCTTTCTCCGAGCTGCTGCCCCGCACCGTGAGTCCAGGCTGCTACCAACTTTTCGCACTCCGGGCTGCCCCTCGTTCGCAGGCTGGCCACGCTGCAAGCAGGATGTGTGATTGCAGGGTGCGTGGATCGCGCTGGCTTGCTAAAACTAGCAGGGTGGCTAATGACCAAGGTAGCGGCCCAATTACAGCCAGCTGGGACCCTGGGCATGTACGGGGGGCTATCTTGGGCCCCAACCTGTGTCACTGTGGCTACGCTGCTCTTGATGGTGCGAGCTCAGGCACACCTACTTGTGCTCCAGTCTCGCCTCCTAACTGCTGTGTAAACCTCCTCTAGCGATCCGTGCCCCAGGCTGCCATCCAGCACCTGCTGCCAGCTGATATCACTGCGGCCTGTCAGGCCAGGTTTTCAAGCTCAGCGCCCAGAATTGCAGCCAGATTTTCAAGGGACCGCCACACCCTGCGCACTGGCCCATCATCTGCAAAGTTCTGAATTGCAGCTCCCCTCAGCTAACCACCTAGCCCCCCGCTGTGCCCCACGTCTAGTTACCTTGGGGCCAGTCTCTGCTTCGCCTATGACCTGCCCTTACCCTGGGTGATGCTCACTCAGGCGGACGTGGAGCTGCAGTGGCGAGAGACCCAGCTCTCCCTCAGGCTGGCTGTAAGTGATAGAGCTTTTTTTTCCCCAGAGCTGGATCAGCCCGTCTTTGCTGTGCTGGGACCAACAAGCCAGACCCCTCTACTCCTCACCCTACCATGAGCTGATGCCCCTTGGAGGCCAAGAACAGCTGGATGGATCGCTTATCCCCCTCCAGCCCCTCTATACACGGATGCACGTGGCAATGTCTGCCAAGTGTGAGACCGTCTCACTTTCTAGCTGCTGTAGCCTGTGAAACCTGAGGAAGGGAGGAGAGGGTTAGGGTAGAGGGAAAAGAAATGAAAGTGGGCACAGGAAAGGGGAAGGGGAGGAGGAGCTGAAGCAAGCAAACAAGGGCAAGGAAGGGGGACGGGAGACATTTCCACTCATGGCATAGTCCCTCAGACCTGTGAGTTTTCCTTGGGCACCATTAAGCAACACATGCAACGATGGACAAGAAAAGTCTTTCGGGGGCTGAGGACTCAGGAGTTTGGGGATTTGTCCTTGCACCCTTTCACCTCTCGTTCAATCCAGCCCAGCCCAGTAGTAAATGAAAATGACCATGCATGCCTTACTCAGGTAAAACTGCTACTGGTGAAGGTGGAAGAAGCTAGCATTGCTGCCCGGCTGTCCGTATTCTGGAGTGCAGAGGCCTTTCCCAACCACCTTTACCCAGCAGTATGTCCTCGTTCATGTTCTGACACTGACAGTCGAGAACATCCGTCCACTCATTACGAGGGAAAAGCTTCCCTGGTTTTTATGATCCTTTTGAGAAACTTGTAACGAACCACTGATGCCTCCCAAAAAGCTCCCTGGAGCATCTGACTGGATCTTGCTGATCCAGCATGAGCTTCCGATGGCTTCAGCCCATCTTTTGTTCTCCCTCGCTAAGGGGGGTTGCATGAAAAGTGGATCTCGGTTTCTTAGCAGTTCGGCGACTCCTGCTGTTGAGTCTCCGCTCGGCAGTGACAAACCGCTGCTTGCCCCGTGGCAGCCGATTGCTGTGGCAATGCTGATGAAGTCATGAAAGAGGATTTTCCCCACGAAATCAAACAATAACCCTTTTACCCACTGATCGCAAAGTGCTTTCACTAGAGTTGGGGCAGTCTCATAACCTCCCTTTTAGAGAGGGGGAAACTAAGGCCTAGAGAGGCTGTGACTTGCTCAAGGTCACCTAGTGCATCCCACCCCAACACTCCTGATTCCTAGAGCGATGCCTAACCCAGCAGACTATGCCGCCTAATCCCAACCTCACTAGTAACGAGCAGCAGCGGACGCGCTCCTTAGGAGCGGAGATCTGTTTTTCCCTGATGTTCTCAGACTTTGGGGTGATCAGGGCTACAGGTGGCCTGCCCTGATTCAGGTCTTTTCCTATCTCTAACGTCTGTGGTTACCTTGGCAGCGAATATCTGCGGGGTTTGCTCAGAGGCACAGCAGACACGGTAATACCAGGCGTCTCCCGTTTCACAACATGGCTCCTTGTCTAAAAGCGTGAAATCTGCCCACTTCTTCTTGCCTGCAAGCTCTGCGCCCGTCAGCAGCTGCGCCTCCTCCTTGCCCTCCAGGATGTCCTGCACCCTTGCCGTGAGATGGAGCAAAGACGCTAGGTGGCACCGCATCACCTTCTCATAGACAATCGCGGTGTTCTCCAGGTCCTTGAAGAAATAGAGGAGTTCCCCATCGGGAGCGGTGAACATCAGATCTGCTGTGGTGATGGGCCTGGGGACAGCGTGAGTTTTACACAGGGCATCCCAGGGCTCAGATTCACCCAGGCTTTGGGATTTACACAAGTATCTTTTAGGGCTGCAGAAAGGGCTTTCCATTGACTCGGAGTAGCTGCGGATGCCTCCCTGGCAGTGCGTGGAGACTTCATGCAGGGTGTTGTGGACGTGCTGCGGTGGGGGGAAGTAGGAACTCTTGCAGGGGTAGTAATGACGAGTTTGCATCTCGGGCAAGGACCTGGTTCTGCTGAGCTGTTTTTTTGGCAGGGGTGGAGGGAGGGGGTCACCGCTGGCCTCAGAGAGGAGCCTTCCAGCTGACTCCCCTCGGCATGTCTTGTCTGGAACCAAATGTGCACGCATTTCTCCTGCAAGGGAAGGGAATAAGTTACTCGCTTATGCAGTGGCCACCTCCAACCTCAAGATGCTTCCCAGGTGCTCAATGAGTCTGCAAGCAACCACACGGGGCAGCATCTGTCTACCTCCCTGGCCTAGTCACCCTCTGTTCTGCCCCTGTCACCCAGCCCCACTATCTCCTTTACCTGGAAGCACCTACGGGCCTTCTTACATACTGCCCCTTCCATCCACCATGTGCCCTCCAGAGCAACTGGTGCCCTCG
>ML675700.1:5164632-5319126 GCA_007922155.1 Mesoclemmys tuberculata
AGGGGCATTTCTAGGGAGGGGGACTGAGAGGGGTCATGGCCAGGGGCAGGGGAGGATGGGACGACGCCTCTCAGCTTGTAGGATAGCGCATAGTTACTACCCACACGTTGTGTCCATGCGGACACCCAGTCAGCTGCGCTTGTCTCCAGTGGGGCTCAGCCCTACAAATCTGGGGGTTAATTTGCCCCCCTTGTTGTCCCACCAACCCCGGGGGAGCAATTATTGTTCACCGCTCTGCACATCTCCAGGTACGCGAGGTCTAACTCCCCCTGCTATGTCACCAGCCCCGGAGTGAGCTGTTCCCATGGAGGTCACGGAAATACGGACCAGGTACGCCCCTGGGATCGGACGAGCTCAGCAACGGTGGGCTGAAGGAAGAGGGAAGAAGTACAGCTGCCTGGGAGGCCGGATTGTTGAGTGCTCGGTGTAACCTTGATTTCAGTGGTTGTTGCAGTTCCCCTGTGCCTGACCCATGGGGGATACGGGGCACGTACAGGCTAAAGCCCTTTGGTTCAAACTGTAGCTGGGCATGTGTTTCTCACTGGAGGTCTCTGGTCCAATCTCTCCCCGCCATGGGGGCAAGGAGGGCAGCGTCAGGCACAGCTCACCCAGTGGGCCGTGCTCTTTTCAAAAACTGGCCCACAGGTGCCAGCTGCACCCAGCTTTGAGTCAGCGACGCGGCTGCCCGGTTTCCTCTGCGGTCTGCTGGAGGCCACTCACCTATGTTGCTGTAAATGAGAGTGCCCTGGGTGCCGTGCTGGGCGGCGCTGCCAGCCCCCGCGTCCTGCATTGGCGAGGGTGGGTCAGCCCAGCCAGGCGAGCTGAGATCGGAGCCGCACGCGTTGGTGCTGGAGCCATTCGTTCTTCCGGCTGGGATGAGCTCTCTGTAGGGAGGAAACGGGAGGGGGGTTAGGCCGAGCTCCCAGAGGCGTTTCCTCCATCCTCTGACAGCTCGAAAGAGAAACTTTCGAAAGAAAAGGGGACGTGGTGAGCCTTGCGGCCACACTGATGGCCCCCAATTTGCAAAGGGGCTGGGGCAGTGCTGGAAATTTGCTATCGTGGGTGCTGCTTCTTTCCAGCAGATGGCAGCATTGACGCTAATTCCACCTTCCTTTGCAGACTCTGCTGGAAGGGACAAGGCGGGAGACGGAAAATCTCTTGCTCCTAGACCTTAAGGTCACAAGGGACCATCACGCTCATCTAGGCTGACCTCCTGCACGTTGGGGGCTGCAGAACCTCCGCCCGGACCAGCTTGTGCTGGTGCAAGAGACAAGAGCTTCCGAGCTTGAGTGAGGGAGGTTTGGTCCAATAACCGATATTGCCCCACCCGCCTTCTCTGGCTAATATCTTGGGACCAGCGGGGCTCCAGCAACTCTATTTAAAGGCAAAGCCGCGCAGAGCTCTGGGGCTGCTGGGGACGTTCTTCTCAGCTTTTTGCCCTCTCAATAGGGTGCTGGTCCCATGCATTCAGCTCCATATTTCTGGTGCCTCCCCGGCCCCTCGCTGTGCGGGGGATGTTGAATCCAGAACATTTGCAGACCCTGGAAGGGTGACCTTTTTTTCTCCTGTACCCCCTCCCACGAAGGGTGGGTATCGCAGGCGGGGGGATTATACGGAAGGTGGAAACATGGGACGATCCAGTCACGTTCACACTGTTACAGCAGCACGTGAAGTCTGTGTGTGTGTGTACTTCTGCCACGGTAAGGTGGCCAAGGTAGGTTTGGAGCTGTAACTGAGGCCAGTCCTTCATCGGCCTCCCTATATGTGTGTCACCCTTATTAAATAGGTGATGGGATTCTGGGGAACAGAGTGATCTAGATGTCCCAACAAAATACTCAGGTTTGGAGGGGAACATGGCTATAAAAAAAATCAGACTGAGCGGGGATGGGGCCTTTTACAGCATGGGGTGGAGTGGGGAGAATAAGAGGAAGACGCGTTCTGGGCCGAGAGGCAAGCGTTTAGGTCAGACTCTTAAGGAAGTTGCTAAAGAGAGCCCCATAGAGGGGCCAGACCGCTTCCCAGGATCAGGCCCAGCGTCTCCAGTAGTTTCAGTTTTTAGCCCAACCCTGTTGTGCCTGTATTATGCAGGGTTTATTGGGTTTTGTTTGTTTTTAAACATACCCTAAATCCTGCAAACATTTCTCTACATCCACCTCCTGGCGAAGCCCATCAGGGATTTGGGCCCCCATGACTTTTTTTTAAAAAAAAAAGCACCTCATAACCTAAGAGTCTTTTAAATGAGTCGCTGTTTGACTCACGACTCACCAGGCCACCTCCAGGCCGTGCCCTGACTGCCTCAGTAATTGGCTTTCTACCAGGTAATAACGGCTGCTGCCCCGGAACTGCGTGAGCCTCTTGTGCAAACAGCTCCCAGAGGGGGAAGTTTCCAGAGAGAAATGCAAGTGAGCTGCTTTACTGGAGCAGGGGAAGTGTGGCCAGGGCTGTTAAACCACAGACGATGATGGGACTTTTAGCAGCCACCTGCTCCCCACAGGGCTAAGGCTCCCTTGCACATTAACCAGACTTAAAAAAATTCTGCGTCTGGGTAAAGAGGCGGGTGTCACGGTGAATGCGCGTTTTGGGGCATTTTGTCTAAAGGGGAGAGTATGGGACAGGGAGACAGTGACTTGAAGCATGATCTTGGAGAAGTCTCTTCTTCCCCTCCACACCCCCAAAAACATCTGTGAACCGGGGGGGTGTTGATCCTGCTCCACCGCCGGGGCGGCTCTTGTGAGAATTGCTGCAGGTCAGTCGAATGGCGTGGAAATGCAAAGCATTACCCGTGCATGCTCATGTTGGTCTGTGTGCCTGCCTGCCCGTGTGCGGACGAGTGCGTGGCCACGTACAGTGGTACGGCAGCCCTCATGGATTTGCAAATATGCATGCTTATCTCGGTGTAGAGGACACAGCTGTGCACACACCCACACCCGTGCTCTGTCCCTGCGTGCGGCCAGATTCCCTCTGCAAAATGTTTCTCTCCCATGTTAGCTGTGCGTGGCCTCCAGCAACTTCGCCCTTCACCTTTGTTTCATCCCAGATGTTTAACCTCCAGAGTTTGCTGAGCAGGACGCTCAGGGACTGGGGCAGCAGGGGAGAGTGCTGCCTGGGAAATACAGTATTAGCTAGGCAGATTCCTCGCGGGGGCTTTGCAGAAGCAGGCCAGCCTCAGAGCTTGGCTGCTGAGGGTTCTGCTGAAGACAGGAAACTGCGCCTCGTTTAAGGGGGTTGCCATCACCCCGGAAGCTAATAAGGAGCTCCCGTTGCTAAGTGCGGCTGCCACAGTTGTCCTGCAGGTTCATTCTGGGATGAAACTAGTGCCCCTGGAATCAAAAAGGACGTGGCCGTGATTTTTCAGTCTCCTAAAAGATTCTTAGGTCCCTCGTGTCCTGTCCATCAGCAACAGTGGACTCGGGCGGCAAAGCTGGGAAGGTCAATCCCAAAGGCTATTAGAACCGCTGCCGTTCAAACTAGAAGGTAGATCAGGGGCTTAGGGCTTAGTAATGAGTCTCTAGCTCGCTGATTTCAATCCAGGCTGAGCTGGCAGCATCCAAAGGTAGCAGCTGCTCGGAGAGCTCTATGCTGAGAGCGTGGTGGGTCGCACTCCAGCCCCCAAAGGACACGTGTCCGCATCCCAAGCCTGCCCTGCTAAAGTCAGCAGGTCTGACTCAGTGCCTAGACAGAGGGTTGCAGAGATCATGGCTAATACGCAGCCCAAAACGTCTGTAAGTGCCCTGATGCAAAAGGAGGAGAGTCGTCCCCTGCGTTCTTTTCTGGCCTCTGCCACTGACTAACTTTGTGATCCTCAGTAAGTCACTTAACCTCTATGGGCCTCAACTTCCCACTGTCTGGACAGTGAGATCAGTTAGCCTGTGGAACAGAACTGGAGCCAAGATCAGTGGTGTCCGTATGTGGGGTTCGGATTTGGTCCTTTATAGAGGGAGGCTCTTGTCATAACCTTTAGATAAAGGTTTGGGGCTGGAATATGGCAACCCCAAAGTTAAGGGATATTTGGGTCTGAGGCCATGCTTCACACCCATCTCTGGTCTTTTCCGTCTCTAACCCTATATGATTTCATTGTAAATAACTTTCTTCTCCCTTCTCTCTGCTATTATTAATTCACTGGGCACAAAGGCAGCGCTCAGGTGGAATTCTCAGGCCGTTGCAGTGCGGGAGATCAGACTAGATTATCATAATGGTCCCTTCTGGCCTTTAAAGTCTATCAATTAACTTCGGGACACAGCTGCTGGGAGATGCCAGGTCTAGGAAGCATTAAGTAGAATGGGAAAGCCTGTTACCTTTGTGTTTTCCCTGGAAGAGGCGGGGGCGCTGCTGTCTCAGATTCCGGCATGTCCTTCCTTCCCACAATCATCCTCGTGCTGAGTGGGTCTTCTCGTCGGCTAGCGCTTTGATTCCCATCATCTTCTCTTCCTGGGCCAGCCACTGCCTTGTGACTTGTTTGCTGGCGCAGCAGGAGAGGGGCTGTGCTGTCGACAGACATTGGGAGAGGAGGGCTTTGGAGCTGCCACAGCGCACTTGGTGCAGGGAGAGATCGCCCCGGTGGATGAGGCTGCTGTGGGGAAAGGGCTTGCACAATACTTTGTGTAGCCACGTCACCCTCAGGAGGATGTTCGTTCAAACTAAGTTTCAAAACCTCTTGCAGGGCTGGGGTTAAACTCCTCCTTGTCGTGTCACTCAAGGCAGTGGAATTACACCAGGGACAAATCTGTCCCCCCAGGTTTACATTTCCTTCCTTATCTGTGTTGCTCACAACACCTACAAGATTTTATAAAAGGAGAGCGTTACAAAGCTACTGAACAGTGGTGCCGTTTGTTTTCTGTTTGGCCTTTACCCAGTGTGGACGCTGGTCACTTTCCCTTTCTGATTCTTTCTCACTCGCCAGTCCCAGCACTGCAAGGAAAGGCTAAATGTTTTTTAATAGGTTTTAAAAAATTCTGCTTGTTTTTTCCTTATGTTATTAATACTGGGAATACTGAAAGGCCTGAAGAGGTAAAGGTGACTATGTGGGCCAAATAACCACCTGGGCTGTACCTGGAGGAGGAGCCAGGGTATAATGAGGGTTAATTAAAGCGGAAGTGCAGCTGGACATGGACAGGAGGGGTCTGGGTAAAGCCCAGTAGCTGAAAGTAGAAGGGGGCTGCAGAGAGACACTGCAATTGTTAAAATGACGAGAGTCCTGTAGCACTTTAAAGACTAACAAATTTAATTTCTGCAAGCATAAGCTTTCGTGGGCTGTAACCCACTTCATCAGATGCAAGGAATAGAAATCAGATAGAGGGTATATATACATCCAAGGGTAAGGAACAACAATGGGGAGGGTACGTATTAGCAAATTCCATTCAGTTAGAGTAGATGAGGCCTGTTCACAACCAGTGATTCGAAGGTGCGACTGTCTGAACAGTGGCATTTACTTCTTGCAATGAGAGAACCATTCCACATCCCCATTCAGACCCAGTCTGATTGTGTCAAGTTTGCGGATGAGTTCCAGCTCTGCAGTTTCTCACTGAAGTCTGTTTTTGAAGGTTTTTTTTTGTAGCAGTATGGCAACTTGCAAATCAGCTAGAGTGACCTGGGAGATTGAAGTGCTCTCCGACTGGTTTATGGAGGTTACCATTTTTGATGTTACTTTAGTAGTTTTTCCTTGGAAATACTTGGGAGGTGGGAAGTGCAAAGGCTTACCTGCAGACCTTTAAAGCTGTGCCCTGGGGAGGGGAAATTTACCTATTCCCAGGGTCAAAAGGCCCAGACAGCATAAAGGAGAAACTCCCAGCTAAGAGCTGTAATGAACTTGTGAACACAGAAAAGCTTCTGGGTGAGGTTGGAAGAACTGTTCCCCGGCCCGAGCCCTTGTTGGAGCAGGACACTCTCTGGAAAGTTTTTTAGCAGGCGTGTAGGCTCTTGCTTGGTGCAAGTCTGTTTTCTCTGTAATGCTTTTGCCCTAAGAATAAATGGGCTTGCTAAGAGAGGGCTGGTGCTAACTCGGCGGTGGCAGTTACACGCTTTGTTCAACCTCGCTGAGGAGTAAAGTAAAGCAGGCCTGCTGAAGTAGTCTTTCTGTGCTGGGCAAGTCAGCGAAGGCAAGGAGCTGCGCAGCCTGGATACATCGTCGTCAGGAGGGGAAGAGATGCAGGATCCCCCCAAAAGAGGTGACAGCTGGGGAGCCAGAAGCCTAGAGTGGGCGCCTTTGCTGCAGTGGCAGCGGGTTTTCCACGTCCCTGGGAATCGTCTCACACTGGACACCGCAGGAGGAAGAGCACAGTCTAAATGGGCCAGTTATCTTATCCTCTCTGGCAATTCCAGTGTGAACGTTGCTGCTCCACTTCTCAACTGCACACTGGTGCGGCCCAGCCCCGTGTCTGCTGCTCGCCGGGCCAGGCTGAGAGACTAAGAGGAAGGACGTTCAGCCGAGGGCAGTGGAGAACAGAATCGCACCGAGATACTGGCAGCTGGGCCAAACACATCCCTGGTGTTAGTGCCTCCAGGGGCGTCTGTGGTGTTACAGCGAGGGGGATTTGCCCTGGTCTTTTTGCACTGGAAGTTGATCTATCCCAGACCTGTTCTTGTATTGACTGTTGCTGGTAGACGCGATATACACCACAAACCGCCCCACAACCCACACAACAGCCACCTGGACATCAGCATCTCCTCACCTTGCTGGAGCGGTGAAGACTTACTCGGATAACAAACCACCACCCTCAATTTACAATGCTCGAGCATCCTGCACTCTGTGTGTTTGCTCGGATTTCCAAGATGGATGGAGCGGGGCGAGCCGAATGAATCACTCTGTGTAAATAATGAGGGGAACAGCACTTGCCAGGCTGTGGCCGATTTGTAAATTGGCAACAGCGTGAATGGCTGAGCTGCGGAATAATCTGTCACACAGTCAGATGTCCCTGTGCTGCTCTGATCTTCCTGGAGGATCTCTGTAGTCCTCTGCCCCAAAGGTACCAGCAAATGATTTCCTGATTAATGGGGACATACCTGCATTAAACAGCCTGATGAGACCCCCTGGGGCCTTAAATATTAATAGGTTTTAGGGACAGGCAGATTTGATTGGCCTGAAACAACTGAATTGTGATCCTTTGCCCCCAACTGTGGGCCAAGCACTCGACCCTTCTCCCCAGGCTGTAACTGAACCCTCGCCTCAATCTAAGGGTGCTCACAGAACCTTTGAAGTTCCAGGATGTTTGGATACCCAGTCCTCTCCTGCTCTAAGGGCGCAAAGGCGTGTCAGTATGAGGCAGTGCATTTCCTGACCGATTAGTACCCCTGCGGCAGAGGTGGAGAGCTGAGAGTGCTCAACACCTCAAAGGAGGATTGCATCCCTGCTCCAACAGAAAGCAGGCTGTATGTGAGAGCGGGGACTGCACACTATATCCAACCTGGAATATGAACATGCATGGAAATGGGGTGCTCTCCAGATGCTTGGGAAATTAATTTCAGGTTCAGTTAGTTCCTATTTCTGAGTCTGAAGCCAAACATTAGCTAGGAGAAAATCCAGAAGCCTTTCTTGCAGTATTTCCAGTGCAGGCCTTCTCCAAATACCACCATTGGTTTGATCTTGGATGTTTTTAAAGCGCCCATTAACGTAGCAGGGCTGATAGGACAGACACGGGCAAACTCAGTCCCGCTTTTTCAGTCGTCCTGCCTTCAGAGAGTGAGTGGTGTAACGTGGGCGAGGATCCGCTGCATTCTTCATACGTTACGGCTCCATGAATTGATGGCGAACGATCGGATTATACCCTTTGAAGTCAAAACAGTAACAAGAAAAGAAACGTATTTGCGAGAGCGTTTTCAAGTGTAAAACTCAACTCACCTGTAAGTATGGAGCCACGACCAGGGGACTCCAAAGCGAGCAGTTCCAACAGCCGTAGAACACAAAGGGCAGCAAGGGAACCCCATCTGCTAAACTTGCCTAGGACTGACTGGGCCGTGAGCAAGGAACTCCTCCCACACTTTTAGGGCAAGGCGAGTGAAGCGTGCACTAATGTTGTTCGTCGTGTCCTTGTGCTGGCTGCGGGTAAAGAGAGCACTTCTGTCTGCAGGTCTGTCAGTCCAGTACCTTCCATCAGCAATTCATTCATCAGAACAACAGAAAACAAATAATGAGCTTTTAAGACAGGCCGTGCCTACGTGCTGGGTTTTTTTTTTTTTTTTTACATTGCTGGCTCCCACTTCTGCCTGCCACATGGTGCACCTGAGCCCTGCTTAACGTTTTCAAATCAAAGCTGCGTCGATGCAGAGACAGACACACAGATTGCCCTGCAGACAGCCTCAATACAGGAATGTGGTGGCTATTTGACTAGACGAGCCCAAAGCAAATAGATGCATTTTCAGGGGCTGCTGGCTGTTGGCTTCCATCGTCCTGCGCAAGTACACGATCCACCTCCCGATGAGGTTAATGTGACTGTTTCCCTTTGCTTGAATGGGAGCTGGATTTGCCAATAAGAGAATGGTCGCTTACAGGTCTGCTTTGCAAGCTGATTCAAATGCTGTTTCTTGCTTTTTGAAGCATTTTCCCCCTGCAACATACCCACAGCTGTAGTTTGGCCTATTTATTTATTTGACTGACTAAGGTATTATATAACTAATCATAGAAGAGCAGTGAAACTTGGATTTATATTTCTCCCCAGACACGTCATCTGCAGCTATTATTGATGGTGTTCAGCTACATGGTCGGTGAATTTCCTTCTTTCTAATAAGTGTTTTATGTTAATCGCTATACAGCAAGCTGTTTTTAAATAAGACTGAATCCATCAGATTACTTCTTAATGTGTAATATTACCTTCAAGTTAAACTGGAGACCATTTAACAAAAATTACAATATTAGTGAGTGAAGGGAATGCAGTCCCACAAGGAGGTCAGAGCAAGAGGAGGCTAACTTTTGAAGAAATATTGACTGTAAATATTATAATGGATACCGCCAAGATTACAAAACCCAACATTCAAACAACAACGTTCCTTTAGTTTCTTAAACATTTTTTATGAAAATTCGAATCCACTTTTCTCACACATTCTGTTTTCCTGTTTACATTTCCCAACAGAAGTAGATGGACTAGAAACAGAAACCGAGCAGTTTCTCTTTCTCTGGTTCTCCTGCATTAGGCCGGTACTGTTGCCTTTGGGTTTTTAGCACTGCATGGAACTGCATTAAATTAAAGTGATCCAAGGTGAAGGATTTGAGAAAACATTCTATTCTTATGTGGTTTTGTAAAACTTTTTTTCCCCTTAACAAAATCTAAATTTAGGATCTAAATTCTGAACCCCAGTCCATTTCAATTGCTGCATCCTTGCTGGTAAGAGGCTCTGATTCAGCAAAGCGCTTAAGCACATGCTTAACTTTAAGAAAATTCAGGTCTTTTTCAGGTGGTGGGGGTTATACTATGGGCAGCTGTTTCTCATGCTGATTGAATGTTGTGATGGTGAAGGAGTTTATGGCGAGCTGATATTGTGTCATATCAATGTGAAAGAAAATATCATTGATTTATAAAATAACGGGTCCTCAGCTGGTATATATTGTCATTGTTCCATTCATGACACCAGTTGAGGATCTGCCTCTTTGAAAAACAATCTGTAGGCCAGCTGCAACAGTGACAAGAAAAGAGCACAGGCAGTATTGAAATGAAGCACATTTTCATTTCCATGCTCCTGCAGAAGAGGGTGAGACTGGGGAAAGGTTGTGAGTGAGCAGAACGCTAAGGGTCTGTCCAATGGCTGCTATTATCCTTGACAGATGCCATGGCACGGGGCAGGAGGTACAGTTGTTGAGCCAAAGGTTAAACACTAAATTCGTTTGTAAATTGGTCCAGTGTTAAATCACTCTGCCGAGTAACATCCCAAAATGTCAACTTGATCAACCTACTTCCATTGTGAAATACACACAGGAAAATGGACCGTGTCAGAAAAGCAAATTCGAATTTTGATAAAATTCTTTTAGTTTTTTAATAATCTAAAAGATCAGTTTTTCTTGGGCCTTTGGACACACTGAACAATTCTGTTGGAAGCATTTGTCCTCCCTGAGCATCTCCTCACTCCTCCACCACCTCCACAAACCTGTCAAGGTTGTCACCCTGCATTTCTTTGGTGACCCCTATTTTATATTTCTTAAACTGGTAAGTTTGGTCTAAGCCCCATTTGTGATCTGGTGCATCTCCACCAATAGGTCTTTTCTGTTTCTTCTCTTTCTGGACCCCACATTTGTGAAGTGACTCACGAGGGAGGATCCAGTTCCCCTGCTAGCTCTGGGACATCCATATCACAGGGTAAGGCATTGTAATAAAAAGCAAGCAATGAGAGTTAATCGCTATAGCAGTGTCCATCCATCCCTTGGAATGCCAAGGAATATCATAAAAGTAACTGGAATTTCAGTTCCATTTTATATTCCCAGGCCATTTTGGACACCGTTTGCTCCCTGAGCTAGGAGTGGCAAGAATAACATTACCTAGCATTTTTCATCAGTAGATCTCACACCAGACTCACTTGCTAATAGAAATGTTCCATTTTTGCTGGTGAAACTGTGCCTTGCCTGTTTGTTAGATTCACGATTTTAAAAGCCTACCTCTTTAACTGCAAATAAATAAACAGCAAACATTTGACAGCACTGGTGGCTTTGTGTGTATACAGACTCTAACATTATCTGAAAATTAATCTGGTGTACACTAGCACTTCAGGTAAAAGCTAAATTAGTTTGCAAATTGGTCCAGTGTTAAATCGCTTTGCAGCGTTAAATCCCAAAATGTCAGCTCCATGATAACACTCCAGTCACAGATGTAAACAGAAAATGAAAGGTGGCAGAACAATTCTGCTAACTGCCAATTTAAAGGGACACGATCACCTTGAACTAGAAGGTGCACAATTAAGGTCTACGCTAGAGGCTTGACTACACTTAAAAAGCTGTAGTGCATCAGTGAAGATTAAGACACTGCCTATGTCGATGGGAAGGGTTCTCTCATCCGCGTAGGTAATCCGTCTCCCTGAGAGACAACCCTAGCATTGTCCACGCCAGGGGTTAGGCTGGTTTAACTACGTCACTCAAGGGTGTGGATTTTTCACACCCCTGAGTGACACTTATCCCGACCTAATTTCCTAGTGTAGGCCAGGCTGTTGTCACTGTAGTAAGTGTCTGAAGGGGATCTTTCGGCGATGTAGTTGTTTCATCTTTCTCACTCTCCCAGAGGTAGCTAGCTCTTCTGCGCCCTCTCCACGGTTTCTGCACCGGGGCGTGGGTTGGCGTAGCTACATCTTTCAGCGATGTGACATTTTCACACCCTGGAGTAACATAGCTAGGTTGATCTAAGTTTTAGATGTAGTCCAGGCCTCAGACTTTTGTGTAGATCAAGCTCATTGCACACACCAGGAGCTCACTGTGTTATGGCATTTTCCCACAACCAGCCTCCAGTGTCCAATCTTCTCATCCCCCTTTATTCTAGGGACTCCCTGCAACCCCCCCCAATCTTCCCCTTGCCAGTGGTTCTGTGTTCCCCTTTCTCACCCACCATACCAGGGTTCCTCATTCTTCCCCCCCCTTGCCAGTGACTGTGTATTCCCCACTTCCACTTCATCCACGCCCCATGTTCCCCCAGTCCTGCCAGGGACTCTGTATGGTCCCCTTCCCCATATCACGTTCCTCCGACGTCTCTCCACCCAGGGTTGTGTGTGACCCCATACCAGGATTCCTCATGGTAGAGGTTCTGTGTGTACTCCCGTTCCTGCTTTCACCCCATTTCTTTCTCCCCATACAAGGGTTCCCCAATCTCTCCCCAACACCAGGGGTTCTGTGGGCCCCCCGTTCCTTTAACACATTCTAGGGTCCCCCATTTCCCACCCTTCCATGCCGGGGGCTATGTGTGACTGCTCCTCATCCTTTTTTCCCTCTTCTCACCCATGCCAGGTGTTCTCTCTATCCCGCATTTTCTCCTCCATGCCAGGGGCTGTGTGCACCCACTCTTCCCCCACCATTCTTCTTCCTTCTGGGAGATGAATCATTCACGGTGTCAACGCATTGAACTCTCTTGGGAGAATGAGCCGAGATAAGCTGGCGTATTGTTATGCTGGAAAGCATTAATGGATGCCATTCATCAGTTATTTGCTCTGTAGACAACTGCAGCAGTGTGCGAAGCTGTGGCTGGGCGACAGAGCTGTCAAGGACTTCATGTGTCCTCCTTTTGGTTTTTGATTTCACCCCCCCTCAAAATCAATGCGGTGCTGGCCACTGATGCCTAGAATATTCCCTGATATTTTTGAATTGATCAGATGTGATCTTCCAAAGTTATCCCCTAACAGAGAAAAGCCAGTGGAGTTAGTGTACAGCGTTTGCAAGCGTGGATAAAAAATCGTGCTTCTGAATCTTCATTTACCAAAAAAACCAGCGTTGTTCCAACAAAGGATCAAGCTTCGTGTAACTGAAATGAGAGAGACTTTCTCAATTTTTTTCAGGGCTGGAAGAAATGACGCCATCAGACACCATGACAGCATCAGAAGTTGAGTAATTGCTTCTGTTGTATTTACATCTTGAGGAATGATTTTTCACGGGGGATTGTTTAGCTGCAAGGACAAACAGAGAAGCGATGCCAGATGGGTGAAGAGCAGATTAAATATATTATACGCACACATTTTATGTAGATAGTACGTGTGTGACGTGGTAGAGAGGATGGCAGATGACAAAGTGAGTGTCCAGCAGTAAAGCTAGGTTTGATATGATTCTCTGTGTGAATTCTTATTCTGTTGAAGTCCATGGCAAAACTCTCATTGATTTCAGGGGTGCCAAGATACCCCTCTTTTTGGGGGGATTATTGATTAACAGAATGTAAGGGAACTTGGTTAAATAAATCTGATTTCAGCAGTACGGCCAGCTCAAAATGTGCAAAAACCATGAGTCAGGCCCACCAAAAATCATGAGACTGGCTTTAAAAGGTTATGTAAAAATAATAGATTTTGTGTTCCTTTTATTTGCCTTCTGCTTTTTGAGACTTTAGAGGGTACTGGGGTCACATTTGGAAGCTTTCTCCACAGCCACGAGGGCTAGAAACATACTTTTTCTTTAAGAAGGAAGGCTGAAATCATCACATATCCACTTGATTCCAGGAGCTGGGGCTTTAGGGAAAACAGTAATTATCATGACGAAATCATGAGCGTTGGCAACATGCTAGCCACGGCTCCCTGCTCTCCCCTGCCCCCAAATCAATGAGTCAGTCAACAGTAGGGTCCTAATACTGGCAAATGGACTGGCCTATCCCTTCCATTGAGGGAAATCTCATCTAAGGTGGACATGTCACATTGATTCCTCAGATTTTTCAGTTTTGTCACAGATCCTCCCTCCTGGGATTGGTTACAGGGGTCTCACTGGGACATGAGACCCTTGGCTTAGGACTTCTGGGTTAAATCAGTGATATCTGCTAGAAGAGGTTCCCCATCATGGGAGTGAGGTGAGATTGGTGCTGATCCTTCGCTCCTGTGGGAGTTTGTTCCACCAACGCTGCCTCGATTCCCCCCGCCTGGCCTGCATGTGAAATGCACAGGCTTAATATGTACCCCCACTACTCCTGTCAGCCGAGGAGCCAAGCAAAAGCCACCAGGAACAAAAAGCACCCACCTAAGAACATGCTTAATGTTAAATCCAAAGGGTTTTTACGTCTGGAAATGGCTGAGACCCTATAACCTTATCAGTGCTCCACACAGTGATCCACAGAGATCATGGGGTGGTGGCAGCAAACATTTATTCTGTGGTGGGTTTTGTTCTGGCCTGAACAATTCCTCCTTCCTGCCTCTGTTATAGACAGAGTCATACAATCAACCTCTGGCTGAGGCAAGGCTGTGTGAGCCTCAGAAAGGGACGGCTGGGTTTTTAACTGGATGAAGGCACAAACTGAGACACTTCCAGTGTGAGACAACTTCCTGAATGGGGCTTGGGAGAAAGCAGGGAGGACTGGGCTGGGGGTTAAAGCCAGCCAGGGTCTGTTTTAGAAGCGGTTGGGGGTCCAGGAGATGGGGGTGGCAGGCCGGAAAGGAGGTTCTGGAAGCATGTGGATGTGGGTCAGTTACAGACTGGCGGTAAGTCAGGGAATATCACAGGGGATGTCTGTACACTGCAGCTTGGGGTAGCCGCCTGCGTATGGACCCGGGCGTCAAGTGGGCTTGTAGTCAGGTGGCTAACGTGTGCTGCCACCCAGCCCGCAATGTCCACACTGCTATTTTTAGTTTGCCAGCTCGAGCAGAGCTAGCATGTGTCTGTCTACCTAGGCTGGGGGGGGGGAGGGAGGGGGACACGCACAGTGCCAGCTGTGGTGTAAACCTACCCATAGGGGCCTGGGGGGAGAGGGTAAAAAGGAGAGAGAGAGGGAGGGTTCTGGAAGGGTGGGGCAGTTTGGCAATGAATGCGGGAGATCCCAGGAGCCATGGCAGAGATGGGAAGTTAGTGGGGGGGGAGGAACAGGCACATAGTCAGCAATGTGTCAGTGACATGGGAGGAAGGAGAGATATTCTGGGAAGGCAGCGCTGTTAGGGAGGATGAGGCAGATGGGCCACGAGCCAGGGCTATCCCCGCGACATGGGAGTGGAAGGAGAGAGAGGGTGAAGCAGTTGGTGGCAATTAATTGGGAATATCAGAGGAAACTGCATGGGGGTGCAGAATATTCTGGAAAAGTCGGGGCGTTGAGGTCTTTCCACTAACTTTTTTGGGCTTTGGATCAGGTTGCTAGGGAGGAAATGCGGCCCTGACACCCCCAAATGTTCCAAACTCACCAAGAGTCAGGCCCCAAACAATCATGACTTAAACTCATGAGCCTAAAAATAAAATACAATTGGAATTCAGCTAACTGGCCGCCTTTCTGGCATGAGGACTCAGATTTCCAAGCTTTTCTCCCCAGCTGCAAGAGCTAAGGGGAAAAAAAAAGTCCTAAACATTTCGACTAATTTCATTGTGGCTTTTATTGTATTTGTATATATTTAATGTGTATATCATATATATTATATTTTAATATAATTACTCAAGATGAAATGAATTGAAATGATAAAGTCCAACTTGGAACGGTTTCCCCCGCAGAATCAGCAAATTTCCCGTGGAATGGAAATTCTGGTTCCCAACTAGCTCTTCTACCTGATTTTCCGTGGAAAAACAGTTTTCAGTGAAAAACTTCCACCTAGCCCTGATCTGTACACTGAGGATGCTTATGGGGTTACCACAGGCATTGCCATACCCAGAGCTTGATACATATCTTTACACACGTACCCCTTCCAGTTATTTAATTCTTGTAAGGAAATAGATTTGCCGTTGAAATAACATAGCAGAATTGGCCAGCAGATCCTGAAACACTTAAATTTAATAGTCTGTTTCAAGCTGGCAGGCTTTCTCAGAGCCCGGCTGCTGTCATGACACGTTCCAGCCTGTGGCGACTTTCAGCAGACTCTCTGCGGACTCGCAGCATTGGCAGAGCTGAGGTCTGTAATGACCTCTGGCACTGATGCCAATTCTTTTGTTTGCCCCTAGAAGAATCAAGTTTTCCCTTTTTGTTTCTTTTTTTTTTCAGTCTTCTGTGCCAACAGGTATCTTGGATGTTTCAGGCATAGCCAGTAAATCTCATTCATTTTCCACGTCAATATGTCCTCGTCTACACCCCGCGTTCCACAGACTACACACACACAATGCAATCTTGACTAGCCCAGATGGCCCCATGTCCCTATAACCTAAGAATCTTGTTGGGAAGCATTTCCATCTCTTCCTTTTGTGTTGGGTGCCTGACATCTGCTCTCAATCAGTGTCCTCCTCTCCCTCCAGGTGAGATCATTCACCCCGAGATTTCTGCACTCATCACGCTCACCTCAGCTAGTCTCTTTTGCTTCCTATCCTTCTGGCCATAGTAGGGGCTGACGGCTCTGATATGGGTTGGGTTTGGTCTCTTGTAATGCAGACAGAGCTGAGCCATACGCTTTTCATGTGTCAAGCCAGCTCTTGGTGCCTTAGATTGAAGGCAGGCTGCAGACATCCCCCTTTTGTCTCCCCCAGTCCCTGCTGAGACTGTTTGGGAGGTTTAAACTGCTGGAGAGAGCTCCTTGGATTGTCCCTCTGTCAACCTTCATTGTCACTGCTGCAAGCTAGGACTTACAAGAAGATGTTAGAGACCCTCTCAAAAGTACCTAGCTGCTGTGCGAGCACAGGACTGCCCTTCAATCCCTAAACCCTTCTCCACTCTCAATCATTCTTTGTAGAGAAACAATTTTGGATTGATTCATCAGTTCACATTTGTAAAACACCGACTTTATGGGGGGGGATGATTTCTTAGCTCATCGTTAGAGTATACGCAATGCTTAATTTTTGCCAAGGCTGAGCCCTGACACGTCTAGGTGTGGCAGTTCATAGCCCCGGCATCTCTGGCTTGCTGCATCAGTTATGAATATAAAGAAATGGCTTGAGCCTCGGCACTTCTTTCATTACAAATTAAGCACTGACTATAAGGTCTCAGGGGCAAGGACTGTCTTTGTTCTGTGTTTGAACAGCGCCTAGCATGATGGGGTCCGAGACTGGCACTTCTAAACACTCGGATAATACAAATTAATGAATAATAATGCAGTCAATTTCCCTTCAACCTATGCAGGGTTGTTCCCTATTTTCTTGTTACACATTTATTAGTTTTTGGTGCAGGCGAGTGTTAAATGTGCCACTTTGGGATCGTACCTTGAAAGCACTATTTTACAGGGCTCTCCACTGAGGGCCAAAAATATAGCTTGTAATACTTCGCACTTTTGTTTGGTAGCCACCACGGACTGACCTCATTAGCCCTGTTTTACAGATGGGGCAATTCAGATATACAGAAGTAAAGGAACTTGCCCAAGAAGTCAGGTATAGAAGCCAGTGATCTAGATTCCCAGACCTAGGAACACTAATTATGAACAATGCTCCTGCTGTACCTTTCCTGCAAAATTCTGCCGTGGGAAATGCTCAGTGTTATAATAACGGTTGATTCAGCATAATGATGTTTTCATTCGCACTGTCCATCCCTCTTTCCTGGCTCCCTTCGTATAGCCTTGTGCATCTGCTGTTGGAGAACCATGTCTTGCTCATTTTACACTGAGATGCTGTTCATTTGCTTTGGAATGTGGCTTCATAATTTCACTGTAAAAAACCAAAACGGGCTGAAGCCGTTTCTTTTTGTTTTCCTTTCCCCACCTCCAAATGGTTTGCAGCTAGAACTTAGGGCACTTAAATGTGCGTCGTGTTTTTACATTATACCCAAGACAATAAAACCGGAGTGTGAGCGAGGGGAATATAACCATGCTATCTGAGACATGTTTTAAGAGGGTTGTGTGTGTGGAGTAGGACTAACTGGAGGCTGCTGCAGAGAACCACATTTCACTTCAGGTCCCGTCGACGAAAGGTGATGTTGGCTAATTTGAATCTAGTCATTAAGACGTTTCAAAACACAGGGCCTGATTCATGGAGGGCAAAGCAGGGCAGGGCAAAACAGCTGCAAATGCAGCCAATCCAGTTTATGTAGGCAGAATCCCTGGGTCATGTACAGTGGGCATAGCATCTCTCTACATGCCTCTTGGCCCCAGGTGAGGGTTGTTCAGGGCTCCACTATATCTGACTGATCCCTAGCTGCTGTAATGGCTCTAGCTTTTACTGGGAACCAGTTAGGAAGCCATAAAAGTGGCATACGGCCACCTGGCCCCCAGCCCTAAAAGCTGTACTGGGTTGAATTTGGACGCAACTTGGTATTGGGGCCAAATAGCTTGCCAGACAAATCTGATTGCTTTGTTATGTCCCCCCCATAGAATTAAAAGAATTAGTGGGTGAGGGTAACAGAATGGATGTTTATATTTGGCTTTTAATAAAACATGATGCAGTGTCATAAAATCTTACTCTTCCCTTAACGCAAATCGACTTGGATCTGTGCATTGTCCTGTGGACTGGAAATTGGCAGACAGACTGTAATTGAAAAGGCAGCATATTGAACTGTGGGAGGCATCTTACAGGGGTGCTGCAGGGATTGATTTTATTTAGCACCTTCATTAATGATTTAGGAATGTGGGGGTTTAGTAGTGCATTCATTATATTTGCAACTTGGGAGGAGTTGCGAACTCTAGTGAAGGCAGAAAAGTGCCCAAAAGGAAGCACTATGTAAAAGTGTAGGTGGAAAATAACAAAAATGAAATGCCACTGGGGCAAATGCAAGCTTACACATAGGGGGAGTCTTTAATACTTATTAAATGGCTGGAGAAACGTAGAAGAGGATAAAGAAGAGCAAGTGAAACAGGAGTTTGCAGTTCAGTAGAGGAGTAAAAAAGGCCCATGCGGTTTTGGGCTCCATGGGCGGAAGCAGCATGCCATGGACAAGGCTGGCCCTAGTCAGCACTTGATATTCTTGTTATCTCAGCCAACAGGCGACTCTTCAAAATCAAAGATGAAGTCTTTGGCTTTGAGGACAGGTTTACCATGTTGCCAACCCAGGAGTTCCAAAGTCATTGGTCAGACCCCAGTAAATCACAGATTGGCCTAAAAATGAAGAGATTCTCCCACGGTGTCTCTGACAGGCCCAGTCCAACCAGCTTTTGCGCATGGATTGCCAGTAGGAAGCTTTTGGTCTTGATCCAAGAGCTCTCACAATAGAGGCCAAGGACTCTTTGCACGATGTGGTTTTGGAGGAGGTGCTCGCTGGTCTTTCTCCCTCACTCTTTGCCTTCCTGAGCCCTAGCACCCACTTATGCCCATCGCCATCACCCGCTGTGTGTGTGACATTTCTCACTAGTGTGAAAAAGTCACTCGTCTCCCCTCTGTGGCTCCCTGCCATGGCTCGGGAGGGGCAGGAGGGACATTACAACTTGTCACACGTGGAACTGCACAAAACTTCACTTCCCCCCCAAAGTCAATTGCTAGGGCCACCCCCTTCCCCCCAAAGTCAATCAGTGACCCCCGACTTCTTTTCTGGGCCTGCGCCATTGCCCCTGCTCTCCTGCGTCAGGCCCCAGGGAAAGCTTTCTTGCAGTGTCCGGGGGTTCCCCCTGCCCATATATGGGTTACCCGGATCCCCAGCCTCCTGTGGCCAGGGCTTTCCTGGCAGCTGTGCCTTTACAAGGCCAGGTCTAGAGCTCAGCTGGCTGCAGCAGCAGGGTGGGGGGAAACCATGTCACTTGTGATAGCGTCAGCAAAGCTGCCATTGGAACAGTGGGACAAGCTGAGTGTTGCCAGCTCTCATGGTTTTTAGTGTGTGTCTCATGATACTTGGTGGTTTTCTTAAAGGCCCCAGCTCCTGGAGCGTGTAAATACAGGAGAAGCTTAGCTTTCCTTTGAGTGTGACCCTAAAGGTTTAAAACCTGGCAGGCAAAACCCAAAGGTTTAAAATCCAAAAGCCCAGCTGTTCTTTTTCTTAAATATCAGCAACGAAAGCCTCAGGGTTTTCACGCCAAGCTCGTGATTTGTAGGGCCTGCCTCGTGATTTCTGAACGCTTGCAGTTGGCCATACTCAAAGTTGTCTCATCCACTCTTCACCTCCCCCATCACTGTCCCCAGGGCTGTGTTAGCAATCGGCCGGCAAGCAGCATGGAATCAGGTGGCAGGTGTAAAGCGAAAACTGCAGCTGCAACATCTTTCCTTGCTCTGAACCCCACAGGCTCGGGACGGTGCTTTTCTAGCTTCACCTTCAATTTCCCCTTATGTAATTTCCTCCCATCCCCGCTGGCTATCCCCCCATGCATCACACTGAACGATTCCTCTCCTGCCTTGATATCGCTACCTTTCTAGACGGTTGTCATGTGCCCCCGGCAGTCATCGCTAAGCCAACCAAGACATATTTAGCTCTTAATCTTCATGAATCAGCGCCTTCAGCCTCCGGGTCACTGTTGTTGCTCATCTCTGTACTGCCTCCAATTTGTCAATATCTTTCTGGTGATAAGGGGCCGTGTACAGAACACAGTGTACCAAAGCTGGTTGCTAATGGGCTCTCCGTTGACCTCAGTGGATTTACTCCTGGTTTACACCAGCAGAAGCGAGAAAGAGATTCCGGTTCTGTGTATCTGTGAGTCCACCCGTTTATCTCTTCTCCTCCAGTGGCTGCCACTCATTTACAATAGCAGGAATGAATGTGGCGGTCAATAGAGAATAACAATGAGCACTAGGGAGAGCGGAGACAGAGCAGCCCTTGGCAGAATTTCTTCTAGTACAGAGACAGAATGGGCCTGGAGGTTGCAGGCCTAGATATAGAGGCAGGGCTGGCCTGGGGGCGAGAGGGAGTGTGCTGTTGGCAGGAGAGGGGTGGCTGGAGCGATCTGTGCTCTGGCAGTCCTGGGTATCAGAGTAGCCCAAAGGCGTCAGCTCCCAGGGCAGCTCAGAATCCGGCTGGCACATTTATCTCCCTGGCTCTCTGGGCTGGGTCTTGGGGGCTGCACTTTGTGAGAGGTGTTGACCTGGGACGTGGCCGCAGGAGGAAAGAGTAACAGAGCTAAATACGTCTCCCTTGCTGTGGGGGTATACCACCCCTACGTTGCCTTGATGTCCGGGATGGAGAGTTACAACACCAAGCCCCGAGGACATAAGATTTAGATAAGACCGCCAGGTGTGGAGTAAGAGCTGGGCGAGGACAATGGGCGCCTCTTTATCTGGCTACTCCCATTGTGGATAGCCGGTAAACAGGATAATAAAGTAGGTGGTCGTGTAGGATGTCAGGTAACCTGTGAGAGTTAGGCTGTGCTCGTGCTCTGTGTATGCCTCTGGCCACTAACCAATCAATGGCTGCGTGGAGACAGAGTGACCAATATGCATGCTGTATGAAATGCTATATAAGATGGTATTCGCTTTGCAATAAAGGACTCTGCTTACAATCATATTGATCGTTGTGCTTTGTCCGGCCCGCATGTAAATAAAAAAACATGTTTTGTTTATGAACAAGACGCAACACCTTGCCTGAAGAGGGAGGTGGTGACATGGGTTCTGGGTGCCAGGATGTGACAAGGAGTGAGTGGAATTTCCTGGGGGCTCCAGGACAGCGGCACACTAGGGCGGATAGGCAGGCCCTGAATTTGGGCTGACCATCAGAAGATATTCGCACCTATCGGCGAGCTCTGTGGAGCCATGGAACAGTCTCCCAAGGGAAGTGGTGGGAGCCTCGTGGTTTAAAACTAGACTGGGCACGGCCTTGATGAATGCACTGTCGGGAGCCATCCTGCTCACGGGGAGGGGACGTGAGGCAGGATCTCGCCCATCATGATTCCAGGGACCCAGAAGGGTTGGCAGAGGGTCGATGGGGGTGGTGTGGCAGGAAGGGAACCGGGCCATGGGAGGCGTTCTCCTCTGCTGGCTCTGCCAGGCTGTCATGCTCATTGTCAGACTCTACCTCGGCTGGTCGCAGCATCGGAATTGCTTCAGGGCAGCGTGTGCCTCGTGACGGGCAGCTGCCCCCTCCTTACCATCAGCACGTGGCTCTGGAAAGCCGCTGCAGTGTGAGTGGGAGGGGGCCATCAGTCATTCACGGCTGGCTGGGGGCCTGGCGGAGGTGGGGGAAGCCCCCTCAGTTCTGTCAAACAATTTCTTCCCACCTTGCCTGCCTCTGCCCGGGCCCCTTTTCCCCCTCAGGGTTTTCTGTGCCAGCTGATTTCCTCTCTCCAGTCAGACCCCATGACCCCTCTCAGCTCTGCCTTCCTGGGATGCTGAGTGATGGGCAGCGAGGTGCAGCAGGATGGGGTGGAGGGCGAGGGAGTGTGGCGAGAGAAGCAGACAGTCTCATCGTCTCTCCATAAACACCTGCCTGGGCTCCGGCGTCCCAGAGCTTCAGCTGATAAACAAGATTGACAACGACCTTTCAAACGCTGCTCGCTCGCAGGCTGCCAGCTCTCAAGGCACTTCTCGCTTTTCATACTCCCCCTCTCTCCTCATTCAAATTCCTCCTTACAACATGTTCCCCTGGGATGCCAAGCGCTATTAGCCGCCCCGTTCCCTGGGAGGCGAGGGCTGAAATGCAGTTGTCAGCGGCAGCCTGTACACAGGCCTGTGAACCGGGAGGCCGGAATTCTACTCCCAGTTCTGCTGCTGGCTCACCTGACGACCACGGGCAAGTCACTTGCCTTCTCCGTGCCTCAGTTTCCCTATCTGTCCAACTGGATTCTTCGAGGGGAGCCACCCCCTAGCAGCAGAACACCTCCCACACATGACTGAATTTGTCCTGATGGGACGATGGCTGTTTTCACTTCACAGAGGAGAAGAGGAGGGACGTAAGAGTGATGACGTCCATATGGTAGTGCACTGATTTAGTAACAGAGCTGAGAATGGAGACCCCGATGACACAGCCCAGTGCACTTCAACCACAAGGTGACACTCACCCACTTTTTTAACGGTGCTTTGGGATGTTGGATGGTCAACACGGGGTGGATCAAAGCTCACTAACAAGAAACACGCACAACAAGTCAATGTATGCAATCTGCTCTCTGCAGAGACACCTTCACTGAGCAGTCGCCACTCCCATCCCAGTATCTCATCCCCCCCTTCCCACACCCACACCATGGTCTATTTTTGGGTGATTTCAAATCAATGGAGCTTGCAAGTCCCTCTGGGAACGTGGCTCACCTTGATCTGACTGAAGAGCTCCATACAGAGACACATGGCACAGTACAATCCTGAACTGGTAGCCGTTCTGATGGCATTGAAGAAAAACATTAGTAAGGCATTTAAATTATGTGGCTGTCCTCTGATACCACAGCTCTTGCCAGGAGCTCCTTTCTCACCCCCCAGACTCTTGGGATGTGCAGCTTCTACCTTACTCTTGGGAGGCTGATGCTCATAGATGGGTCATTAGCAGCAGAGATCAAATCTGAGAGCACTGGATCTTAAAGCATAAGTCACTCCTACCTGAGCTAAAGGGCCACCGATCTTAGTAGAGGCTGTAGCAGGCTCACCAACCTTTCTGCGGCTGGTCCAGAGGGGGATGGAGTCCCACACCTTGTGGGCCTGGCTTACACTTGTACACCAGGAGAGCTAGACACATTGTTCATAGCAAGTACCCCCCTGCCTAGCCTTGTCTCAGGCTAAGCTGGTCAGGAAACTTGCATCAAAATACATTTTTTTTTGCTGCAAAATGCTAATGCGTCAAAACTGGATCTTTTCACAGGAACACAGGGTTTTTGGCAAAAGCTTCCTCTGGTGCAGGATGGGAGAAAGACTCCAGCGTTGCCAAGAGCCTGGTGAGGAAGACACCCATGTTTAAGTCCCTGGTCTCACTCAGGCAGAGCCGGGAGTCAAACCCAGTTCTCCCACATCAGGGCGCTGACCAGCAGGCTATAGTGAGCTTTCCCCCTCGGGATTGTGGTGCTGTTTGGGGGAAGGGTTGAGAGCGGGCGTGCTTTGCCATTCTCTCTTTCTTTCTGTTGGGAAAATGAGGTTGCTTAGTTTTGGGTTTACTTGCAGGATTTCTTTAGTTTTAGCAACGTTTTGTCTGCCTTCCACTGGGCTAGTGGGTGCAGCTAGAACGCACGCTGCCGAGGGTGGGTGTATGTTTGTGGGTGAGGGGAGTTCTCGATAGTATTTTTGTGCCCTCCGTCCCAGCAGCCCCCTCCTTCTGGTCTCTCTGAGGCACCCCCTCTTGAGGTTGGCAGTGACTCTGAGTTTGAGAATGTGGGGGGGATGAGACAAACTCAAATTCTTTGGGTCCTGGACTCCTTGAGCAGAGAGACTATTGGTAAGTTTCTGGATGAGACTAAGTGGAAGGATGGAGTAGAAATGGCAGATTGGTTTCCTGACCTTAATCTGCTCTATTTTCTGCTCAGCATACGATGAGACGTGTTTGTGTCTGAGTTTGGCAGACAGAAGCAGTACAGATTAAAAAAACTGATGGCCAAGGTGCATGTCTCTTTAACCAGGGGGAATGTTGGGGATTCATGGAAATAGGCTTTATTGTGGTGGTTTTATTTGAGGTTTGGGGTTTTTTTCTGTCTGTCTTTTTCTTCTTTTTTCGGATGAGCATGGGTCTGTTGGATAATTTTGTATGTGGCTCTCTGCAGGTGAGTGGGTGAAGCAACATTACAAAAACGTATGGCTCTTTTTGCGTACCTGTCCCAGAAAAAGATGGACGTTTCATTTTTGCACGAGATACACAAAGATGCTGGCAATCAAACCCGCTGGCTGGCTGATGGCATAGAGGAGGCTTTTCTGAATCATGGTTCCACTGCAAACTGCAAGGTGAAGCCCAGTTTGGTGGTTGTACAGGAACGTTGCACGCCATTTATCGACAGTTTGAGCTTCTTTTGAGCAATTGCATCTTTTTGATTACTGTCCATGTTCCTATGACAGGGAGAGACAGGCTGCGGGCTGGTTTTTTCCCAGAGCTTGGGTGCTTTGTTAGCAAATTGTTTGACAAGTGGATATTTTGACAAGTGGATGAATGACTTTAATTGCGACTTGATGAGAGATTGGAGGGGAATCACCTAAAACTGCATCCCTTGTCTGCTCAGTGCCTTGTCATTCTTTTACAGGCTTTGTATGCATGACTGATATGTGGTGACATTTTTACCTTCATGTGAGGAAGTATACCTGGTTGAGAGCTAGCGCCAGCTCTTTCTCTGTGGCCCGTTTGGATTGCTTGTATGTTTTTACTCATACTTTGCCTCGTTTGCTTTCTAGTCGTACTGTCCTACTGGGATTTCAGATCATGTTTGGTCTTATTTATGCTGTCTCTTCCTTCTATGCAGGGTCGTCTCCATACTGGCATTTTAACACTCGCCTTTGACGCTTGAGGTAAATGTGCGCCAGGGTCTCCCTCATGCCGCAAAAGGGGCAGACATCTGGGCGAGGGGTGAACCGCGCCAAGAGCACACCCGTGCTTACGGCTCCATGAAGCCGCCAGTTGATGTCCACGGCGGGCCGGGGGGTCAGGATGGAGTAAAGACTGGTCCACTGGGGGTCCTCGCCCTCCACGGGTGGCAACAGGTCCCGCCATTTGGTGTCAGGGCGGGACACGAGGGTGAGGAAGTGAAGGGCGTGCAGCATTAGTGTGTAGAGGTGGTCCCTCGGCGCGGTTCAAAAGAGGACCAGCTGCTGGTCATGCAGCCGGCTCGGTGCGTGGGGAGAGGGCGGCCGAGGGAGCTCGCGGGGCCAGGGCCCAATGGAAAGCGCCGGAGGGCTGGGACTGAGGGGGAGTGCAGGGAGTGCCCTCTCGCAAGACACGCTCAAGGTAGACCCAAGCAACGGGGGGCAAGCCTGCCTCCACCTCCTGGAGTACGCACCAAGGGGTTTGAAGGGTGGAGAGCCCCATGCGCCGAGCCAGCGCCTGGGGATCCACCCAGTCCCCCCTCATCGTAGTCCAGGAGGTCCCCGATCTTGGTGACTCCTGTCAGGACCAACCTCTGTCGCACCGAGGGGGACTCCACCATCTGCACACGGAGTTGGGGGTTGTGTAGCAGGGGCTCTGTGAGAAGTTCCTCCCCCTCGGTGACCGCAAGGGGCCTGGAGGCTGAGACCAGGTCTGGAGGAGGTCCTGGTAGAAGACTGGCAGCTCGGAGAGCTAGCAGAGTGTGTGAGCAGGCAAGATGCTGTCCGAAACCAGGAGGGTTTAGGAGAAAGTGAAGAATGCTGCCTGAAGAGGGCAAAGGACCTTTCTCAGGCCTGAGGAAAAAGACCCTGCCATAAGGGGAAGATTGAACTGGACATTTGGTTCGGCACTACCACGCCCAGTGAGACTGTCAGGGGTCAAGAGCCTTCTCTGACAAGGAGGCCAGGAAGGGACCCTGTCCGAGCAGGGTCCAGTCATTAAGTCCAGGGGCACGGGTAAGTAACCCAGGGAAGCTAGCAGCTTTCCTGAAGCCACAGCACGAGGCTGCTAATTCTAGGGTCCCTGGGTTGGGTCCCGGAGTTGAGAGTGCGACCGGACTTCCCTTACACCCCACCGGCCATTCACTGGAGGGGCAAGAGCCCCAGTGAGGAGGCAAGGATCTGTGAGAACCAGAGACAGGAGCGGGAGCCAGCAGTGGCCGTTTTAAAGCAGCTGCACTACCCTTTCCCACCTCTTAAAGGTGGAAGAAACACCAGGGGGTGAAGCAGTTCCCTGACCTACTGCTCCAAGGAAGCGCTGGACCCACCGAGGGAGAGGAAGGAAGAGCCTTGCCACAATATCTCTATATACCAGGCTGTAAGGGGAATCAGATAGAGTTGCCCCCTGTCTGGGTTATTGTACGCTCTTTCTCTCAAGCCTCTGCCATGCATGTGTACCATTCTGGCCTTTCCCGGTTCCAGCTTGTACTCCGGGGGAAGTCTTTGCACGTGCTGACCATGCGACTGTGTTTATTACTTCTGATTGGGATGCCCAGGTTTTGACAACGTCAGCACTCCTTTGCACAGACTTCCTCTGCTCAGGGCGGGGGGGAGAGCGATGCACTCCTGCCGGGGGCCTGGGTGATCTCCCACCCCCTGACTTCGATGGGACGGCTGTTGTGGAACTGAACTGCCTTTATGGCGCTGGGAATCATGCTGGGACTGGAGGATATTTTGGGTCGGGATTGGAAAGGAGATGGAAAAGATGGAGGGGAAGTTGCAAAGGTGGATTTGCTGTTTGCCTGGCCTCTCCTTTTGGGGGCGGGTGTTAGTCATTGATAATGGAATTGCCTGTATGTTGTGGCATGGGCGTATTGTTTTGGATGCCCCTCTGATCTTTTTAGAAAAAGTTCAGAAGATTCTTTTGGACCTTTATTTTGACGTGTTTATCACTGACATAGTTCTCCTTTACCCTTTTCTTTGTGCTAGCTTTCAATCACCCCTTGGATGACCAGCCCTGCTGCTTAAGACCTAAGAGCAGAGCAGCAGCCACTGATGTTCGCACGCAAGCGCACCAGGTGGCCGTCTGCTCAGGCAGCGGGGTGTAGCTGATGGAACTTCGTGAGCTGCTCACCTTGCTCGCTGACCCTTCATACCTTCCTGGTTTCACTGCAGAGGCCCCAAATCACCTCACCACTGCTTTTCCGCTGCAGCTCTTGTTGAGCAAGGAGCATGCGTTAAGCATCCATCCTGGCCTCCACTGAGAGAAAAGGCCTAAAACATGACACCAGCACTCTAATTTCAAGGGACTCCTACCTCACTAGGGAAAAGCACTGGGGTGGGGAGAGAAGGAAGCAATTATGACCCTGTGCTACTGAACTAGAACACGGGGTGGCCATACCAGGTCAGACCGTTGCTCCCTAGCATCCAGTGTCCTGCCTCTAACAGTGGCTGGCAGCAGATGCTGCAAAGGAAGGTGTTTCTTCCCTGGAGAACAGTTATGAAAGAACCAACACAAAGGGGAAGTCAGTTAGTGGTTGGTTTATGCCTTGCTCATGCCAGGGTTGGGTTTTGGTTTGTGTTTGTTAGTTTGCTTTATCTGATATAACTGTGGTTTTGTCTGCATCCTCCTTTCGAACTGGCTGCACAATGGGAAGAAATATTAAAGAGTTTTTTGAAATACTGAAGCAGAAGTCCCCAAACTGTGAGGCACACTGCCTTAGGGCGGTGCCGAGGAATGTTTGGGGGGACGTGTCTGGGCTCAGCTAGTCCCCATGGGGAACAGGGAGAGAGTGCCTTTCCATCTCGCTCTGCCCCAAGCTCTGCTCCGGCCTTGCCCCTGGACCCTGGTTCCTGGCGTGGCCCCTGGTCTTGCTCCCTGCGCTTGGCTGAAGCCTTGGCCCCTTACCACTGTTCCTTGCTCAAGACCTGGCACCCCTGGCCTCTGAGGCCCTGTTTCCAGCCATGGACCCTAACCGTAGCCTCACTCCCCCCCCCCAGGTGTGGGGAGGGGGGCACAGACAGAGGTATGGGGGGCTATGACCTAAAAAGTGTGGGGACCACTGTACTAAAAACTTAAAGGTAACTTGCCCAACAATTGGCCTGATTGACAATAGTCCTACAGTCCCTTTGCACCACAGAGCAGTCACGTGGATGCCCCGGGAGCTTTCATAGAATCATGGAAGATGAGGGTTGGAAGGGACCTCAGGAGGTCACCTAGTCTCATCCCCTGCTCACAGCAGGACCAACTCTACCTAAACCATCCCAGCCAGGGCTTTGTCAAGCTGGGCCTCTAAAACCTCTAAGGATGGAGTTTCTACCACCTCCCTAGGTAACCCATGCCAGTGCTTCACCAGCCTCCTAGGGAAAAAGTTTTTCATAATATCCAACCTAAACCTCCCTCACTAAGACTTGAGACCATTGCTCCTTGTTCTGTCACTTGCCACCACTGAGAACAGCCTCGCTCCATCCTCCCTGGAACCCCCTTTCAGATAGTTGAAGGCTGCTATGAAATCCCCCCCTCACTCGTCTCTTCTGCAGACTAAAGAAGTCCTGTTCCCTCATCCTCTCCTCATAAGTCATGTGCTCCAGCCCCCTAACTATTTTCATTGTCCTCCACTGGACTCTCTCCAATTTGTCCACATCCTTTCTGTAGTGGGGGACCCAAAACTGGACACAATACTCCAGATGCGGCCTCACCAATGCTGAGTAAAGGGGAATAATCATTTCCCTTGATCTGCTGGCAATGCTCCTACTAATGCAGCCCAATATGCCATTAGCCTTCTTGGCAACCAGGGCACCCTGTTGCCTCATATCCAGCTTCTTATCCACTGTAACCCCCAGGTCTTTTCTGCAGAACTGCTGCCTAGCCAGTCCGTCCCCAGTCTGTAGCTATGCATGGGATTCTTCCGTCCTAAGCCCAGGACTCTGCACTTGTCCTTCTTGAACCTCAAGCCACCCCCTTTGATGGAGGCCCCTGTTCAAGGGGTACCCTTGGGTGGGCTGGGACAGGTGGGGAGAGAGTTGCTAGGGCGTCTTTATTCTGGGAGCCATTTCCCTCCGTCCTGGAGCCAATGATGAATCCCCTGTGAATTTTCATGAAGAAGGCCTGAGGGATTTTTTTCTGCTTGTTTTTACTTGAGAAATATCAGGGCTGTCAAAGTGCATTTTCTCTGGTTTGTAGGACTCCTTGGATGACTCAGGTGTCAGTTAGGGCCTTCCTCTGCTCTTAACTGAAGTTCAAGAAGTTTGAACTATGATAAAATCCTAGACAAAACCCCTCATGAAGTTGATGGGCATTACCCGTATCCTACCTCAAGAGAATCAAGCTGCTGAATGGTTCATAGGGGATGATCTAGAGAGATGGCCTGTGCTGAAGATACTGGGTTTCAAAACACAGTGAGCTGATCACTGGGAACTGGGCTGAGAACTGTCAATTCTTTCCACACAGGCCACCGACCGTATTGACATCAGTTTGTCACAGCTTTTGATGTCCTAGCTGGACTCAGACTGATCGCTAGAGGTGAAAGGCTCTACACCGTTCATTACTACTCCTCTAAGCTATACAGGCCCTGGATTCCAGGAACTGAAGCAGCAAACTTCTAGCTAACTGACTGCTTTTTAATTTATAAGGAAATTGGTTTTTCCCCCCAGCGGGAGATAAGATCTTTAAATGCGCCTGCTGGAAAATTGCATTTTCTAATTGTCTTATTTTTTTGGCAATTTTTTTTAGTCCTGTGCCACTGGAAAGCTCCTGTTTGGTGGAGATCAGTGGGTTATTTTTAGGATGGCTGCTCATTCTCATGGTTACGCTGAGCGATCATATTGCTTTGAGTGGGGAATGGAAGTTCTACGCGGGAATTAAAGGACCATTCGAAAGGGCAGTAAGTCTTGCTGATTTCATAGCAGGTTTGCAATTTGCTTGTGCAGGCCAGGCCCATCTGTTGGCTGCTCAGTTCCTCTTGTGTGGAAGGGGAAGTGGTGGTCTTGATCTACTTCCTAGTGGAACCTCGTTGATCTGAATGCCACAGTTCACACTGTGATCCAGATCCATAACTAGACTATGAGAGCGTGATCGGCTTTCTGTTGAGGCACTTAGACGCTATACTAATGGGGGAGTGGGAGAGAAAACTTAGATTGCGTGCACTTTGCAGCAGAACCCACGTCTTCGCTGGGTCTTTGTGCGGCACCTCCAGCAGTCCATTTTTAGTGACAGCTAGAGATCAGCCTGGATGTGACCCAGAACCTCCTCCAGAGTTGTAGGGACCAGGCTCATCATGTCCAACGATGCCATTTGACTCCTGGCAGATGTCTCTCACTGGAGGGGGGTTGGGGCTGCTTTCTTTCCAGTATTCCCTGTGACTGGGAGAGGGACCCTCCAATTGGGACTGATTGATTCCATGCCGTGGAAATATGCCATGCAGGATGTTAACTGGCCGGGGGGCCCGTGACATGTCGCTGCGTTCACAATGGTGCGTCATGACATGATTCTTTTTGATGCAATCTGACTGTTTCAGAAGGTTACCATCATGCTACGCTGCGTTGCCCTGATGTGGCCACATTTGTGACATTCAAATTTGGCTACTCAGCAGACAACGCCAATGACGAAGGGGACAGAGGAGAAGCTGTCACTTCATTTACAGTCACCAAACGCTCCCACCGTGACCTCATCTATCCCCTTGCTAGTCTCCCTTCCCAGGGGCCATAGAACATCTTGACCTGCAGTGAAAAAGGCCAGAGGGACTATGTGAAGGGACGATCCAGTCTGGATTTGGCCTGCCTATGGAGAAAGGCAAGAACTATTTGGAGGCAAGGAGCAGGGCTGCAGAGCTCTGAGAATAAAGATAGCATGCGGGGATATTCAAGCTGCCGCAGCGAGAGGGTGCGTGACTGCAAACCCACCCTGTCAGCTTGAAATCTATTGTCTGAGGGTGTACGCTAGCCCAGGTCTGGAGCTAAGTACCGTGTGTGGGGATGTCCTATTGCTTTGGTGTGAGGCTTCAGCTGAGATGAGAGAGAGACAAAGTATATAGAACTGTGTGTACAGCGAACGATTCTTCTCCAAGTGAATGGTCCCTGTGTGTATTCTACATGAGCACCCCGTGCACCTGAGCCTGGACTTTTTGGTAAGTGGTGTTCGCTGGCCCGCACGTGTGCCGTAGCTCTCCTCATGCTCTGAACCAAAGGTTCAGGAGGTTAATAGGGGGTGTGGGCTGACACCTCTCCCGTTCCTTCCTACCGCCGCATGGTCCGAGTTGGAATCTTTGGTGTCCTCAGCTCCTTTTTTCCTACTGCATCATTGCTGTAAGATATTGTACATAGTTAGTTTCTGTCGTTCTAGTAATCTTTATAGTATAGTCTGCATAGTATTGTTAGATAGTGTTTTCCCCCATGTTCTTCCCCACAAACAGACTTTTTCTCATGGAGGGGACGAATATGGGGAAGAACTCTATCTAACAATAGTGTGCAGATTATAGTCACCGGGGGCCTTTTTCCTCTGGAGAAGTCTGGGATTGTGCCCAGGGCTCTGGGGTTCAAAAATTGTGTTTCCTGCCTTCGCTCCTTTTCAGTGAGTTGCCTCTACTGCCTCTACGCTGCCTCTACTGCCTGGCTGAGGCTTATATTTCTGCCAAGTGCAGCCTCTACTCTTTTTGTTCCCCAAGAACTTGGGACGGCCTAGACCTGAGACTCGGAAAACAGCTCATGGGTAAAGCAATGAAGCCCCAGTCAGAGCCGGGCCAAGGATCCCCTCCCCATACATCAGCCCCAACAAGTGGACAGTGCCTCTCTGAGCACAAACTCAGGCATGGGGGCTAAGAATGTTAAGCCTAGGGAGGAGATTTCATGTGAGAGCAAAGGGCACTCTCGCCGACATAAAGACAATCCATCTTCATCTAAAACTGCTCCAAAGAGATCTCTCCCTGTCCCGTTGAAGTCGGGAGATGGTGCGCATGAGTGCTAAGGAAAAGGAAATGGAGATGTGGAAGGGAATGGATCTGACGGTTCCAACATCAGCACCGACGGTGAAAGCTCCTGGTGTTCCCATCCACTTGTAGATATGGGCGCCAACTTCCAGGGAAGTTCTGGTTCTGATCGCTCCGCCAATGGGCTCTCCTCCTACTCCAGAGCAATCAGAGACCCATGTCTCTCCAGAAGACATCTTTGCTCTTAGCCACATTCACCCCTTTTATTGGGACCTTTGGACTTGGGATAGTCACATGGGAGATCATATGGCACAAAGAGTCTGGATCCAATGGGAGTCCCGAATGCACATCACTTTCCTAGAGCTCTGGGCAGTTTGTCGAGCCTGCGTAACTCTTCTCCTACTCATCCAATCCAGACATGTTCGGAGAACATGAAAATGGCCTTTTATAAACAAGCAACCATCCTCCAGAACTGGTGCCCCACATAATCCAGTCAGCAGCATATTTATGAGGGGTGCAAAACTCCACAGCAGACTGTCTGAGGAGACGTTTTTCTGTGACTCACGAATAGGAGATTCACAATTCAGTTCTTGACGACATCTTTGCCCAGTGGGGAATGCTGGCCCTGGGACCTTTTCACCTCGTGGGCGCACAGGAAACTTCCTCGGTATTGCTCCAGAGCAGCCCTGGGCAAGCGCTTGATGTCAGATGCCCTGCTGGTGTCATGGAAGGGTCACTTGGGGTAGGCCTTCCTACCCATCGATACCACAGGTTGTACGAAAGATCCACCGAGACAGAGCTCGAGTCATTGTGCACAAGTGGCCAAGATAGCTCTGGTTTACGGATCTGCTGAAGCTCTCAGTTCACCCATCCATGGACATCCTCGCAATGCTGGAGCTTCTGACACAGCCCAATGGCAGGGTCAAGCATCCCCATCCCGAACTGCTGCCACTCAGCAGCTGGTATTTGGATGGTCATCAGAAATAGAGCACTTATGTTCTAAGGGGATGCTATCCATCCTTAATCAACACGGAAGAGACTCTATAAGAAGCTTTATCTCAGCAAAATGGAAGTGTATCTCCTCTTGGGTTCACCATCGCAATTTGTCTCTGGAATCTGCCAGGATCCCTGCTATCTTAGGGTATCTACTTGCCCTTAAGTCTTTGGGTCGCACACTCAGTTCTCTGCTAGTTTATTTAGCAGTGATCAGTGCTTTCCATCCACCAGTCGTCCAGTAGTCACCTACCTATCACAACTACATTTCTGAAGGGGATTCTCAGATTCGTTCCACCACTGGTGAAGTTTGCACCTTAGTGGGACCTCAGTTTTGTTTTATCGTGACCCACTAAACCCCCCTTTGCACCTCTAGCCTCATGCTCTCGGGCCATTCTGTACTTGCAGGGGTCCCTTCTAATAGCCATCACATCAGTGAGCTGGGAGCGCTCGTGGCAGACCCATCATAAAGAAAAGGTCCACCCTAGATTTTGTTCCTAAAGTAGTTTCTGAGTTTCATACACGCCAGGTAATCCACTTACCAGTATTTTTGCAAAACCGCATGCCTCAGCTGAAGAGAGACAACCGTATTTCTCTAGACATCTGAAGAGCTTTGGCCTCTTACCTGCAAAGAACAAAGGATGCTAGAAAGACACCTAAACTATTTGTTTCCATAGCAGAATGATCAAGGGGTCAAGCTATATTGGCGCAAGAACTTTCAGAAATGCATCTTGGGTTGTATTACCTTTTGTTACCACTACCTCATATTCCCTCTCCTGAAGTGGTGAGGATTCCTTCCATTAGAGGCAAGCTACTTTGGCTACATCTCTGAGAGACGTACCACTCCTAGAGATATGTAGGACAGCTACTTGGAGCTCTTTACATACTTCAGAAGACATTGCACTCTGGTCCAGTTGTCGACTGCGGATACAGCTGTGGGCTCAATGGTATCACAGTCAGTTATCCAGTCTGCGTCCTTGCACTCACCTTGCACCTTGATTACTGCTTGTTAATCTCCCACCGGGGGAATACACATAAAGACCATCTCTCAAAGGAGAAATGGAGTTACTTATCTGTAACTGTAGGTTCTTTGAGCTGGGTGGTCCCTCGGTGTATTCCACGACCCACCCTCTGCCCCCTCTACTGCGATTGTTTGAACTGCAGTAAGAATGGGAAACTGGAGCGGCGTCATCCTGCACCGCCTTTTATACCTTCGCCGGTTTGGAGAATGGGGAAAACTACGGTGCAAGGGTGCGCCAGCAGATGCAGCTCACAAAAAAGTCCAGACTCGGGTGCATGGTGTGCACGTCTAGCCCGGTGGGGAAGACAGATGGGACCACACATCCCAAAGAACCTTCAGTTATGGGTAAATAGCCTCCATCTCTCATCCTTACAAATACACAGCTACAGTACCTTAATGCCAAAGGATGGAGGGATGGATCTATCTATCTATCTATCTATCTATCTATGATCTTGATTTTGCGACAAGTACTCAAAAGCAGGCAGGCCATTCGTCCTGTTTTAAGCCTGCTTTTGTCTGCTTTGTCCTGTCCAGCACTGATGTAAAACTGGACGTTTTTTTTTCTGGTGTCATGCAGAGATGATGCCATTTTAAAGACCATGCTGCTCCACCCCCTACCCCCCCACGTTACACACAAGGTCCCATTGTCAGAGGCAGGGGCATGCATGCGAGGGTGGGCCCATACCATTCCAGGAAGTACCAGAACGTCCAGCATCCTGGAGACGCATTAGTGGCCACCCTCCACAAAAGTGGCGAAGCCTATAGTGATTTCTGCACCTCATCCCGATAACGTGTTGTTAACTTGCTGTGTGACTCGTACCACGTGTGGCTTTACACCTGACGCAGCACCAGGGCCCAGTGTCGCTCGTTCCACAGCAGACTTTTTACATGGCGCGGGGGAGTAGGCAGCTGGTAGTTTTGCCATCATCAGTTCCGCTTCTCCTCAGCCGAGGGCAGCTTTGCCATTAATTCGCATCACCTTTAGTTGCTACCGAGAGATTCGGTGGGTGCTTGGCTCTGTGGGGGGGCGGCAGGGATGGGACCTGTCCCCTTCCCCCCGTATTTCTTATTCCCCGTGTGATGCGCTGGCTGCTGGCCGCAGGCCCCGCGTGTCCCAATTTACTTCCTGCTCACCCCACAACTTCTGTGTGTTGGTGCCATGGCAAGGAGAATTGGGGGGTGGAGCAGGGGGGATGCAGAACACGTTCCTCTTCTTTCCTCCCTGCCCCTTCCCATGGGGAGACCCAGGAGGGAAGCGGGTGCTGGCGTCACCCTGACCCTGAAAACATGGAGAGATCTCAAGGCGGGGCCAGAGTTAAGGATCCCAGAGAAGGGTGTGGGCCCCTTTGGGCCGTGACGAAACACTCGTGCAGCTTGGCGAGGCGGGGTGCCAGGGGAGTGGGGACGCGAGCAGCAAGCGTGCTGGGGGTGTTTGTATGAACCCGCAAAGGCCTGGTTGGGGCTGAGAGGTGGGCTGGGATGACGGTGCATTGTGACACAGAATGGCCATCTTCTCCGCTCACCCTGACAATGTTGCCTAGGCATCTGTGTCTTCTCCCCCACTCCTGCCCCACCAGTCCCCCTTCTCTCCTGTCAAGTGAGCTGTTGAGCCCTTCCCCGATCTCCTTCATGCTGCCTCTGATCTCGCCTCCGCTCCCCCATTTGAGCTGGAGGGGGCGGGTGGGAGGAAGCCGCGTCAGAGCGCTGAAGCCGACGGCAGCGTCCAGGCCAGTCCCCCGTTATTTGCCAGGTCGCGTCGCTCCCCGTTCTGGTGCTCAGTGAACGAGCCCACGTCTCATGCAGGGGCCAGCCACGAGGGCGTATAATGGCCTGCTGCTTCCTCCCGGCTCAAGGAGACGTCCCTTGCGCTCAGCTGGCTTAGCCCTGTCCTTTCGGTGCAGAAGGCCCTGGGATGGATGTCTGCTGGCTCGATAGAGAGGCAGATGCTTTTCCCGGAACCAAGTGGCCCAGCCTTCCCGATGCGATGGAAGAGAGCAGCCCCCCCCCGGCCCTAGGAGTTCTCCGGGGTACTGCGGGGTGGTGAGTTCTTGCGCTGCCAGGAGCCTGTGGAGTCTCCCTCCATCCCATGCTCTCAGGTGACGTCAGCGTGCGAGGGCCACTGCGGCTGATGTCGCCTTGTACCCGAGTGTGGGAAGTGCTGAGCAACTCTGCGCCCATTGGCTCAGACCTCCCCCGATCAGGCCCACTGGGACAAAGAGCAAAGCTTGGCTCATGGTGCTGGGGGCACAAGAGGGCAGTGGGAGGCTGCGGCAAGGGAGCGTTGGGAGGGGAGGCCCATGGGGGCATGAGGGAGGTGGGGACAGGAGGCAGCCGGAGGGGGCAGGCACGGAAGGCAGGGGTCATGGATGTGTGGGAGCAGGGCTGGTGCATGGAGTGGGGCAGGTGCAACGTGGGGACAGTCCTGGGTGAACCTGTGCCTCCGCCCGTCCGTCTGCCACGAAACCAAGGGAGAACTGGCGCGTCTGAGGATGTGCAGCCGGGGCCGGTCCGGCAGCGCTGAGGACATGACGAGGTGCTGACAGCTCTTCCTTCAAGCAGACAGCGTGGGGAGCAGCAGAGGCTCCTTTGCTCCATCCGTCACTGCAGCGCGGCGGGAGAGGTGCAGGGAACGTGGGGGAGGCGCGGCAAACAGCATCTGCTCACTGGGCTGTGTCCCTGCCAGGGCCTGGCCTGCACCAGCTGGGGGCCACGATGGGGGCGCGTCCCCTCCCTTCTGCTACCCTTAGAGTAGCTGATGGGTTGGGGCAGTGACATGGATCTGCCAATTGTCCCTTCTCCCCTCCTTTGGCCTTATCACGTCGCCTCTGGGTTACAACCTCTTTGCATCGGGGAGTCGGATTCGTCTCTCTGCCTATGGCGGGCAGGGAAACGGCTGGAGTGACGCAGGCCTGCCATGAAACAGAACTGGGTTTGCTGCGCTTTGACGACTCCCCCCCCCCATGGACCCAGGCCTCGTTCTGAGCCAGCCGAAGCCCAGGTGCTCCTTCGAGTGGGTGCGGACATGGCTTGCACTCGGCTGTGCCCACACCCCGTGCGCTGCAGCCAGAGAACTTTGCTTAGCGGTCCCAGCCGGGCGGCGCATGTGCCCTCAAGCCTCTGCGTGGCCCCACCCAAGGCAGTTTGAGGGCACTACCCCTGATTCACCCTCCATCCCTTCTGCATCGGCATCTCTACTCACGGATGCTGGTGCAGAGGAACTGGGGGAGGAGGGTGTCAACCTGGGCTGGGTCCTGGCTTCCCGCAGAAACAGGCAAAAGCAGGGTGTAGTTTGTAATGAAAGGTGCCGGGGCTCATGCAATTTGTTTACATTCAGAACCGATGCAGCAAGAGGTGCCGGGGCTATGAACAGCCAAGCCTAGCGGTGCCATGGGTCAGCCCTGGCACAAATTAAGCACTGGACAAAACCTATCAGGTTCCAGCTGAATTTTGTATTGCACTTTTGGGGTGGTTAGAACTTGAAATCCAGAGTGAAACTCTCCCGGGGGGGGGGGATGAGCCCCACAACGCGACAAGGAAAAGAAACGTCCCTGTAGCCACTGAGAACCGAAACAGGCTCCGCGGGAAAACTTAGGCCACTGCTGTGTGTGCTGCCCACAAAGCTATTCAGCAACAGCATCTGGTCTTGCTTCCTGTCTGGCAGCTCGGTGACGGGGCACAATTGGGCCAGAGAGGGAGAGCAAATAGGATGATGCTTTCACTGATGGCCAGCCCTGCAAAGTCAACTTGGGCTGGGACAGCTACGCCGGGTTCATGGCTCGAGTGTCACCCGCTAGGGAAGGCTTGGTTACCGACCTCGGCAGATCTGGTAGGGGCAGAACTGGGGAAGGGCCATTTTGCACAATCACTTTTCAGAGTAGACCCACGCTTTCCCGTTACAATCTGGTGCCCTCCAGTAACTAGTCAGCGCTCCGGCAGGGCCAATGAACCAGGCTGTGTGAACGCAGGGGGCCGATGAGATCCCAAAGCACCCGGGTCACTCACCTGTGGATCTCTCGCTTGTTTAGATGGCGAAATTGAGCTGGGAGCGCCCCTGTGTGGCTGACTTTGGACACCACGCGGGTGACCAACTTGGTGTGAACTCCAGTCACACAGGGAAAGGTTATAGAGGGCGGCTTCCACCGATGGACTGGATGCTGCAGCATACGGCAGGGAGACAATGTGCGTCACGTTGCCCTGAGCTGGTGGCAGCAAGGTGGGATGCTGCCATGTAACGCAGGAAGAACGGGCACCCTCAAGCATGTTGCATGGCTTGGCCAAAGCAGGGCAAGCGGCTGCAGTGGCATGTAGTCCAGGATGCCTGCTGCAGTATCCGGGAACTTTCACTTCGCTTGTTGGAAAACAACCCCAGAACGCCTGGCCCAGGACCCCTGAACAGACTAACAGCTCCCCGCCCGTCCTTGTCAGTTTCTCTTCAATGTGGAACTTGTCAGAGGGTTCCTCGCTCCGATCTGCTACCTGAAGGAGATCCTCTCCCACGGGGAATGGCCACTCTGAGCAAGTGGGCCCTGCCTGCACCGCAGTGCTTGGACCAGATGGGGCTTGATCAGCGACCGAAAGCGAGGGAAAGAGCACAGCTGCAGGCTGGAAAAATGTGCGAAGGAATCAGCAGCAAGCTGGCTCGCCAGGGCCTTGGGCCCCCGGAGGTGCTTTAGCTGCGGCTGCAAGCTGAGGCAAGAGTCAGCACCGAAAAGCATAAGCGGTATGGTTTTGTGTGTGTGTGTGTGTGCATTCACGCCCTTTAGTAACCTCCCAATGTCCTTGCAAGTGGACGCGTAGCAGGATTAATTTGGCACCATGTTAAGGGTATATTTATAAATGCTCTGTTAATAATAGATGAACAGTGGTAGCAATTTGCCACCACATGTGCATTCATCATGTCTTAGTCATTAGTGTGCTATTTATTACCCTCCACAGGTTGTTTTAGCATCATCCATCTAGTATTTAAAAAAAAACCCCACATAATTGCTAGCAATTTATTAATCCACCATGAATATTAATAAACTGTCTATAAGTGCACCCTGACTATAAAGTGGGCCTGTTAACTCTTTCTTAAGCTCTGTGTTTTCCACCTGACAAGAATGACACATGCCAAGCTCACCTCACCACCTGAATGAGTGAAGTTCTCATGCTTCATTATTTGTTTGTTTCCAGCCAGCAGTGGACTTAAATCGGCAGATTTACTTAGAAGGGAATCTCTCTGAGGCAGGGACCATCGTTGTCTGGGTTTGCACAGCGCCTAGCACAATGGGGTCCTGGTTCATGACTGCGGCGCCTAGATGCTGCCACGGTGCCCATAATAATAAGCCAGAGCGTTTGAGCTGTCTTGCACTGGCGACAGTGTTTAGCAGCTGAATAATTGGATGTAAGCCTGGCAGTTCAGACGGGATGGACGTCTTGATCACGCAAGGTGGCAGACAGAGAGCCCGGGGGTGTGAGGACCTCCATGTATTTATGGAGCAGGGCCAGCAGCAGAACAAACTTCTGACCCCTCCCACTGAGGTCCAGGCCCGATGTACAGAGACAACCAGATCTCATTCCTGCTGAATCCTCAGCCTGCCGCTTGGGGCGCCGCTTGTGACATGGAGGCCTGGCCATGCGGAGCATCCCTGAGACCATCTCCTGGCTCTGGAGAGAGCCGGCGCAGAGCAAGCCTCTTCTCCAGTTGCCTCAGCTTGGTGACCCAGCAAAACACACGTGGCTGAATCGGGCTCTGCTTGGCTGCTTGCCAATAACGGACATTAGGCCTCAAAGGCCTCATCCCCATTGAAAGCAGTGGGAATGAGACATCTCAATGCCTCTCAGGATCTAGGCCCTAATGTTTCCGGTGTGGGTGCAGATCCTTCAGTCAGCTGGAGTGGTGTCAATCTGGAGTCACTCCGCTGGAGTCAGAGTATGTCTACACTGCATTCTAAGCCCAGCTCTTTGGGACCTGGGCTTTCAGTATTTCCAAGCTCGCACGGGAGCGTCTATACTGCACTGGAAACTTGGGTTTACAGTTGCTGGACCCGGGTCTCACGGCCAGGCTAACAGGTCCATGTTGTACTGCACAGCCCTTCTGACACGGGTCTGCGGCTTGAGCTGAGTCCAGACTACAACATGCTAGGGCTGGGACCTGAGTTAGAGTGGGACTTGGGCTCTGACCCTCCCCTCTAGCAGGGTCCCAGGACCCAGGTCTTGAATGCTTGCTGACCCGAGTCAGACTGATTTGTGTGTGGACGGAAGAGGGGCTTGGGCTTGAACCCGAGCTTAGTGTGCAGTGTACACTAAGGGGCTAATTCTCCCTTCATTTACACCAGCTTTAGACTGGAGCAAGTGTATGGAGTGCAGTGGACTGACTCCTGATTTCCAGAGCAAGAGAGGGCCAGCCTCAGATGAGTCTCTCGTGGTTCATGCTGGTGTACCCGAGGGCCGAATTCAGACCCTAACTTGGAAGCAGCTTGACTGGAAACGATCTTAAACCAAATCCGCTGGATCTTTAAAGCCTCGCGCTCTGGGGTGCTCAGGGCCTGGCTGGTTGCGGCTGCACCCCACTGCTCTGCTCTACAGGGCTTTCGTCATCGATTCTGCCTTTGCTCACGCTTTACTCAGCGTAGGGAGAGGGGAAAAAAAAACCACACGGGAAGCGTTGCTTTTCTCAGGTATATTTCTCATGCTTGTTACATATAAAACTGTGCATGTTCCATACGCACAAGCCCTTCCATAGGAACCAGCCGGGCACGCCCAGCGCCTAGGTTTGCATCCCTCCCGCCCGTAAATAACCCCCCCCGACACTGAACGCGGACTCACTAACTGCACGGAAAACATCACTTGGACTCCTGATTACAACACAGCATGCATAGCTCTCTGGGGCTGGGGGGGGGGGGGGCGGGTTAGCGTGCGGAAGGGCTGTGGGCTGGAGGGGAGGCTCGGTAATGGGGTAGGTGGAGAGGAAAAGCTTGCAGGTGGCTCCCAGGGCTGGCAGTCCAAGGGCAGACGTTTTGGCCGTTTCTGCAGTGGACAAATACACGTCCTACCGCTTCCCAGATGAAGGGGCAAAGGAAAGAGAAGCGAGCTGACATCAAAGGACGGGCGGATGGGCCTTGTGTAGGAGCTGAATGCCATAGCTTGGGGCTGTTTGGATCGGGTGTTCTCATGCGACCCTTGCAGAGAGGGCCTTAAGCCATGGTGGTTGGGAGCAGACCCTGCCAAATTCAGTGTGGGGTCAGCCCCAGTGTTCTGCTTATTGGGTCTGTCGCTGTGCCATGGGCATGTGGACGTCTGGGTGCTGTGGCCGGGTGTTAGCCATCGGGGAGTGGGTGGGAAGTGGTGGTGTGGCCAGGGGACCTGGGCTAGGAGCTCGCACTCACGGCGCTCGCCTGGGGCACATCTGACCTAAGCAGCGGCATAGCACCGCCCCTCCCACCCCCCCATCCTGCCGAGCGGGTCCCTACCTGCCCCAGGCGTGAGCCTAGCCCTCCCCACTGGTGTGTCAGGCCACACAGGGTCACGGCGCCTCACAAACCGGCCGCAATGGCCTCACAGCGTGAGCTTGCAGCCCGTGCCTGAGTAGGGGTGACGTGGCTCCATGGTGGTGGAGGGCGGCTGGTGGTAATTGGGGCAGATCCCCCTGACCACGCGTAGGGGTGGTTTGAACTAAAGAGCACCCACGTGTCTGTTTTACAAGGCAGTGGGGTCCCCCCCCCCGGCCGTGGCTGGGACCAGGGCAAGCCCCAGGGCGGGACGATTGCAAAGCACCAGATACGGAAGCGGAATGTTTAATTTCTACCTTGGTTAATCATCCGGCCCAGTCGGAAGGTGGAGCCTGCTCACCTTTGGGAGAGGCTTATGTCCTAGTCTCCGAGGGCTGCAGGCACTGGGGAAGGACGTGGACCCAGAGATCAGCTGCTGGGGCAATCCCCCCATCCCACCCTCGCTTTCGAGGTTCTTGCGTTGCCTGCCTGCCCAATAAATTGCTGCTTTGGGCTCGCTGCAGAGCTGGTTCCCCTTCCTGACCTTTCTCGCTGGGACAGCTCTTGGGAGCGAGGTGGAGGGGACAGAGGATTAGCCAGGCCAAGCAACTGGGAACACATCCTGACCGCGAGAGCTGCCGGACTCTGAGACAGGCTCCCGGGAGGGGGGAGTAGGGGGCCGCATATTGCTTGGGTCGCTTGAACCTGGGCTGGACAAAGCTCTGGAGCAGAGCCCAGGGCGCAGGAGAGCGCCTAGACGAGCTCTGATCTCAATGTGTCTTAGGACCCAGTCAGGCCGTTTGATTCTTTGACTCACCCTCAATGCCTGTGGTGACCCATTCGGGGTCCATAACCCCCTCGGCGTGGTCTACGTTCGTGGCCAGAGTCGCCCTTGCTGTAACTTCACTAGTGGATTTCGTCCGGGAAGGGATTTGACCCGGGTCTGTGAGGCTCTTTAGGATTAAATTGTCAACCCCCTTGTGCCCAAAACGCAGCCACAAACTAACATCTGTGCAGGGTCCCTGGACACGTGCAGGCGGGGTCTGCTTCCCGCCCTGCCCTGTGCCAGGTGTGCGAACCCCCTTGCCACCGTGGCTGGGCAGCATGGTCCGAGTTAGCCAGGAGGGCCACCTTCCCGGGCTTTGGACTCAAGGAAGCTGCTGTAGGGCCGGGGTGTGTGGCCCGGCTTATCCCTGCGGCAGCTGCCTGAGGCCACCGAGCACCAAAAGCACAGGAAGAAAGAGAAAACCCACAAGGATTTAGGAGAATGGGCCCCCCTCATTGAGAAAAAATACCGTGACAATAAAGGAGGTGGGCCTAGACAGCCCCGCCACCTGCCCCAGGGGAAAGGACATCAAGTGCGTCCACCTCAGCATCTGAGAGTTGTTTTAATCCGCCAGGGGAGCCACGAAACCTCCATCTCCCGTGTGAACCGTCTCAGAGCAAGTCAGTGACGGAGCCGAAGGCAGCCGCCAGCCTGGGCCGGTGGGGGTGGGAGATGTCAGGGGGAGGACACAGGATCCTGAGGTCCTTGGTGCAGAGCCTGGGGACAGGAACAGGCGTAAGTGCAGGAGCCGGGCTCGGTATGCCAAGCACGTGTGGTGATTTGCATGTAGCTTTATGCCTGCAATTTATCATGGGCTTTGTTACCACCTCCAGGAGCCGTTCGTGGGGCTGAAGGCAATGATAACGCCACTCATCATTTCAGCTCGTGGGCGGACGCGGTATCTTGCGGGGGCCTGTTGTTCTCTTCGTTTGCCCTTGAGGCACTGGCAAGCCAAGATCTTTGGTTTTCTCCAACAGCCGCTACAACATTCAGTCCAAAACAGACACGATGCTGCCTTTCCCAGAGACCCCGCAGAGGCGTCATTAGCCTGGGGTCCCAGGTGGAGAACTGACACGCACAGAGGGGAAATGGGGTCACCAAGGAACAGCCCTGGGGACCTGACTCCCAGCCCGCGTCATGGCTACTCATTCTGTCCTTAGGAATGGTTTGCACGTGTCCATACTGGTGAAAATGCTTGTGCATGATCTGCACACTGCACCGCACGTGTTCTCGGTCAGCAGGGCAGTCGTGCTGCACTAGCAGCAGCGGCGGGAGCTGAAATCCCCATTGAATGCACAGCTGGTGGCCCGCAGGCTGGCCCGCTGTGAAACTGCTGATGAAGCCTTGAAGGCGGGGAGGGGGAAGCGCCCGGCTTTGCAAATTTGCAAAGATCTGACCTGTTTATTCGTACATTTTCCAGAACATAAGGGGGAAATGACTTGCTTTAAAAACAAATGGAGAGCTCGGCTCCCGGGGCTCCCTGCCTGGCTGGGAAACAAAGCCAAAATGCTGCAAACTGAAAGCGATGAGTAACTCTCATGCCAGCGTGGGATTCTCGGCCCAAGCCTGCGTCGTCTGCTGCTGCTGGTACCGATGACTTCAACAGCAGCAGAATCAGGCCCGTCAGCTTTATCCACCCCTTGTTCCTCATTAGTAAGGGCACTTTCTTTGCATGCAGTGAGGACCTTTGCCTCCTGCTGCTCGTTTCCCCAGGTGACATGAGGATTCTCTGTCTGTGACAATCAGCATAATTTGCTGAGGGGTCTGTGATGCCACAGATGGAGGAGGCCCGGGACTTCCACAGGGTGATAAAGCCATCAGAGCGGATAAATATGTCTGATGCTCCATTTTGTGGCTGCTTAAGACTAGCACTGGCTGGAACTTTTCATCCAAAACATTTTTTGGGGGGGCGGGAAGCAGCTTTGGCAACACCAAAGATTGTTAGGGAAAAAAAAAAATTCAGAGCAAGTCAAACGGTTTCAACTTTTCAGTTCAAAACGATGCTTTTTGTTTTAAAACATCCTTAACGTTTATTATAAAAGGAAAAAAACAAAAAATCCAACCCCTCTCATCTCAGTTGAAATGAAATGTTTTGTTTTGACCAAAACGATTTTTTTTGGGGACTTCTCTTTTTGGTAACAATTTAAATTTTGTTGTTGTTTTTGGGTTGATTTGAAATTAATTCCCCCTCCCCCTCCCCATTATACAGACCTTCCAGTGAACCAAACCCCCCCATTATTTGCATAGCTCTGCTGAAGACTTCAGCTAGACCCAGCGTCTCCTACAGCAGACACCCAGACTTCTGTCACTAACGCTAAAAGCAAATCTCCATTAGCAGTACAGGGCCTATGACACTGGAGCGGTTTGGATTCCAGCCAGTACAGGACAGTGCTGCGCATGCGCATGCTAACCAGCATGTTAACGTTACAATGCCCTTGTCTTGGGCCTGCCCTCCGTGGCTCTCCAAGTGCTTTGCAAACAATAAAGCCTGTATTAAGCTTCACACAGCACCCTCGGGAGCTGGTCTATAAAGGACCATCATATCGAGGGTGCCGAATTAGACTTAATAAGCAGGGATTATTACAGATGAATAAAGTGAGGCACAGACAGGGGAACTGGGCCAACTCTCTCCCAACCGCGAGCCAACGCTCCCTCCCAAATGACTTTACAAGTCGAGCCAGCCAAATGCCATCAGTCTGTTTTTGCTGGCCACGTTTTGGGATGCGGAACGGTAGTCAGTGAGTGATAGCCAGCCGGCGCTGCATCACAAGAAACAACAAGGGACAGGGAAGATAATAAAAAGACATAGCCAGAAGGAGCACGTTCCTGCCTAAATAAGCTGGATGACTAACCGCACAGTAAAGAAATGTCGTCCCTTTAAACATGGCCTTGGGGGAAGAGCATCAGCCGTGTGCAGGCAAGGGACCTCATCAGCATCAGTCTGCAGGGAAGAAGATGGGAAGTTGTTAAACACCCACATCTGGGCAAATCCCAAATCTGGTTCACACCCACCTGAGCTAGTCACGTGCCTCCCCTCCCCTGGGTTCCTTTCCTCGACATATGGCAGCTCTTTGGCTGACACGACCAATGTTTTCACTTCAACTCAAACAGACGCTGCTTAATTTGTTAACAGAAAAATGTGGCACCAATGTATCATCAACAAGAATTATTTTTAGCTTCTGGGAAACACACACACAGGCCCTCCGGTCCCTCAGTGACTGCGGGCAGAAGGGTTAATTGAGGCGGCTGACGCTGCAGCCCTTTGCTGTGCTTAACAATTCTTCCCTCATTTCTCTGTGGGCTTGGGGGTGGGAGCGCGCCTTTGTTTTCAGAGTGTTTAAATATCTGTTTATTTTCAAACCTTGTTACAGCCCCACAGGCACAAGAACATCTGGCCCTGTTTTTCCACTGTCTCTGCGGTCTCTGAAAGCTCTGCAGAGCTAGCAAGCCAAAGGAATAGACCAGCTGGTGGGTTAAATGGCGAACACTTTGATAGAAGAACAGCTGGTTTTTGGGGTGACCCTTTCATTCCCTGGATCAGGCTTTCTGCATGGATCACGTTCTGACTGCATGGGTCCAGCTTTCTGTTTCAATAGGCCTGGCTCTTACACTCTGCAGAGGTCAGGACGCCTTTTTTTACACCAGTGGCTCCCTCTTTTCATAGGGCGTGCCCTCTGAGAAGGCCAGGGTCTCCAAACTGCCCTTGCGTGCACATTAGTGCAAGCACAATTCCACGGCTAATTTGTACATGCAGCTACCATGACAAGAGATGCAAGCTGGGTAACTGCACAATCAGTCGGGCAGTTAGCTGCGCCGCTGGACAAAACATTCCCTCTTGCACCCGGGACGGGCCACAGGGTCTCTGCCCCCCAACAGAATCAGAGCGTGGGGCTCCTAGCCGGCTGTATCTCCCTTACTGGGGAGCCAAAGCAGCTTCTCATCCCTACCTCCACTGCGTGCCCAACTCCCCTTCGCTGTCCTCTGGGAACAGCTCCGCCGAGCACAGGACTGAGGGATTCCTCCTTCCCTCCCCGGAGCAGTCTCTGCCAGCGGAGAAGTGGAGGAGGTGACTGACTCCATCGGTGGACAGGGGGCAGCTCCTCTCTGGCAGATCATTGCCACAGGGCTCTAAAGCACTGACTCTACTCCAGCCACTCGCTCTAGTTCACCAGAGCGGAGGCCAGGCGAAGCAGCGTCCACTGTACTTAGTGCTACGGTCTCTTCACTGGCCTGCCTTGCCTGCCAACGCCCGTCCCAGAGAAGAATCCGAGCCTGGAGAGGCCAGCAGTCGCGAGAGGCGCAGTTGATACGGGGTTGTTTTTTACTATGGAGGTTTCCTCTGTGCCTCTCAAGATGCCCCTTCCCCCTTAAGAGCTCCCCGCCACTTGCCAACATGGCAAAATTTGTTGCCATGCTGTCTTTGAGGCAGGTAGCCGCTGCGAGCCTGATGTAGCCTGCGAGAGCATTAGCATGATCTTACACGTACAAGAGGGCTGGCTAAGCACATACTGGGGGGGATCTGAGCCTGGCTATTGCTAACGCGTGGCATCTCCTGTTTCTGCTTCCTACACTAGAGCCCACCACCATCATCCTGGTCTCTGGCTTCTAATGCCTGTGTGCTTTGGTGAAATACCGCTCAGCGTTAGCGGGGGTGGCATTAAGGTGTGTACAGAACCGTACGTCTGGGTGGGACTGTCAGCTGGGGTTATTATTGCTTATGCAAGAGGGTCCCTCCCTGGGCCATCAGGGTTTACAAACGTCAGACGCTGCCCCTTATTCAAAAATGCTAAAAGGAACTCTTCAAGAGAACAGCTTGATCGAGCTGCCCAGGCCGGTTGGAGCGTGCCCTGGGGCAGCCGTGATCCGCCCTCACGCTGCTGTGCGGGCGTCCTTTGTTGCACAGGAAGACTTCGGTAGGAAATTCATTAAAAAAAACCCAAAAGAACTTAAAAACGAACCATAAACCAAACAACCACCGAGAAAAGGGTTCCAGCTCATCTCGTAAAAAAGGAAGCAGGCGCGCCGGGCCCTAACACGGCTTGCCTCATGGTCTGAGAAATGCATAGTTGATACAAAAGAACATTAGCTACGTTGGGAGGCCCTGCACGGCAAGGGGTGTGCACGCCTCCCTGACCTCTCCTGCCCTCTGGGATCTTGGGGGCGAGCCGGGGGGTCTCACAGCTCAAGGAAGGTGGGGTGTGCTCAGAAACGGGAATAAGCTACTGGCAGGTATCTGGGGCCATTTCTGGTGGGTTTCCAGTGATACCTCTGCTCAGTTCAGTTGTATGGCAAGGCCGATGAGGAAAACCATTCGCTCCTCCAAGTCACCTCCAAGCCCTTGTGGTTGAACTGAGCCGGCATTCCAGCCAGGTCCCTTCGCAAGTTTTACCGCCTTGATTCTCAGGGGAATGAAGCCACCTGACGAAACCAAGTGGTCGCTTGGAAAACAAAGAAAGGACGCGCCGACCCTAAGCCCTGCCCTTGGAGGGCCACGTTTGGCCACAGGCACTTGACTAGCAACCACCCTCCCCATCAGGATGCTTAGATCATCTTCATGTTGAACTTCCGGGCACCGCCCTGCCCGGCAGTGGTGGTGGGGCCATCGACTTTGCGGAAGGAGTATTCCACGGTGAAGTTGTTCTTGTGCTGGCCCCGTCCCCGGCTCCACACGAAGAGGAGCAGGAAACAGAAGAGCACCACCCCGAGGAAGGTGATACAGCCCATGGCTGTGGAGACCAGGATGGTCTTGAGGTCCAATGTAAACTTTAAGAAGACTTGTGTGTCGTTGTGGAAGGTGTCGTTGAACTCGCTGAGGTACAAGGTCCGGTTTGCATAAAGGGAGCCGTCCACCGGATGCCCCTTGACCGTCAAGGTGGCAAAGTATGTGTCATTGCCCCCAGCGTTGCTAGCGATGCAAATATAGGTGCCACTGTCTTGGACCTGGGCGAAGCGGATTTCTAATGTGCCCCCGGGCAGGACGGTGGCTCGCCCGGCACTCTTGGTGGTGATCATCCTGTGCTGAGGGGAGACCCAGATGATGGCAGGAACGGGCTCTCCGTCTGCACGGCAGAGGAAGGAGACGGACTGCCCTTCGCGGGCTGTGATGTGCTGCAACTTGCGGTCCCTGATTTTGGGCTTTTGGCAGGTGAAGTACTCGAAAAGGATGGAGTCCGGGAAGTCACGCAGGGCGTTGCCTTGGATCTCAGGTGGCGAGGAGCACACAGGCTGCTGCCCGTCGAAGTTGAGCGTCTTGCGGCGCTGTAGGATCCAGAGGAGGCGGCAGTCGCAGGCCAGCGGGTTCCTGTCCACACGCAGCGTCTCCAGCGTGTTCACGGAATGGAAGGTGCTCTCCTCCAGGGTGGAGAGGAAATTGTTGGAGAGGTTGAGGAGGCGGATTTGCCTCAAACCAGAGAACGCTTGAGGCTCCACTGAGACCAAGAGGGCGCCCACCATGTGGAGCTCTCGCAGCCTGATGAGGTCCTTGAAGGATCCTTTGGGCACAGTGCTGATGGGGTTATAAGACAAATTCAGGTACATGAGGAACACCAGGTTCCTCAAGGCGGCCGCGGGCACGGCCGTGATGTTGGTGTAGGTGATGGAAAGCGACGTGAGGTTGAGGCCCTGGAAGCCGGTGGGTGAGATATCCTCCAGCAGGGGCCAGTTGTCGATCTCAAGCTGCAGGAGATTGTAGAGTTTTTTGAAGTTCTGATCTTCCACCGCGGAGATGCTGAGGTGTCGGAGCCGCAGGACCTCCAGGTTTTGGAGGTAGGAGAGGGATTCGGCCGAGATGGCCGTCAGGTTGCATTTCTCTATGGTCAGCTGCTCCAGGCCTAGCAGGCCAGAGAAAGCCCTTTGGGAGATGTACACCAGATCATTGTCTCCTACCTCCAGGTTCTTCAGGTTTCTCAGGTCCTGGAACATGTAGTCCAGCAGGATTACTATTTTGTTCTCGCTGATGTCCAGGAGGGTGAGATTGGTTAGCTTGGTGAAGACCCCCGGGGGGATCAACTTGAGCAGGTTGCCTCGGAGCCGCAAGATCTGAAGGTTAAACAGGCTGCCGAAGGCTCCGGGCTCCACATTGGTGATGATGTTCTCGCTTAAATCGAGATCCTCCAGCAAAGGGTACGGGGACAGGTCCCCCGGGTTCAGGCAGCGGATGCGGTTCTTGCTGAGCTCCAAGATCTTGGTCTCAGTGGGGATCCCCTCGGGGATGGAGGTGAGGCGCTTGCGATGACACACCACGGACTTGATCTGCGGCGCGCACTCGCAGCGAGCGGGGCAGGCCGCCACGCGGGCTGTGCTCAGAAGAATCAAATGGAGGCCCAGGACTGGAAGCCAACATGTCATTGTGTAGCGCATGATCTTATGGTCGCACTACCATTCTCCCAAGCACCTGGAAGAGAAAGACACAGGCAGTGTTAACCAACTGAACCCATGAGATGCTAGCGAGGGCCTGTGATGCTCCAAGCCCAGCTGCCAGACAGCTTTGCACATTGTTGGACTGTGACAACACTTAGTAGCTCTCGCTCAAGGCCTTCAGATGCTCCCCTCGCCACACTATCAAGAGGCCAAAAGGGAAAATAACAATACTTAGCACGCACTTGATGAATTCAAAGCTCTACGCAAATGTGAATTAAATAAGCCTGACAACCCCGCTGTGAACTATCAGGACCATTTTGAAGCTGGGGAAACTGAGGCACCGGGCTGGGACATGCCTTCCAAAAGGCCACGCAGCAAATGCAAGATTAGAACTCAGGACCATCTGTCCCCCCGCCAAGTCTACACAAATTCCTCAGTATGATCTCACTGCGTCTGGCGGGACTGGCTGCTAAGCTCTGGTATAAATCAGAATCATTGTTGAGTTAATGGAGTAACTCAGGTTTCATACTGGTGTAACGGAGAGCAGAGGCTGGCCCTGAATGGGGTGTGACCCAAGCCCCTTTTCTCAAGATCCCCTTTGGGATAAGACCTCGTAGACACACATGTTGCACTGGGTTAGAAAAACGGCGTGCTGTTAACCCAGTGTAACTTTGAGGGTGGACGTTCTTATACCAGTTTTAACGGCGGTTAATTTCAGAAGGGCAAGCTAAACTGATGCAAGTCCCACGTGAGGGTCCACATACTAAGTTGCACCAGGGTACCCCCCCATGGGGTTAACATCACACCTTCAGTTAAACTGATGCAACTTCTGTGTGCGTAGACTGGGCGTATATATTTTCAGAGGCACACATTTGGGTCTGTGGCCTGGGCCACACTTAAAAGCTGGGGCAACGTAGCTACGGTGCTTATAGGTCACGATTCACATCCCTGAGCGCCGTAACTATGCTGACATAACCCCTGGTGTAGATGCAGCTAGGTCAACAGAAGAAGTTTTCTGTTGCTCTAGCTATTACCACTCAGAGAAGTGGCTTATCTAGAGTGACAGAAACCCCCCTTCCATCACAAGGAGAAGTGGCCACTATATTGTGATGCTGCAACGCCCATAGAGTAGACACAGCCTGTGATTATCTTAACCCAGAGGCAGCGAATGAGCACGCGTGCAAGTTGTAACTGCTGCAATGGTGCACTGAATGGCTCTGCCCTACCATCCCAGCCTGGTCCCACAGGACTCCCATTGGGATGTCATCCTGTCCTGCCGGGTGTCCGCCGGGGGTGCGTGTGATACCCTGCCGGCACAGCACGCTTGCGGTGGTTGCACGTACTGGAGGCTCATCCAATCCGTGGCACAGGCTATTCGCCCAGCGCAGCTCAGCGGCGTCCTTGTCGGCGTTTGGATTAGGAAATCTGCAGATTGCATAATTCATTCTTTGTAGATTATAGATTAATACCGACCTCTGAACCACATTATAATGCACAGGCCTTAGCCTCCTCCATCCCTCCTCCAGCTGATGAAACGTTGTCCTCGTTTTGGAGGGATTAGCATTTTTCATCAACTTTTCTCTGCGCTCCCCTGAACTTGCTCTCTCTAATGCCCCTTTTTTTTCCCTTGGGGTCTTTCTCCTTCCCTTGCTTTCAGATGACAATAAATCCTTTGCCCTTTCTCTGCCCACTTCCATCTGACTCTAATTACATTAAACACCCTGGGCAGGTGTTGTTAGCCCCATTTTACAGCCAGGCGAAGTGAGGTGCAGAGAGTCACCAAAGGAGACATCAAGGCTTTGGCTACACTACAGAAATTTGTCGACATAAGAGATGTTGGCTTTCAGCCACCACTGTAGTTTCAGCAACCTAAGGGGAGGTGTGGGGCTCTGTGGGCTGCCCTCCTGACTCCCTGATACCAGCCGGGGCAGCCACTTCCCTGGTCCCAACCCTGGGCTGCAGCTGCCCGTGTCCCACCAGGTCCCGGCATGCAGCCAGGAGCTGGACTCCAGCAACCCGCGTCCTGCCCGGTCCCAGCCTGTGTCCCGGGGAGCTGGGCTCCAGCCACCCACATCCCAGCTGGGAGCTGAGAACCAGCCGCCCTAGACTTCTCAGGCAACCTCCCTGGCTTCCTTGTCGCCAGCAGAGCGGTGAAATTGTCAAGAATGACAGCCCCTCCGCTGCTATAAGGGGACGCAGTGTCTACAGAGACACTGCGTCACCCTAGCGCTCCCAACAAAAACACTGCACCTCTCGTCAAGGTGCTTTTATTTTGTGGCGAAAACATGGCCGTTTTGTCGGTGGCGGAGAGGGGGTGACTGTAGTGTGTACCGCAGCACTGTTTTGTCGACAAAAGCTGACTTTTTGTTGACAAAACTCTCTAGTATAGGGACAGGCGTATAGCACAGCAGTCTGCCACCGTCTGTCGCTCACCACTAGGCTACGCTTCCTCCTTTGTTCATAAAATACATTTTAGTGCTCACTAGCACATCCTTTGTTGGACAGGCATCACTGTCCCCTTGGATCACCAGAGCAGGAGTTTGTTAAGCAGGGGCTGGGTGGGCAGGCATACCTGAGGGTTGATCTGGGGCTCTGGCCCATTACCTGATGGGTTTGCCTGATGGTGCGATGTTGAGAAGTGCTGTTGTACGGGCAAGTTTTGTGCTGATGAGCCTAATTTTACATTGGCGCAGAATTAATTATAATATAATATAATATAATATAATATAATATAATATAATTATTATATTATATTATATTATTGTGCTAGGTGCTGTACAAACACAGTACCAAAAGACAGTCCCCGTCTTAGGCAGTTGATAATCAAAGCTGTTTACAATCTATTTATCGTTAGGGTCAATGTTCCTGGCAGCCCAGTGCTGGGAAAAGCTCACTGAATACCTAAAATGGACACGAGAGCAGGCTGGGCGTCCGTGTGTCAGGGTTCATGTTGCATACCCTCTCCGCAGCAAGGGGCTCTCCCAAAAGCCATGTTGCCTGGAGCAGCTGGGAGTGTGTGAGGTCCAGCCTGACGCTCCAGATTCTCTCCCCATCCTCTCAAGGGAGACCTGACGGCCCCACTCACTCCTTTCTCAGCTGACATTTGCCTGATGAGCCTGGATGCTTGGTTTACTTCTGGTGTCTCTTCCAGTCATTTCCTATTACCAGGCCCGCCTTCTCCAACAGGCTGGCGCTGCTCCAGCTGACGGGCCTTTAACGAGCCGTCCCCTCGCTGCCTTGTGACGTTTCAATTTGCCAGCTGTTGGCACCGCACCATTTGATCCAGGCAGCATTTAGCTCCCGAGGCCGACGTGAGCGCACAGCAGCACATCCTTGTCCTGGGATCTGCCGCACAGCACAGCCGGGCTGACGCCAGCCACCGCAGCAAATGGGACCTGCAGCTCAGTGGGGTCATTTGCTCAGTGTGCGTGGCGATGGGCAGGTGTGCTATTGTGCAACCCTTCCTACACGACTGCACTAGGAGGAGGATGAGAAAACGGCGTATAGGTGTCTGATCCTTCTGCTTTGTGAGTCAGTGGTTTGTGGGTGGCTACAAGGTAATTTTAGGCATCCCTGGGCCAGGCAGCCTCTCATGTAGCCTTTAGGGCCCAGATCCTCAAAGACATTTAGGTGCATAATTTCCAATGAAACCAGTGGGCGTTTGGTTCCTAAAGACCTTTGAGGAGCTTGGCTTACAAAACTAACTGGGGCCTGATCCCACAGCAGGTCCTGGATCCGGCTCCTGGACCCAGTGCCCTGACACCCGTAGGACTATGCGTGCTCTGCTCTAGGGGATTCTGATGCAGGAGGCAGGACTCTGTTGGGCAAAGACCTTTTTTCTCTTAGGGTAATAAAAAGATGCAAACATGGTAGTTCCCTTCCAGGCCATTGGGGGCTGCGTTGGTACTAAAAGCAGTCCACAGAATCTCTGGATTTCAGCAGTTGCTAACAGGAATTATATCAACTGCCCTACAGCCTTTTAGCTGAGCACCGCAACGTGCTCTGTGGACCATTAACGATTAAACCCCAGACCGGCCCCATCATCCCAGCAGGAAGGTCAGTATTTCTAACCTCGTTTTACAGCTGGGGAAACTGAGGCACAAGGCAGGGAGTTGACTTATCCCAGGCGACGCAGAGAGGAATGATCAGACCTGGGAACAGAGTCCTGAATTCCAAGCCCCTGCTCTCACGACCCTTCGTTCTGTATGGCAGTGCCATCTGTTTAGAGAGCTGGCTGGCTGGAAGGCTCCACCCGGTCTACACTAGAGGTGGGCCCATAACTGCGCCCCGGGTCTGTCTGGCCCGACTGTGAGCGGAACAGGGTCACAGCAAGGGCCATGTCTTGCTGTTGGAGGGTGAAGAGGCAGTTTCATAATGCGGCAATCTGGGCGGTCACAAGGGACAGCGTCTGGGCTTCACCCAGGCCGAGCTGTGCTGACTATACCGGGGATGGAGCTGGCCTGCTAAGTCCCACGGGCATTGCAAGGGATTGAAGTAAATTTGGGTTAAAAAGCAGACACCGCTCGGCAGTCACGAGGGGCAGTGGCGTGTTGAGCGTTTGAGGACACTGGTAGCTGATGGAGAGAGCACGGGGAACCCCCCGGGAGACATGCTTGCTTACAGCTCGTGGTATATGCTCCAGCCTCAACCCAGGTCCATCTAATGCAGGGGTGTCCAATCTTTTAGATTTCCTGGGCCACATTGGAAAAAGACGAGTTGTTTTGGGCCGCACATATATCTGATGAGGGAAAAAAAATGGCACAAATTCTCTACAAATTAAGCAGATTGCCTTATTATTGCCTTATTATTTGTCTCGACAAAAAAGTAGTCATCTGTCCATTTTTCATGTTAAAATTGTATTTGTAGTCGCAATTTTATAAAGTTTGTAAGTTTACAATTTTTTGTTGGGCCACATTCATAACGGACCTGGGCCGCATGCGGCCCGCAGGCCGTGGGTTGGACATGTCTGATCTAATGGTTCCCAGAGGGTCTCTGAGCTCTAAACTGGCTCCGGTGTGGGGGAAATCTGGAGTCAATCCTTGGTCCTGATGGAAAATGAGGTGAAGCATCAAGAGTTGTGTTGTGTGATGCAGCTTTCAGGGTTGCTAGAACCTGAATCTCAAAATGTGGCTTCAGGGGTGTTATGAGAATGTTCGTTCTCTGCTCTGGTTTGGGTCCTGGCTAGGGTTTGGGTCCTGGCTGCCTCATCTGCCTGTCTCCCAGCACGTCGTAACAACATCCAGTCTCCTAAGGGTTCATCTGTCGGAGGGAAAGAACGCTGAGCGTCGTGGAGTCAAGACAGTGCAAAAGATGCGTGTTAAAATCATGTCTCCAGGACACACGCTTTTACAGACCCTCATTGCACAGCTCAGCGCTGAGCTACGCTGCGTTTACACGGGCGCAAATGGGAGCAGACTCTCACCCTACAGCTGAATTCAATGCAAAGATTTCACCTATTTTCCCTCTGTGTGAAATGAGTTTTGGAGGCAGCGGGGGTCAGGCCGGTTCCTGGGGACCAAGCGTCTATGGGTAGCATTGTCAAAAGCATCTATGTGAGTTAGGAGCTGAAGGGACTTAGGCTCCTAACTGCCACTTTTGGGGCCTAAATCCCAGAATCAGGCCCCACTGGGATTCACAAAAGCGCTGCTTAGCTGCAGGCACCAAAACTTGCTTGGCACCTAAATTTTTGCAGTAAAAGTTCCCTTAGCGCCTATGTATCTGCCTGTGAGCACGTTCCCTGCAGCCCCCTGCCAGGGGCGGATGCCCAAGGCCTAGAGCGTCTCACTAAAACCACTTCCGCCCCTGGCACTAACTGGCCCTTGCAGCCAATCCCAGTGAGGTCAAGGTGGGTCTGGCCTCTGGGCACTGACCGGCTCCTCCACCCTGGTCATGGTCCCTCTGGAGCAGGAGTGAAGCACAAACGCTCAGCTGCATCCGGTGCCGATCCACAGCGGCTGTCACTCCAACGCCTCTCACCAGCACTGCAAGTGGCTACTTTAGAGGCAGCTGCTGGGGGAACTGGAAAGCAGTGGTATCTATTCTGCATTTTATGCAATTGCTGAGGGGGGAGAAATGCCATCCATCCAGCGCGGGTGTATAAGAAGCTTTGCATTTAAAACCTCCGCTTTGCCTCCTTACCGGTGAACAAAGTACGCAAGGTGGGGGCGGGCAAGCTGGGAACATGAGCACTGGCAGCTAGTGCCAACTGCAAAGCTGCCTGCTTTGCTAGCCGCGTAATAGGCAATTATCTATTACAGCAGAGCTGCGGCTGGTGCACCATAGCACGGTGCCTTCTGGCTATTGGCCTGTGCTCACGACGGCTTTTATGGTGGTATTTGCACCGAGACTTGGTGCTAGCGCATGTGCGTGCTCCTGGCTGGCCTTCCCAAGCCGCCGCGTGGCGTGGGCATAAGCGGGGACCCTACGTGGGAAAGGAAAGCCCCTGGCATCTGTTTTGCCATGCAGCTGTCACTCAATGTCAATCCCCCCCCACCCCATGATAGGAGATGGGGGGTGCTTGCAAGCCAGGGTCCAGAGGAGCGCTTGTTAACCCACCAAGGGCACTGACTAACCCGCACATTTCCCACCAGCTACACAAGGCAGCGGGTTGCCCCTTGACTGTTATTCCATTTCGTGCCACCGATGGCGTGAGTACCACGGCCAGACCTGAGACCTCAGTGTGGAGGCTGCTGTGGTGGAGGGACTTCTCCGGACAGACAGGAGCCCTTTGCAGATGGAAATGTGCTGATTTACGGGGAATACACACAGGGCTCCTGGGGGAAGGGAGAGACGTGTGTGATGTTACTTGACCTACGGGAGCTCCCTCTGCCAGATTTCCGGGGTGGGGGTGGTAAGGGCTGTAGCATATGGTGAGGGTGTGGGGGTCTGGCTGCCCCACTACTGAAACAGAGCCGGGTTTGACTTGAAACATTTGGGAGGGGGGCAGGTTTGAACTTGTCCAAACATCCCCTTTTGACATTTTCAGTGCAAAAGTTGTGGTTTTTCCGAGTCCTGCAGCGCGCTAGTAGAAAGTTGGCAGCTCTGGTATGACCTTTGAAGGAAACTCGGAGGCCATTTCTCCACCCCAACCACAAATGATTTCAGATCTACGACCGGCCCCTTTCCGTAATGGCAGGTACGGGACGGTGCTGCAGGCCGTCTGCGACGGGAGTTAGAACGCAAGGTGATAACAACCTTTACACACCTGCCAGAGCTGCCACCATCCCACCCCAAGCACAAAACTGGGCCGGCAGGGGTCTGCGTGCCCCAGTGCCCAGGGAAGGGTCTAACAGGGCCCCCGCCAGTGGAGATGGAGGGTGGGTCCAGCCACCTTCAGTCAATCACAGATACCAATGGCTCCGCACAGCCTGTCTCCAGTCTCAGGGCCCTATTGGACCCTGTCCTTCACCATCTCCAGCTGGCCAAAGGATCGTGCCCCTTGCTCTCCAACGAGGCCCCTGCCAGTCAATAATCTCTCTGCTACGCTGGGGCCAGCCTCGCCGGCCGGTCTACACAGGGCTGTGTTTGAAGTCATGTTGGCTGGCAGAGACGGGGGCCGCTCACCCGGACGGGGAGCAGGCGCTCGATCCTCTGCCCGGCTTGTGGGTGCCACAGGCAATGGTCCGGGTGACGCAGCAGGGGGGCGCTCTCCCCTCCGCGTCAGGACATATCCCGGCCTGGCCTGGCGGGAAGGCTCAAGGGGAGGGGGGATCGGTCTGAGTTTGGGGCACAGGCCGAGTGGCGGGTGGGTCGGAGGGGAAGAAGGTGGAGTGGTTTGGACAGGGGCGAAAGGTCCAGGCAGGTCTGGGCAGCTTTGTGGGTTCAGTTCAAGTTTGAGGCAAAGGTCTGGGGAGGGAAGGGGTCAGTTCTGAGTTTATCTGAACTGATTCAGCCGTTCCTGCTTCTGAAATCGATAGAAATCCTCCCCGGGCTCTATCTAGCCCAGGGGTCGGCAACCATTACTATCAAAAGAGCCATTTTGCCCCCTCTTCCACTGACTGAAGAAAAATAGTCTGGAGCTGCAAAACATAGCTTACCGCGGCTGAAGAGCCGCATGTGGCTCCGGAGCCGTGGGTTGCCGACCCCTGATCCGGCCCCCCCTCGTGGCGTTTCACTCTTCACCCCATGCCTGTGTCTTGGGGGGGGGGGCTATTTTTATCCCTCCTCTTCTGTGCCTAATTTTCTCCTTCCAAGGCCCCCTGGATGTGCCCAGCTCCCCCTGCCCCACTGCCCCTGCCCCTCCTTGCCAGCGTGGGAAGGATTTTAACAAGAAGAGAAAACGGCAGATGACCAAATCAGTTGCTGTAAGAATCCGGCAGCCCCCTCCCGGGCCAGATTAACACATCGACAAAGTAGGCACGTGGCTAGGGCCCAAATTTGTGGGGAGCCCCCAAAATACCTTGGATTCAAATTTGTGTGTGTGTGGGGCAGCGTGGCTGGGCCAAACCTGAGAGATGCTGTGCCCCTGTGTGCCAGGTGACAACGCCGCTCACTGAAATTTGGCCCAGCCACCTCTCTGTGTCCCGACAGAAGGGCAGCCAGGCCAAACCTGAGCGAGTGGTGCTGCGATCTGGCACTTCGACCCCTTCCCACCGTAATCACAGACCCATCAGAAAGCTCATAAGCCATTCCTCCCCTAAAGTCCAGTGTGCCCCCACAGGGGTGTGTCTCCCCCAGTTGAGATGCTCTGTTTAGCAGCTCGGGGCCCAGAACTAGATGTTTGCCTTGGGCCCCGCGATGGGGTAATCCGGGCCTGAGACCCACACAGCTATTCCAGTCCTGGGCCTCCACACAACTCTGCCAAAGCCCCTTGATTCTGTCCTGCAGAATTGCCTGCCCTCCCTGGGAGAGATGGTCCAAACCTCAGAGTTCAGCGTCGGATCCAAACTGCTCCAGTGCTTAACTGCCTTGACAGTTGGGACATTTTTCCCAATGTCCAAACTAAACCGCCCTTGCTGCGATGTAAGCCCATTCCTTCATGTGCTGTCCTCAGAGGGTAAGGAGAACAATTTTCTCCCTCCTCCGTGTATAGCCATTTATGTTCTTGAAAAATGTTAGCATGTCCCCCCTCTCAATCGTCTCTTCTCCAGACTAAACACACCTGATTTTTTCAATCTTTCCTCACGGGTCATGTTTCCTAGACGTGAACCATTTTCAGACTTTCTCCAGTTTGTCCACATCTCTCCAGAAATGTGGCGTCCAGAACTGGACACAACACTCCAGTTGAGGCCTAATCAGCATGGGGTCGAGTGGAAGACTTACTGCTTGTTTCTTGCTTGCACCACTTCTGCTAATACATCCCAGAATGATATTTGCCTTTTTTTGCAAAAATCACCGCTGACTCATAGTTAGCTTGTGATCCACTATGAGCTGCAGCTCCCTTTCCACGGCACTCCTTCCTAGGCCGTCGTTTCCCATTTTGTATGTGTGCGACTGGTTGTTCCTTTCTAGGTGGACTGCTTTGCATTTCTCCTTATTGAATTTCATCTTATTGACGTCAGATCATTTCTCCAGTTTGTCCAGATTATTTTGCGTTTTAATCCTAGCCTCCCAAACCCTTGCAGCACCTTGGTATCGCCCACAAACTTTCTAAGTGTACTCTCTATGCCATCGCCTAAGCCATTGATGAAGACATTGAACAGAACTGGACCCAGCGCTGAGCCCAATGGGATCTCACTCGATATGCCGTCATCCTACATCAGCTCAACTTGCTGTTCTCCTGCGCGTGGGGAAGGAACAGGAAATGCAAGCAGGATAGGCCAAGCAGCCAGGATCCTGTCAGCCGGCCAGCCCCACAAGCCACAGGTAGCCATTCAGCCATGCACAGGCCACACGCCACTACATACAGGGGCCTCGCACTCACACACGCTGCGCCTTCCCCCCCACATACAGCTCCCTTTCCGTACACTCATTTGAGGTAACACACATGGGCCTGGGTGTTTACACACACACACACCTGCTCGCTCACACCCCCTGCCCATCACGCCCAAGGCACAACACACAAGCACAATACTAACTCACATGTGCCCCACTCCTGCACAGCCCCCCCATATACACACTCCTCACCCAACCCTTCACCCCTCCCATGCCATTCAGCACAAATAATATTTTCAATCCATCACCCCCCGGCCAGCGGCGCTGCAGCTGCTATGTTCTCGGTCAGCTGCGCCCCACCGCCTCCCCCCACAGCGCTGCGGTTGCCTCCAAAATAGCTTCTGAAAAGGCAAGATTTAAAGACACTTTGTGCTTGGTTCAAAGGGTAACGAGGAGAGAAAAAACCAAGCATTTGCCACTCGCGTTTGCGCCTCAGCTTGCTTCGTCACTGGGCGGTGCGTGAGAGCGTGCAATATCTGTGTCTGAGACACTCAGCGCTGGCGGGAGCTGTGGGATCAGCCTGCTGGCCAGCTTTTGGGCACTGGAGCGTTCTGTGCCATCACGTTCCCGGACAGAGCCTCCGCGGCTCCACGGGGACTTCCCAGAGACGGGTTCCCTAGGAAAAGAGGTTCCCCTGAAACCTAGCTCGGGTCCAGACCTGAACCACAATCTTTAGTCTAGGGAAGGCTGCAGGGAGCTGGGGCACATGGAAATGACTGAGCGTGATCCTATCGCAGACACCAAGTATTGTCATGGGTGCTGCGGTAACACCGAGGAGCTGTCGTTATGGACTGGGACCCCACTGTGCTAGGGGTGGTACAAACCCAGAACAAAAAGCCAGTGCCTGCCCCAGACAGCTCACAGAAGAGACAACAGAGGGATCTAGACAGAGTCCGTCGGCGTTGCACTTCCTTCCAAGTCTGAGCTGATGGCCACTGCCGTGCTCCTTGGGGGTGCCTTCCTTCCGGAGCACCGGTATTTATCGGCTTTAACTCCAGTACCCTGCCCAAATTCCAGTCCGGGTAATTACATCCTGCTCCCTAAACTACCCCGGACAATTCCACTAGCACAGCGACGCGCTCGCAGCTAGAGGGGGAGAGGGTACGACTCTTCACTTCCTGTCCTAAACTGCTGCTACAGAGCATTTCAGTGACAGGTGTGCGGAGTGTCTGGGAAGAATGGTGAGCCTGCTTTTAACCTTTATTCCTGCAGTCTACGGCCTTCTAACTCAAGCATGGATGTCCATGCAGGCAGGGCGACCCCGATCAACATTTCCCTATAAAAAGATACTGACTTGACAGCTCTGGAGACCCAACTCTGTTTATCCCCTCGACAGATCCAGCGCAGCCAGTGGCATTGCCTGCTTTCCCCACCCTGTCCACCCCGTATTTCAGCCCTGACCTGGAGAGCCCCCCCCGGTCCTTTACGGAGTGAGAAGAAAGTCTCATTTAATCCTTGGCTTCTCTGCCAAGGTGGCCAACAAGAGGTCAGTTGCCACTGGTGGTTTCGGTGGCCGGGACAACTTATACTAGGAACTGAGGCTCAACAAACTCACTGGACAAGAGCAGTTAGGTTTCGCTCATGCCCATATTGCATGACGTGGGTGGGTGTGTTCGATTGCCCACTACGGGTGAGCATCAGAGCTGCGTTGCTGGGCGTCAGGCCCTTTGGGGGCTGTCTAGACTGCACGCCAAGCCTTGGCTCTGACCTGTGTTTGAGCCCCAGCTCCCCCTTCCATCCACACACCGATCAGTCCAACTCAGTCGGCAAGTGCGCAGGATCCAGAATCTGGGTCCTAACCCTGTCATTTTGCAGTGTGGACGCAGCTCAAGCCACTGACCTGAGTCAGAAAGGCTGCGCAGCGCAGCTTGGACGTGTTAGCATGGCTGTGAACCCTGGTCCAGCTGTTGTAAAGCCAGGTTTACGGCGCAGCGTGGACGCTCCAGTGCAGGCTTGGAAACAGCGAGTCCGTATGCCTGGCTCCTGCACCGCACTGCGTCGATACCCCCAGCCCGCCTGTGCTCTGGCTTGGTTACTGCTGCGAAGTGAGTGACTGACCCCAGCGTGCAGCACACAGACAGTGGTGGTGACCCCTGGCTTCATTACACATTCTCGGAGGAAGCCAGATGCTGCCCCTCGAGGCTGTTAAATGCCACTCCGGAGGTGAAGCTCTCCGTTAAAATGTGACAACTTGAGAAAGTCAGGAAAAGAGCAGAGGCTGGACGTGGCATTCCTTTCCCCGGCTTCACTGGGCTGTGAGTCACCTTCCTGCTGCTTCTCAGTGGATCCAGCCATGCTCCCTGTGGAGCAGTCCTGGCATTTGGTCTGTTCTTTTCCAGCCTTGTGGCTGCAATGCAGCCTGACAGCGCAGCCCCATCCCTGATGCCTCGGTTGCGTCGACAGCTCCCCCTCTCCCAGCAGGACCTTGATCACCTCTCTGCCTGCCCCACGGGCAGACATGGACGCTTTGGTCCTGATTTTTCTCTCAGATACGCTGGTTTAGCACCGTGGTGCTGCATGGGCCTCGAGGGAGTTGCTTGTGCCAGGAGGAGATGTCAGATCCTTTGGAGTCGTGTTGATGGCTAGTCATACACAAGGGGCCGTATCTTGGAGGCTCACCAGGGCCGTGTGAAGGGCTGTGTACATACAGAAGGAAGGCGCGCATGTCCTGAGTGGAGGGGGCTCCTGCTGTCTGAGCCATTCAGTTTTTGGCTCTGTGTGCACCATTGAGGAGGCCAATTTGCTGGCTCCTGTACAGCAGAACGGCAATCACTAGGCTATGGACTGAGGACCCGCCATCTCATCTCACGTCACACACCAGCCATGGTATTCCAGCTTCCAGCTAATTCTGCTCTGGGCTGGATTCAATCCAGCAGCCTTGCATGGAGGTCACAGGGTCTGGCTCTCCTTAGCAAGCCTTGGAGCCACCCAGGCCCTAAAATACATCCCTGGTTCCCTTTTAGGCTAGATCCAGAATGGAAAGTGTAACCCTGATTGTTTTTGTTGAATAGGGAACATTCCCCAGGTCCTGTTACCAAGGGGCTAACCAGGGCCCGGATGTCTGCAGTGCTGGGCGTCAGCCGCCTGGAACGGGCCTGTCGCAATGTCCCTATCAGTGGGGCATGCAGCTCCCTTAATTAAAAAACAAAAATAGCTGGAAATTTCACTCTTCCTTCCAAACGCATTCCTCGCCTCTCCCTCCCACATTCCCTCTCCTGATTTCTTGTTGAGAGGGGCTGGGGAGGGGCAGATGGGATGAGGAGGAAGGCAGGATGCTCTCTGACATCTAATACTTAGGACGAGTAGGGCTGGGGCCACAGCTAGGCTCTAGAGCCCGGTTTTCTCACTGTTCATGGCAGGATTTGAATTCAGCCCTGCCTCGAAATACAGGCAATGCCCTCTTCCAGGCAGGAGGCAAACCTCACGCCCCAGCCACAGGTTTCTGTTCCAAGGTCTCAGTATCACAGCCAGGCGGGAAACATTTCTCTCGTCCCACAGCATTTTTTTTTTGAGATTTCAAAAATGTTCCTGTTTTGCAGCAGGCCGAAACCCGAGACGTTCTGGGTTGTTGTGACTAACTGGAGTGAGAGCCAGGCAGCCGCGGGGTGGGCAGGGGACGCACGTGGGAAATCAGGTTCAAGACCCTACTCTGAGTCAGGCACGTCCCAAGTGAGGGCCCTAACCAGCGGGTTATTGTAGGGTCTCTCGTTGCATAAGCTTTTCGGGGCAGGAACGGCCTTTTTTTTGTTTGTACAGCACCAAGCACAAAGGGGCCCTGGTCCATGACTAGGGTCCTAGGCACTATGGAAATTCCCTCCTGGACCTGAGAAAACCTTCCCGTCGAACCCGGGATGTTCCTACGAAAGGTTTCGGTTTCAATGAACGGGCATTTGTCACTGAAAAACCATTTTGGTGTTGAAATATTCCCGACCAGCTCTCGTGTGTGCTACACGTGCCATGACACCCTACGAAGCACCCAAGAGTGTCAGTGGCTGACCTGAAACAAAGGGCACTATTTGTTGCTGCCCCGTGGCCAGGTGATGGGATGATGGTCCTCTGGGGAACCTGGGCGAAGGGGCACTTCGGAAGGGGGCCCGGGCAGGGTGTAGGTGGGACAGAGGAGTGAAGGAGCGTGGCTGGGGTGGACCTGTGTCCTGGCTGTTCTGGTCCCAGGCAAAGCCCCATGGGGGATGCTGAAGCGGGGTCTCAATTTACGGCAGCTCTACAGGGGTTGAGGGCCCTCAGCCGCTGAATGGGGCGGGCCCCTCTCTACACGTGCTGCTGTGGAGATTAATCTGGTCGGGGTCTCCCCACCCTGGGAATTATGCCAGCTCCCTTCGCAGTGGCCGTTCTGGGTTTGCAAGGGATGGGCAGCATGGGGAGGCCGTAAAGGAGGAACCCTTGCAACTGCAGAACCAGAACGCAAAGAAAGTCCTTCCCGGCCCCCGCAAGCCTTCGCACCGTGGAAGTACAAAAAACCTGGGCCATTCGGGATGAGCCTGAGCCCATAAAACTGGATCGCTGGCAGGGGCAGATTTCCTGGCTGAATGACCCCCAAAAGAGGATGATGCTGGGAAAACCTGGACAGGTGGCAACGCCACCCCAAACTGAACCCTCACCCAAACCTTAGTGAATCCCAGGCCTTGGCCAAAACCTCCACCAGTCACCCAAGGCTCAAACCCACCACCCCAACCCCACCCTTTCCCCGCACTCTTTGTCTCCACAGGCCTCCCCAGTCCCAGGGCCCAGCAGGGACTGGACACGGCAGTGGCAGAAAACCCCTGAGTGCTGCAGCCCCCAGCAGGATCCAGACCTTCGGGTGGCAAACCCACCCTTTGCCAATGCGCCTGGCTCTAATTTCAAGGTGCTGGCGGTTCAGAGCCAGCGTGAGGTCCTGCTCCTGGCGCGTGACCCTGGTGAAACCCCGAGAGAGACCCCGTCGGGTCGCAGCCACGACCATTCCTGGGGGGGGTTCAGTCCTGCCTTCTGCTGTGCTCCCCCCTGCCTGGAGGATAAGGCCCTGGGGAGCGAGCACAGCGTTGTGAGGACCGGGGGCATGAAAGGATGGGCAAGGCTGGCCGTGCTGCCGCCTGACTCGGGAGCCCCCCCAGCTGCCGGGAATTGGCTCATCACGCGAACACCCTGGACGCTCTCGCTGGGGTCCTCACCTGATCTCCCGGAGGATCCCAGGCGACGCTGGCATCACGTTCTTTCCTGCCGCCCATCAGCACCTGGGTTGTTTTGCCCGCGTCTCCCTAGGGCCACTCAGGAGCTGCCTTTTCCACACCGACAGGGCTTCATTCGTGCCATCAGGGCTGCACCGGTTAGGAATGTACAAAATCTGCTCGCGCCCCGGCACCTCTTTGATTGCAAACGAAGCCCAGCCCACGACAAGGCATTTCCAAGTGGGAGCCGTCCTCCGTCTAACACCCGCCTGATCGCTCACTAGCCCGGGCTTCAGCAGTGCGAAAGGCAGCCGGCTCATTGGCTACAGGCATATTAGCCCCAGCGTGGGCCCCCCCTTGCCTGTGATTTCGAATGGGAATGATACAATACATCTGGCTGCGCTGGTTAATCTTCCCACGTTCCCTGAAAATCCTCGCCATGAATGCAGCACGCTGTTGCCAGCTGAGCAGCGGTGCCTCCCCCCCTAAACTCCAACCCCCCCCAAACCACGCTGCTCTTCATTATATATGCTGGGCCCATCCCACCCGCACGGATGGCGGCTCTGTCCTACTTTGTTACAGCTAATACCAGGCAGGCTGCGGCGGCTGCTGTCAGGACGCCGCGCTCTTTCACTCCCTCCCTGCACCAGATTAAATAGGCAGCCAGGACGGGAAAATATGTATTTGGGGGGGAGAACGAAAGGGGGGGGATTAGCAAAGGCTCCACATGTTAGTGGGAGGGGAGAGAGACCCAGGGAGGAGGCAGTTTCTGCTTCTCAAGGCCGAACACGGGGACGGTGACCCTGGCCACTGCGGCCCAAGCCTGTTGTCTGTCGTGAGGGCTGGCGATGCTCTGCCACCCCGTGCGTGGTCAAATCAGGCCTTTGCCCCGAACGCCAACCAGAGGCTCCCCCCTGCAACCTCCAGCCCCTGGTGCAATCTGAACCTTCGCCCCACTTCAAAAGCAATGCTCGGTCCTTTCACTCCACACTCAAACTGAACCCCTGCCCCACCCTCTGCCTCAAACCCGTGCTATCCATCTCCCTGGCCCCCAACTTAGCCCCCCCCGATCTTGCGCGCCAAACTGACCTCCCTTTTCTGGGGGGTGGACGCAGCCCAGCTACCCTTTCCCGGTCCCCCTCGTTGCTCCCCGTTTTCAGCACAGACCTGGCGAGGGGGGAGGCTCTCGGCATCTGGGCTGCAACTCAAGTCAGAACGGCTGCAGTGCTATGTTTAACTCCGGAGACTCGCGGCCGTAGGGCATTTTTTTTGCTGTGTAGCCATCCCTGGTATTTCTACCCCCCGTCTGAAGCAGGAAGGGCCAGGACTGCTCAAATACACAGGCTCCTGAGGTTGGGACGTTTGGAGGAACAGCCTGACTTTTGGCTGCTGCTTTGAATGGAGCCTTTTGGACTCTCCTCTTCCCCAGCCACATCTGGCTCTGAACCCGGGTGTGGGATCTGACTTCACAGCCGGGTCTCTAGCTATACAGCAGGGCAATCTGGGACGAGATCTCAGCTCCAGAACGTGCTCCAGGCTCATGTCGAGCGTGTGCACACGGATGGATGGAGGCCAGCGCCTGGGAGCGTCACTACACAAGGAGTCTCTCCTCCCTGGTTGCACCATGCGGCAGGGCCAGCAGTGCGCACGCCGCCCTGAGCAAACGCCGAGGGACACATGCTGCATGCGCGACACTGGGGAGCCCATTTCTCCACTGTCTGGCCTCACACATGGCCATTTGCATGCGGGCAGTGACATTCAGCCCAGGGCGTGGGTGGCCAGAGCTGCATGAGGGGCTGGAACGGATGGCATTGGAGGTGCACTTTGGCCCATACAAGACTTTCCTGTTGCACTAGCTAGACTCGAAGGCCAAGGCCCACCAGCCCCTCCCACGTAAAGCGATGCCCAAGCAGGGTCAGCAAGACATTTTCCCGCCCCTCCAACCCCCGGGAATTCTGCACAATCACGGTTAATATGTTAATCTTCCTCTGGAGGCGTCAGGCATGGGCCACTGCCGAGGGCGGGAGAATGGGCCTTTGGTCTGGTCCAGGGTGGCAAATCCTATGTGTGTGTAACGTGAAGCGTCACGTGTCGGGCCTGTAACACGCTGCTTGTCATGCGGCATCTCGTTATGGCCCAGACGCTGCGCTGATGTGTCCCCAAAGGAGATTCTGCCGCCGCTTAGTTTGCGGGGCAAGACCTTTGCCGGGAGCTAGAGACGACTGTTGGCCATAGGGCCGGGACACCGACGGGGAGATGTTCCTTTCCAGCGCAACGGTGCACAAGCGCTGCCCACGCCACCAGGGAGGGGATGCTCGGGGGTGAGCCGGCCAGCCCAAGCAAGGGCTGGTCAGCTAGTCCCCTGGGGAGGGGGCGAAGAGGGTGGGGGCACGCTGATGAGCAGCTACAGCTGAGTGTGGATATGGGAGGATTTTCACTGATTCTGTATCCCGGTGTCCTGCCCCCTGCCGCTGGGCCTGGAAGGCTTGTTCACGCCTGCTCCAGCCCCCTCTTCCCATCTTCCCACATCCCAGCCCCCCTGTCCCATCCCCCCTCCTGCTCCATGCCACCAGCCCCTCCTCTTCCATTTCTGCCCCGAGCTCGCCGGGTCTTTATTCCTTCTTCTCCGCAGCTGTCAGCCCTCGCTCCTTAAGTGTCTGTTCCTGATCCGAGCCCCGTGACAACAGCGCAGGGTGCTCCCCCAGCCCTGTCTACTTCCCGAGCACGTGGCAAACGTTAGACTGATTAGACTAATTACAGGAGTTAAACAAAACACAGACTCCTGCTTGCTCCCCCTCCCTCCCCGCCACCCCCCGTTGCCTGGGGCTTCCCCTGGCCCCGTGTTTGTGCAAAGCCTTCGAGCCAATTTTGCACCCCCGAGGCCGGGAGTGTCAGTGTGAATGCACGTAGGGGGCCGAGCTGTACATCCCCAGGAATGATGGCGAATGGATTGGGAAAGGGTGGATGGACTGAAAGGCACAAGCTGCTCCTCCCTGCTCGCCCCCCCCACCCCACGCTGCCAATGGAGAGTGTAGGCGTCGCTGCTGTATGCGATTATTGCTCTCAGAGTAATTGCCTTAACGTACATCTCCGCTTCCTTCAGAGCTGACAGGAACGGCGCGATGCCTCCTGACGCAGCGCAGAGCTGGCGGACGCAGCCCACGCCCCACAGGACGGGTGCCCCCGCCCAGCACCCCGATTCACAACATCCCCAAACTGTGGGGCAGCTTGAGATGCCCCACGCCGCTCTGCCGCCCTCCCCCTGCGACCGGCCAAACCCCGCGGCCTGCTCCAACCCCCTGCACATTGGGCTGGCTGCAAACTAGATGCGGCGCTGCACTGTGCACGCTGGTCCCAGTCCATGAAAGGCCCCATTCAGATGCGCTGCCAAATGATACAGGAAGAGAGAATGCGAGGCGGGTGTGTGTGTGTGTGTGTGTCAGACCCGATGTGATCGCAACACAATAAGAAGAGAGAGGGATAGACAGCTAGATAGATGTGTGTGGGGATGGATGGATAGAAAGATAGAGAGAGGGGTTTGTAGGGATAGATAGACAGACTGATAGACAGATACCAATGATTTTCAAAACCGATCAGTACCCAGCGGCAGTTCCTATTGAGAACAAGGGGCTCTTTTGCAAATCTTTCACTCTGTGCGAGGCCAGGCGTGTTTCCAGCCAGCTGCTGCCTTCAGCTGGGGGCACAGAGCTCCACTGAGGCCTACAAGAGGTGCAGTTGAGCATCCGTCATCGCAGTTTGGCCTTGGGCACTGGACAGCTGGAATGAATGACTGAGCAGCATGTGGATGAAACCAAATGGCGGTGGCTGGCTCTGTCCTTGGGAAAAGGGAGCCCAGGGAGACAGGATGTGCCAGCTTTTATTGGCCCTACAAACAAGCCATTCCCCAAGCTCTTGGGACCCTGAGGAATACCCGTGCCTACCCATGGCACTGGCTGTGTGTTTATTAAGGGTAATAAAAGGTCACCTCTTGGGAACCGCCTCCGTCAGGTCCTGGGGAAGAGTTCAGGCACCAGCCAAGATGAACAGATTTGGCCTTTTATAGGGCACCATTCACACCCAAAGCGGGCAGCAGAGCTGGGACTGTCAAGTCGTCGTGTGGCCGGGAATAACACCTAGCAGGCAGCCATAGACCATGGAACCTGTTTTCGGGTACGTCTGCACTTCGAGCTAGAGGAACAATTTCCAGTTCGAGGAGATGTGCTTGTGTAGTTCTGATCGAGCTACCGCGCTAAAACCAGAGGGTGGCCGGGTCTCCTTCTTCTCACACCTGTGCTTTAACCACAGCACCATGCAGCTGGGGCAGGATCTGAACCCACGGCTTTCCCACTGGGGCCACTTGAACCAAGGTGAAGCCCACGCAGCCTACTGCCATGCGCTCAGTCACCCCCTGAGGCAGTCACCCCACTCCCCGTGCTGTGATTCTCAGCTGGGCAGCTCCGTGGCGTGACTGTTCGTCCTTTCGTCCTGCTTTGCCAGGATAAGAAAGGAAATGCCTTTAATGGGGGAGTGATACAGCCATCTTTGTGACGGATACAATCTGAGTGGGTAATTTCCAGGCCTGATCCTATTATACCAGCCAACTGATTCTCCAGCAATAAGCCCTCTGCTCAGAGCAATTTAGGAGCTACAGGAGATTAGCTTCTAAAGCCATTTCATGTCTCTTATTTTTGTCACAGTTCCCTTTTTTAATGAATTGAATTGCAAAGGAACTTATTATGTGTTTTCACTCGACTGCAGCCTGCGGGAGATAGATTAACAGTCACGTGGGGCATTAAACTGAGTTTCCCACAGCGTGGACGACTGGAGGGGAGGGACCCTTCGCAGGGACGCACGGGAAGCCGCTGTCTCCTAGAATTTTGGAGCAGCCAGAAGGGGGTGCTGTGCTAGGAATCAAATAACTTGCCTCTGTGCCTCACGCGGCTTTTCTCCCCGGCAATCCCGGCGCCAGCCACCAGAAACCCTGATCCCAATTCTGGAGTAAAATCTTTGGCTGGGAACCACGGCTGAGGGCAAACGAGGAGGCTGAGGCCCGGGTTTGAGGAGGGAACCAGTAGGAGGACTGGTGGGCTGGTGGCCAAGGGGAGGCAGATGTGGCGCGGGAGTGAACCAGCCTCACCAAGTGGGGGAAAGCGTGTCCAGCTTCCTGTTGCTGCGGTGCCAGCGTTAAGGACTTTGGTGCAGGCTGCTGGGTGGATGAGGAAATTTTTTACCCGTCTGATCTATGTGATGGGGGAGGGCATGTGGGCTGAGTTAAGGGGTTACCCGGCTTACAAAACTGTGCAGCTCTTGACAAACGTGACAGAAAGGAGCTACCCTGCCCCTTGCTGCATGCATTGGGTGATGCTCTCCTTGCATGGCTCACATGTCTCACCACCACCATCGTGATGGGTGCTCAATAAACGCATCCGAGATTGAGACAGAGCTATGCATGTAGACAGACGGATGGACTGACCTGTGGTGACGTATGAATGGGTGCATATGGACATACAGGAATAGATGGATACATATAGTGACAGATGGATGGGTATACAAGAGGACAGACAGAACAGGCAGTTTGGAACACAGACTCATAGACCCAGAGGGTGAGAAGGGACCGCAAGGGTCATCTAGTCTAAGCCCCTGCCATTTGTTGTGTCTGAACCATCCAAGATAGATGGCTGCCCAGCCTCCTTTGGAAAACCTCCAGGGAAGGCGCTTCCACGACCTCCCTAGGCATGACAGGTACATCGATAGATTGATCGACAGGCAGAGATTGACCGATGGCTCAATAAATAGGAGTGCCTGGGGACAGACACATTAGATTAGATAGGCAGGAGTGCAAGGGATGGATGGGAAGACAGATAAGAGTTTTGCATAAGAACTGACAAAAGAATTGTAGCAGCTGCACGAATCCACGCGGGGTCTTTCCTGCCCTTCACCCAGAATGCACACAGGCAGCCTCGCCATTAAGGAAACAAATGCTTTTCTCTTGGTTTGTGCTTCCCTTTGGGGCAGTTGCCATCAAACCACAGCACTGTATTCCTGGCCAGCAGCCTCCTCTGGGCCCTCCAGGCTCCCTGACAGTGGGGTCCTGCTGTGACCCTGGGGCCCGCCTGGTGCAAATCTCTATCCCCTTGTTCCCCCCCCCCCTTGGTATTGCTCACAGCGATTGTTTCAATCGTCTTCCGCTCGCTGCGCTCAGGTTCAGTGCAAAGGGCTGTGTGTGTGTGGGGGGGAGAGAGAATGGGACTGTTACCCGCTGCCACCACTGGGAAGAGACAAATGTGGCTGGATGTTCCCCCCATGTAATGCCCATTGGCTCCAGGGGATGATGAGCTCTGACTGTGGCCCAGGTCGCGTGGGAACCTCAGCTCTCCATGCAGATCCTGATGGACAGGTGTCCATGCCACAAAACCACCCCAGAGCCAGCACCTACTCTCCCTTCCAAAGTTCATCACCACCCACCCAGCCCCTTCCGCTCACCGCCGGCCTCTGCTAGCCTCGGCCCCAGGCCGTCAGGCCAGCAGGGGCCTGAGTGTGCATGGCGTAGTCATTTGGTGCATGGGGCTGCAGTGCCACACAACCCCGGGAGCCATGTCACAACATCCAGAGTGGGGAGAGCTCTCAGGCTGAGTAAAAGGCGCGCAGGGGGTGCATGTATGCCTGCCAACAGAGGGGACGATGGCCCCTTGGGGCAGCCTTTAGGTGCCCGAGTGGTGCTTTTTCAAGCACATTATACAGCTGACACAAGGAGGTGTACAACACAAATTGCCACATGGGGCTGGAGGGCTTGCCCGGCCCGCACCCACCTCTGCACACAACGGACAGTTCCCATGCATCCCTGTGGGCACGTCGCTGATTTACACACACGCGCAAATGTATTCACACCCCAGACAGCTCAGTGCCGGTGTGCACCACATCGCTAGGCGCCCGCAGGGAGCCAGATGTACCGCGACACTGTAGGTACTTCAGCAGCCAGGTCTTGTAAATGTTACATGTGGAGGGTCCCAGGAACCACTCAGACACATGCTAGGGACGGAAAGGTTGCAAATACCCTAGGCACGCAGGCTTAAACAGTCACAGTTCAAAGTGCGCAACAGCGGCTCTTGTCTGGGTCCCTGGGGCAGTCCTGCTGATAGCCAGGGCTGTCCAGGCATAGAGCCCAGGGAACCCGCTCCAGTCCAGTCCCCATTCTAGGAAATAGGAGCTTGCGGGTTCCCAGGCCAAGCTCTGTCAGCATCTCTCATTGGGGCCCCTCTGCACTGTCTCCCTGCCCAGCCACTGCTTCTCCTCCATAAGGCCAACGCAGACCTGGCAGCCGGGTATAACATCCATCCGGCAGATTCTCTCTGCATCCAATCTCCCTAGTGCCTGGCTCACCGTGTGGCTGCCGCTTGCAGAAAAAGTGTGGATTTTCCCATTCAGGATCCTTCCGGCTGTTCGGCAAGGAAAGGGAAATGCAATGGGGAGGGGGCTGAGGGGAATCATGGTCCCCTGCTTAGCCTAGCCATCACCATGGCCATGAATGCATGCGTGCACACACGCACATGAAATGCACATACCAAGGGCACAGAGAATGCAAACATAAAGCTGCACTCAAGACACAGAGCCCGACCTGCAATCCATACACACACAACCCTGTTGATTGCAATAGGATTGCACACGTGTGTTCAACCTGCAAGATCTGAACCTGTATATACTGTGAACTCGCTGTTGCTAACCCTCCTCTCCACCTGGTGTCTGGTAAATCCTGATTTCAAAGCAGTTGTTCCTGCTTTACATCACTATGCGACAGACGACAACCGAGCCCACAGACTACAGCAGAAGTTAAGGGCAGCAGGTAACCGGACCGTTACTCCGCTTCCTCTACTTGGGGTGTTTCAGAACCTGCTGCGGAGAGCCATTTGCCGTTTCATTGTCTCCATTACAAAGCGGAGACAGTTACAGACCTCTGCCTTCTGCCCTTCTGCGCTATCTGTTGATTTCTCTGTTGCCTGCATAATGGATGAGTGTTTGGTAACTGTACTCCACTTTTGGTTACCGATTTGATCAGGTGATCCTCGTAACAAAGCAGTAAATGAGCGTGGACTATTTTACCTGGTTAAACAAAAGGCTCAGTGCAAGGGTTGAAGGCGCACACAACACCTGGGTAAGCTTTGTGCCCCTGACCGCAGAGCAAATGACACAGCAGTTCCTCGCACAGTTCACTGGAGGAGGAGAAACTAAACCCACGTCCTGACCAGAGCTGGTCATAGGAGCTCCTGTGGCATTTTTCAGAAGGGAGGGGGCATTAACTTGGGAGATCTGGGCAAATTCCAACGTGGGTAATTACATTCTGTTGACCTAAATTCCTCCGGGTGGTTTCAAGTGGATACAGGTTTTTTTCTTTGCTTCCTTACCTGACAGTCAGACAGCCACCGGGGCTCACCTCAGCTGTGGCTGTGAGCTCAGAGCTGGGAGACAATTGCCCAGGATTCTAGTCCCAGGGCTGCCAATGACTTCTGTGACCTTGCACAGATCACGACTGGCCTTGTTTTTCCCCATCTGTACAATGGGGATAATGCTGCTCCGCCACCTGTTTGAAGCATTTTGACATCTATGGCTGAGAAACGCAACGGAAAGCGTGTCGGGCTGCGAGGCGCTACGCAAACCTACGGTGGCAGGGGTGGCGACGCACGTGGAGTGACGCCTGATGGGGGCACGTCCCGGATCCTGATGGCGCCGTGCTAGTGTCACAGCATGCCAATGCACAGCTGGGGCAGCACTGTGGTGCTTGCTAGCGCTGAGTGTTTGCGGAGTGGTAGGACAGTGCCTTTACTGCGAGAATGAGGAAGCCAGCCCGGTGCCCCTTTGGGTGTTAGAGTAGTACTGGATGGACAAACTGTCTCCCTGTTTGACTGGTGGAGGGTCTGTTGGGGGAGTGGAAGGGGCTTTGTGCTTCACATATATTTCCGGATCTGATCTCTTATATATGGGGTCATAGCACCTATAAAACCAGACACATTTACCTCCAAGACATGCCCCACCAATAGATCCTGAAGTCTCTTGCGAGCCTAGCACCTGCGTGGGTGGGTGATAAGCGCCCACTCCTGTATTCTCCTTTAATAACTTTTGTGGATTTGATTTTACTGCTAGTGGCATCTCCTCTGTGCTCAGTTTGCATATCCAGATGGGGACACCCAGAAACTGCAAAGCAGATCCACAGTCTCCCCGGTAGATATCCCCAGCTGTACCAATCCCAGGCCCCTTACCTCGAAGGAAGGTCATGCCTACAGGTTTGGAATGGATTTCAGCTCAGGCACGTGCAGATCTGAGAAGATGAGAGCAGGGCGGTTTATTATTAGCTCATTACTCTGGTTTTATGGCCTTCCCCGTGGCTTGCATGGTCTCTTGAGAGAGATGCTAATTAAGAACCTACTTGAAGCCCTAGATTTTTTTTTTCTGGCATTTAATTTATTTTTAAACTAACATTCCTGCAGTGGTAAAGGATGAGACATGAAGCCAGGAAACTCCCAGACGTAAGGTTTCTAGCACAGCGCTAGCTTATTGGTCATGCTGCATGTTTAAGGCTGGATTTTCAAAAGAACTCTTCTATCTGTCAGGCATATAAGGGAAGGGAATTAAATCTGGCCCCTTCGTTAACATGCCTAATTGGGAGTTGAGGTCTTGTGAAGATCTGCCCCTCAGAGTATTTTCCCTTCTTCTTTTTCTTATTAAATGCAATCCTTTGAGTATTGCCAAGGATGTTATTCTCTCTGAGCCATCATCCATGCAGGATGGGTGATGGGACTGAGCTAACATTGCAGAAGAAAATCCAACTTTTGGAGTTCCCTGACACTTGAGTGCTCAGTCCCTTATCTTAAGAGTAACATATTATTTTTTAGTTTTAGTGTCCTCCTTTTCATAAGAGCAAGAAAAAGGGCCGTTGAATCATTTTCAAGACGCCTCCAGTTGTTAAAAGGCTATAGAAACCCTTCAGTATTGCTAAATTCATAAAGCCACCTCTGTATTGCAAACTCACGTAAGCCGTGAACCCTTAACAGTCGTGCAGTAAAATTGAGGCAACCTTAACTGATATGTCCTCAAGTCGTAAGGCCTTAAGGGGGCATCCTAAGTGTAAAGGGCCTCCTTAATTCTGACATCCTTAATGGTACATGGGAGGTAAATCAGGCACTGCTATTTCTGCTTATCCGTAACACAAGAACAAAGGATGTTCAGTAAGACTGGAAGGCAGCACATTTAAAACCGTTAAGACATTTTTTATATACAGTGCAGGATTAACCGGTGGAACTCATTGCTTCAGGATATCATGGAGGCAAGGAGCGTGGATCCACCACTCATAATAATGCTTTGTCCTTCTATAACATTTTCATTCCATCATCGCTGTTGCGTGAGGACATAAATACAGAGGAGCCATTCCTTAAGCAGCAGCTAGTGAACTCCCTGACCAGCAAAGCCCCTTCCTTTATTAATTTCCCTGCTGCAACACACCCATGCCCACTGGGATAACTGAAAGGCCAGGAACTCTATCACCCCTCCACAATCTCCAAGCGCTTTACGAACATTTATTTAATTAGAACCTCACAACAGCCTTGAAATCTAGTTCAATAACATCGAGCCCTTTGTACAAAGAGGTAACCAGAAGAACAGCAAACCCAAGCGACTTGTCTAAGATTGCGCAGTGAGTCAGTGACAGCGCTAGGAAAAGAACCCAGGCGTCCTGACTCTATCAGCTCTAACCATTAAACACACTCCCTTCCAAGGCTGAGAATAGACCCTAGGCGTTCTCAGGCCTGATTCTCCGTTACCAGACGTCTTGTGTAGTCATATGAACCAGTGGCTAAGTGGGTGTAAAATGCGACCAGGTCAGGATAGTAGCAGATCACATCGATGTGGCACTGTGCAGAGCAATGGACCATCAAGCCTCTGATGTCCTGTCCTCTTAGCTCCAGTCTAACTTCCCAATCTAGCTCTCCTCCATCCTGTTCAAGAGATGGCTGAAGCACATGGGAGCTTGCTCTGCTAAGAGTCTGTAGCCCCTTTCCTAAGCAAGCTCCTCTGAGATGCAATTCTAATGTAGCAGGAGGGTGCTTGTTAAAGAGACGACAGAGGAAGCCGAGCCTTGTTGCAGTTAGCCCGTTCAATGGATGCTGATAAGCAGCGTTTAAGCACGGAAACCAGAGCTAACTAGTCAGGCTGGAAAGCAAGTTGTTTAGCTGCCTTTTGGGAGGCAGCCGCGTGGAAAAGCAGCGTGATGGCTGTTCGTTACTGTCTGTTAAACGGGCTGTCCGCTCTACGCGGTGCCAGGGGACCGCAGCTGTACGCAGCCAAGATGAGCCGTGTGGGAGGAGAAGGAGGGAGAGCTCCGCGTAGCTCAGGTGCTTGGCAGTGCCTGGCACAAACCTCCGCTTTGGAGATGTCCCTGTGAGAGCCACAGCCGGGAGTGCCCGGTCTGTGCCCTTCTGCCTCGCGGGTACTCAGCAGCACAGATCCATCACTGCTCCGTGCCGCTTACAGCGGTGGCTGTAGACGTTCTGATGCTCTGTGATGACGTACAGGATGATCAAGCCACAGTTAAAACAAGACAGAACCACGGTATTGAGGTGTTCTGGTGGGGCAAAGGAACGCCGCTCTTGTCATTACAGCACATGACTGAGAATCAGACTTTGGTGTTCTACTGACCCACTGTGTGGACTTGGGTGAGCCGCTGTTCCCTTTCCAGGTCTCAGTTTGCCCATCTGTAAAATGGGGATAGCAATATCTACCATCTACCAAGGTGAGCCTTGTGAATATCCTTCTATCTGCTGAAAGTATTGGCTGTCTAGCCGTCACCTCTAACCCTCTGTCTAGATTGAAATAACAGAGGAAAGCAAGAAAGAACAAAAGTAAGGTCTCCTCTGTGCCAGTCTGACACAAACCAGCTGCCTGTCATGGTAGACAGCAGAGGGTTTAGAGATTTAAAGGGGTAGTGCACAAACACAATGGCTGCATAGCTGCATCATTAAACCTGTCACCACAACCTTCCCTGGCCCCCAGAACCCTTTCACACTTGCCCTGTACTGCTTCGGATACAGCAAAGGGTCTGGGGGCACATGTGAGAGCATGGGAAACGCCAAATCCAGCCGCTGCCTTTGCTCTGTATCAGCTGGCACCCTGTCAATCACTGATCACTCTGGCAGGCGTGTCTGGGGAGCACTGCTAAGCGCTGCTCTGATGGCATCGCCCCAGGTCTGGGGGGAGCAGTGCCATTTGCAGGGTTGGGATGAGAGGGCACAGTGTAGTCCCCATGTTTGATCTTTTGCTGGTGGGGAGTCCTGCAGAGGTGGCACATGGGGTCCGCCGCGTGTAGGGCGAAGATCCTGTGCTGTTTGCTTAGCAGCGTGCCACCCCCTGCAATGCAGAGGCTGCATGCACTGTCACGGCGTCGCACGGTTGCAAAGCATCCCTGCGTTACACCACAGCGTGGGGAGTGCATCCGGGGCCTCCTCTCGGTGCCCGGCCAGGTCTCAGGCTGGAACGGTGAGAATCAGCACGGGTGTGATCCTAGGCCAGTCTCTGGCAGGACTTCTGGGCAATCCAGGAGACGCACGGAGTGCGCCAAAGAGAGCATGCTCTACCCTCTTCGGCCAGGTAAAGGGGATTTAAGGATGGAGCAATGGACAGCTATGCAGGTTCACGTGACAGGAGATGGGTTCTGTTCCCAGCTCTGCTGATGCCTCTCCGTGTGACACTTTCCCCTCTTGGCACCTTAAGCTGGAACGGGGAATAATGAGACTTTTAATCCCTTTGTGATGTGCTGTGAGATCGCCATCCCCATAAGCGCTTGGAGTCATCAGTCATCAAGCCGGGAGCACATGGGAAAGGGATCGTCATATCGGTCTAACCACCCTGGAATGGGCCATGCAGCCGCGCCCCCGGCCTCAGGCGGAACGGGCCCTAGTGTAGCACAGCTGGCGATAACCAGACCCAGTGGTTTCGCTGCGGTTTAGTGCTGCCCAAAATATATTCACCACCTTGGATGCCTTCTGCTGCAGAAACACAGGATGATGGAACCTAAGACCCCCTCCTCTTGCACTGGTTGCGGACATTGCACCTGATCTCTGGGGCATAGATTCTGCTGTACTCCCACTGGAGTGGGCGAGGGAGTGGGCTTCTCGGCCAGACTGAAGAGTGATCTGCCTGTGGGAGGGCTGTATGAAATACAAAGCCGTTCGGAGGTTTGCGGTCCTGCCTACAGCAGCGGAAGAGATGGCATCCCCCCTTTTAACACATCGCCTGTCACTTCAGATGTCCTCCCCTTGCTCACAACAGGCATCCATCTCCACTGGAGTCAGGCACTGAGCGGACAGGGAGTGTGAGCAGAATCAATAGCTTGTTGCAAGGACGGGAGCCTAGGAAAGGCGGCCTGGCAGCTGCGTGTGTGAGAGGGGTGGGTGAATGGCGGGGGCGAGGCGGGTGGGTGAGATGGCAGCTGTAGAAAAGGCCCTTCCAGGAGTGTTTAGCCCAGGCCAGGGTTTGGGGAAAGCTTGTGTGATGAAACTAAGCCTAACCCACCTGGGAGTGAGTGTACTAGAGGGTCACAGGGTCTGTCTCCATCCAGAAGCTTCAATAAAAAAATCTCCTTTGTATTAAATCCAGCCAAGCCTTGTCCAGGCTGCCATGAGGCTAACTCGGAACAGTTCTTGACTGAAAGTAAAGAGGGGCCCAAAAGGAAAACTCTGGCGCGGGGTACCCCGCCCTTGGAGGGTCCAGACATGGCTCTTTGGTGTTCATGGCCTTCTTCCCAAGGGGCGCTGGATCTCAGCACAGCAAGGCGCGTTCGCCGCCGCCATCCACTCCGGCATCGCTAGCTGCTGTCCATAGTTCTCTTCCCCCCATGGAAAACGACCACGGCCGGAGCTGTCCGCCAGAGCATTACCGCAGCAAGTAACAGCAGGCGCACAGAGCAGCCGTTCCACGCAGAGCCTGGCCGGGCGTGCCATGGTTCACAGACATTGACGGGAGAGCTAGTGGGTTGCTCACTCTCATGGCCGTCGGCAGGTCTGAAACAGGCCTAGCAGAGGGATGGTGGTGTCACCCGGGACCCTGCTATGTCTGCGAACTCCCAGGTGGGACTTGAACCTGCCGCGAAGAAAAGGCTGCCTGTGCGACGTTGGAAACTCTCTATTCCCAGGCATCTGGAGCTCCCTTCAGGGCTGAGCCAAGTTCTGCTCTCATGACCTGCACAACAGACTTTCCCCATCATACGTGATACCAGCTCCTGGCCATCTCACCGGCCTTCAACGGAGGAGGCAGTGGGTGGTGTGGGAGAGGGACTGGCCGGCAGGACTCCTGGGTTCGTTTCCTTGCCCTGCTACAAACTCACTGTGTGGTTGTGAGCAACCTCCTTGTCCCTCAGCGTAGCCCTCTGATGATACCTCCCAGCGAGGGCTCCTGACACGGGAGGCTTAGGAACGTGGCCTTGCCAGCTCGATTACACCAGTGATTCATCTCTGACACTGGCCGGTACCAGCTGCTTTGGAGGAACACGCATGTAACTTCATCATGGACAAGTTAGGTAACAACCTGCCATTCAAGGCCATCTCTTCTTAAGCCCCTCAGTTAGAGGTTGGTTTATGCCCCAAACATCTTTATATGTGTTTAGATATCTTCCAAACTTTTGTTTTGGTCCCATCTCCTGTAGATGGTCTCATCATCCATAGACAGGGCCGGTCCTCTTCTGTGTTTTGCGGCACTCATCCCCGTAGAGTATCTGAGCATCTTCCCGGCATGCATTAAGGAACACGAGCAGGCTGTGGCACACACTGTTTGTTCTCTCACCCCCCCGGGGGGGGGGGGGGAGGAGAGCATGTGCAATGGGTTATTTTGCTTCTCTTTCCTTCTTGGTGATAATGGGAATGTATTACTGGTTCCTTTCTTCTCCCTCAAAAGCTTCGCCAATAGTGGTCCAGATGGCCTGTTCTCTGGGACACGTAGCAACCAGGGCCAATGGCAGAAATGGCCTGGAATGACAGGAAACCCTTCTTCAGACTTTGGGGGTCTGTGAGTGAAATGGTGCGCCTGGATTTCACAAAGGGCTGGATGATTTTAAGCAGGGGAATAACATCTGCAGATAAAGCTCACGTGCTCCAGGGCAGATATGGTCACATGCAGGGATCTGGGCAAAGCACTGGAAAATGCTCCCTCGGGAGCAATCTTGCATTGCTCGCAGGGAGATGGACTGGGTGATCCAACAGGTCTTTTTCATCTCTGACTTCTATGCTTCTGTGTATTTGTGCTCCGTGTATAGCACAGCGACATACACCACAAACTGCCCTATCGCCCATGCAGCAGCCACCGGGACACCGGCAACTTTCCTCCTTGCTCTATTGGTTCAGACTAACACTCAAGTAAAAAATTACCAGCCCAAATGATGCTCCCCAGTCGTCCCACGTGCTGTATATTTGGCCAGATTTCCGAGATGGATGGAGCAGGGCGAGCGAAATGCATCACTCCCTGCCTAAGTAACAAGGCAAAGAGCGCTTCCTTGGCTGAGGCTCATTTATAAGTCAACGACAGCGTTTACGGGAGAGCAAGGTGATAATCCATCACCAGAGACTCTTTTGCATTCCCCTATCCCAGGGCAATGACGAGATGAGGTCCTGATGAACAGGACAGGCATATGTCTGCATTAAACAAGCCTGATGGCTCCCCTGGGACTCTTAATTGTTTCCAGAGCTTGGCACAGGTTTTTTCGCCAAGGATGGGCAAACAGGGCGGGATATTGGAAGAGCTGAATCCTCAAGCTTCACCCCACACTGTAACCTAACTCTCACACCGTTATGCCAAGCTATAGGCCTGTGCCACGAAGCTTCTCAAACCGCAGCCAAGCCCCCAGTCAAAACCATCGCTTTTTAAAGCAATTTGGTATCACAAAGTCCATGTTGCTATTGAGAGCCTGGTCAACCTGCCACCCCTGTACCAAGAGTGTGAGTCTGGATTTCAACTCCTCTCTCTCCTTTTCCCCCACACCCACCTGCACAGGCACGATTCTGAGTCTTTAGGACATCAACAAAGGGGTTTTTTTTTTAAATAAAGTTTTTCTTCTTAAGGAACAGGCTTCTTGCATGCAGTCCTTCCAGCCAGCTAGCCTAAGGAGCTGGAAATTGTATCCGGGGCTCTCGCATGGACAAGCAAGTATCTGTGTCTTTCTCCCCTTGTGCTGCAGAATAGCCCCCCCAGTTTGCCCCCAGGCAGGAGGTGAGCAGAGGCCTCCAGGTTTCCATTTCCATCTGTCGTGTTTAACAAATAGGTTCAGACACAATCTGCATGTAAATCTCACTTTATTGGCCACGGGCTGTGCTTGTTAGTTCAGAACATGGTCAAACTGCGTGTCACAGGGCAAGATAAATACCTGGGGCTATGCTTAATTTGTCTCCCAGCTGATGGGTTGGGTAGGAGAGGCACTGTTCTTTAGCGTCTACGGCAAGGGATGGGGAATCAGGACTCTTGGGTTCTATTCCCGACTGATTTACAGAACCACCTGGATCCAGTCTCAAACTTTCTGCCCCATCCAGCCTTTAGGTAAATACATCACTGCATCTTCCATGGATTGTCAACACTACAGATCTATGTAAAAGATTACGGAGCGTCATGTAGTCTCTGTATAGTTAAAGCTGAAGCTAATTTCCCACTACAAAGGCCAACTCTCGGCCTCTCCCACCCAGAACCAAACCCAATGAATCTGGAAGTTCATGTCGCTCTTTACCCGGGGGTAGATTCGGTTGGAAGACGTTTTGGAGCGAAGTCGAGGGGGTGGGGGTGGGGAATTGGTCCTGTTCAAATCATTGACCAGTTTTTCCATTTTGGAAGATGTTACTATTTCATTTTTTGGCTCCTGCGTACAGGGGCTTAGAACCCCTGTTGGTCTCTGGGGGGAAAACAGGGCAGTCGGATTGACTTTGTTTCGCTTTAGCTGTTGGCAGGGATTATTTTGTTCCTCACTGCAGTTTCCACCTACATCACAGACTCCTATAAAAGCAGGCGTCAGGCAGGGCCCCCTAAGAATGGCCCTGCGGAGCTGCCAGAACTAGGGAGGAATGAAGAGCTGTGCTTCTAAATGCCCCAGAGGGGCTGCCCCGGAGCTGGGTACTTGTGCGGCCGCTCTTCTCCCCCTCCTGGGTCCTTCCTGAGGAGCGGCTGCTCCACAAAAACCATGGAAGGAGGAGAGGCTGGAGCTCAGCTGGTGACCCAGGAGGGCTGGGAGTCCTCGCTGTCGCATTCACACATCCCAAAATTGGAGGGCGTTGCGGAGAACTGCAGTGCGTTCCTGGGGGTGTCATGAATGGATTCAGCCTTAACTTCAGGCTAAGAGCCAATCTCCTGCCTAGGAAGCTAGGATAATGTACAGGACAAACAACAGCACAACACCAGCATCTTTATGGTTTTCATAAAGGCTCCCTCCGTGATGTACCGTGGGGCTGTCTGCACTGCGATCATGGGGTCCGATTGCTGCTTGTGTAGACGTACCTGAGCTAGCTTTCACCTAGCTCGTTCTGGGAATGCAGCAGTGACACTAGGATGGTCTTTCCACTTGGGCTAACCACCCGATGAATTCCCCGTCGTCCCAAGTGGGCTTGTACCACCCGCGCTACAGCCCGTGGTGCCATAGCTTCACTGCACGTGGCCAGTGCCTTCCCCCATAAACAATAAAACCCTGGGGAAAAACCAACCACTCAGCAAACCAGCTAAAGGAACAAAATTAGGAAACCCAGGCGCGAGCTGTTTTCAGCCTTCAAAGGAAGAAAAGCCACTTTCTGATGTCCTCGCGGAATTTTGCTGTTGCTGTTACATGGAAAGAGCTCAGATACGAGGCTGATGGGCAGCAGTGTAAAGCCCCAAGATAGGCCGAGAGACAGACAACCAACCTCAGACCATTTGTCAGAGCAAACCTCCACGCCTTGCATTCTGGGCTCTTTTTCCAGCCGACACCCTGAGCGGCCTTGTTTGTTGTTTCCTGTCCCTTAAGAGTCGCAGCATTAATGATCATAAATATTGCATGATGCTAACGGATATGCCTTGAATATTAAAACTGAGGCTGAAGGTGGCCTGTGATATTTGATGTCTCTGGGGTTATGTCCCTTGGACATAAACTGGGGACTCCTGATGCTTTATTCGAGCAAGCCGAGCACATTGCCACGTGGCCCTCCTCCATGCTTGAAAGTCTAGGCAGAGGGAATGGAGCCAGGCATTGTGGACACAAGTAGAAGCAGAAAGCAGCTGTGTTGCTTGGGCACAAGTAGCCGTGTGGACAGCAATGGAGGCACAGGGGCAGGTCCGTATGCAAAGGCTTTTGTGCTTTTCTTGTCCCTACTTTCGCCAGCACGGGAACAGATTTTCCTGTTAATATCTCCTTCCAGGAATGGATCATTTCGCTGCTGTAATGCTCATTGTTTAAATGGCACTGTTAAACTGTGTCCTTTCCTGCCAAACCTGGAGAGAGCCAGGATTCAGAGATCATTTTATTCTCAGCCTCCTAGAAGACAGACGTTTCCTTCCATCCATCCCTTTCCTCTGTCTTGTGCTCCCTGTTTGGGCTCCGGTATCCAAGCCTCTTTCATTTTCATAGCTCCCTTTATGTGCCGCATGTCTGGAATTTACAAGGGTCTTCTTAATGAGGCCTGATTGCTCCTCTAAACCTTGGACAGCTGAGCTTGCGTCAGCCATGGGAGAGACCTGTGTGTTTTGCTGGGGTGGTCCACGGTCATTACGTACCCCAGCTGGGAGCGATGCTGGAGTCTGGTGCTTGCAGAGCCCCACAGATCAGTGATCTGAGGACCAGGGCTGATGGGAAACAGCTGCAGTCAGTGTGCATGGGTCACAGAACATCCATCGCAACGCCACCAGCTCATCACTAGGCAGAGAGCCCCAGCCCCTTAGACCACGACTCTCAAGTAGGAATTACTGACTTATTCTGATATACGGCCCTGTTTTCTCAAGGAAGAAAGAAAATTAAATGATGGTGGCAGCAAAGGCCTAGGGTGGGCACCCAATGCTGTGTAGGTTGCGCAGCAACCAGCCAGAGTGCTGACGATGCTGTTGAACATGCTAAATCTCCAGTTCCCTTTCCCCGCTGGAGGTGGGACAGGAGCCTGTCCCAGCAGATGGGGCCGGGCGGGGAGGCTAGCCTCCCCAAATAGGGGACTCACGCGCCGCCCATGGCACACTGCAAACCAAACACCACCATGTCCTGCTGGGCCTGTTGTCACACTGCTGCCCAGCCACCAGGCCATCCCGGGGTTACACTGATCCAGGCTCAGATCTGCAGCTGGCTCCAAACTTATTCATACCTGCGGAGCCAAGCACTAGGTTTGACCCACGAAAGGCAGCCAGGTTGGAGAGCTTGGCTCTGAAGTTTCACAAAAGCCTAGTGGGTGTTTGGGGGTCTTGATTCGAGACCATCACTGACTAAACCCAAAGCTGGCTCAGGAAGGTGTTCACCAATGGCGAGCGGATTCCATCAGATCAGGTGCAGCTCAGAACAACTTTAAACACCACCTCCTGTGAATTATACCTACTCCTAGTCTCTGTCTGGAGAAGCCGTGAGAGATGCCCATTGCTACTTTCGGTTAACAACATGGAGCGAATGAATTTCTCTTTGTATAGAGTCGTTTCTCTCACTGACTCCAAAACAACTCTCCATTCAGTTACAAGGCTTTTTATTCCCACCCCTGCACCCCTTTAAGTCTCTTGTCCTTTCCCTAGTCTCTGTGTCACTAGGAAGATTGCTGACTGCCTGAATCCATAAGCCCAGTTCTTTGGTTCACCAGGGGCCAGAGGCTCGGTTGTCCCTTGACCAACTCAGAGGAATTTCCCGCAGCTGGAGGGGACGTTGATGATGGGTTTCAGTTTAAGAGGTGAATAGAGAATCCTAGCGCTCAGGCAAGCTGGGATGGAACAGATGTTCTGTCAGGAGGCTTTATCACACCAAGATAGTAAGATGAAATGTGAATGAATTCCAGGTCAGGAGAGCAATTCAGTTTCTGTAATGTGAATGGGATTAGCAAAACCAGGGAGGGAAGCAACCAGGCACTTCCGTGGAATTAGAGACGCACATATGCAGAGCTCCCCAGATGGACAGGGATTTCTCAGCATACAGTGGGGACAGCCTCCCTGTGCAAAGCGTTAGTTGCCCTACTATTCTCTGGCATGCAGCACACGAGCTGTCACAGTACTCAGGAATGCAATTTGTCTCACTGCAGCTCCCGGGGGCTGGGAGGCAATGGCTGAAACGCACAGGGAGGGCTCATGGGGAGGGAGCCACAAACCTCACTTGCCAAGGGAACTTTAGGGGAAAGTCTGGCCGAGAGACAGACAACCAGCCTCGGACCATTTGTCAGAGCAAACCTCCACGCTTGGCTATAGTAAATCAGCTAGCAAACAACCACAGACAGTGCACACCGCATCCGGGAAAGGCGTGCCCCAGGAGCAAAGTTTTTTAAATGGAGGGGTTGGCTAGATGGCAAATAAATAATCAGATTGGGTGGGCAGTGGCTAGCTCCGCAAGGTCAGTGCAGACAAAACAGCATGAAGTCAACCAGCCTCTTGAAAGAAGGCCACTGAACTATGGAAGATACAAGTAAAGAAAGAAGCCATCTTTGGTATCCATCACTAGACAGACACAAGGGCACAGAGCTCTTGCAAGCTGCGAAAGAGGAGTGCTTCAAGCAAGGGGGAGTTGAAGTCTGGAAGTTATAGGTGAGAAACATGCTTATGCAAAGATCTTTTCCCTAGGAAAACAAGGGAAGCCAGCACCTTGTACTGCTGAGGAAGGTCCTGACTGAGGAAAAGTCAGCCATGGCTGGGAAGAAGGGAGATTGGTGAGAGAAACCTGCCCCTTGCTAGATTACGTTTTAGACTTTTAGATGTGGGTTTCACTTTTATTTGCCTGTAACCCTCTCTGACTTTATTCCTTTCACCTGGCATCACTTAACCCCTGTCCTGTGCTTTACAAATAGTTTTATTTTCACTATAAACGAACTCAGTGCTGTGTTTGCGGGGAAGGGTGCATTTACCCCCATTAAGTTAATATGCGTGATGTGCTTTGTCTCTGTGGGAGAACAAACAACCCGTATTATTTCTCTGAAGTGTCCAGGAGAGGGCTGGACTTTGAAAACCCCTGGCTTTGGAAACATTTGTGACTGGGAGCATGTGGGGGTCACCTTACTGGTGAGCACCAAGGCTGGGAGACACCAGAGAGGGCGTCTGGGATGTTGCTGTCAAGAGTTGCTGGACCGGGGCTGCTGTTATACAGACACTCAGGGTGTGACCAGCATTTCTGTTGCTGACTGTGGACATCCCAGGCAGGGAGTTACAGTAGCAAAGCACTGTGTTACAGGGGAAGGGTGACAACCCCTCACTGGCCTGGATTGCACCCCAAACCCATGACAGAGCCCCAGGGAGAACAGGAAAGGAGCTTGACTGGCTTGGCCAGAGCCTCGGGGGTGCCTAGTGATGGATGGCACCTCCTCACCCCTTAACGGCCAAAAGGGCAGTCCAGGAGAGGGGAAGAACAAGGAGATGCTGAGAACCAAGCTCCTGTTACAGGTCGTTGATTCTCCGCCCCGTGGGGACCACATGCTAGCTGGGGTTAGCCACTCCTCCTTGTTCCAGCATACTCCCTGCTCTGGACGGAGGCACAGAAGCTGGTTGTGCTAGTTGGCCACCTACAGGGGACTCCCCAAGAGGGGACTGGGGGTAGTTTCCCTATGCACCCTGTGAGCAGAACAGAGCTGCCCCATGTATTGATTGTGGGCCCTTGGCCTATTTGAAATACTGTATTTGTCCCTAAGCTGCAAGTGAATTCTAAGGCCAGCGCGTAGAATGGAATCAGGCATACGTGGAAAGATAGTTAATTCTCTTCTGGTTCAAGAGGCACCGCTCAGCTCGGCAGCTGGGAGAAGGCTGAAGCAGGGAACTCCCGCCCATCTTCTCTCCTCTCCCCCTGCAGTAAATCTGGGCATTAGAGCAGACGCGCTGTCACCTGAAATGAAGCCATCGTCATTAGTGAGGCTTTATCCTTCCTATTCACAGGACGGGCAGAAAATAAACGAGGCCCTTGCCTTTTTATTGCCTCTTTTTAATTATTAATGCAGCAGCTGGGAAAACAAGAGGAATTAAAAATAGGCTGCTGCAAGAATGGATCCTATGAACAGCAAAGGCAGACATGCGGCAGGCTCCGTATGACCCTGAGCCCATGAGGGGAACAAAGCAGGCAGACGTCTGAGCTTGGGAAAGGGAGCAAAGCAGGGAGGGAAAGGGCTATTTAGCCCTTGCTATGCCCAGTTGTTTCCTCTTTTACTGCAGGCCGAGAACCGGGCAGCTCGACTTTGAAAGGGATACAGTTAAGATATATATATATTCAAAGAAGAAAATCGCCTAGCCTCTCCTGCGTGTTACTAACCGCATGTTAGAGAATTACTGCTGGTTCCCATCTTCCTTGGCCCCTAGGAGGCCATTTCCACCGGGACAGGGCGGGTGTCGGATGCTTCCACCCGCATGAGGAAGTCAGCTTCAGTCTGGTGGCAGGCTTCCCCCTTTGGCCAGGCTCCACGCCTGTGTCTCTGCTAGGGAAAAAGGCCTGTTCTCCCCTCCTGGGAACTGACACCTGGCAAAGTCCTAGCAAGCACAAGGCAGGGTGTAGTTTTGACATGGGTTAGCAGGTTGAGGTGAAACTCTACGTTCTCCTCTAGCGCTTCTCTCAACCTGCTAACACAGGGGAAAGCTCCGAACTGCTTTAGCTTCGCAAAACGTCCCCCCTGGCGGTTACCGAGTGTTCGCTAACATGAGATAAGAACGCATCTTTTCAGCTACGGCAGCTGAGGCCTGAGCTACGATACGAACAGACAGAGCCAGCAGCTTTATTACACGCAGCCAGCAAGATGCAGCCTGGAACGGGCTACACTTTGCCAGCATCCTGTCCCAGCACGCACTGGGTGGGTGCTGTATAAAATCCAGACGGAGACAGAGTGGGAGACCGGGGGGCAACAGTCACGGAGCCGCAGGACCTGTGCTATGCCACAGCGTTTACACCGTCTCTTGGACGAGCCCCTGTAGGGTGTCAATTCCCCAAGGGGTCTCACTCCGTCTTCAGGTCAGGCCGTGTAGCCTCCTCACCTCGAGTGAGCCTTTGAGCTCCAGCCCTCCTGTTTCACCCTGCGAGCTCTGCTCAGCCGACTGAGACAGACTCCTGGAAGGAGGCTGGGACCAATGCAGGGACCAACGCACCCCCGCAAAGTCTTCTGAGGGACCCCAAACCACCTTTTCAAACCAGAGGCGGATTTAGTAGCCAGCTGAAACTCGGCACTGGAGGTCCTCAGATGAGCTGAGAGAAATCAAGATGAAAGCATTTTCCATTCCGGTCAAGCCGGAGCAAAACCACCAGCCGAGCTGTAAGGGATTTATCCCTGGCTCTGCTTCTGACTCCTGAGGCAATCGCAGGCCAGGTGAGAACCCAGTTTCTTCCAGAAACCAACCCTTTACTCCCTGCCAGTCACGTCTCAGTCCTTTGTTCTCAAGCTGGTCTCTGCTCTGCTTCCCCGCAGAGAGGTTGTAGGTGTGTGTGGTTGTCGTTTCCTCGGCGTTCATGTTCTGCCCACTGGGGCTTTCCAATCACGCTGCGATGGCCTGGGTTGCTGTCAGCATATTCCAGCCAATTCTTTAATGACCCTGTTCGCTGTCGTCCAGCCAGCAAGATGGCATGCACACTTCACAGCCTACAGTGCCCCCAAGGACAGGCTTAACTCTTTTTCCTCCACTGGGTAGCAACGCAAAACACAGAGGGAAACTGAGGCACCCATAGGCTTCATAAAAACATTACAGAAAATTTCCATTTCATCACCCCAGCTCATTGGCCAACGCATCAGATATAGCTCCCGCCGGAGGTAGGATTTCACTCTTTTTTTTTCAGCAGTGGGGTTAGTTCTCAAAACCCAAAACATGAATCAAACAGGGAAAAGCAGCTCCCGCGGCCTGGAAAGGTGAGCCAATGACATCTCAATGCAGGTCTAAGGCTAGCAGTGCAGCGCTGGTTCCGTGTTATCTGCCACAGGGGCATCTTTGCATTCAGCGAAGTTCTCTGTTGGTTTTACCTTTGAATTTTGAGGCTAGTCTGTTCACATCTGGGCGGGGGGTCCTTTCGCTCCTGTCCAGCTGTTGGGCCCCTTGTGTGTGTCGTCAGTGCCTTTGGGAGGTAACGGCTGTGCAAGCACCAATAAAAGAAATCAACCCCATCCTCCAGGCAGTAACTCACTAGTCAGAGGTAGGGCTAAGCCCAGCTCCCTTAAAGGACCCCACCTTCTGACAGAGCTGCACGTTGAGGAATAGCAGCTCTGGATTAATGCTGGGGTAACAGAGAGCAGCCTGTCTCCAAGCTTCGCAAGGCTCGTCCCAGGACGTGACCTCTTGTATTGGTCACTTGGTGTAAAGGCATGAAGTTCCTGTAGGTATCTCATGAGTGGGACTGCCAGGTGACCTTGCCCTGGCCCTGGGAACGAAGCCAGGAAGTCCCAAAGTGACGTCCATACACGCAGCACCGTTTAGTGCCTCCGCTTGCCATGTCTTGAGCAGGTAGCGCATGCTGCCTGCTGTCAGCCCCGGGCCCAAGCACAGAGCAGTGTCACAAGTTCAAGGAGGAGCTGGTGCAAATCTGTGGCTCTCCACTCCTGAGGGGGGAATTAACATGCATCTTTTGGACTGATTTTCACATCCTCTGTGCACAGATTAAACTTGCCTTGAACGGGGACGGAATCTACTTTGTTAAATGGCTGAAAAGGTTCCACGGCTGCTTGCAGGAGCGTCTCAGCTGCTTTGTTGCAACCTGGCAAGACCCCTCTATGGATCACAACGTCACCTCACACCTCTACAAGCTCCAGATCCTTGGACTGTGGTCACAAAAGGCTGTGCTCTCCTACCTGCATAACAGCTTCCGCTTCGGATGGGCCTCACCTTCCGGCCAGCGCCCAGCTCAAGTCTCCAGGCTTGGCATTGAAGAGATGCATTGGAGAAGGGCGGAAATCACCTGGGCACCCTTAGTGTAGCTGGAAGGGGGTGATGGGGTGCGTGGCAGGAGAGGACTCGAGGAGCTGTACAGCAGCCAATCCTCTGGTCCTGTCCCTTGCCCCCTGCTCACTGACACATCCCCCAAATCCAGTCCCCTCTGCCTTACAGACTGGAGGAGAACTTGACTGCTAGGGGATCCCTGCATACAGCAGTTGGCCCAAAAGATACCCTTGAAATGGGCCTGAGTGTGAACGGGCTTCCACCCTCGGTGGGAGTGCTGTTTGGGCCCAGTCTCTTCTCTCCAGTACAGACTGACTTGGGACTCCCACTGGACTGCGGCAGGCCCAAACTGGGAGCTGAGCTGGTGCCAAACTAACAGCTCACTCATGGCAAACTCCTTTTCCCCACTGAGGGTACTAAGGTGTTTCATGTTACCCAGGAACCAGCAAATGCCTCTCACACACACCCACACCCGCACCCTGATCGTACGGTCTTTCGGTGCCAAGTAATGCCATGGGGGACATTATGGGGCTTCCCCGGGGCCGCCCCTGCTAAGCGCACAGCCCTCTACCACCTGAGCTAAAGGACTAAGCCCTCTAGCTATTAGCAGCGTTGGCTCCTGCCTGTGCATGCAACATGCTCTAAACAATAGGTTGGACTAGTTTAATCCCAGTTCTGGGCAGCACAATATTCAACTCCACTTGGCCATTCGGCAAGTGCTTTCCTTAGGAAGATCTCAAGGCTCTTTCCAGACACAATTGCCTGAAGATCCGTGACCCTCACTGTCGCCTTTGGGTAGGTCTACGCCGCAGTCGATGTGGGACTGCAGCATGGTGTAGGCAGGCTTGCGCTAGCCAGGGCGAGAACCAATACCAGTGAAGCCGTGGCATGACCGACTTCAGCGTACAAGTGCTCCGGGGACTCTGGGTCCTCATTCGGGCCGTCTAGCCTGCACTGAAGTCCATCCTGTTGCAGCTTCACTTGATGCTCATGTTAGCTAGATCAAGGCCAGCTCAGGGTGTTTCTGTGTTATGCTGCAATCACACCTTGATGGCAGTGTAGACGAATCCTCAGAGCATGGCTACACCCGAGCTTGCAGGGGTCATTTTGATTGAGCTACCACACTGCAAATAGCGGCATGGGCAGTGCAAGGGCCTAGCTGCCCCAAGGAAGGGTTTCAGATGGGGTTGGGCACCTAGTTCCCCCGCCACGACGACTTGGTGGCTGGTGTTATTTTTAGTGCACTAGCTGCATCGGAGCTAGCGTAGGTAAGTCTACTTGAGCAGGAAATTACACCTCTCGCTGCAGCGTCGATGCAACCTTCCTCTAAGATAGGTTCTAAGTGGGGTTTAAAAGATGTTAACCTGTGTTAGCGAACGTTTGCTAAACGCCCCTCACTTTCCCAGGTAGACAAGGCCGGTGACAGAGCGCTGGAATCAGAACCCAGGGTTCCAGATGCCCCGTCCTTTTCTCTGACTACTAGACACCTTCCCCCCTTCACCGTGCAACCAGCAGGACTCTGAGCAGGGCGCATTTCTCAGCCTGATTACAGCAGTGGAGACACGATACTCAATGCTGCAGAGCTGGAGAAGAGATTAAATCAGAGCTGAGACAAACCGAGAGAGAGGAACCGAGGAGGGTCAAAGGAGGCCAGTGATTTCCTTGTGCGTTACACTCTGACAAGAGTACACTGATCAGGCAATTAGAAATCCAAGCGTGGGGATAATTCAACAGAAGCAGGGAGATGAAGGGAGCTTGGGGGGGGGGGCGGGGTGGAAAAAAACCCAACAGTCTAATGGAGAATTATTCCTAATCTCATCAGAGTCTCTGGTTAGAAAACAATTCTCTGTCTCTGCCACTCTCTGTGCTTCCAGCAATTGTTTTTCTTGGTCCTTTCATTTCCAGATCCCACATCTGCCCTTAAAATTAGAATGGGCTCGAGCAGGTGGGAGCCGGGCTGCTGAAGGGAAGAGCCAGTACAGAGGCAGAAAGAAAAAGCTCTCTGGGGTGTGATCACAGGACGGGCCCATTGTCCCAGCAGCTCTGTGGGGCAAGGACTGGCTTTTTGTCCTGTTTGCATAAGGCCTAGCATAATGGGGGGCCTGGTTCATACCTGGGTCCCAAGGTGCTACAGTAGTAGTGCTAACAATTAATGCGGACATACATGCTGAGTAACTACGGGGTCTACACACCTATCTTCTGACAGCTAGCTCTGTTGGGTCCTATTTAATGCATGCTGGGTGTGCCGACCCTCTGAGTAACTCCCACACTGTGAATGGAGTTGTGTGCACCTCTGGGTCTAGGCCTGAAGCCATCAGAGGGACATTAGACACAGAAGACAAGGATGCTCCCAGCTCCCAGATGCTAGAGAAGGAAAAGTTCTGCTAACACCCAGTCCAGCTTCCTGCCAATTCTGGCTTGTTCCCTGCTGTCCAAATGTGAATATATTAACCAGTCTGGAAGTATCTCAAGCAACAGGGCTCCCATAGGAAAACTGGACCAGTCTGAGCTGGACGGTGGTTGAGTGTGGAAGTTTTTGCCGATAGACCATCTAACATAGGTACTAGCACTAAGGCTGCAGCACCCCCTGGCTTGAAGCGGTTTCCATTGTGTCCAGGGTTTACAGTTTGGTTCAATGGCTCTCAGCGCCCCCACGATAAAAATGGTTCCGGCGCCCCTGCCATCTAACCTTTCCTTTTCTTCATCTGAACCCTTGCTGTGCTTACGCGAGCGTGCTCATGGTCCTGAGCAGTGGAATGTCCTAGCTGGATCCCTTGTACTCGCTGGGTCTCTTTCTCCTTAGCGTTTCTGCCTTCCAAATATTTGCAAGATATTCTCACTTCCTCCCCACTTCTCAGGCTGTGCCTCGCCGGGCTGGACACAGAGGGATTCCTATTCTTGCTGCATTATTCATTTCTTCCAGTCCCCTAACCATTTTCGCTGCTTCTTTCTTAACACGACCTCTTGTTTGTCTTTCCAATGACACGGTTCCTGGCACTGAATGCTGTATCCCAGGGCACTCCTCCCTCCGGCTCCAGGATGGAGCATCAACTCCGCAACTACTGTGGAAATATTTTGTCTCCACTGCTGCTTCTGCGAGCCCTTCCTCACCTGGCTGAATTCAAAGAGCTTGTGAGCGCGGCTTCCAAGCGCCCCTTTTATTCTTCACATCCCCAGGCAGTTCCGCCCTGTGGAAGAGAAATAGAGCCACAGTGGCTATGGCTCTAGCTGGAGCCTCACATTTTTGGACTGTAAAGTGTTTTTTTAAAAGAGAGCTTAGGAACCTCTTTCTTGACGCTGCGTCTGCTCCCTAGCAGTGGCTGGGGTAGCTAGATCTCTCCATGGGTGGTCCTTCAGAGTCAATGGACAAATTTTGCTGGGCTCTGTGGCAGATTCCTCACAGTCCTTCTTCTTTGTATCCTCCTAAAACCAAAGAACTGCATCATCTCACTCTTTGTCTAATTATTACTGTAGCATCCAGGAGCCCCAGTCACGGACAAGCCCTCAACGTGCTAAGTGCTGTACGAAAAGACAGCTCCGGATCCAAAGATCGTACCATCTTTATACCTACCACCCCCCAGCACTGTAAATTCTTTAATGTGCTTTCCTTTCTCTCTCCCCTTATGTGTCTTATAGCAATTGTTCTGACATTACACAGATCACCATCGTCCCAATAAAAACAACGAGAGTCCTGTAGCACCTTAAAGACCAACAAATTTCTGCAGGCATAAGCTTTCATGGACTGCAACCCACTTCGTCATCAGATGCCTCTGATGAAGTGGGTTGCAGCCCATGAAAGCTCATTCCTGCAGAAAATCTGACAAAGTGGGTTGCATCCCACGAAAGCTTATGCCTGCAGAAATTTGCTGGTCTTTAAGGTGCTCCAGGACTCTCGTTGTTTTTGCTGTATACGGACTAACGCGGCTACCCCTTGGGAATTTATCATCCCAACGAGTTTAGTTGCCGGCATTCAATGGCACTTCTGTTTCTTCATGCTTCTTTTCTTTCCCTTTGTGTACAGCATAGCTACCAACATCAACGAACACAAAAGCAATAAATTGAAAATGTGCATATATTTGCATAAATCCCTGCACAAACCAACAGAGGTACGTGCCTTAGAATAATGGCTAGTGTGAAAGTCTGGGGAAATCGGAGTTGGAAGAATCCAAATTAGGGGATAAGTCAGGGAAACAGACAGGAACTTTCAAGCATTTTAGTTCCAGTGCGATTTCTTAACACACAAATCATTCTCCTGTTTAATATGAAACCCATCTGCTCTAAGCCTGGACTCCAGCATCACAAAAGCTGTTGATTGATTGGGTGCCGCAGAAGAAAAGGCCAAAAAGAAGAAGTCTGCGGGGAAAAGCAGCAGAGTCAGCAGTCAGTCTCCTGTTTCAGAACAACTCCATTTTCCACCTCACATTGTGCACATAGATTAATACTGGGACGATCGCAGAGAAGATTGTCTGTGTCACCTCGTCTTCAGTTTTCTCCCAGGCCCCTATCATATCTTCTTTCACTTGGGTCATTTGGCCACATGGAGTGCAATTAATCAGTGCTGGGAAATTCCCTCTAGGATAGTTTGTATCCCGTTTGTTACATCTTTTTTTCTCTTACATGGGAGACAACAAATCAGCCTCCTTTCTTAATCTGGGCCCCAGTTTCTCCCTGTGGATTCCATCCAGATTGCTCACCTCCTCTTTCTTACAAGTACGTGGCTCACGATGGCAGCATTTATGTGGGCTGCTCTTCATCTTTTTGCACCTCTCTCTTGAGGTCCAAGCACAGCGTTGGGACTCAGGACGCCTGGGTTCTCCTCCTGACTCTGGCCCAGATTCCCTGTGTGATCTTGGGTAAGTCACAATGTTAGTTTTCTCAAGAGCTAACCACTCCTTTAGCTCTCAGGCCAGATCCATTAGGTGCTCGTGAAGGCCTTTGAGATTCTTTGCTGGAAATCACTATAGAACCGCAAGGCTAATTGCTGAGGACAGCACGTGCGCCCAAGTCTCAAGGTAAGATGACTCTGTACAGTTTCGATTCAGCTCGTCCTGCAGCCTTTAATCTCCCTAGATGCTTCATTATTCCAACTTCCTCCCCATGCCTGTCTACAGTCTCGTGTGTCTGGGTGATTCCTTTGGAGGAAGGCTCCTGTGTTGTTGAAAGCACCTGCTCCTTCTAGAAAGGTTTCCTTTCCTCTTCCAGGGCCTTCGTCTGCCACCCCAACTTCTCTACCCTTTCACCCCAGCGCACACGTCAAATCGCACCTAGCAAAGACTCCAAATAATTTCTTCTCCTCCCTTACATCAGACAAAAGACGCTCAGAGAAATAAATCTCGCTGAGAAGCCGAAGACGGGCAACATACAAAAATGCCTTGTAAAGGAATTCTTTGTTATGACCAGCACGTTCCTAATGTGGACAAGGCTTTAGTCCTCATTCAAAAAAAGGAGCATTGCACAGGCTTCACAGCAGACACCCTGATTTGCTTCTGATTTCAGATCATCCTCTCTGGTGCCCTGAAAACCCCCTGCTTTGCCTTTTCCAGTTCACTGTCAGGCTGAGCCCCGGGTCTACACTACAAACTTATGTCGTTGTAACCACATCGCCTCCAACACCACAATTACACCGACTGAACGCCCACCGTGAACAGTGCTATGTCAATGGGAGAGCGTCTCCTGTCAGTCTAAGGAGCGTCGTCGCAAAGCCGCACTTTCTTTCTAGTCTCCTCCTATGATCAATATTAAACTTTCCCTCCTTTAGCACCTGCCTGCCTTTTAGTTTGCATGGTCTGCTGCAGTCTTAGCCCACTGTTAGCCGGGAAAGCTTCTCAGAGCTCACATTGGCCTCTACAACAGGATTTCTGACATAACTTCAGCATGTTTTCACAGAGAGCTCCCTTGCTCAGAACGGTTCGCACATAAGCAGCCAATCCAGTTTAAAAACCAGCAGCTCAGCTGTGTAGCCAGGTAATATCCCAAATGGAGGGGTTCTACTTCGAAAGGGCATCACTCTCTGTTGAACACAAACTGCCGATTAAAGCCCTTGTGCCCTAATTTCTCCATAACTAACCCCTCATCGTCCTGAGACCGTGCTGGGGACCCATGATGCTCTTTATAATTAACTGGCATTTAACACGCCGTTCCTGCTGGCCCCAACTAACAGGATCACGACCTGATTCAAATGGCTTAAGTCAAAGCTGATTGTATTGGCATTGCACAAAGAGAGAGGACAGCATGAAATTCAAGCTGACTGTATGAAAATGGGATCAGGTTGGGTTCCAGCAGAAAACGCCTCCGAGCCTGCCTGCAGCTTCCTTAGAAATTGTTTATGAAACATGAAAACCATATATAGCAGCAAGTTACTTTGGCGACTCTGTTGCAATGCCCCAGGACTCTCTCCCAGTTTCAAGACCTAAAGTCTAGGCGGCTAATTCTGCACTGCAATATGATCCCTTTATACATGGGCAGCAGTGTTAAGGGGCAGGAAAGGCAGTGAACTGAAACAGGGGAACAGCCCTTGAGGTTGGCTTAAAGCCAAAGCTGGCTCCACGTTGCCATTTCACCGGCCCAATCACAGGGGTTGTGCTACAGGAGGGAAACGGCATGGCTTGAATGCTCTGTACTCTGGCTATTCTCTGATGATACAATGGCCTCTGAGGGCTGTTACAGCTGACCGTAAGTTAGAGCAGCCCCAAGGCTGCTCTGCCTTACAATAGGAGCTGGATAGGTTCCTGGATAGTTCCAGAATACGATCAGATGCCAGTGGTGGAGTAAAGTCATCTTTGCTCCCTCTTCCGTCCCCGTTTCTGCACGGAGAGTCGCTGGGCTGGGACAGAGAACTGAGGTGTGTGTGTCTCAACAAAGCACCAGCTTTCATGCGTTCCTCCATGATAAACGTATGTGGCAGGAGAAACTCCCTGGAAGGGGAGATGGTTCCTTTGATGTGGTGAGGAGAGGTTCACCCTGTCCATATGTGACCACGGCATGGTGTCGCTCTCCAGTCAGTGCACAAGATTACAACTCATTGGCTCCTGTTACATAACCCCATGCTCAGGCCAGTGCTGACTTCCAGATATCACAGCTCACTGGTTTCCGTCTGGTCCAGGACAGCACCGATACATAGAAAGCTGCAGCCTAATTTTTAACGATTGCCAGCACGTATATGCAGCACTGCTCAAGCTTCTAGGCTCCAGAGGTCACATTATCTACTAGGGCCAGATTCATCATTTGTAACATCAGGCACCCCTGCGTTTTGGACAAGAAATTTAGCAAAACCTGGCAGCATATTGATTGCAAAGGATTATACCCGTCAGAGCTCACAGGTGCCATCTTCTGACTGTATGTTTGGTTAACGTGCGGTGGCCTTTCCCCTCACCTATTGTCAGCTTGGAGAAGGCGACTGCATGCTGCATTAGAGGCATGGATGAATTCAGAGGCCAGCTTGCGTTTCTCTAGAAGGAGTCTAGGTTTGTATAATTTACGTCTTCCGCCTCCTGTCTCAATTTGTAAATTACACCACTGGAGAGTCCCTTAGATGAACAATCCTTGACCACCCCTCACACGTCTTACTGGGTCTGGCTCCCCGCATTTAAGCCCCAAAATCCGAGCACTCTTAAAATTCTACTCGTCACATCTCCACAGCATGTTGCCCTGGTACAGCACCATTCACCTCAGGAGCTGACTGTGGATGGGGAATCCCAACTTCCTCTGGCATCTCTCTCACTCTCTTTTTTTAAAAGCCACCCCAGTACACGGCTGAGAGGTTTACAAAAAACCAGACCAACAACCACCTCCATGATGAGTCCTTATATAGGACAATCGGGCACATGTGAATTCTGGGGCTCTTTTCCTAGACAGGCTGACAATGTAAGAGCAAGTCCCAGACCTCGGCTCCTACTGCTTGGAGATGCAAATATGACCCTTGACCCAGAGTCAAAGACAGATTCTTATCCAGGGGCAATCTGCTGCTCCTCCATTGCCCCCCTGCTGCCTTTCTCTCTCTGTAGAAGCCAAGGATGGGGAGTTTCTGCCTCCCTCCCACGTGCTCGCTAACTGACTTACCTTCTGTCTTCGCCTCTCCCTCCGCTCCTGCCGAGGTGTCCTGCCTGCTTTCCACAGGTTCTCTTCTCCAAGCACTCAGACTTTCTATTGCTTGCCCCTGGAGCCCACAGATCTTGCAAAAGAAACTCGCAGCTCTTCCTGAACTTCTCCACAAGCCTCCTGCCTGCTTTGCTGGTTACCCTCGTCCCAACAGCCTGCCTCCCAATGCAGGTCAGATGAAAGGATCCAGAAGCTCTTGCCTGCCAACTCCAAATGTCGAAGCCAGAGAACAGGCGCATCTGCAGGGCAGCCTGCGTGGGGGCTCCCTGCCCACTCGCGGTGACACAGTGTGCTCCGAGCGCGCTGGAGACAGATGGCAGTGTGTGGACAGCCCTCGACTCCAAGCAGCCCGCAGGCCAAATGCTATCCACTGGGTTCTACAAATGCAACTCACGGCGAGACTGCAGATCCCAGCATGCACCGCTCCACCTCGGCTGCCATGGGAGGGGATTGGAATTAGCATAGAGGTGCTGTAGATTCCACAGGCCACACCTTCGTCCTGACGGCCCACAGCTCTCTCATAGCCATAAGGTGCCAGTGGGGCCACGTGTGGGCAGCCCTCATTTAACGGGATTGCTTTGCTCAAGCATTTCTCAGGGGCATTTCCCCCCAAGTGGTGTCAGACCTCAAACACTAGGGCATAAACGACACATTGGGGAAAAGATCTCTTATTGCACAAGTGCCGTGCTGCAGTGCCTATGCACTGGCCCCAGGGGAACCACGTAACCGTCCGTCACAGAACCGTGGGAGCACTCCCTGACCCGTGACACACGAAATACAGGAACAGGATGATTATTAATCACAACAGAAAAGCATATGCTGTAATTACCCGCCTTTCTGAAGGCTGATTAATGACATGGCTCTGGAGAACGCACAGCAGCTCAGCTTGGCACACAAATGCCGTCGCACCTCCCTGACAGTCCCGCTTCTGCTGTTGCTCAACAGACAGGTGTGGCCCAAGCTCTTCTCTCTTGGATCCGGCGTAGGAAGTGGGGAACTTCCCCCGGGCAGGGAAGATTCCTGGAGTGCGTCTAGGCAGGGCTTTGCAGCAAACTCAGTAGAAGCCGCTTCTCAAAGAGTCATTCCTAGGTACAGAGGATTTGCAATAGCAAATCAGACCATTTATCCATCCAGGCCAGCATTTCTTCTGTGATAGTTCCACTCGTCCATTCATCCTCATGTCTAACCCATAGCTGTGGTGGCTTATACACTAGGCCCAGTGCATGTTGGGCCAGGACCCTTTGCGAGTCCTGTATCGGGAGATGTGACAGGAATGGCAATTTCCTGCCTAGCCTTGGGAGATCGTACTGAGTTAAGTGTAAGCGTCTTTGGAGTCCACTGTATTAAATGAATGGTTTATGTATTAGTGTGGGCTGGGATTGTCTATAACCTCTCGAGGGGGGAGTTGTGACAGATGTGAGGTTCAAAGGCCTGTTCAAACGATGGGCCAGACATAAAAGGACTCTTGGAACAATTCAGCATTAAGAGGTTTTCCTGGGGAATATCTAGGGGGAGGAGAATGTGAATTTCCCCTCTGCGGTTCATAAGGGCTCCCAGCTGTCATCTCTCTTGGGTATAGACCCACTTCCAGGGCTGGATTTAGGGCAGGAGACCCAGGTGACTACCTGAGGTTCTGGGCTCGGGGGGCTATTTTTGTTCGCGACAAAAGGGAAAATAGAACGTTTGAAGTAAAATGTTTCAGGTATTTGCTTATAGACGGCAGGAATAAATACAGATGTATAGAGCGTAGTGTGCAAATTTATCGTCTTATGACAGGGATGAATCATGTATGCAAATCGTGCATCAAAATCAGGAAACGGGCTACAAATGTAATAAAAAAATAAGGTATTCAAAAGTTTGACAACCAGCCAGGGAGGGGGGGCACTGAAGATGTTCATCACCTGAGGTGCTATTTGGTCTAGGGCTAGCCCTGCCCACGTCTCTCTCCCTCCTGATGGGGAGCTTTCCAGGCTGCATGGTTCCCTGCCTACTCTGTGATAGCCCCAGCAAGACAGAGCACTGAAGACTTCGCTTTCTCTCCATTGGAGACAGACACTATAGTTACTCATAGTTACCAGGTACCACCCAGCTCTTCCTAAGCAAGCACATTTATTCTTAACGTGAAAGCAGCACAGAGGACACCTATTACAGTCAAAAGAACCTATCCGCATGCTAAGCGGCTTACCAGAGGTCACTTTGAGCTCTGGTAGGTGTCAGTCCTGCAAAACCCACAGCTGGGTTTTTTCCCCTGAGGTTAGAAGTTCCTATCTGCCTCAGACTCCGAACCAGAACAGTCAGGAATAGTTCAGTCTTTCCTTGATACAGCTTGGACCTTTGATCTCAGCCTTGCATAACAGGTGACCAGCAGACAACGGCCCTCTCCTCCAAGTGAAGCTTCAAAAGGCACAGTGGAAGGTGGGGAATTTGTATCCACCTCCCTCTAGACAGTCCCCAGCAAAACCACTTAACAGTTTTTGTTCCTCAAGCCCATTCTCATCCGGCCCATGGTTCAGTAGGTCTCCCATTCGTCACATCTCCCCCCTCAAGAGATTACGTACAATCCTGTCCCTGATAATATATAAACCATTCACTTAACACAATGGACCCAAAGAAACTTCAACTTCATTCAATAAAGTCTCCCAAGGGTTTGGCAGGAAATGGTCCTAGCTGTCACCCTGCTCATGTTGCATCTTTAATACTGAATCTGAATATATTATTTCTCATTATCACTTGCCTTGTGATAGGTCTTAGAAGATCAAGTCATGGCTCAGGACCCAACTGTGCTAGGTGCTGCACAAACACAGAATAAAAAGACAGTCCCTGCCCCAACAAGCTGCCAGGCTATATAGTTTCATACTTACATTATCAGCTTCACTGTACTGTGGAATCATGGCTTTTTGACCAGCTAACAAACTCTTCTTGAAGAGCTCCTAATTTCCATTCAGATTTTTCTGTCTATATTTTTCTTCCCAATCAATTAATTTCACTGTCACTCTAGACTACTGCCGGATGCACAGCAGTCTGGGAATACAACACAGCGCGACGCTTTCAGTCTTAACCAAGGAAGACGTCCCCAGTTCTTAAAATCTGTGCTGTCAAACCTACCGACCCAGTAAAAAGAGTTTGGGAGCCAAGGGGCAAACACAACCATACAGCTCCCCTTCACCTCCCTGGCTGTAAGTGGTTTACGGCAATGATCCTTCCCCACTGAACAATCTGCACTTCACACGCTCCTCTTCTGCAGGAGACCGAGAGTAAGAGAGGGAGATTAAACGGAGGGGATGGAAGGAGAAAGTGAGATCATGACAGTGAGACTGAGTGAGACTAGGGGAGAGACATAGACAAGAGGGAGAGCGGGGGAGCGAGGGCGGGATGGAGGGACAGACACAGAGTGGGGAGATATGGGGAAGAGCAGGCAGAGAGCGAGCAGGGCGGAGGGAGGAGTGGGAAGGGGGCAAACTGTTTTCATGTTTAAATACCATCGGCTCATGAGCAGCCCTGCCACCGAGGAGCACCAGTCGCTAGGGGGACATGTACTTTCACAGGGTTGGATTTAACAGATGGACAGGCCAGACTGACAGACGGACAACGTCAGGGACAGACTGGGAGCGGCACAGAGACTCAATTTCGATTCCATCTCATTATATTATTTGTCTACCGCCCATGTTTGGCCATGGCGAGGATGATGCTTTGGAGAGTCTGAGTCTAACTCTTAAAGGCCCCTATCCGCCCTCTGGGCACGTGTGCACACACACACGCACACACGCTTTTCTTCATAGATGTGTATGCTACCGAAGCCTGCTGTCACTCAGCCGTAACTTCAATTCTGGCTCTGGCTAGGTGCGACTATCACGGAAGGGAATTCTCTAGTGGAAAGAGTATTTCATGGAAGATGCCGGGGTGCCCCTGCCTCTGAGAATACCCCTGACGGGCTGGGGGAAGAGTGGAGGAGTTTTTTGACCCTGTATTTTGCAAGAACAAGCTTTCAGCTCTGGAGCTGGACATCGTCCGGGAATGTGGGTGGGAGAGAGGAGTCAGAGGCTTTGGAAGCAGGCTCGCAGGACTCCTGGCTAGTGTGCAGAGGCAGCTGGTGGCCTCGGGACTGGAATCTCCTGGAGAACAATGATCAGAGCCTGGATGGAAGGAGAGTGGAACATCAGGGTTCCAGGGACCGCTCAATTCTCTGTTCGTTTCGGCTCCAGTTAGCATCAATCCAGGGCTCAATGCATTTTTTTAAGACCTGTCCACAGCGGTTGCATTGAAAGTTTTCTTGCTAGGCCATATCCTGGGAGCAGCCAGTTAAGAAAGCAAATGACATTACAGGGTGAAATAATGCTTCACGTCGCCTCATCAACCTTCATCCCCAACAGCCAGCCTCCAGTCTGAGCCACCAATCCTTTGCCACTGCAATCTCCCAGCGGTGGGACAAGCTGGGGACATCTTCCCAGACCAGCCCTGACCAGCATGGAGAGTGGATCCCAGCTCCATGACAATCTGGTCAGCCATGGGGGAAAAGAGCCTGGTGGTGTGCAGAAAAGCAGGCAGTGCCAAGGTGGTTTGACTCAGGAGAGGTGAACATAGAGATCCCAGGCTTTGCAGACGGACCCAGGATTGCTATACTGAATCCTGACTTACCGTGGGGGGCTGGACTAGATGAGCTCTTGAGGCCCTTCCAGCCCTTTGTTACTATGCTTCTATGAAGAACACAGTATTGTTATATCCGTCAGACGAGATGTAAAACTAAGTCTGATCATTTCAGATCAGCACTTTTCACAGCACGCAGCGGTGGGATGAGACCCGTTGTCTTGGTCAATGGAACACTGTGAGAGACGGCTCTGTGGCACCCTGCTTCAGTTTCCTCTTTTCACAGGGCTCCTAAAGAAACCCCACGCAGTCTTTCTTGTGGCTAACGCCACCCCTGTCTGGGGTTGGTTTAATAAGAGAAACAGTTGGAAAACAGTTTCCAAATAAAGTCCATCACTGCAGCACAAAAGGTTCTATGCAACTCTGGTGTCTTCCGTCACATCCAGAGCTCCTCTGCTTTCCCAATCTGCTCTTCATGACGCCACCTCTTTCGCTCTTATGAGCCAGCCTCAGCCCTCTGGCTTCTTGGCCCAACCCTCCTCCCAGTCTCTGCCACCACCGCCCCATGGCTTCCTCTTTTATAAGGCCCAGGTGCCTTTCTTTATGCCCAGTTTGGTTGCAGGTAATCGGACGCAGGTTCACTGGATCCCCCTCCCTCTCAAAGGGGCTCGTCACCCTGTGGCAGTAAAATTGGAATGTGCTCCCTAAGTCCTCGCTGCGCCTTCAGCTGGCAGCAGCCTTATTCTTTACTTCCTGTTGTGGTGCAGGGTTAAACAACAGCTGTGTTTCACCCCACAGGGGACTGCACTTCACTAGCGGTTCCAAACTACCGTACACAGCATGAACCCTCAGATAGCAAAGTGCTTTGGGCCCCAACGGGATGAAATAATAATAATTGGCATTTAAATCCTGTGCAATAGAGGAGAAGCTGTTAAAGATCTTGCAACCCTCAGCTCCTTGTAGATCCCTCCCTTTTTTGCTTGCTTAGACCCTCCAGCCTTGAAGCTTCATCTCAGTCTAGGGAGGACCCCCTGCGGCGCTTGTCAGGGCCATTCTTTCATCAGCCAGGAGGGGGAGCTTTTGACTGAGCCGAGCCCTGGGGCTTTTTGGCTCCTCTTGTCTGGTGTATGGGGCCAGAACAGACTGGGGTGGAGGGAAAATGCAGCATCTAGCCCCCTGTGTTCTAATGCAGCCAGAGGCCTGTCCTGCACCCAGTCTAAGTCGCACCATCCTCAGAGCGGCCATAATTTTGCTCTACTTCCTAGGACCCCCCTGGGAAGTACAGAATAGCTGCAGGACAGTGCGCTCGGACCCTTCTTTTCCCCCACACTTTTATGCCACCTGGGAGGCGTAACGGGGCCTTAGTGTGGGTGAGATTTGAGCCCACTGGGGTGAAGTGTGAGTTCAATTCTCCTCTTTTGCATGGCGGTGTGGAGGGCTAGCCCCAAGCAACCGGACTGGCTCAGGAAGGAAGGTCTGGGCTAATGAATGGGGCACTGTTTAACATGCACTAACGGTTTCATTCCATCCACATCTTTTACATGCAGAACGCGTTTTACCCTGCTCCATACTGTGAGGTCAAGAGGTCAGGCCATGAAGTTCAGGGCTGGTAAATTTAGAACAAATGAAAGGAAACACTTCTCCACACAGACCGCACTTGGCCTGTGGAACGCGCTGCCCCGAGAGGCCACAGAGTCCAGTACTGTGGCTGCATTTCCCAAGGCCTGGGGACTTTTATGAGCAATATTACTGACAGCGAGACACGCCAGGATCAGTAACCAGATCTCAAGCTTCAAGGCATTAGCAGGTGGCTGCAGGGTCAGGAAGGAATTTTCCCTCCCATGTGCCACCTTGCACAATTTGCCATGGGCCTCAGGGGTCATTTCAAAGCATTCATTGCAGGATGCAGGACGCTAGACTTAAATAAACCACGGAGCTGATCTCATCTGAAGAGTCCTCTGTTCCTTTAAGACAGACTCTGCATGTGCCCTTAGTGTTATCAGTAAATCACAGTCACGTACCAGTGCTGGCGCAGAAGCAGCCATGGGATCCTTTGTGCCTGAAAGGCCTGAAGGGCAGCTTGGTCCTATTCAATTTAAAGAACTACAAAAAAGAATCCAGCCACCACGTCGCCAACCCCCGGGCCCAGAAGCAACCACAGGGGTGGGTGCAGAAGGCAAATCAGCATAGAATTGCCTCCTAACTCCTAAGGCTAGTCAGTTCCTTCCCAGCATAAATCCAGCACTCCGGTGACCAGCGGCTGGCTTACCAGGATTTAAAATGTGCAGTAACTGAGCGAAGCATCAATTCTTCAGTCAAGTCCTTGTCTCAGCCCCTGACCGGGATAAATCGCGGGCAAGAGGGTTCTTATTAATTAAGATAGCATAAACCTTGAGGACCCAGACTAAGGCATTATGTGATTAAAGCACCATGCAGGGCAGAAGAAAAAGAGGAGGAAGAAAATGGCGGGTTTTGAATTGGACTGTTATAGAGGGAAAGGGTCAGATGCAAAATTCTGATCAGGATCCAGGATTTCAGATCAGAGGGGCCATATTTCTTTGAGACCATCCCCCACATGGCCAGATGTTAAAGGCTTTTCAGTCCCTTACCCAGTCACGCCTGGATTGCTGGCCGCTGTTTGGACAGGGCCCTGCAGTCAGTCTGTTGCACGGTGGAAAGATGCAGAGTGACACAGTGACCGATGCACCTGCCTGGAAACAAACCATGGATCTCTGGAGCCTGTCCCATTGTACCAGATTTTCATAGCTCTATTAAGAAGGAGGCAGGTTCCTGCAGACGTGCCCTGTGCCATGCAGGGGCCAGCCCCGGGATTGGAAACCTTTTCAAAGGAGAGAGACACGCTGCATCCAGCCAGCAGCAGATTTAGCACAGAGCTGACGAAATGCTCTGCGCCTTTTTGCTCACCCCCAACATTATGAGGTGCCGGCGGGTCTCCCAGCTTCCAGCAATTCAATCCAGCCCTTGCATTATCACAGAGCTCTTAGCCTACTTTGCAGAAAGCAGATTTACTTGGCCTCATTCACTTCACATGCTCTCCAATTTTCTCCTAATGCCCGCTCCTCTTCTCCCCCCTTTCATGTACCATACCGGCCGCTCCAACAACTACTGCGATCCGAGGAGCTGCAAGAAGAGATTGATCCAAAGCGGGACCTCTGCATGCTACTCCAAGCCTAGAGGCAGTGCTTAATTTGTGCCAGGCCGAGCCCCAGCACCTCTAGGCTTGGCAGTTCATAGCCCTGGAACCGCAGGGCTTGCCACGTCAGTTATGACAGTAAAAAAAAAAAGCTGCTTGAGCCCTGGCACCTCTTTCATTAGAAATTAAGCACTGCCCAGGGACATCCTCTGCAGTGACAATCATAGCAGCCATAGATCCATCGCATGCCTGACGCATATCACTCTTGGTCTTCCCAGGCAACTCCCATTGACCGTAGGGGGTGTGTGCCTGTGGGGTGAAATACGACAACATCTACAAGATGGCCACAGAGGCCAGGAAAATGAGTGTGGGGAAGTCCACATTTGGACTGCATAATACCTCTCTTTTATCCAGCACTTTACAAAGGAGGGACGTACCATTATCTCTGTTTACACATGGGGAAACTGAGGCACAGAGTGGTGACTGGCAGACCAGTAGCAAAGCTGGGACTAGAATCCAGGTCTCCTGAGTGAGTCCAATGCTCTGTCTCCTAGGCAACAGTGCCCCCCGTTAGGCCTCAGAGGAGAGCTGATGCTTGGACAGCAGTCAAACAAAATTACAGATGGTGAAAACTCTTTCTGTGTACCTGGACTTTTACACTGCGCTCATCGCCATTGTGGCTAAGCATCCAGCTACATTCCTTTTGGGGGGGCTGGGCGTCCCATTCACGCTAGACCCCAGAGACATATGTTATCAACATTCTCCTGAATGGGACTCATCACCCAGAGACCCTTGCAATTGCCCTGCTGAGACCTGACAACTCGTTATTTTGTTATTCTGAACAGTAAAGGAAACAAACAAGCTGCGCCCACAAGGCAGAGGGAGCCCTCTGCCAGCTCCAGCTCCCCCCACTCTTCTGAGAGCCGGGGCTGGCTTGTATCTGGATTGATGTTAGATCAAAGTGCTAGGGATTCATACTGGAGGCTCGTGTGCACTGCCCGATAGATTATCATTTCAGCTCTGCTGCAGATAGAGCTCGGCTGCTCTCCCGCTTGATCCCAGCAGAGGCACAGGCGGGGTTTTTGTGAGAACAAAGAATCTGGAAGCTCTCTGGGATACTTAGCGCCACTGTTAAGGCGGAAAGGCCAAGCGTGGGATCTGCCAGCTGGAGAGAGAGGCTTGCGTTACAGATGGGTTTGTAACAAGTGCTTGGATGACAAAATTTAATCTGGAACATAAGAATCTGAGTTCTCGCTGTAACCTTGCCACCCGCTACAGCCTTGGGCAAGTCTCTGAACTCCTCTGCCTCCGTTTCCCTATTTGTAAACCGGGGGCTCCATCTTGGGCTACATCTATATTGCACGGCCGTGGCCCCGGTGTGTAGGGTACGTGCAGCTACATGCGCAGTGAAGCGGGGGCTTCATCCACACTGTGATGTGTAGCTACATGTGTCAGCAGAAGGCGCGGGTGGGGGGAAACAGTGCGGAAAAGCTCAGCCACAGAGAGCTGCCAGAGCCTTTCCCCACTGCCTTTCCCTTGCCAGAGCTTTTCGCCGCCGCTGGAGCCTTTCCTTGTGGCATGGAAAGGCCCCCCAGCAGACAGCTGCAACGGGGGAATGGCTTCAGCAGCTGGGAGGCAGCGGGGGACTACGCTGCTGAAAACAGCAGTGTAGACGGGGAGGCACTGCCTGGACTGCAGAGAGCTGTGGAGGGTGTGTATCCTGATACACACCCACAGGCTTCAGGTGTGCCTCTTTACTGTACTCACCTAAGTCTTGCCTCACTGCCCGCACCGCTATTGACACCTGTGCTGAGGGGGTTAGCAGTGGATGTACGCTACAGGGCGCTCGGCGGAGCGTGCAGTGTAGACATACCTTCACTAGGAACCAGGGGGGTTGCCGGGTAGGAAGAATTCGCTCGTTTTTGGCAAGCTCTTTCAACATGGAAAGTAATCCTTAGAACTTTTCATGCTGAACGAGCTTGCCAGACGTGAGCTAATGACTCTCACGCCATCCCTTGGGGTGCAGGTTTGTGATCCCCTTTGGCAGATGGGGAAACAGAGGCACAGAGTTTAAGGGACTTGTCTGAGGTCATAGAAGGAGCCAGGGGTAGGATTAGAAACCAGTTCTGTGCTTAAACTAGCAGACCAAACCCTCAGCATCCACATCAGTCCTGCTACAGACCAGGTCAGGCCCCATACAACCAGCCCCATGAGCTCTCCACTGCTTTGTAACCTAGCCTAGGCGATGCTTAATTTCACACGACCAGCGTCAGGTCATTGCTAAGCTCTGTCATTCAATGAGTCCATGAGGAAAGCTAATGTAATCACGCTCCTGTCACGGGGAGTGTGATAAAAACCCAGAGCCCCCGCGAACCAGCCATTCACTCACCGTTCTGCAGCTTTGGGTCCGTACCAACATTTGAGTCCGTTGTGGCACGTGGAGCTGGGAAGCTTTAAATAGCAAAAGTTTGTGTGGAGCAGGTCAGTGATCCCCTGGATAAAGCAAGAGACAAAGAAATCAAAATAAAAAATCACATAGAACAGCGTCGAAATGTGGGGATTCGGAACAGACTTCTTGGATTGCCAGGCACTGAGGACACTACGTATGCCCTTGGAAAGGTAATTTCCCCTTGAAGTGCAATAAGGTTTTGGACATCTGGCCCAGGCCCTCTCAGGGCTGACCATTATGATTTACTAATAGCAAGCCTGTTTAGATAGCATTCTCTACCCTGAAGGATCCATTGCAAACAGACGGGTCCCTGGGCCCAGCACTAAATGGCTGCCACCTCTGAGCAGAATGCATCAGCTGCTCGGCAGGACAGAGCCGCACTACACCAGTGTCAGGGGTAGGGAGTGAAGAAGTAGTTTATATCCACTGGGGCTCTGAAGTGGAAATATAGGGAGTCAGGGTGCAATTGCCCACATTGGAGTTTTGGCTTTGGTGCTGGGGCTAGACCCCTGCTCCAGCCACGAACGCTCCATGACATCTAGCCAGGACCTCGCAATTTATATCGCGTCTGAAGGATGGCACTGCTTGCATCAAGCTACGGCAACGCTGACTAAGAAGGAAGAGTACTTCCTACCCAACCAAACCCCAGTTCCCGAAGCCCACTTCCTGCAACTTCCATCCAGGTTCTGATCCAGCCTAACTTGGCTGGGAGTGCAGAAGCCAACTAGCTCACTTTGATCACAGCGGTCCTTTCTGGCTGGAGAAGATATTCATTTACCTTCTATAGCGCCACCTCAAAGGCTGCAGGTTAGGAAGATCTTTCATGCACCATGCAGGCAAAACATTGGTACGGCTTAAGCACAACATTTCTTAATTCACTGGATTAATCTCAAACTCGGTTCGCATTTAAAAAAATAAAATGTCCAATGAGTCTCTCCCTTCTTTGGATGGGGAGCCCAGCGAGTGTCAGTTTATATATTATAAATGGTTCCAGCCCTAAGGTCCGGTCTAGGCTGCATCTCTGCTGTGATATTATATTGCTCTGAACTTTCACACGGCTGTTTTAATCAGGCTGTGACTGAAAAATGGTGACCTCGCTTTGGCGTGTGGGGCCAGGGAGCTGGGAAATCACACACCCCTCCCAGGAGCTAGATTCGTGAATCATCTCCAAGCCCTCTCTCCCATCAATCCTGCCTCTCAGATTTGCAGCTTGTTGCCAGGAGGAGCATTCAGGAGGACAGAAATGTACAAGATGGATAAAAAGAAAAGGATCTACCCTGGGATTGATAACACCCTGATAACAGATGCCCCAACAGCAGTTGAATACATCTCCTTTGCAGATCTACATCCATAGGGGATTCGTAACTGAATGAGAGAGAAGCTGAAACCGAGATCTGAAGATAAAGTTTATATAACTAGCTGCATTTGGAGTTTTTTTTGGTCTTTTTCTGCAAGTGAATTTAGTACTGGTGAAAGGCGCCAGATTGGCAGCCCTGCCGAGAGAAGGCCGGGTTCGTCCTGAGGACACAGACAGGTCAAATTGGCGGTGACCGGGGAGGTTTTCCATCTCCCTTTGCAGCACGGGGTAAGGGTCGCTTGCCAAGATCATCTGGCCATGTCTCACTTCATCAGTTCCCTGCCCTGCTGCACCTGGGTCCCTCCTGTTCTTTGATATACAAGAGGTCAGCCTAGATGCTCAGGTGGCCTTGAACTCTATGACAACATGAGCACCTGACAGGGCACGGCGGGGCACCCTTCCCATCCCTTTCTCCTCTCCGCTGTGCCTCAACACGGAACTCACTTTCCACGGGCCATTCAATCCCTGCGCGGAAACCACCACCAAGCTGTTCCAGCTGTCGTGTGGGCTTGCAACAACCCAGCCGAGATCCCCTGGATTTCCCAGTCATGCTCGTGACCTCCCTCTGCCGAGATGGGGCTGGGAAGGCCTCTCCCAGGCCACTCCAGACCTTGCTTTCCTTCTCCTGGCAGAACTGTGACTGTTCTGCTGCCGTTAGCCTCTTCCCCGGCCTGGGCTTTAGCTGAAGCATGGGACCCATTTTATTATACTATAAATGAGGGCCACGTCACTAATTAGCCCTGACTTCTGCAACTACCTGGGACTCCTACCTGGCTGGGGAGATCTGCTAGGCAATCAGATCTTTCCTTCAGCACAGGGGATTATAAAGCAGCTTATTTCCACAGCCTGCCTGCGTTTCACGTATATCAGCTACCCACCTGAAAACTGTCTCTCTCACGTCTCACTCAGCCGCTTGCTCCTGGAACAATGAGCCGGAGGTGGCAAACATTCCCCACCCCGTAATCAGCGCTGCGGCAGGCTCCATTATCCTCCCAGAATCGTGACTTCTGCCTTCTCCCCTCTGTGGGCTGCACTTTCAAACACAACCCGGGACAGCCTGCTCCCTAGCGGCCCATTGGCAGGCTTTTTAAAATGACGGCCTCTGGTGCTGGGGGAGTGGTAAGGAAAATAGCGAAGGAAGGAAGGCAGGGAGGGGGAAAAAAAAAATCAGAGTTTTTTTGTCAAAGGGATGGGAACTGAAGTGTGTCAGCTTCCATCCATCCTGGTGTATGCCAGGCCCATCCCTATTCTCGCCGGGTGCTGTCAGAACCACCAATATCTGCGAAAGAGGAGTCAACATTCATGTACTCAGCGCTGTGCAACATACCAGCAAACACAATCCTGCCCTACTTCTGACACAATGGACTCCAAGAGCTCCCTCGGGGCAAGCGTGCTGCTGCCGCGGCGCTGGGAGCCATGCGAACACACTGACAGATAGACAAAGCACATCCATGCGTGCTACAATTCCCATGGCCATCGGCTTGACTGCCCCAATATTGCCCTCAACTTAGTTTTAATTCCATAGCACGGCGATGCATCAGTGGGCAAATTCTCTGCTGGAGTTCACTTCACTAACTCAATGGGATAGACACACGTGCTTAAAATTAAGCACACGCTTAAGTGCTTTGCTGAACGGGGACCTTCTGCTCTGCCACAAATGCTGCTGTACGAAGTTCCTGCCTAGCAAATTCACATGGAGATTAGCTGGGGAAAAAAGAAGTGTCATTTAAAATTCTCCACCTGGCACCGTATTGACGGGTCAGTCTTTCTCGTGTGGCTGCCTTGCCCAAGATCACCCTTCCTGGGAGAAGGGCACAGCCCCAGAAATCGGGCGCTGGATCCCCTCCACCATGGCCTCTCTCCCTCCTCATTGTCCCAAGTAGTCTGGAGCAGGGTTTAGGAGGCCGAGTTGGACTCCAGGGGAGGATGAGAATCTCCACCCAGGCTCGAGGCAGGATTATTGTAAAAACTTCTAGAAATTCTCAGACAAAAGCTTTGTTAACCTCAGATTCTAAATGTCATCAAAAATACAAACCAAGAATGTTATAGTTACGGATGCCTAACGTTAAACGGTATGGCGATTATTAGTTAAACTCATTTAGAAAAGATCCCAGTCCTTTAAAGTTCATATAGTCTCTCTCTCTCTCTCAAAAAAAAAAAACATAGATAAACGAGCCATTAGATATTCCCCAACCAATCTTCACTCTGACCCTGTTATCTTCATGCTTGGTTTTTGTGTGATACAGATGAATGATCTGTCTAGTAACTATGATATGATGCCAAATGCCAGGGTTTTTATAAGGAGGATGAATCAATCAAAAACAGTTTGCAATTTGGGGCACTATATATTTTACAGCACACATGTGAGACTACACGTTTCAGTTGCATGTCGTGGATAGATACACAACAGCGTGGCTTCCGTACTGTCCAAATAATGGGATAATTGAAACGTATATGCGATTGGAATGCATGTGTGGGATACACCTCACAGCTGATGGTTTAAGTTTTTCGTGGCATGGCAGTTATAGTCAAGTGTGTCCGAGTTGTATCTGCTGAGAGGTTTCTGAAACTTTTCAACCTAAAAAGTAAGTAAAACTGGAAATGAGGCGGACAGTTTTTTGATAGTTTAGATCAAGTTAAGTCTGTTTTGGGAATGTCTAATGCAAACATTAACGTGCAGCATTAGCAAACTAAATACCTGCCCTCCAAAAAACAAATCTCAGTAAAAACCACAGAACATTCAAAACAGTAAATTCCTGCTGTTTTCTACCTAGATTGCAAGTTCTCTGGGGCAGAGACCTCGCCTTCAGACCCCACTGCAAAGAGCCTAACACAGCAGTAGGAGAACACCACAATTATATTTTTACAGGAACATCTGAATTTAAGTGCCTTAGACTCTCCATATCCATTAGTTTAACTGATCCCTTCCATACATTTGAATGATTTGGGTCTCTTAGCTGTCATGTTCTTGGTAGGTATTTTTGGTAACTCATGTCTCCTAGCAACCTCAACTTCAAGTTGACTAAGTTTGTTGTCTGGAAATCTATTCTAATTTCTGCTACCTTTGAAATGGGACGCACAAGCAAGCACTTGAATATGTGGATTGAAAGGGTTATCTGTGGTTTCCATATATTGATCCTTCAGGTCTGCTGCTGAATTGTTATTTATGATCTAACTTTCAGCCTTAGGCCAGGTCTACACTACAAACATATGTCGGGAGAACTACGTCGCTAGGGGTGTGAAAAATCCACACCACTGAGTGACACAGTTATACGGGCCTATATGTCGATGGGAGAGCTTCTCCTGTTAATATAGCTACAGCATCTCCCGGAGGTGGATTAGCATCTTCACTGACGTTCTACAGTGGCAGCTGCAGCCTTTGATATGGCCCTTAGGTACTTATTATGAGAGGTATGGCAATTTCTGCAGCCAGCGGGAGGGGAGCCATGGGCCACTTTGAAAGGCCACATTTGGACCCCAAGCCACAGGTTGGGAACCACCGACTTAAGCTCCTCAGTTAAGAGCTGAGAAAGCTCCCACTCCAGTTCTCTAGTCCTCCAGGGAGACCTCCAGTGAAACCATGGGAAGATGAAGCTTGATATCCCTGATACTTCTAAGCTGAAAAGCAAGTAGAGACTGATGTGGAGTGTTGAAAACAAAATTCAGGGCTTCTTTATACATCATAAAGTAGCAAAAAAAAAAAGACAAATCCCTTTTATTTCCATTTGCAAGTACTTTAAAGGGCAGGGTGGGAGGCTGTACAATGGAACTGATAGAAAGTTGCATGATTTTTAGGAGCGACGGAGCACGCAAACAAAATGGTTTCTGCACAATTCCGCACCCCCCAGGTGGAAGAAAGAGGAAGATCAAGTACACCTGGGTGAAAAAGGGGGTGTTTCAGTTGAATTAATTCAGTGGGAGAAGGTGGTGAGGTTAGGTGGAGGACAGAAATTGAAACTGTGGTAGGGACTCCACCCTTTAACACAGAGCTTGGTCATTGCCAAAGCAGTGTGAGGCAATTTCTTCCTGCTAATTCAGCTAACGGTGGGATTTATTGAAATGTGGAATGACTCTCCCCTGTGAAGTGGTGGAAAGGTCTGTTGCTTGGGTCTTCTTAAAAGAAGGCTAGGCAAGGCCTCAGAGAATCTCCTCATAGACTTTAAGGTCAGAAGGGACCAAATACGATCATCTAGTCTGACCTTCTGCACAACGCAGACCACAGAACTTCACCCACCCACTCCTGTAATAGACCCCTAAACTATGGCTGAGTTATTGAAATCCTCAAATCATGGTTTAGAGTCCAAGGTGCACAGAATCCACCAGATTGGGGTTGAAGTGGAAGAAACAGGCGAAACCGAGCATTGCCAACTTTACAAGTAGTCTAAAGTTATTTGGGGTTTTCCTTAAAATCCCAGCTCTTGGAGACCTGTGACTGTGTGAGAATCTCAGCTTTCGTTGAAGAAAAAAAAAAGTTTTCTAATCCTCATGGCTGTGAAGAAAAATCTTGAAAATATGGCCCACATTTATCCTAAAACCTCGAGAGCCAGATGGTAAAAAACCAACCCACCCAAATAAACCAAACTGAACCAAATAAAATTGGTTATTTAAGAAAACACCACACATGAGATTTTTAGAACCAGTCCCATGATTGTTTGAGTGTGTGGAGGTTGAAAATACTGCCTAATCCTTTTCCATCTCTGATTTCTGGCCGTGTATAACAGGGTTGGGAAGAAGGGGGGTTGAGGAATTTGCTCCTCTTGTGGAGTGAATTGAAGATGGCAGCTGGGAACTTCCATCTCCTGTAGGGCCCTGCAAACTCTTGGGTTAGGTGCTACAGCCGCAATCAGGATGGCTAAGCAACCGCTCTGCAGTTAAAATACATTGCATCGAATTCATGGTCCCAGGAGGGTTCTTACCGTTCTGTACATTGTAGATACTGGGAGCTGTATAGCAGCAGTGGGGGAAAAGGAGTGCACACTTTTAAAGTAAGTTCTATTCCTTGAATCAGAGGAAAATTGGTGAGATGTCAGCAGCATAGGGCCTTTGACCCCCAGTTTAGCTGTTCTGGCAGCCCCCAACAGAGGGCAGTGGTGGCACACATCCCCTAGCCAGCACAATGTCCTATATAACAGTAAGACCCATACATTTCAAATATGACCGTTAATATAATTACTGGCTTGGCCAGGCTTCTGATTGACCGTAGTAGCAACAGGTAATTTTTGCCGTTGCTGTTAGCACACAAGGGGATCCGTTCCGGGCTGTTAATTTGTAGTTGATGTTTTCTGCTGATGTCAGATATGGAAGCGTGTTGGGCCCCACATAGGACATTTCTGCACAAGTAAACAGGACTGCAGCCAGGTCAACAAAGGGAGCAAGTAAAATTTAACCACCCTGGCTTTCCCCAGGAAATCCATTTACTCTGTTACGTGCTGTAAGTGTCCCCAGCGCTGGATGGGACACATGAAAAGCCCTTCTTCACACAGATAGCTGGCAATCGAAGAGCCAAGCACAAGAAAGGTGGGAAATCCAAAGGGCACAATGTAATTTTAAAAAAAGGAAAACAAAAGCCACAACTTACTTCTCATGGGTGTGGTGAAAAGTGCGGACTGGGAGGCGCTTGAATGAGGACAGAGAGGGTGTGATGTATTAGAAGACGGCACAGAAGAAGGCTAAGAGTTTGGAGCAGGAACTGATTCTATGGCATCAAGTCTGGGGTTGCTGGTAGAGCAGAGGGGGTTTGGAATATACTCAGAGACCGAGACGGGAGCAAGGGTGCAGAAAACCGCTCTCCTGTTTTTAAGGCTTAAATCTGACGCAGTAGGTGACTTTTGGCATCCTCAAAGGAACCAGAGCCCCTGGGTCAAGGAGCAGAAGATCTGTTGAGCCATTAGAAATATGCACTGGCCACCTCCATGAACGCACCGGTGCCTAAATGTTCCTTCCCTTCATAGATTATCAAGGTTCCCAGCTGAAGCAGGATGCAGCGTGGCGGGCAGTGAACATGGTCAGATGCAGATAAAACTACAGCACCAGGGCCTCCTAGAATCCTACCCCACGGCCGCGGCTAAACCATCATTCTTCTCCTCAGCCCCGGCCGCAGCTCAACGCTGTCCTGCAGAAGTTAGGTAGATGCTATTGCTCTGTCAAGCCACTGGAAGGCCAGCGCTGCTTGATGTGAAGATCCAGGAATGTGATCCTGGGAGAACACCACCCACATTCAGGACACTCCTCCAGACAACGAACAGAAACCGCCCACTGAAATCAAGCTGGAAGACGCACACACTCCAGCGCAGGACTCACCACCTGCCGGGAGCAAGACATTTCAGAAGGGCTGAAGGAAATCTGAGCCACCCCGGCACGGCTGGTGGAAGACGCTCAGCCACACCGGACACATCTGCTAGCAGAGATGGTCAGCACCGTCTTTAAAGAGGGAAACCTACCCTAAAGCATGCCGCATTTTGGCCAGTTCCCAAGATGCTAGCCACAGTGTGACCCATTCTCCCAGCAGACCTTGTGATCAGCCGCTGGGATTGAGATTGATATACTAAGAGACCAGCAGAGAAATGCTCTCACCACCACTCTCTCCCCCACATACAACAGAAGAAAGAGCCGGCACCAACCATCAGCTCAGATTCTCTCAGAGGGAAGGAATTAACATTTCCTTGCAAGTAACTTTGCAGCGCTACGTTCCCCTGCTTCGCATCACCCGTGCCCCATAAATTATCTTATCTGATTAACGCAGGAGCCTGTCTAACACGCAAGGTCTAAACCCAAGAGCCCGGAGTCTCCCTGGCAGCAAGGAGCAGACCAAAGGCTACCGCCGAGATGTCAGCTGTATGCATGAGCGGGAGGATTAATGAAAGTGGAATTTTTTTTTCTGGTTTGTCACAGTTTGTTAATATTCCTGCTCGGGAGGAAAAAAGTCACACTTTAGACTTTGTTTATGTCACTTAATCTTCAGTTCGCTAATGCGTGCCCCTGCTCAGTCCCTTCCCTGATCAGTAGTGGATTACGGAGGTCTTTCCCCTCCAACTCTGACCTGCTGCTATCTTTGTTCAAAGTTTGTTGGCCAAAGCACGTCCTGGAGCCATCACGAGTCAACAGGTAGTTGGCTGGTGGAGAATGATAGTGTCAACCTCAACTGGTTCCAGCAGGAAAGGATCCCACTGAGAAGCCAGGGAGATCCAACTGTGGACGTATGATGGTCTCTGTTCTCCAGAGCGCAGCTGGAAGAGAGATCAGCTGGAACAGAGCTGATAGAAATTCTCCCCTAATGTAAGCGCTTCAATGGATCCTTTCCAAGCCAGAGTTCCTACAATTGTCACCTCAGTGTCCAACCGGCATAAACATTGGAGAAGATAATGGATTTGTTACCAGGGACTCAAAAGCCAGGGATTAACCTAACAGGCAGCTTACCTCCCTCCTCTCCACCTCACTCAGACGTGCGAGCTCAGGGCGACCAAAAACCTTTGAGGATCAGTTGAAGAGCAACCTCACCTCTCAAAAACTGTGCGACTCAGGCATTGCTTATCACTCTGGAGATGATCGGCTGGTCTGCGCTCAGCACTGAGGTACGGGAACGGTGAAGTGCCAGAACTGATCGACCCTGTTTTATTGTGTGGCCTCAGCGCCCTCATAGACTCATAGGTCAGAAGGGACCAATATGATCATCTAGTCTGACCTCCTGCACAAGGCAGGCCACAAAACCCTACCCATACACATTTATAACAACCCCGAACCCATGACTGAGTTATTGAAATCCTCAAAAGTGAGATTTGAAGACCTCAAGCTGCAGGGAATCCATCAGCAAGCGACCCATGCCCCACGCTGCAGAGGAAGGCGAAAAACCTCCGGGGCCTCTGCCAATCCGCCCCGGAGGAAAATTCCTTCCCGACCCCAAATATGGCGATCAGCTAAACCCTGAGCATGTGGGCAAGACTCACCAGCCAGCACCCAAAAAAGAATTCTCTGCAGTAACTCAGTTCCCATCCCATCCAACATTCCCACAGACCATTGAGCAGACTTATCTGCCGATAATCCAAAATCAATTGCTCAAATTAAACTATCCCATCATAACATCCCCTCCATATACTTATCAAGCTTAGTCTTAAAGCCAGAAGAGCGATAAGTTACCTCCTGACTGGAACGTGACAGAGTCATTGGGAGCGCACTGCCACTCAGGAGAGGGCTGCAGTCTATTTAGGGGACCCTGGGAGACACTTGCTAAAATTTTTCCTCCAAGTTGGAAGGAATCTCGAGGTGATTCCCTGTGTCCGATGGAGCCTTCACTTTTCTGGATCTTGCTGGTCCACCCCGAACTTCTGATCATTGATAATAATAACTGATCATTCTTGAGAAGGGCCCTTTTTTCTAAACTTTGATGCAAGCTGGTCCGTTTCAAAGGGCAGATATCTTCAAAACAACTCCTGAAGGCATCTGTCCCCCTCCAATATCCCTGAGCCCCACTCCAAATAGCAACAAGTGGAATACTGCGCTATCAATATGTTCATCAACCAACTGCCCACGAACAAAGCAGAGACGTTCCTAGCACGTGCACTCAGTCTGGGCTTCTTGTCTGAACCCAGTGCCAAACTGGGATTTGCTGAGCCCGTCTGAGTTGCGCTGGTTTGATGTTTGCTTTGAAAAGTCAAAGACAAGGAGAAGAGCAAAGTCTCGTTAAAAAATAGTTCCGGCCATCGGCTCATTCATCCTAAACATGCATGTGAATCTTTTCCCTTTACTGCATGGACTGGAGTTAGCAGTGCGCTGCATTACCTCGACATCATGCTAGGACGAGCCATAATGCTATAGTTGCTGCTTTTCAGCTGAGATGTTAAACCCTGATCAGTGGTTGTTAGAAATCCTAAGGGACATCATCACCCAGATGCCCATAGTTTACCTCAGTGTCCTTGCCAAATTCCCTGTATGGGCAATTACATTCTCTCCTCCTTAATCATCAACCATCACCCCCACCCATTTTAATTGGATACAATAGTCTTCTCTTTTTCCTGTCCTGCATCCACCAAAATCCTGCCAAAACAAGATGTTTTGGGGGCTACCGAGCCATTAGAAATGCCACTAGCAACATCAGTGCTAATAAGCACAGCTTTCATTAGCTTTTAAACAGTTCTAGCATTTCACCAGAGCGGTAGCTACATTTTGGTGGCAGGAAGGCATTGCCTGGGCACATACACATAGGAATGCCTAGAGCATTTTAACATCCTTCCGGAGGAAAGGTATATCTACGTGGGACATCAAATTAAAAAATACTAAAACCTGTACATTTTATTTCTTCCTTCATTCCAAGTATTTCCTCTAGATACCGTCTCCTTCTAGGAATAAAGCTGGTAGAAACAATGCATTTTTAATAATGATGATAAAAAGATCCTAACGTTTCAAGCAAAAAAAAAAAAAAAAAAGATATATAGGCTCTATAGAACAGTGGTCTATTAAAAAAATCCATCATAGAACTGCATATAAAAATTGACATTTAACGGATTCATTGCTTTCCAACCCACAAGCTACATGAGGCAAAACACTCCAGCAGAGTTGAATGCCACCTTGCAGTGCTGACAGCATTTCAGAGACTGCAGCGAAGGCCAGCAAAGAGGGGATAACAAGACACACTTCTCAGAGCAGAACACGGAGATGGCTCAGAAATTATCTGCTGCCTCTGAACTTGCCGGCAAATTGGCTGTGGCTTTTAAGTTCAAGTGAGCCAAAGGGAAAAGCAAACAGCCTCGGACCAGCGTGGAAAGTAGGTTTTCATTATTGCTCTCTCTCGATTCATCTCTTTCAGGTCTCAGCTCCCTGGCTGGCGTTAGCCAGGCGGCTCTTTCACTCATCTTCGCTGGTTCCTCATGTCCCCTCCTCTTGCATTTCTCATCCTCACCACAGCACAGGGCTTGACAGCAGCTGCTGGCTGAAGAGCCAGTGAATCACATGGAAGAGCACAGTGTCGGAGGCAGAGGGCATTCACTGCCAGGCTCACGTACCGGCTGAAGAACATTCCCATTTAGAGAGAAGATGAAATCCAGGAAGAAATGTGCGCGTTCATGAATACAAATGCAAAAGAGAAGAATTGACCGGCAGCGTTAATGAACCACCGCATGCTCCAACTAGCTCTCAGATGTATACTACGAGGCATGCCGCAGGGAGGACATCACTGCACTTTTGCAGCTCCCAATTCTGTACCTGAACGTGCAACCTCGGTATCATCGTTCCCTAAGTTTTTTGAATTTTTATTTCCATGCTTTTCATTATTAAGTGGAGTCAGTCAGCTGTCTGACAGCAACAACGCCACACATCCATTTAGGAGGAGTCACAAGGAACAGCGCATGCAATGGGAATTTAGCCAGGCACACTGTCATTTCAGAGGACGGGCTGATTCTCTCAGTAGGAATGGATTTGTACATGAAAACGGCAACTTTGCCACAACCATGTTTGTCTAAATCAGATGGAAAAGGAAGCAACGGCTGCTTAAAATGGCAGCTGGCACATAGCACCTGTAAGTGACACTGCTGTTTCTATTCCTCCCCACTCCTGACTTTTACCCAGCTTGATTCCTGCACCCGGAGCCAACGAAGCCCTGAATGACGACGCAAGTTGGCATTCAGCCAAATGCTGGGATCGTTACCCCTACATTTGCAAAAAGCACCATGGGGGTCGTTAAAGACGACAAGGAGCCTTGGCGTTAGGCCTCATCTGAAAGAAAAACACGCGCCGCAGCCCAGCCTCATGAACCCTTGCTGAACCAGTGGCCCAGGGCCGCCCACAGAATTTCCAAGCTTCCAGCACGTCTTGGCAAGGAGGAGGAAGAATCCAGTTCATGTTGCAGACGGCATTGCTGCTCTGCTAGGCGCCGTACAATGGGCTCCTGGCCCATGGCTCGGACTCAGAGGCACTACAGTAACCCAAGTCACAGCAACCGTCCTGCATCCTGTCACTTGCTCCCCCGCTTCTCTGAAGAAGGGCAGGGGGTCGGGTGTGAAAGCCTCAGCTTCGCTGTGACAAAGCATCCCCGCCGTGTCCATGCTGGATGGACTAGTGGACCCCTAGGGGATTCTAACCTTGACTCTTCCACTGACTTCCCTTGGACAAGCCACAGCCACTGTCTGTGCCTCGGTTTCCCCTCCGTACAATGGGGACAACAACCCCGGTCTGAGGGACTGGGAGGCCAAGTTTGTTTTTGAGCATCATAGCGTGTAAGGACTTGATCCAGCTCAGCACGGAGCACTCAGGCCTCATGTTAACAAAACATTTCAGCACCTGGCTAGCTTTGCCTGTGTATGTGGCCCTACTGAATCAATGGGGCTCCTCACCTACTAAATGCTGAGCATGTGTGCAAGTGTTCTGCAAGATCAAGACGGCAGTGTTCTGCCCCACCTGGATCAATGCCTGAGAGTCTGCGGCTAAATCCTATTTCTAGTTTTCTTTTCCTGCAGACAAAACTGACGCTTCAGGTTAAAATTCTCATGAACTCACTGTTGCTGATTAAAAACCAAAAAACCTTCAACAACTTGACGCAGAAATCTGGTTTAGCTCTTACTAACATTGTTTTTTCCTCCACCATGTATGTATGACAGTCCCCATTGCGGCTGGCTTGCCCGGCTGCTCCGGGGCTAAAAGCCTGATTTGCTACAGCTTGAGGTCCAGAGTCAAGACGTGGCAGTTTGGGGCTGTAACAGTCTCAGATCTTCTGTGAATTGGCACAGAAAGGGACTGGTAACACACACTCAGCCAGTTATACGTGAACAGGGGTGAAGGTCAGCACGCCTTCATTCTTAATATTTGTTTAGTCCGGAGAGCACGCTCAGCACTGTGTTATTGTAGGGTTGCTCATGGAGGCTGGGGACGCTCAGATTTTGTCATTGCAAAGTTCCTCAGAGGGGCCATATTGGCCGATTTGCTTTTGTCAGGTTGTTCACAAGAGCTGGAACGCACACATGGGTTTGTTATCGTAGGGCTGCTCATGAGTGTTGGACAAATGCACTAACCGCTTCAGGGAGAGCGCACTGAAGTATTTGCTTCTTTTAAACCTTGCCAAGAGTTAGCAAGAAGATAGCAGCTAACGCAAGGGCCGGTTTAATCTCAGCCTTGCCTGCGACCCCTTTAAGAAAATTGAAGCTGCCTGCCTCTGGCAGCCGATGTGAGCAGACAGACAGCGGTGGGCAGTCAACGCCAATCTGGCTTCATTAACACAAAGAAAGGCCAGTCGGGAAATCTCACTGCTTTTGCCCTCTGTGGATACCTAACAGAGCTGATCCAGGGAGAACCTTCCCCTGTGACTTCAGAGGAGGAACACCCGTTCCAAGGCAGAGAGAGACTCCGTGTTACGTGTGGCAGGCAGCAGGTGATGAAAGTCCAAAGGAGGGTGACTTGGGCCCACTGGTTCCCTTCGTTCTGGCAGGGGAAGAGGAGGCATTGCAGAATCTGCATGCCACATTGGGCCCAGATTCACACAGTGAGTCAGTGGGAGAGCCAGGAGTGAAACCACTCGACCACAGTCCCTGCTGTCACTCTCTCTCTGAAATCCACAACAGCTGAACATCCCTTACAGGTCCCAATCCACAGGGAAGATTGTTCCCTTGTTCAGGGGAGGGGAGGGAGGGAAGGTAAGGGGACACTGACTGTGTGTGTGTGTGTGTGGGTGTGGGTGTGGGTGTGGGTGTGGGTGTGGGTGGAGCGGGGGGTCCGGGCAGTGATTGGAGGGGGCAGTAAGGGACACCGAGCAGCTTTGAGGCTCAGTGAGTATTTGTAAAGCTCTTTGGGCTCCTCCAATGAAAGATGCTATTTCTTAGCTCATGCACAGTAGGCACGTACACCAGTTGACCCATTTCCAAGTGTCGCCCTGCAGATTCCCAGGCACCCTTCTGCTCTGCCTGGGAGCATCCCAACAACACAGCCCGTGGACTCTGCGACTGAGACACTCGTTGGGCCTGGTGCACAGAACCAAGCTGGAAACCCAGGTTAGAGCAACACGACTTGTAGGATCCGGACATGATTAAGATAAACAAGCACGGTTGTCGGAGCCTAGCCAACAGCCAAGATAGAGACACAAAGCAACGCTTCCGGAAGGGCGGTGGCACTAGATCCCCTGAGCCTCTCAGAGGAACTGATGTTATTTTTCTTGGGGACTTAGAACGCACACAGACAGATCCCTGTGCTGCAGAAACAGACAGACAATTACTAAATAAGCACAATGAGACAGGACTAGAACCCAGGCCGTTCCATTCCAAAGACACACGCCTCTGCCACCGTCGCTAAAGGAGATCTCTCAGTGTGCAGCAGTAATAGGTCTCTGATGCAGTCTACCAGACAATACACCATCATCATGGCCAGGCAGGGCTTTGCTGTACCTGTGCCCCTAGCTCGCTGGCTTCGCTCATGCCTGATGTGCTGCATCCTGAACGTACATGTCCTGGGTGCACGTGCAATCCTGGGAGCCCGTCGTTGCGGAAGCATCACTATAAATGTACACTGTACTTAAACGTTTTAAAAATAGCCGCCCAGAAAACTCAACCCATCATGTCCAGAAGTCAGATCAATACTCCTAACACAGCCAGCCAGAGCCAGGTTTGTCATTTTTTTCAAGATCTCTTATAGTTTTATTGCTTCCCTTAATCTTTTTTCAAAATCTCAGCTTTAAACATTTCTCTCCCACACTTATTTATTTTGCCACCCCCCTCTGCCACTTGCACTCCGACCCTTTCTTCACCACACAATGTCTTTGCAGCTTGGCAGTTTGCAGTACATTCACAGCAACACATTGCACGTCGATGGCTTTTTTCATACAAGCATCTCAAAGTGCTTTACATACTTTCATTCATTAAGACTCGCAGCCCGCCTATGAGGTAGGTATCATTTCTCTATTAAAAAAGTAACATCAGCGATTAATCAAGGAGCTGGCTGGGACAAGAACAGAGCAGTACAAAAAGCCAGTTAGAGTGTCTAGCTAATTGGACAAGAACATATATAACACCACAGAGCAAGAACTATTACAGCCATTGTACAGGTGGGGAAACTGAGGCACACAAGTGAAGTGACTTGCCCAAGAAAGAGCTGGGAATGGAACCAAGGATTTCCCTGCTCAGACACAGTGCTCCTCTGTGTCATTTTAACCCTGTAAAGAGATTTGGGATACAGGGTGGTAGCATCAGAGGGTAGCCGTGTTAGTCTGTATACAGCAAAAACAACGGGAGTCCTGTAGCACCTTAAAGACCATCAACTTTCTGCGGCCATAAGGGTCATAGCAGATGCAATAGAAAATTCAAGTCACCACTATAGCCTCAGACCCTTGATAGGTACATATGGAAAATCACTTAAAGAGTCCGGTTCAAGACGTCTGCACTGATCTCCAAAGTCCTCCATAGGACTGGCCCTTGCTAGGCGAGAGATCACTTTTCTTTCATGGCTGCAGCCTTCCATGGCAGTTCTGAAAGGACACCATTAACTACGTGCGTGTTTTCGGGGACAGAACTTGCTTAGTGACTGAACCAAGACCGTGTCGCTGGTGACCATGAGAGAGCAAAATAACTGGGGCATCACCCAACTGAGTCCAAAGGCTGCACGACATACACTCTATAATCAGCCTCACCAGCTGGGAAGAATTGAGAGAGAGAGAGGAGTTTTAGACCAGTGAAATAGCAGTTTGGTGCACAGATTCAACAGCGGGGGTGGGCACAAGCAGATAAGACGTCAGTGGCAGTACAGATCACCACAGCACGGATATTCCAGACTGTTTACACTGGTCTGTTCATTTTGCCCAGCGTTCTTCTGGTTCAAACAGAAGTGTGTCTGAACACATTGCTCTGAGCAATGAGACAAGCTCCGAGAACGTGCCACAAACTCCCACAGACAGATTGCAGAGGGCGGGATTGAGCACGAGTAAGGCACAGTCCAAGGAAAAGTAGATCAGAAGAGGCCACGCTGATTCCAATAGGATCAATTTCAAGTCTTTAAATACCGAGCGCAAACACGTCCAGATGCCTTGCTCCTTCTCTGCAGTCAGTTTCCAAATGAAACGTTAATTCAGGCCTGTACCATTGCTTAGAGCGGGGACTGCCGTGAGAGAGAGAGGGTCTGAGAGCAATAGATATAGAGCTCATAAAGCCAGATATTCCAGTTTCAACATCTCCACAAACTTAACACAGGAATGGCCAATGGATCAGATCAGTGATCCCAACTGGCTTCTGACAGTGGCTGGTGCCAGATGCTTCAGAGAACAGGACAATTATCAAGTGATCCATTCGCTTGTTACCCAGATCTGGCAGGCAGAGGTTTAGGGCCACCCAGAGCTTGGGGTTGTGTCTCTGACCATCTTGGCTAACAACTATTGATTGACCTGTCCTCCATGAACTTACCTAATTCTTTTTTGAACCCAGTTATACTTTTGGCCTACACAACATCCCCTGGCAAGGAGTTCCCCAGGTTAGCTGTGTGTTGTGTGGAGAAATACTTCCTTATATTAGTTTTAAGCCTGCTGCCTATTAATTTCATTGGGTGACCCCTGGCTCTTCTGTTATGTGAAGGAGTAAATAACACTTCCTTATTCACTTTCTCCACACCATTGATGATTTTATAGACCTCTATCATATCTCCCCTTAGTCATCCTTTTCCAAACTGAACAGTCCCAGTTTTTTTAACCTCTCCTCATATGGAAGCTGTTCCATACCCCTATGTTTTTGCTTCTTTTCTTTGTGCCTTTTCCAATTCGAATACACATATTGTTAGTTGGGGCACGCAGTATTCAAAGTGTGGCCATACCATGGGTTTATATAGTGGCATTATGGTATTTTCAATCTTATTATCTAACCTTTTCCTAATGGTTCCTAACATCCTGTTAGCTTTTTGGACTGCTGCTGCACGTTAAAGCAGACATTTTCAAAGAACTATCTATGATGAACCCCAGATCGCTTTCTTGAGCGGTAACAGGATAATTGAGAAAGCCGCTCGTGCTTTGCCCACTGAAAGCTGGTAGGGTGCCTCATTCGACTCTGTAGTTGGAAAATAGAGACCTTGCCATGACTGGGTCCCCAGATCCTCTTGAGAGCTGCTGGGCACTCCCAAGAAGAGCCGAGGGCATGCACTTCTTGCAGCATGAGGATGCGGGAAGCTCTGCTCACCTATTGGAAAGCAAGGGAAAGGCACACAGACTTTCCAACTCATTGCACAGCAATTTCTGGTATTAATTTTGAGGCTGAGTACAGGGTTAAATTCTGCTCTCCGCTACACTGAAGCCAGCCGAGTTTCGCCAACGTTAATGGGAAAAGAATTTTGGCTCCCTCAACTTAACTTACTCACTGCTGCAAACCCAAGAATTCAAAAATCATGAGTCTACCCCGCAAGAATCATGGGATTGGCTTAAAATCGTTTCGTTTTTTTAAAGAAGACATAATCAATTTGGGGTCCTTTGTACTGGTCTTCTGGGTTTTGAACCTTCTGGTGCGCTTGCTTCACACTTTCAAGTTTTTCTCAGCCACCATGATGGCTGGAGTTTAACTTTTTTGTTTTTAAAAGGAAAGCTGAGTTTCTCCTGCAATCGTCTATAAGACAGACCTCAAATACCACAAGCTTTGCAACAGAAACACAATAGTTGGCAACACGTGAGAAGTTTCTTGCATTCCACTACATTGGAACACCAGAACCAACTCCCAACTCTTTGGTGTGGCTTGGATCTAAAATTTCTCTGTCTGTGCCATCTCTTTTCCAGTGGCAAGAGACAATTTCACTCTCTCCCCACAGTCTCCCCAGGTCTTAATGAGCACCACAGAAATGTTTATGAATAAATGAATTAGGTTAAATTAAACCAAATCAATCAACAGGCTATCAAACTGGGAGCTTTCTGTCTGATTTTAATTATCCTTTTTAAAAATCATATTTAAGGACACGGTTCACATTTCTTGTATTGAATTCCCTCTTTCACATATCTAAATGCAGTCATCAGACTTGGTTTTCTGTCACTCTTCTCTGTTTCCATTATAACCCACAATAGCTTGGAATTTTAGAGTTAATAAGAGTCCAGTAATACTTAGCCCTGTCTTTGTTATTTGTTTGTCCAGCACCGAGCACAGTGGGGAGACAGCACAATTCAAATGGTCAGTCATCACCACCTCCACTTTATGCAGGGGGTAACGAAGCACAGAGAGGTGAAGTAACTGGCCCGAGGTCATATAGGAAAGGTAAGGACAGATTCAAGAATAGAAACCAAGAGTTCCACCTCCCAGCCCTGTGTTTTGCCCACTGGACTACAATGTTATGAGGCTGACACTTGTCTGTGCACATACAAAATGGGCACAAGTTAAAAGCAGTGGGTCAAAGTAGCATGAGTCTGGCTGGCTTCATTTTTAAGTGGAAGCCGACACTCCAGCTTTAAAGATGAGCGAACGTCTCATGGAAAAAAAGATTCCATCTAGGGATGGTTCTGTTTTTCTGGGTCGTTGGTATCTTTTTAATCCCTTTGATTTTCATAAATAGAGACATTCATAGGAAAACGGGATTTCCCTCTCTTAAGGGGTTATTCTCTTCTGCGTATTTCTCCCAACTGAAATCAGACAAGCGAGGACCAGAAATGGCTCCACTGATTCATGCATAAAGGAATTCCCAAACTGGAATAGATTAACAGGCTGGCCTGCCGAGTAGCCTGTCTCTGACAATCACTCTGGGGTGTCTTAACAGAAGCATTGTGTGTAAGACACTGGAGGAAATTGTCCCACCCTGCTCGGCTCTGGTGAGGCCTCAGCGGGATTAGTTTGTCCAGTTCTGGGCTCCTCGCTTTAGGAAAGACGTGGGTAGATTGGAGAGAGTCCAGAGGAGAGCCACAAAAACGATAAAAGGTTTAGCAAACCTGACTTATGAGGAAAGGTTAAAAAATCTGGATATGTTCAATCCTGAGAAAAGAAGGCTGAGTGGGCACCTGATAACAGTCTTCAAATACCTGTTAAAGGCTGTTATAAAGAAGGAGGTTATTTATTGTTCTCCATGTCCAGGTCGGACAAGTAGTAATGAGCTTGCTCTGCAGCAGGGGAGATTTAGGTTAAATATTAGGACAAAACTTTCCAACTATGAGAACAATTAAGCACTGGACCAGGCTCCCAAGGGAGGCTACGGAATCGCGTCAGTGGAGGTTTTTAAGAACAAGTTAGATAAATACCTGCCAGGGATGGTCTAAGTTAATTTGGTCCTGTCTCAGCACAGGGGCCTGGACTTGACCTCTTGAGGTCCCTTCCAGCCCTACATTTCTATGATTAGTATCTGTATTATAGTTGCGCCAAGTGGCCCCAATGAGATCCAAGCCCTGTGGTTTTGGGTTCGGTATAGAGACCTAGTGAGGGGTGGTCCCTGGGCTAGAGTTTACAAACTAAAAAGAGAAGGCCTGGGACCAGGTTGTATGGACATTCTGAGGAACACAACTGTGTAATATGAATTCCACTTGGTTTTATGGACACTATTTGGGATTGAGACCTTCAGTGGGGTTTAGAACTTCCATTCTAGGGCAGAAAGCAAACGGTGTCTGGGAAACTGACACAGGGCCATCAAGCAGCCCTCAGCAGCCAACAGTCCTGGTAGGGCAATGGGGGCTACACCAGCAGAGCTGTTCATGGCAGCAACCTGTGTGCCCAGCCACTCACACAGGGGTTGAAGCATGGAAAATGGCAGCATAAGAAAAGAAGCAGGAAAGGGTGTCAGCAGTGGCTTTTGAAAGAGACCTACTTTCTAAGCAGGAGGAAGGGGACAGACCTTTGTCAGAGTCAGAAGACTTGGGTGGGGGGACAGGAGGGGCTTTGCCTCCACCCATGCACACTGACCAAAACACAAGGATTCTCAGGAATGGTGAGGGCTCTTCAGGGGGAATTGTGTGCAGATGTTTGTTGTTTTGCCTCATTCTGTACCTCTTGTGCTGTCTGTGAGTAAAGTGCATGCGTGTGTGTTTAAGAAGTTCCTTTGCAGAGCCTGAGTTCCTTGCTTTAACTATTACATGGTCCCCAAATAGATAAGCTATAAATCAGAGCACCTGGGATGGTGGGCTGTGGGGGAGGGCTCAGCATTGGTCTTGGGGTGAGAGCAGTTGGACTATAGAGGTCCCATCTCTCAAGGAGCAGGTGCTGGAGAGAGTGAGTGCATCCCAGGACTGTGCCTGAGAGGCCAAGACTAGAGACAGCATCTGGATGCTGCTCAAAGAAGTTGGCTTACAAAGGAGGATCCAAAGGCTGGGTCCAATACAGCTACCTGAGGACTGTCCACTAGGAGAGACTCAGCCAGAGCTGGAGCAGGAGGAACGGACAGATTCATGACTTGTTCCAGGTCACACAGGGAGTCTGCAGAGGAGCCAGGAGCTGAGCCCACATTCTCCAAGTCCCAGTCCAGTGCCTGAACCACAAGACTGTCTGTCTGCTCCCATTTGCACAGAACCCACCACAGCAAACAACTCGCCATTGAAACAATCAGAGGGAGACCATGTCCACTCACCGCCGCTCGAGTGTCAAACAGGCAAGCTTGGGAAAGACAGACTTGGGCATTCATTCACACTCCCCGGCGTCGCTCATGCTTTCCTAAGGCTTTTTAACATGCCTTCCTCTCTGCGTGTCGCCTCGGAGCGTCTCTCTAGGAGGCGGTGGTGATGCTTGCTAAAGCAAAGGATTTCTGCTCTGCGTGGAACAAGGACCAGCTGTCTCTCAAACAACATCATCCCACATGGAGGAATTTCCTGCACTTCCTCTGCAGCCCAAAACTTCCCCCCTCCTCACCCTCCACGTGCCCCAGCCCCAGAGAATGAGCTCGGGATCAGATTCCCAAAAGCCCGGGCCAAGTGCTCAGCACAGGGGCTTGAAATGAAGCCATGTAAGCGTCAGCCAACACCCATGGACCCTGCCAGTGGAGGCATGACAAGCCGGCCTGAGCGAGCCCCCCCTTTGCTGGACAGCCCCATCACTAAAGGGCTAAGCTTTGGGTGACGGCTTGTAAGAAGATCTGCTCGTCTCCCGAGTGCCTGGCAGGATGGCTCGGGAAACTGCCTGGCTGCAGATGGATATGACAGGAGGCCGCGTCTCCCTGCTGGAGACGCAGCCCACTCCCTTTCCCCACAGCCAGCTTGCGACACAAGGGGCTGCTTTGAAATCTGGTGGGGACTCAGCCAGGCCTGAAGGAAGGCAGCGGGCGGTCCTTTGGGGTCAGCTTCTGCTACAGCTGGAGTCTGATCAGCACCACGCCTCCAGCCCCACAGGGAAAAAGCAACTCAGGACCTGACTTCTCCTTCCCTGCAGGAGGTCCAGACGAGGGTGGGCTTCCACCTCCCCACCGTCAGCACGGGTGCTCTTCAAACCCCAGCCCCACCCCCGTTGTGACAGGCCCGGGGAAATCTTTCCGCAGCAGGAGGGCAGAGGCTGTTTCAAACTGTATTTGATCCAGCAGGGCAAGGGACGGGCAACTCCCAGAGCCTGCAGGTTTACAAACCTTTCTGGGTTCACAAACCTAGGTGGACTTCGCCAAACTTTTAAAGCAGCTGCTCCCCACACCCTGACAATAGATTCCATGCGTAAAAAAATGAAATAAAATTTAAAAAACAGACAAGAAACCAAGCACCAGAAACGAGCACAACTCAAGACAACAATTTTTTTGGACTCCCCCTGAACTAGGCTGGGACAGATGGGTTTCATACACCGGCAGCGTCCATGTGGCCATGTCTCCCTCCAGTGGCTGGCCCCAGCAACCATAACAGCCAGCTATATCAAAGTAAAGCAGCTATTTATTGAGCTCAAGGGGGTAAGGGATTTTTCGCGCCGCAAGTCTCAGGTTCAATATCCAAGGATGGCTGCAGAGTATGTAGCCACAGGGCTGTACGTGGTTATCCTATTGTCTGTAGTTATGTATCCAGTCATGTTTCGCTTTCTCTCCTCCGTTTTGTTCAGCATCTGTCTCTATTTGATATTCACTCTGCTCTACTCTCTGCTTTTTATTTCTCCCTCTCTGGGCTCCTCTTCTCTCAGCTTCCACTAAGGGAAACACATCCCATCACATTTACCCTGAGAGCAAACCCAGGATCTTGGAGAGGAAGTGTTTGCCTAACTTTAAAATAAAGGGTTGGTTTGTTTTAAAGAAGGAGGCAGAAGGCAGAGGAGAGCCTGTATGGAGTGAGGAATTGGAAAGGGTTCAGAAAAAAGATACAAGAATGACTCCAGATCTGGAAAACCTGACAGTGAAACACTTAAGCCACTCAGTCTGTTTAGTTTACTCAAGAGAAGGTTAAGAGGGGATGTGAGGATGGTCTACGAGTAGTCACGTAGGGAAGAGATTTTTGGCAGAAGACAGCATTTTAATCTAGCAGAAAAAGGCATCATGAGAGCCAATAGTTGGAAGATGAAGCTAGACAAATTCATACTGAAAATAAGGCACAAATTTTGTTAGCAGCAGATGGGGGAATGGATGGCCGGGTCAGCTCTTCTAGGAACATGGTGGATTCTCCATCCCTGGAAGTCTTTAAACCTAGACCGGGTGTTTTTTAAAAAAAAACCACGCTACAGCTCAAAGGCAAGTTTTGGGATTGAGGCAGAAGCTTCAGGGCGAGGTCCTCTGGCCCATCCTGTGCGGGAGGTCAGACTAGGTGACCATAACCGTCCCTTCTGGCCAGAACATCTGAGCCCAGCCAGCTCTTCGTTCATTCTCCATGCAAACTAGACTGGGGGGGAGCCCTGGGGTACGAACACACTGTAGAGCACAAGCCCGCATTGCCCCCCCAGGGGTGAGACCAGCTCAGCTGTGAGCAGCCAGAAGAGGAGGGGGCCTGGTGATCTGGGAAGGGCAGAGAGGGCTCATTTCTTACCAGGACCGCCTTGAGTTTTAAAAGACTGTCCTGCCCTCTGTGCTGAAGGGGCTCCTCTGAAAGCAGCATGGGGGGGGGAGTGGGAAAACGGGGGGCCAGAGAGGCCTCAATCAGAGGCTAGGTCAGGAGTCTGAAGGCCAGGAGCAACAGAGCAGTGGGGGAGGCACTGAGAGGGGTGGGGGGGAAGGGCAGAGGAGGGACTAGACAGAGGGTTGGGGGGCTTGAGGGGAGAAGGGCAGAGAGGCGGATGGAAGGGGGGGAGAGAAAACGGGGAGGGGGCGGGCGGAACCAGACCTGCTTCCATGCACAGCTAGTGCGGGAGGTGGCCAGAGCCCAAGGCAGAGGCTGGGGTGTGTGTGCATTGCTAGGGGGTGCATTGCCGGGGAGGATCGCATTGCCGGGGGGGGGGGGGGGTTGCATTGCCGGGGGGGGGCTTGGCCCCGGGGGGCGGGCCCCCCCCCCCCGGCCCGGGCCGGCCCCCCCCCCCCCCCCCCCCCCAGCCAGTCTGTTTTAGCCCCATCCCCCCTCGCCCCCCGCCTGGCGGCCGCGGACAGCGCCGTGCGCCCCGGCACGGGCCCAGGCTGGCCGGACAGCCCCCCGAGGCGCTCCCCCAGCCCCCGGGACCCGCCGCGCTCACCTCGGCTCCGCCGCTCCGGCCGCGCCCGCGCAGGGCTCCGGGAGCAGACCCCGCCGGCCGCGGCGCTGCCTTCCCCGGGCTGCGCTGCCTGTGCGGCGCCGCGGCTGGGAGCGCGGGGAGGCTGCGGCGCGCCCCTGCCTCCGCCGGCCCCGGCTGGCCCCGCGCCCAGGACGCCGGCAGGAAGGACCGACGGACACCTGCGGGCGCGGGAGGGAGGGTGGGAGCGTGGCAGGGATTTGGGGGGGGGGTTAAGGGTCGGGGCTGGGGGGCGGCTGGTCTCAGATCTGCCCCCCCAGATCTCAGCGGCTCTTTCCTCCCGGGGGCTGCTGCGGGTTGGGTGTGAAGCACGCCCAGGGGAAGGGAAAACTAGTGCAAGGAGGAGGGGGCGGGGGTTGGTTTGTTCTCGTCTCCCCTCGGCCGTTCCCCCCCCCGGGCATCTTTATTGGGACATGCACTGAGCCTGGAAAGCTTCTCGGGGCAGGGGCCCTGTCTTTAAAAACAAACAACCCTAATCTACCTGTCAATACCCAGCGCCCACCTTTCACTGACCGACCTCAAAAGCCCTTTGCAAAGGGGCGTAATTACAGAGGAGGAAACTGAGGCCCAGAGACTCGGAGGGAGGTGCCCAGGTTTGCAGGGTGGGTCAGTGGCAGAGCCAGGCGAGCAAGCAGCACCACTCCTGGCTCCCAGGCCAGTGCTCCGTCTAGTCAGCTGTACAGCAGCACCGCTGCCTCTTAACAAGGGAGACGCCCCTCAGAGCCCACTCCCTTCTCCAGTCACACTGGGCAATGTTGGATTCATTAGGCAATGTTTGTCACTCACAGACTCGGGAGATTAAAAAGAGCAGTTAGACCACCCCGTCCTTCTCCCTGCCAATGCAGGATCGGGCCCACTTGTGTATTTATTAGTGTTTGGTCCAGGGGCTTTTTCAATGTGCCAAGCAATGGGGCTTCCCACGGGAGTTCCCCCCGCAGATCTGGCTGAGGACAGAAAGCGCTGTGACACATTGTTCTGCAGCAAGGATCCGAGCATTTTCGTGCTCTCAGAGGGCAGGATCCACAAAGTAGGTGCCTGCGCTACCTGACTCCAGGTGGGGAGGTTCTGTCGAGGGATTGCTAACCTGACAGGTGCCTCCGTGCAGCTTGGGGGTAGGTGCTATCTCTGAGAAAGGAGCAGGGCTTAATGCATGCCTGTTGTTGGCCTCTCTCGTTGCCTAGAGGAGGCAGGGAGCAGCTTAGGGTGCTGGCTTTTGTGGCACATTGGGTGTCACTGTTTCCACTGGCACCTCCTGTCACACAGCCCTGTGCCTTCGCAGATGGAGACTCCGGTCTTGCTCTTTTGACACTGTTCATTTGCTTTGGGATCTGGCTTTATCATTTCACTGGAAAAACAAAACAGTCCCAAGCCATTTCTTCTGGTCATCCTTTCCCCCCCCGAGCTCACCCTCCTCTTGATTTGCAGGTAAAGCACAGATGGCTTAGATATGTGTGTGGGGTTTTAAAATATGTGCTTCAGACAATACAGTGAGGAAAACAGCACAGCCTGTGAAGGAGGAAGGTTACCTACCTTACCCGAGACATGTTTTAAAAGGGCCGGGGGTGTGTGGAGCTAGACGAGCCCAAGGCTGTGGTAGAGAATCATATTTCATTTCAATTCCCCAGGATGAAAAGTGATGCTGGTTAATTTGAACCTAGCCATTAAGACCCTGTTTCAAAACTCAGAGTCAATTAAGTGCTGTTCTCCCCAGCTTGCGGCCTTGGTTTCTTTTTGTTAATTAAGAAACAGGGAAACTGTTTTCACCATAAACCTTGCACTTTTTGGGTTGGAAGCAAAACACTGATCTGATTTTGTGCAGTGGAAGAGGTTTTCGTGCCTGCTGGCCTGCGTGATGGACACGAGTGCGGGAATGCCCCCCAGAAGAGAGCAGTTTAGCGCAGTTCTTATGGGCGAGGGTGGGACAGGCAGAGTAGCGACAGCGTAGGAGGGGTCCAGATACAGTGGTGGTTCCCATTCACTGGGACATGTGTTAGCAGTCCCGGTTCTCTCTCTGGAATCCACAGATGGGCATGGATTTTAGTGGTGGGGATGATTAAATTCCAGAGAGGCATACACGATTGGAAATCTTTATAAAATAGATACCACAGCACTGGTCCCAAATGCTGAGTGACTCCCTTGTAAATGCTAGCCTTAGAGATCATTATTGCACAGCACTGCAATATTTGTTTTCTGTAAGGGCTCCTGACCCGTGATCTCTAGCTTACAGGGGAATCTCCCCCTTTTTTCCTCTCCAAATTCTGGAGAGATGAACTACTCTAGTTTGCACTCTTATAATGCCTTTCACTTGACTAGTGAATTATACCTCCCTCCATCCCTCCATAAGTATAATTATCCCTATGGCAAATTGGGGAAACTGAGGCACCAAAGCACATGATCTACCCAAGACCACAAAGGAGTCAAGTGGCAGAGTTGGGAATAGAACCTAGGCATCTTCAGTCTGAGCCCGTTGCTGTGTGTGTTAGAGACACACTGCCTTTCTAATACCATCTCTTGGAGAAGGGTGCCTCACCTGTATGAATTCTGGGATGAAGGTGTCACGCGGGCTGCATTAGGAGGGGGGGGCATTTGTGTTATTTGACCTTAATATGTCAAAATCATAGTGATTCATGTAAGACATACCATGTCAGGTACTGTTAGAAAGGTTATGATATGCTGAATAAGATGATAATATTTGGGTTCATGTGTAATATGTGTAAGGAAAGTTATGGAGATCTTTGATATCCCTGTATTTCAAACTGTGCTGTGGAAGACACACCCCAGACAGAGAGGCGGCAGGACAATAGCTTGCTTAATAGCCCATTCAAGGCCTTATCAGAAGCCAGAGGCCCGGGAAGAAACTAAAGGCATACCTGAAGAGTTACCAGGATTGGCCCATGTGACTATGGACTTCATTTTGGTTCCAGTAAAGTTCCACAAGCCACATGGCCAGTGACAGAGGGTATATAAGATCAAACCGCAGAAACCATTTTGTCTTTTGTCTTGTTCGTTGTTCCTGTCCAGCTGCGGACACACCTCTGGATTAACACACTTTGCAACTGAACTGAAGGACTTAGACCCATCCAGGTACTGGATGTATACCAGAGGAACTATACAAGCCTGCAACTCCACAATTGTTCTAGAAACCTGATGTATATGGACTTTTAAATCATCTGTATGTATCTGATTGCTTTAAGCCTTTAACACTTCTCTTATTGTTTGTTTTTCTTTTATCAATAAACCTTTAGATTTAGTTACTAAAGGACTGGCTGGCAGCGTGGTGTTTTGGGTAAGATCCAAACTTATAGTGAACTGGTCCTGTGGCTGATCCTTTGGGATCAGAGGGAATCTTTTAGTAAAGAGCATAGAGTTAAAGCAACTGGTCTCTTTACTGAACCTAGTGTCAGTTTGGGAGCCAGAGACTGAAATGCAGTAAAGGGGGCTGTGTGTATTCGCACAGTGGCTTCTTGATAACCAGTGTGGGGGAATCAGAAGCACTGTTTGAGGCTGGTTGGGAAGTCTGACTGCAGTGTCACCCACCAGTGCTGGGAGAATTTGTTCTCCTTTTGCAGCCTGCCCTGACCCTGGCATTATCAGTGGGCTACCCTGGGCACGGACGGGTTACAGAAGGGACCTCCCCAACTCTCACACACACAGAGCGCGCCCACGCCAGCTTATCTCCTGCTGACGTTCAGAGGAGAGCAGCCAAAATAACTGAATTGTGCGAGTCTTTGGGGGCAAACCTCCATGTTCTAAAGCACAGCTTGCCCCCAGGATCCTTCTCAGGTGCAGCCAGCTAGTACTCCACGTTCATCTCCGATTGATTTAACTTTAATCCCTCAGAAAATAATGGAACAAATATTACAGAAAAAACAGCTACAGCAGTGTTCTTCCTTGCAAGGCCTGGGAGCCAGTGGTGGCTCCCATCGACTCTTAAGTGTGGCTCCCTAACTAATCGTTTATATTCCAATACACAGTGCCCATCTCTGAAACACTGCAAAAAACGCTGTCATTTTTTGTCAGTACGAATACCTGCGAATCTACATTTTCAACAATGAATATTGTGCAAAGAAAACATTGTACAGCGTACAAGCAGACTTTGTTTAGTTACAAGAGTCGCTCTGTAACATCACATCATGAAGGAGTAGCAAGCAATGTGTTAATTTAGTAGTTGACGTGGCTCTCACATGGAAGGATTTTTGCCAAAGTGGCCCCCGCTTGAAAAATGGTGAAGATCACTGAGCTATGGAGCAAATGCACCATAAACAAACAGCTCAGATATGTAAAGTCTAGATCTTGCGCGACAAATCTCATTGCTTTTTCAGAGGGCATTACAAAATTAGTGGCCATGGGGAACACAGTGCCTGTTTTCTCTTTGGATTTTAGTAAAGCCCGTGACACAGTGTCTCATAAAATCATCCTCTCCAATTAACTCAGATTGGCTGGGATATGTGCACTGCCATGTGGACTGGAAACTATCTTAAACAAAGGTTAAACATGTTATATAGGAAGGCAATGTCTTGTAGGAAAATGCAAGGATTGGGGTCAGGGAATAAAATTCCTTCATTACTGATCTGGAAGGTGCGTGGAGATAAACAGCCTATTAAAGAAACACACTGATGTTGCTAAATCAGGAGAAATTGCAAACACCAGCGAGGATAAAGAATTAATATAAAAGGACTTTTCAGAAGGGGGATTAAAAATATAGGTGGAAAATAAACAGATTCAGTATGGGAAAATGCAAGAGGTGAAAAATAAAATGGCGCATCAGTATGCGATGGGGTGGAGCTGAAAAAGGATGAGGGGACAGCAAGTTCTTGGAGACAGGCGTTTCAGATGTAGCATGGCAGCAGAAAAGCCAGTGCAGTTTTGGGCTGCACAAGCAGAGGCCCCCATGCAAAGAGGCAGGAGATGTGACAGACCCCGCGCTGGTGAGACAGCATCTAGCATGCAGTATTGAGCCCTGGGCACCTCATGGCCAAAAAGATACCGATAGCTTGGAAGGAGCGTACAGAAGAGAAACAAAAATGACCAGGGGTCTGGAGGGATTGACATGGGAGGACAAGACAGCAGAGCTAACTATGGGCATCTTGTCGAAGGGACGACGGGGGTGTGGGAGGGGAAAGGGGAAGCACATGACAGCAGGTCTCCGAACATTCACATGGAGAAAGATGGCTTGTTCGCTGTGGCATGTGAGGACGTAGCCAGGAGTGATGGAGTAAAATGACAAAAAGGAAGATTTGGGGTGGATGATATGAGGGAAACGTTTCCTGACTATGATGGGGGAAGGGGTAGGGTGTTGCCGGGGACCTTTACAGCCTCGGTTGCCCAAAACAGTTAGGATTGTCTCCCATTGGGCATGGATAGCTTGGCAGAGGTGGTGGTGCAGATGACCTGGCACCTGGCATTGGCCAACTTCGAAAGACAATCCTGGGCTAGATGGACCATTGGTCTGACCCCGTATAGCCGTTATGTTCTTATGACCTACAAGGAGAGGCCTTTCCCAACTCTGCTCTTCTCTATGCCTCCTCACCCCATCTGTGGCCCATGACAGCCCATCTTAGCTAGATACAGCCCCAGTTTGAGATCTGAGGGACCAGCATCCCTGCCATGAGGGCTCTGTAGCGGGTCGCAGCCCCTGTCCTCCTTCCCAAGGGACTAAGTCAGGCGTGTGCATGAGTGGTGGTGGTGGAGTCTCTGCAGATCAAAGACAGCACAGAGGAGGAAGAGAGGGGATGGATCTTAGCGTGGCCAACCGTTGGCCCTGCTCCAGCTGTTCCAGGAGCTTGCTCCATGCTGGGTGTATGCGGTTGCGCTCTCGCTCTCGCCGTCTCCCACCTGCTTGCCTCCTGCTGCCAGGTCCCCACCTCCTCTGTCATCACCCGGGGCCAAGCTGGAAGAGCCTGGCACTCACTTTGTGATCCCGTGGACCTGAAGAACTCTACATCCTCCCCACCCTTCAGCAGCATCATTCGCATGTCACCTCCAGGCCTGCTCCCTGCTGCATGGGCCTGACAACCCACTTGGAAGGGCCCTCCCCCAGGCCTCCACAGACACCTGCCAGCTGCGACCTGTTCCCCCAGGGCTCTCCTGTGTGTGACGTGAAGGGAGACGGGGAGTGAATTAGCGGGAGAGCTGAGATACTACAGAGATGAGCATGACACAGATGGAAACACTGGGGTCAGGACCGGCTTTAGATACAGACAGCATCCGGGCTGGCTGAGGACCTGGTAACGTGGAGGATGGGATTACCATCCTGAAATCCTTGATGTCCTGCTCCCAGCTTTGCCCTCTTTCCCAGCCTGAAGCATTCCAGAGTCAGCGCTCTTCCGCGGTGGCGTTGGCATGATGGCGGAGAGGCACAGTCCTCGGGAGCTTCCTCTTCCCGTGGTGACACCACCTTGCCGACATGGCCCAACACTGCAGGACCCCCCCCATGGGAGTGGGTTGGGCAAAGGCAAATGTGAACGTCCCCAAGCCCCAGAAGCTACAAGGAGACAAGACAATCTCTTCCACCTCTTGCCAAAGCAGGCTTGTTCCAGGCAGTATCTTCTGGAATGCTTTATCCACAAAACAAGCTGCAGTGTACAACATGGTGGAGAGCCTGATCTTGGGAGAAATTCAGCCATGGAACAGCAGGAGGTATTGTGGATCAGGATTACAGTACATTTGGCAGAGCTATGTGGGTGGGAAGCTGTCCCAGCATCTGCCTGCTTCGGGCCAGGACTAGCAGCCCTTCTCTTACATCCATGAGCACCCAATTCATAGAAAGAAAATCTAAGGGGTGTTGAGAATGGGAGCAAGGATTTCCCCACTCTTAAGTGAAGGTGCATTTCTGGAAACGGCTTTTCTGTGCCCAGGAGCAACCTGACACGTCTTTCTTTCTCCCTGGGTCATTTTCACACAGGACCCAGCAAAACTGAACCGTCTGTTGCATATTCATGGCTCAGCTGGTGCGTGATCGGAATTCAGGAGCGGATTTCAGTTGAGTGCGACATGAAAAGAAATCCACTGAGGAAGCAAATCCCTCGTCTGTACTGCCTGGGCCTTCTCCGCTCACGGCCCTTGTGCCTCCTTCTCAAGTAGGGTGGGATGCGAGCTTGAGAAACAAAGCTCTGGCACTTAATGTTCAATACTTTACTGCACTGCCAGGTGGGGACAAGCAGAGACAGGAGCTTGAGTGCCTGGGAAGGCGGAGTACGGCAGCAGGGTATGTTTGCTGGGAGCTCCTGGCTGCTCTTTTCCAACTGACTCAAGATCAGAATGGCAGTGTTGCTCACTCTTGCCACATTTGGTGTTTTTTTCCCTAAAGCCCCAGCTCCCGGAGTCAGGTGAGGATTTCAGCTTTCACGCATACAAAACAAAGAGACAGCTTTCAGCCCTCATGGGTGTAGGGAAAAGCTCGAACACCTGACCTGCCTGTGGCCTAAGGGCTCAGAAGCTAGAAGACAAATAAAAAGAACCCCCAAGGTGTACTGGTTTTGAAAATCTCATGCTTTTGGAGAAGAGGGGCTGGCTTATGATTTTTAAGGGCCTGGGGTTCTTAGTATTGCACGGACTGGCCCGCAGCCCTCTAGCTCGGAAGCACAAACTAGCTGGTCCAGTTTTGGAGGAGCTTTGGTCCCCCCTGTTTTTCTTAGCATTTACCACCCGATATTCTGTTGTCCCCAGCATTAGCAGCTGCCGACAACCTCACAGGTACCCCCCGGCACGGGCAATGCAGTCTCCTCCCTCTGGAGATTCTCTCAGCACTCACAAACCTTGACTAGTCTTGTCTGAAGGAGGAGCATCCCATGTTTGGGGCTCCCCAGCTGGTGTCCTTCCACCTTCCCTGACTTGCTCAGGCACTCCCTTTCTCCTTGCCTTCCAGCCTGGCTAAGTATTGGCATGAATAGCAGAGCGCTCCCTACTGATGTTGTGTAGATACAGCAAGTTGCAGGTATTTCGTGGACCGTGCAGCATCCCCGTGGTGAATAAACTTAGGACTGGAACAGCAGAAAAGCTGCAGCTCAGGAGAATGCAGGTGTTCTCTGGAGGAGCTGCAGGGAGAATTGTGCACAGCCTACACCCGTGTCCCAGTGCTTGGCTTTTCCCTGCAGGACCAGCCGGCTTGTTTTAGGAGCACCGAGTCCAAATTCACCTGATTCAGTAAAACAGACAAGCCCTGAGATGGCCTGGGAGAAACTCACTGCCAGGAACAAGCGGCCGTAGCTGCCCCTGACACATGAGGCCCGATTCTGATCGCTGGCACTGCCTGGGAGGGGTTGTGTGTGCCAGAGGCTATCCCTGATTCTAAGAGCAGCGTTTTGGGCAGAGATCCAGGCGTGGATGAGACAGCAGAAAAATGCTCCTGGGTAGCATGGGGTCCACTAAGCACCTGGGAAGATAGAGAGGGAAAGAATATTGCAATTGTCTAGCTGTGTAGCATCCACTGCCCCCTACAGATGGGAATCAGAACAATTCAGCTCTGTCATAGCTCCTATACTGCGGACGGCAATTCCCGTTTAGTAGTGTCGTAAGTTATACCTTTCTGGCGCTCCCAGGGGGAGAGGCAGGGCACCTGTCCATCTCAGAGGTCGCCCCTGGACCGCAGCGTTGCTGTGGGGCTGTCCTGGAGTGCAGAGCACAGCCCCCTGGCTGCGCCGCTCAGGGCATCTGCCCCCTTACGGGGAATAAAGCGGTCCAAACAAAAAAGTCAGGGTGCTTCCAGAGCCCACAAAAAGCAGAGTCCAGGGCCTTCAGAAATCAAAGTGGAGGAGGGAAAAAAGAGAAATGAACAAATGCTTCACCTTTCTGAGACAGCCAGGGCAGGCAGGGCTTTCATGCAGCTTCCCCAATTGGCAGCTCCTGCTTTTTCATCATAGCAAGCACTGAATTCCAGCCCTTGCTGCTTACAGCAGGCCACCCCAACTTGAGCTGGGCTTCTGAACCGCTGCCCTGGTGGCTTGAGGGGCCTCACAGTTGCACCAGGTTAGGGCTGATTGTGTCTGGAGATGTTCCTTAACCCCTTCTTGACAGGGCTGGGGATCTGCTCACCCCAGGCGGGTTTTCGGGTAGGAGGATCTGGGTTCTACCTCGAAAGTTCCACCTGACTAGAGCATGCACCAGGAGCAGCCACACGTTCGTTGCACTGCCATGGATTTGACTGGATCAGCTGTTGACTTGTTCTACTACTTCAGCCTTCACGCACCGAAGCAAAACCGCAGCAAAAACTTTTCTGCCCAGCTTGTGCCCGTTGGGCCCCTTCTTGCTTTGCTGTTGAGGATCAACTCAGATTGGCATCCCCGCGGGCCTCTTGAAGCCACTTACGTCCCCCAGGCCCACGTAAGCCAAGGCAGAATTGTTCTGGCGCCACTTGACAGACTCAGCTACAGCTGGTTCTAGGAAGGATTAGGTTTGTGCTAGCCCCCCATTGCCAGCAACCTCCTGTGCCATCTCAAATGCTGCACTTTAGCGGGCAACATCCTTCTTAGGGGCCTGAACTTCGATGATCTTCTCCTGCAGAAATTCTGGGCGCAACTGGGTCTCAGATCTCCTAGAATGGAGATGCTTTGCCTAGGCCGGCTCAGGATCACGTGGCCAGCTTCGTGATCTGCTGTCCGAGCGGCTCGAATGCTCAGACGGACACGTGTGGCAAGTTGGAATTATGCCCACTAAAGCTGAAGAGGAAAATAATTTTCAAATGCCAGGGCCAGACAAATAGCGTGGGCTTGGTCCCTTGCCCGACCATCCCTCCCGTCGTTGACACCAGGGACAAGTGAGCACATGCTGCCACCCATTGAAAACAGCAATTCAGACCTCTGCTGTAAATGACCAGGTGCAAGACACTGGGGAATTGGGTCCCCTGATTGCAAAATCCTGAGCACTTAGAAATATGAAGCAGGGTTATAACCATTAATGCAAGCGCAGAGTGTTGGAAGGGATATAAAATCTTGTGTTTCAGCGATTAAGCTTCTCTCTGACTATTAGGGGTAGGGAAGAGATTTTCAAGAGGAGGGAATATCCCATAATTGCCTCCTGTGCGTTCCTTGCACTTTCCTCGGAAGCATCTGGTGCTTACCACTGTCGGAGAGAGGATACTGGGCTAGATGGATCTGATCCAGTCTGGCAATTCCTTATTTCCTCCAGAGCCTGACCTTTGTTGTGGAAGCAGTAAGATGCTTTCAGACTTTCATTCTGGACTCTTGAAAGCATTTAAGCCAGACATCCTAATAAAGATCATCATGCCTGAAGTTATTGAAATTTGCAGGTGGTACTAAAATGGAAGGTGGAACGAAGAGTGAGGGCAGAGAAATGTACAAAGGGACCTGTAGAGGGAGTTTAAAATGTGAGCTGGAAAGATTCAACCTCTCAAGGTGATCTGGCTGGGGGAAAATAATCCAGAATGCAGAGATTCAGTGCTAGGGCAATGGATAGAGCAAGAGAGATAACAGGTAGGGAGATTATTGGAAAATAACACCACTAAAAGAGCATTCAGACAGCAAATCAGCAGCCAGCTGCAATGCAGGCAGGCAGGCAAAAGACCAATGAAATTTCTGCGTGCAGTTACTGAGACATGATGCACATGGCTTCGGGCTGGGTACATGGCTTCCCTTCTCTGGTTCCGGGGACATCACACCTGGGACCACGTGTTCAGTTCTAGGCACATCAATACCAGAATTCTAGATGAATTAGAGGGAATTAAGAATGGTTAAAAGTGTCTGAAAAATGGCTTGGTAAAAGAGGCCTCTGGAGTTCCAAGTTTATTGTCTCAATTTTCAGATTGAATGAGCTCACAGTACAAAACCCCCCACAACACTTCTACCTGCCAGCCCTGCAAACCTCACTTGAGATCTGAGAGTCAAGCTGGGTTCTTTCCTTCTCACAAATCACCACTGCTAAAGGTTCGGTAGGCCAAATTCTGACCCGTTACCTGGTCATAACCTCATTGTGCACAGCCATTGGGACTGAACAGCTGAAAATGAGAACTGAAAATGCCTTGTGGATACAGCCCAGTTAACAAATCTGTTGATGATGCAACAACCCCAATAGAATCCAGGTCCTTTTCCCAGAGTGGAGATGCACATCTCAGGAGGAATTTCCCTGGGGGCTCCAGGACAGCAGAACGAGGGTGGATAGTGATTTTGGGCTGAACATCAGACGATATTCCCGCCTCCCAGTGAGGGGCCACGGAATGGTCTCCCAAGGGAAGTGGTGGGAGTCCCATGGTTTGGTGCATTTAAAACTGGACTGGGCAAAGCCTTGGCGAATACGCTGTCGGGAGCAATCCTGCCTTGGCAGAGACAGGGACGGTGTAGGTGACATGAGCGATTTTGCCCATGATTCCATAGGCCCATCCATCCCCATCACAAATACTTGCCTGGCCCCGGCATCCCAGAGCGTCAGGTGACAAACAAGACTGACAATGACCTTTCAAATGTTGCACGCTCTCTCTCTCTGTCCCTTTTCTGCAGGCTGCCAGCTCAAATCCGTTATTCTTGCGTTGCTCTATCGGCCCGGTGAATGCTGATCACACCAGGGCGGGAACTCACCTGCGTGAAGCGTCACCCACAAGCTGCCGTGGTGCTGTCTGGGGTCCCTCTCCATCCCCCTGGGTTGAAGAGGCCGCTCCCATGCTTGCACAGTGCCCGCTGGTGTCTCCGCCAGCCAAGCAGAAGAGCAGATGCATGCTGATTGCAGCCCACGCACGGCGCAGGCCGTGAGTGCCTGGTTCTCACTTACTTTCTTAGGGGCCGAGTCCCTAGTCCCCAGCAATATCCTTGATATCTGATACCAATATCCCCACAATATCTGTGTGAGTCGAGCTTGACATCTCCATCGAGTCCCCACTGATGGGTATGAAAGGGGGCGGGTGGGGTTAAGGCTAAAGGGAGCTCTGACCCGCCAAATTCCTCCCTCCCCAAGAACTTTGACGCTCACCCCCGACAGCCCCTTCTCCACCCTACAGGATAGGCTTTTCCTGGCAGCCTCCCTCGCTGGGGTTATATTTCTGACACTCCTCTTGAACCTGTGATCCTCCTCCACGGGATGCCACTTGCCGGCCATCGGCTCGTTCTTCCCCCATGCTGCCCTGCCTCTGGATCTGCCACTTCACCCCAGCCACCCCTAACGAAGGGGCCCAGATCCCCACACCTCATCCAGGCACTATCCGCCCCAGTTCCAGACTCCATGGCTTCCTCAGTGCGGGATCCGTTGCGCAGGACTTGTGTCAGGGGAGGAGCAGAGGCTGGCGTTGCTCGCGAACCATCAGGATGAAGGCCTGCAGGTGAGCCGAGAACTAGCTCATTCAGTCCCCAGGCTGGTTAATAAGCACAGACCAGCTACAGCAAAATCGCCTGATTGGCTGAAGGGAGCCAGGGCACCACTGGCTTCTCAGGGCTTACACCTGCCGCTGTTCTCCCTTCTGCTTCAGCCTTGCTCCAGCCTTGCTCCCTTGTTTGGTTCCAGCTCTGACCCTCAGTGCTGTTCCCGGCTTGTGATGCTGGCTCCAACCACTAGACCTGACTGCCTGCGCCCCAGACCTGACACACACCTACTGATGACATTTCCTAGCTTCCCCTTCAGCTCCACGTTTCTTAAATGAAAATCGGAGCCCTCCACGCAGGCCGGGAGCCCCCTTAATGATGGCGAGGTGTCTGATTTGTACAGGAGTTATGGAGGGCGCTGGGTGGTCATGCATTTGCTCCTAGGACAGAATGCCTTTTTTTGGTTTCCTTCTCTTGCTAACTGACATCTCCCACGTGGTTCCCAAGGCTGAGAACACTCTCCGACGCACCTCATTCACATTCCACCCTAACGCACACTGTGCCTGGAGGCCCACCCGCAACGGAAGAGACAAGTGTATTCGGAAGAGGCAGCATATTCAGGGGGCTACAACATAGGGCTGTCAGCCACAAGACTGAGTTCCAGGCACTACCACTCCGTGACCTTGAGCTAAACATGATGACCTTGAATAGGTCACTGTGTGATCCTGGGGCAATCTTTTCCCTCCCTGTGTCTCCATTTGTGCATCTGTAAAATGGGGACAATAAAACTGACCCTGTTTTATAAAAGTGCTTTGAGATTTTGGATGAAAAATGCCTTATAACTAGTACTGAATGCTATTATAAAAGGTGATTAACAAAATAAATCTGTGCACATGACTTGCTCGCTGCAGAAAAATCTATGCTTCCCTACAAGCAGTTATCTTTCCCCCTTCTAAACTGTTGCCTCCCCGTCTCACTTCTCTACCCCTTCCCCACCGTGCTCTGCTGTATTTTGTGTGTGTGGCTTTTATTTAATTTAGATTGCAAAGCCCACGGGGAAGAAATTTCATCCTTTTATTTGCCTGTAAGTGTCACGACCATCTTTGTTGTTCTGCAAACACTAACTGCCGACACTGCCAAAAATTCCATTTGTTTTTAATAAAAAATAAATAAATTAGTAATTCAATAAAAGTTCTCTGGCTGAGTGCCTGTATTTCTGATAGAAATGGGTCATAACCTGCAATTGGGCATAAGTCTTAAAACCAGCAATGAAGGAAAAACACGGCACCTCCTAGCAATGGCACAAAGTCTGAAATCTGCGGCCTGTTTTACAATATCACACAGTGTTTGATTTGTTTTAGCAAAAGACTCTCAACAAGCTCTCATTCCAGGGGTGTAGTAACGGAGGATCACATTTTCAGAACTGGAGGCAATTTCGTCCATATTGAGGCACCTAAAGTTAGCCTGCAGGTTCCTGAATACTGAATTAGCTGCTTAAATATAATTTTAGGTGCCTAATATTAGGGCACTCAAGTCTGAAAATTTGGGACCAAGAACATTTAGAAAGAATTTAAAGTTAGACGTCTGAGATGAAATCCTGTCCCTAGCGTATTTTGCCACTGCTTTCAATCAGGCAGAAGCCTCAAGCTGGTGTCTACACTTTCAAAAGGGGGTTGAAAAATGGGAAAGAATTCAGAGTAGAGCTACAAGAATGAGCTGAGCTCTGGAAAACCTGCATTAGAGAGAGAGGCAGAAGGAGCTCAATCTGATTGGATTATCGAAGAGAAAGGCAACTTGGGCATGGTCTGTAATTGCCCACCGAGTCACTTCACGATACTAACAGCTCCCTATCTACTGGAAATACCTTGCCTGATGTATCCTAGGACTGCATTAGCTTTTTTCACAGCCACATCACCTTAGCGGCTCATAATCATCCTGTGATCAACCAATACACCCAGGTCCTTCTCTTCCTCTGTCACTTCCAACTGATGCGTCTCCAGCTTATAGCTAAAGTTCTTGTTATTAGTTCCTAAGTGCATGACCTTGCACTTTCCACTATTTAATTTCATCCTATTTCTATTACTCCAGTTTACAAGGTCATCCAGATCTTGTTGTATGATACCCCGGTCTTTCTCTGTATTAACAATACTTCCCAACTTTGTGTCATCCGCAAACTTTATTAGCACATTCCCACTTTTTATGCCAAAGGTCAGTAATAAAAAGGTTAAATGAGATCGGTCCCAAGAAACTCCACTAGTAACCTCCCCCCAGCCTGAGGGAGGCAGTTAGGTATGATGGCAAATACCAGGGATAGGCAGCTCCTGTGCTTTTCAGATAAGACCTAAAACCAAACTCTTGATCACTTGTGATCATTAAAGATCATCCTGTGTTTTTCAGAAGAGCCAGGAGGGAGTCCCAGTGTCCCGATGAAACGGCAGGTCAGGTAGTTCCATTTGGCTACCTAACCTCCACCTGTGCTTTCAGAGGAGCGTGGTCTCCTTCGCCGTCTATCTATACGGGTGTGCTGTTAAAGGGGTGCTGTGCTCTGCCCCAGACACAGCTGCACATCAGCTGTGGCTAAAGCAAATTCTCGGTCTCTCTAATATTTACTTGTAAAGTGCTTTGGAATGAAAGTAGATACATCTATATACTGTATAGCGATGGAAATGAATCATTTTAAGACTCGGTAAAACAAACAAGATGGGAATAATTCTGCACTGTATCACAGGGGTATTGCGAGGATAAATATTTTCAAGATTGGGGAGTGCTTTGAGATCTACTGAGGAAAAGCGCTATATAAAAGCTAGGTATAATTTTATCAGGCATGTGGAAGATTTTTGTTCCACTATCAGGGTTGAATCATTTCAAGCTAGAGCAGAGTTGAGGGTCTGCAAACCTTCCTAGTCAGATAGTTTCCCTTCAATTTTAACATGTCCCCTCAATGCTCAGAGGGTCTGGGGGTACCGACTTTACTTTGGTAGCTTTGAGTCTAAAATGCCAAATGGAAACCAAGCCAGATGTGCAGGGGCAAAGGAGCGATGGAAACCCACACCCACTGCATCCAGCCTGGTAACAAGTGCCTCCCACCTGGCTCGCATGAAAGGAGATTGGCGCCCCACCAATTAGTTGTGTGCGTTTGCACAGCTCACCTGCTGTTCTCTCCCACCTTGGCAATCTGCAGAGCTGGTGGTTTGGATTTCATTTCCTTTGTTTTAGAAACAAAAGCTGCTGTCCTCAGCCAGCAAGGTTTTGGAAAAAGAAAAAGCATCAGAGAAGCCCAGCAGTGTTTCCAGCTTAGCCCTGACATTGTTCGGTGCTCTCTGTTTCACGCAGAACCAAAAGCCTTTCAGCTTGAAATATAAGATCTGGCGAAGCTCCGATCCAGGACAGTTTGCAACGTTCTGAAAGAACAAAAGAGGGTTGCGGTGGGTGTCATTCAACAAGACACATTAGTCAGGATTTCGTTAAGTTCAGAGAAGATGGAAGTTCTAGTGGTTAAGGGAGTAACTGTGCGGACCCTCATTCAATTCCCTGGTGTCTCATAGACTGCAGGTGTGAAAGTGAGCCAGTTTCGGCCTCAGTTTGCCCTTTTTACAATGGGGTGAAGAGCCCTCCATAGCTCACAGGGATGCTGTAACTATCAGGACAAATACAGTGAAGCTTGTGAGGTGCTCAGTACTGCAATAATGAGGCCAAGTATCTGCCCACAAACAGAGCAAGGCAGGTTCCTTGCTCCCAAGAGTTTACAGACCAAGTGGTAAGATACTCACAAAATTCATGAGATGTGTTCAGCACCAAAGCTGGGTGAATATTGCAAAACAGCGGCTGGGAATGTTACCCTGAACATTCAAACACATGCTTGTTGCTTGCACCCCGTTTGCATTTACTTTCTGGAAAAGTGGATTCCAATATTGCACAGGCAACTGTCAGCAGAGAACACCTTTTTAAACGGGTGTTTTCAACCCAGCTTGAATGTTGATTTGTGATCAATCCAGAGAGTAAAAAAGTCTCCAAAGAGACACTTGCTGCATAAATCTGCATAATGAATAAGCAGGAGGAAATTGCAATCTACTGGCAGATATTCCCTGAGCAGAGAAGCTAAATCCATTAAATAGCATATTGGCTGCAAATTATTCATTCAGGTCCCATGTTCAGCCAGCCCCAGTTGCAAAGGGTTCTAAGGATCTCGTTAGATATGCCTCTTACACAGAGACAGCAGATCCAAGATAAGGATGAATATATATACAAAATGTGAGTGCATGTGGCACTCCTAAGAGATTCCTAAGAGTTAGGAATGGCCAGGATTGGCAAGAACCAGACACAGTGTGGGCAGATGCTGTGAAAGCTTCCCCCTCACCCTCACAGCTTTGCCAAGGAACTTCAGTCCTACATGTGTATTGCAACAATCTTCTCAAAGGATCCCAGAGCCCTTTCCACAGACAGAAATTCCACTGAAATTCAGCTGCCTCTGGGGTGGGATGTAGCAACTGTCTGATAGAGCACGGCAACCTGACCCTGGATTGGAAGTAAAGTGTACCATCACACCCCGTGGCAGTGCCAGAGACACTTGAGTAGGGAGGAAGGAATTTTCCAGACTAGAACTTGGCTGGGGTACTAGGGGTAACACACAGTCGTGGGCCTGCATTTTCATTTTGGGGGCCCACCTTGAGACACCTTAAAGGAGCCTGATTTTCAGGGGCGGGTGCTCTGCACTTTCTGAAAATCAGTCATGTGGGCCGCCTCCCTGCCGCTTACTAACCATAACCATAGCCAGGTCTGCTTAACATGCAGGAGAGGATTCGAGCCTAGCCGGAGATGGCATTGCCAGCTGTTGAAGGGGGACACCCTCGTCTGACCACAGCCAGCCCTGCAGAAACGCACCACTCAGAGATGACATCGGATGCCAGGTTTGCTAGCGGAGCAAATTCCACTGTTGCCCACAGCTGTTTTCTTCATGTCCCTCCTCTGGGGTCACGATACCGCATGAAGCTGTAACAACAATTTGCCCTCCTATCTCTAAGCATTTGCACACATTAATTAAGCCTCTCAAAGCTCTCCGTGAACAGGGTACGAAGGATCATTAAGCCCTTTGAGACAGAGGGGAAACCGAGGCACCGAGACGTGAAGTGACTTGCTCAAGGCCAGGGGGGGAAGCAGAAATAGGACCCAGGACTCCCCAAACATAGCCTGGTGCTTTAACCGACAGGCCTCACTCCCACAGGTGCATTTTGGCAGTTCTCACCTCTCTCACCCCATCTTGATGTTGATAAAAGGAATGCAGCCAAAGAAAAGCCTTTGCTACTTCCAATTCTGCAGCTCTGCTTGCGGGGCCATGACCGGGAGGGACGGGGCGGCTGAAGGGATGAGGGTAAACAATGCAGGCGGATGCCCTTCAGCTGTAAAGGCCTCGCACACCCGGAGCACTGTGAAGGGCTGAGGTAATGCAACCTGACAGGGATCTTCCAGACATGCTGCTCTGGGCAGAAGAAACCGCTATTCGAATAGAAGCTTGGAAGGCTGCGGGAAGCTAGAGGCTGGCTGGGGTGGCATCGAGACAGCCATGCAGTGCCCGCTGCGAGAACTCCTGCTACTGTACTGGGAAAGCGTGGAGGGGGGCTGGGAGGTAGGGGAAGGTGCATGGGGATGAGAGGGCGCACCCTTGTAGCAGCCGGGGCTGGGCAAGTCAGATCTTCTGCAGAGGCAGCGTGGTAACCAATTGCCTTGGGACCCGGTGCCTGGCACGCTGCCTAATGATGGCACCAGTGGGGCGCGTGCGGGGCAGCCTCCTGGATGCACGGGGTTGTGCAGCTTTCAAAGCCTGGTTAATTAGAAGCTATGGGGGAGATGGGGGTGTGTGTGTGTAACGCACAGGTCAGGATCTATAATAGATCCCTCAGTTGCAGCCAAGGTACAGAGGCTGTGGGCCTGTTGCCGCACCAGCTTGGGGGACGAGCCGTTAGCTCTTCCAGCAGCAGAGACTTTCTGCTCAAGGCAGTGGCTGTCCCCGGGGCAAAGAAGAGTTTGCCCTGCCCAGCTCTAGGCCCCCCTCTTGTTGCGGTGTGGTTTGCTCCTTCAGGACCATGAGAAGGGGGGAATCATCTGCCAGGGCAGGGTGTTAAATAGATTTTGAGGACTGTGCGGCCAGACAGCCAAGCTGCCTAGGAGCATTTCAGTTATTGGAAGGGGGGGAAGGACTTTCCGTGGCACAGCTGCGCTAGGCTGATTTGCCGTCTGCTATGCAGTCAGGGCTCTGGGCAGAAATTGCACTCAGCTGCCTCCAGAAAACCTGTCCCACACAGCCCCCCTCTGTGGATTTGGAGAATCGTTTCTTTTCAGCGAGATTTTGCAAGAGGGAAACTGACAATCTCGCTCCTATCTGTCTCTCTCATGTGTAGCATTTACACAGCAGAGGGGAAAAGAGCCGTGAAGTCCCTTCTCCATCCCCAGCCAGCGCAGGATTATTCTCTGCAGTCCGCTGTTAGCTAGCCCAGCCGATAAGCCTCTCCCCGCATCCCTGGGAGATGCCGCCTGATAGAGCTCGCCATTAGGAAATTGCTCCGGATGAACTTCAGCCGAGGTTTTCCCTTTGCTCAGTTGCGCCAGGTTCACGTGAAGTGTGCTTCCCTGTCCCATCTGTCGCTGTGCGAATCCCGACGGCATCCAGCCGAGAGACACTGAATCCCTCCAGGCAGCTCCAAGCTCGTTTTTAAATAGCAACAGAGCAGCTTTTCAGGGAGACTCGAATTCCAGGCACTGAGAAGACAAGGACAGCAAACATTCAGTGTGCGCCTGGTAGGCAGGAGCCGTCCCAGGTTCCTCCCATCTCCTGTGCCCCAGGGACCCGGCTGCTGCCAGGGTCTTCATCTAATTTAACAGCTTTTCCACCTCTGCAAGATTTGGGGGGGGGGGGCTCTGCAGGGACCTGAGCAGCTGGGCCATTTGACCTTCATAAGGCCTGAAGGTCATTAAAAGGCACCCCCAGGAAATCGGCAGGCTGCTGCGCAAGGCAAAGTGGGTCAAGCCCGGAGGGATGCGTGCAGTGCTGGGGAGGGGGAAGGAGAACGGCCAGCGGGGGCCCCTGGCAGGCAGGGCTAGGGTGGAAGGAAGGTGTGTGGAGTAAGTGGAGATGTCACCTGCTGGCTGGGGGGCGTTACATGGCCCCTCTGTGTTTGCGCCGTGGGGGGTGGGAGTTAGTCGCAGCCCCCCCATCCCCCCCGAGAGGCTGGGCTCGTTGCTCAAGTGGTAGCTGCATGGGCTTTAAGCTGGGAGGTTCCTGGATGCTGCCTTTGATGGCAGTGGTCCTATATGTGGAGGGTGGGGGCGTTTCATAGACAGGCCCTGGCTTGGGCCCCAGGGCTCCATTGCCCAGTCCTGACCAGTCATTTCCCCCATTTTCCTCCTGGCAGCAGGTGATCAGTCAATGCCATCCGCCCAAGCTGCACGTGTCCCTGTTCACACCGAGGCCACTAGGCCCCGGGATTTCCGTGAGCCCGCCCTTCAGCTCTTGCAGAGGGAGGTCTTGCCTCATGTCTTCAGAGTCCCTGCCTCCCCGCGGGGCAGCAGTGCTCCAACAGCAAACGCTGCTGCCTTCAGATTGCCGTTCCCAGCACCTGAACGCTGTCACCCCACGCAGCCCCTCTGCTCTGCTGCCAACCGGGCTGCATGGTGAACGGGTTACAGGGGGAGTGGGAAGCAGACACAGCTGTGACCATAAAGGGGCTAGCCAGACGGGCACTGAATAGGGAGCCACATGGGAAGATGCTGCCACTAGCGTGCTGACCCCTCATAGCAGGATCCTTGGGTCACCAGTTAGGGACGGGCTCATGAAGGGTAGGATCAGCTGTTTGGAGGATGTATCCTGGCTGGAAGTTGCCCAGTGTGCAAGTCCTGGCACAGAGCACTTAAAACCCAGGCAGGGTCATTGCCGGAGATGCTCTCCGGGATTCTGTTTGCTGTGGTGGCACCAAAGCCTTAGGCAGGAAACTGAAGGGAGAAGTAACGCAGACAGGGAATGGTAACACGCTGCCCTCCTATAGCTCCTCCGGCCCGCCGAGCTGGGACCCAGCTTCTCCACTGCTTGGCTTCCCCAGCGAAGGGGGCTATGTGTAGGAGGGTGTATTTCTGGAGTTTCCCTAGAATCCTCCTGAGGATGGGGGGAGGGAAGAGACGAAAGCATGAATGAAGGGTCAAAGATAGAAATAGGCCAAGGGGCCAGTTCAATTTTAAAGCTGAAATCTACCTGAACTGGTCAATATTTTAGCTGGAACGTGACTGGAATTTACTACTGATCAGCCCTTTCACTGAGACCAAGGAGCATTAGCTTGCTAATTTTAGCACGAATGTGAGTATAAACAGTTGTGCAGCGATGAGCAGACGGACAGCATGGCTTCGCAATGCTGAGTACAGCCACTTTTGGAAACAGTAGGTCCCTGCTCCAGCTCACAGTGTAGTGCTAGGTTAAGCCATCAGAAGCAGATGGGATAGCTGCTAGAGCAATCCACTAGAGAGAGACATGATGGGGCACGCTCCCCGTATGTTACAGTCAGGTCAGAGGAGATCAGTAGAGACTGTCACGAATTTTTGATTCAGCAAAGCCCAAACTTTTCAAGGGAAAGGATCAGTTCTGATCAATTTCTTGACTCATTTTCAAAGACTCCCCTTTTAATATTTTTGAAATGAAAAATTCCAGTTGGAAATGACTTTCCACGTAGGAATTTAAGCTAATTAAAGCAAATAAAACAAAATGTCAGTGTAGGTCAAAAGGACCATTTAAAAAATGTATTTAAACACTTCATTTATTTTTGTAGGCTTTTGGCCTGTGAAAACTTTGAGGAAAGCTGCTGTCATGCTGCTCGCGAGACAAGGGAGCGGGAGTGAAAATGCAGGAGTCACGCAGTTACTGTAACCTACACCAGATCATGGCCCTCTGTCCCCATCTAGCGGTGGTCAGTTCGAGGTTAGATAGACAGATCGAGGTTGATAAGCCTTCTACAGCCTTGGCTAACGGGGGTGGCTTTTTTAGCTCAGCCAGTAGAAGCTTATGCTTTATATTCAGACGTCCTAGGTCCCATTCCAATGCTGACAACCCGCCCAGGCCCTGGCGTTTCAGTTTACCAAGAAGAGGACATCAACAGAAGAGTTAAAATACAGGAGCGGAGGAGGCATGGCCCATCCCCCTCAAATCATGCTGACCCAGTAACAGCCCCGAGCTCACAGCTCTGGCAAACAGCAATGGGCAACTCTCGGAAGGATCAGGCCAGCGGAGCACCCAGCTGTTCAGAAGTTTCTTCATGCTCCCTTGGTTTGATTGATCAAACTGGAGCTCTCTGGAGAACAGGCCCTCCCAGGAAATTCCTGGTGTTTCCTGCTTCTGTTCCGATCAGAAATCCTGTGAGAACGGGGGCTGCAGGCGGCCAGCACAGGGAATAAAGCAGGGACGGGTGACCAGGTTCTGCGGGATGTCAAGGTGAGGGACACGGAAAGCAAAGGCAGGGCACGTACCAGATTCCGAGCCCTCCGTTTGCCTCGAGACTTTCCCAGCATCTCCCATTTCCCCCAGTGCTTTGCAAGCTGCTTCAGAGCTGCGGGGGACACGAACTTACCTGTTGTGGCAGGCAGTGTAATGTCAATATCACCCTCATTGTTGAGAGAGGGAGAGGCTCTAACTTGCAACAGGCTCTGCTTCCACACCAACCCCCTACTGCTCTTCCAGCGGGCCCCCCCGGGTGGTCGTGGTAAAGATAGCTCAGCTGCCCCCCCCCCAGGTTATGCTGCTATGTAATTCTTATTATTTGGTTTGCTTCTCACTGCCCTTTTAAATTCCTGTAGATCTTCATCACGGAGAGTTCCCTAAAAACATCTGCGCAGTGGCAGTCAAAAAAGCCAACCAAATGTTAGGAACCATTAGGAAAGGGATCGCTAATAAGAAAGAAAATATCATAATGCTACTACATAAATCCATAGTACAGCCACCCCTTGAATAGTGCATGCAGTTCTGGTCGCTCCATCTCAAACAAGATATAGAAGAATTGAAAAAGGTACACAAAAGGGCAGCAAGCGATTAAGGGTATGGAGGAACTTCCTTGCAAAGAGAGATTAAAAAGACCAGGACGGTTCAGCGTGGAAACGAATGTCTAAGGGGGGATATGACAGAGGCCTATAAAACCATGAATAGTGTGGAGACGGTGAACAGGGAAGTGTTATTTACCCCTTCATGTAACACAAGAATTTGGGATCCCCCACTGAAATGAATAGGCAGCAGGTTTAAAACAAACAAAAGGAAGCCCTGCGTCACACAACGCACAGTCAACCTGTGGAACTTGCTGCAGTGGGATATTGTGATGCCTAAGTTATAAGTGGGTTGAAAAAAGAATTAGGTAAGTTCATGGGAGATGGGTCCACCAATAAGCTAAGATGGTCAGGGGTGCAGCCCCATGCTCTGGGTGACCCTAAGCCTCTGATTTCCAGAAGCTGGCATGGGACAACAGGGGATGGATCAGGCGGTAATACCGTTTTGTTAATTCCCTCTAAAACAGCCACTGTCGGAGGATAGGATACTGGGGTAGGTGGACCACTGGTCTGACCCGCTATGGATGTTCTTATGTTCTTGAGCAGCAGGTGGCATTTTGGGAGACAGAGCCAATGCCGCTCGTTATGGAAGTGGCGCCTGCGCATGCTGTGCCCGTGCTGTGGTGTCCGGCTGCTCTTTGTGG
>ML675700.1:5319136-5427581 GCA_007922155.1 Mesoclemmys tuberculata
AGGCAGAGCACAAGCCCAGGTGGGCATGGCCTGGCACCCAGGCAGAGACAGGCTGAGGTGGCACAGGGGTATGTGTGGGGGGGGATCAGATCCCAGATGTGCTGCAGCTCTGTGTGTTGGAGATCAACCCCCAAACTCACCGCCCGTGCCTGCGGGATAGCCGGGCTCTGTGCCTAGAGTGGAGTGAGGGAGTGAGGGGAAGGGGGGGGGGCAGAGAGAGGGCTGAGAGGAGGAGTAGGCAGCAGAAGGGAAGGGAGCAGGATAGAGGAGGAAGGGGGAATTCTTTGGAGGGCAGAGAGGAGGGGGGGCAGCAGGGGTTAATAAGAGCAGAGGAGAGGCAGAGAAGAGATGGGAAGGGGCAGCGACCGGGGGGGGGGGAGGGAAGGAGGAGGGAAGGAGGGGGGGCTGGAGGTAGAGCCTTAGAATTCAGAAGAGGGGCTGGAGCGGCCACGGGTGGGGTTAGCTGCCCAGATTGTCAGTGCTGGAGACAGAACAAGCGAAGCAGAGAATCCCCCCCACCCGAGCTGGTGCGTCCCCGCTTGCTGCTGGACTCACGGCTCAGCAACGGGGGGGACGCTCTGGGCCGTGGGTTGCCTTGGCCTAGTCGCAAAGGCTGCCAGCACCGAGACCCCGAGCCCTGCTAGCACCCAGCTTGCAAGGTTGGGACTGACATGGCTGCGCGTCTCAGAAGTGGGGGGCTCCCAGCTGGATGGGTCGGGGGGAGGAGGGGGTCATTCAGCCCAGAGAGCCCCTTCAGGGGTGCAAGAAACACAACAGCTGGGACAAAGCCAGCCTGTCTCAGTGGGGGTGTGGTATGGACAGGCGGGGTGTACAAGGATGTGTGCACAGCATGTGCATGTGTGTGCATCACTGTGTGTGGGGACAGGGCCATTGGTGTGAGTGAGTGTGCATGGGGGGGGGCGTGCCTGGGGGGTGCACGCACAGGGGGCCGAGGATGCACGTGCACAGAGGGGGCACGTGTCAGGAGCTCACAGACCGAACAGGCTGAGAAGAGAACGAGCTCAGCTCTGGAAGGTAAAAGCAGAGTTTGGTGTCTGCGTGTGGGGCTGGCGGTGCGTGGCGTGGTGGAGGATCCCCAGAGGTGGCACCCAGGTGCGGAGGGGGGAGGGAGAGAGGGTTCATTAGTAATTGATTTAGCTGGCTCGCACCGCCCTGGAAAGAGCTTGTTTCAAAACAATATTTTTTAATTCCATTGCGTGGGTGGATGTGTTGCTTGTGAAAGCAAGAGGCGAATAACGCTGGCCGGGAGCCAGGCTCCGCGTGGGCTGCCACCGTTCACGCTCTCTCCCTGTGTGGTGAATACACCTCGGTCCTGACACCGAGCACCCCCTGCTCTGCCATCCTGGGCACCCCACACACAGATCTGCCGGTGCCCCGCCATCCTGACCCACAGCTTCTTCACATGGCAGCAAACTGAAGGGAGTTCGCATCTTCTGCCCATCAGCCTCCCCCAGGAGCCACCCCCCCTTCACCCAGGGCCGAGCTCTCGCCTCCTAATGTAATATGTGAGAGGGGGTGCAAACCAGAGCTCACACGCTGAATTATTCATCCAGCGTTAATACGGGCTCAGCTCTTGAATCCTCCTCCTGTCCCATCACTGAGAGCGCACGAAAGCCCACAGAGATCAGTGCTGGATGCCTGGGGCACAGCTACAGGCACGTCCCTCATGCTGAACACAGCCCCCCTCTGGCTGCCCAGGCATGGAGCCGGGCGGGTGATACTAAGGATCAGATGAAGCGTGGACGAAGATCCTGCAGGGCTGGCTGAGAGACAGGGAATCTGAGCTCCATCCCCAGCTCCGCCACGGACTCGCTGTGTGACCTTGGGCAAGTCACTTCCCCTTTCCCTGCCTCAGTTTCCTTATCGGTAAAGTGAGGTTGATCATACGGAGCTACTTCCCAGGGTGGTGGGGTGGGTGACAATTGACCTCGGTATGTGTGCAGCTGTCTTAGGACAGCAGGCTCCAGAAAAGGCTGCCATTATCCGGGCCAACTCACGTAACATCTTTCTCTTGAAGATACGCCAATCTTTGGGTTCATTTTTTGGCATATACCAGTGTTACCTTAAAAATCACATCTCTCTCACTTCCATCAACAGGTGCTTCAAGATACTCTGGAAACTAGGCCAGTCAAAAACAGGCTGGGCGGGACGAGCCTCCCCTGCTGTAATCAGAGTCTCACCATCCGCACAGTTCCTCTCTGCCTCGCAGCTCAAGTGACAGCTCTCCTCCCCACAGCTAAACGCTAGCTTTAGTCTCGCCGTGTTTGCGTCCCTTATGCCTCGCAGGCAGTGCAAGGCTGTTTGCGGAAGGCCTATGCCAAATGACAGCCACCCTGCTTACACCACTGAGCCCGGCCCTCACCGGGGGAGTGATAACTCCAGGTTCCAGGCGAATGGAACCTATTGTCGGCGTTCACATTTTCCTGACCCGTCTTATCCGCTAGCATCTTCGAAGTAGGTTAGTAAAGGCTGGCAGACTCCTCCTCTGAGCAGCCTGGTACCAAGCTCTCAAGCCTGTTTAGGGGAGTTCAAAGGAAAAGGAGAACAATATTTGGGGGCCCAGAAATTTGTGTGGCAAATACTACAGCGATGGGGAGCTGGGGGAGCAGTCTACAAATCCACGGAGCAGCTAGATGGCAGATAGCTAGCTAAGGCAGGGACAGACAGATTGAGAGGTGATAGACAGGCAGACAAGAGGGGGCCTTGCCCGGCCAATAAGAAGCATGCAGCGTGAGGGGAGGTAGCACTGTTCGCTGTGCCATGGGGAATATCTGACCACGCGCCAATCCTGTGAGGGTTAGAAGGGAATGTGCTTCAAGGAGAGCAGGTGCGTTAACTCCCTGCTCCACCGATTGGGATCGAGGAGCTGCCCGGACCAGATCCTGAGCGAGCAGAGAGGGGTGATGAATGCTAGCCCAATCAAAGCATGCAGAAGGAACCCCACCCCAGCTCCCTGGTGGGTAGAGGAGGGTACCTCTGAGGCGTCACACGCAGCTTCTGGAGGGCTGGGCTGTGCAATGGCCTAGGGTTTCCCAGGTTTGGTTCTAACCCACGCACCCAAGAGCTCGGGAACTTGCTCGCGTCTCATGAGACACGGGGAGCAAATTGCATGGGAGGAGACATGGATTTGGTGCTGTCAGACCTGCCGGTTCATCCCACCAGCCTACAGGAGACCTATATCCCATCCTGCCCCTCCAACGCCTAATATAGTGAAGATTGTGTCTTGAGCCTTATACCTGCGCGGCCCGACAGCCCACGTACAGCTCTGTGCTCCATCACTTTGCGCGGTGGCGCTCTCGGCGAAGCCGAACGAGTTAATCCCAGTCCAACCGCCTCCTTTGCCGCAAAACATCCCATCAGCAAACGAGCGAGCGAGCAAGGGAAGCGGCAAATATCCCTAGCGCTGTGGTTGTTAAAGCAAACACACCAGGGAGCCTCGGCTCATTGTTCTCCCCGCCTGACAAAAACTACTTAAGCTTTATTAAACTTGGGGAGTAACGCCGATCCCTCACGTGGCTGCCATCATTAATTCTTTGTAACGGTTTCTATAATTAAAAGCCCCATTGTGTCTTGTCTTTCTAATATGATTTATCCGAGAGGGAGCACTCTTGCACAGATGATGGATCGCTGTTGGTAGGACATTTGCCTCCTGGCTGCAGAGCATCGAGGGAGACGTATGGATACTGCCTTTATTCTCCGGTCACCCACTACCTTGCAACTTCCCTGCGACGGACGCAGCCATCAGCAAGGGGAGTAGGATTGTCTGGTTCCCCAGAAGCCAGGCTCCTTATCTGAACGACAGGGGAACCTCAGAATTCAGAGAGCCAGAAAGCGTTGAAGCTTTTGGGACGGTCGCGGGGAGTTCCTGGCCATAAGCGACAGAAGGCAGAGTGGCTCGGGCATGAGCCGCAACGACACGAGAAAGGGCCGCCTGCACTTTTCTGACCATCAGGTCAGGTCGGGTTTGAGCTGGGGGAGAAGCTGCGGCCCAGCCCTAGGAGAAGGGCTCTGGGATGCACCTCTAGGCAGAGGCCGGCATGACAGCGGGCAAAGGAACTGCTTTTTGCAGCCCTCTGCCATGCACAAGACAGACCCTGAAAGCCTTCTTGTAGGCCCTATTCACAGGCCACCTGGAGCGCATGTGGGCTGGGGCAGAATGGTATTTGCAGCTCAGGTCAGATCCCTGGGGACATAAAGAACTTTTGAAATCGCAGGCTGTCGTGGGCATGGAGAAGATTCTCTTTTCTTAGAGACACAGAAGATTAGAGTTAGAAGGGACCTCAGGAGGTGTCTAGTCCAACCCCCTGCTCAAAGCAGGACTAACTTCAGCTAAATCATCTTGGCGAGGGTTTTGTCAAGCCTCATCTTAAAAACCTCTAAAGATGGAGATGCCACCACCTCCCTAGGTAACCCATTCCAGTGCTTCACCACCTCCTAGGGAAAAACCTTTTCCTAATGTCCAACCTAGACCTCCCACGCTGCAACTTGAGACCGTTGCTCCTTGTTCTGTCATCTGCCATCACTGAGAGCAGCCTAGCTCCATCCTCCCTGGAACCCCCTTTCAGGTAGTTAAAGGCTGCTATCAAATCCCCCCTCATTCTTCTCTTTTGCAGACTTTTTCTTTTTCTTCCACTGTAGCATCCACAAAGTCTCTCCCAGAGCCACTAGTTTGGGTGGTGGGAGATCCAGGCAACTTTTGTGTAGAGCGTAGATATTTCCCTCGAGAAGCGTAGGATACCAGCTGCTCTCAATTCAAGACAGGCCCTTGCTCAAGAAACCATCTCTTGACATGGATGAGCCCTTAGACTTGTGCCCTGCCTCTGACCCGCCCCATTTGAGGGCTCGGTGAGTGAGAAGATGGCAGCGAGGAACCTCTGGTGATCCTTGGTGGGTGGAGTCGTCCTTAGATGATACCGTCACATATAGCACTGGGGTCTGATTGCTCCAGTGGGGCATCTTGGTCTCTGCTCCCATGAAAGTCAATGGGTGTTTGGCCGTCAATCTCAGCAGGAGCGTGGCCAAACTCCTCATGTGCAGACCTACGGCTGCTGACGAGGGCTGCTCTGGCCCTTATCAAGATGTGCCCAGAGCTTGAAGGTTTGCAATATGGCCCCATGGGGGAGTTCAAATACAATGGTCACTGGGTGGGTCTCAGCCCGCCATGGCTCGGGCTTTGCAAACGCCGACCCCAGCCAATTGGATTTTGTAAAACCGAGCCAGTTCCCATCTCCAGGGCTTCACAGATGCTTAGCAGCCGGCCCAGGATTCTAGCAAACGGCATCAGGCCCTGCCCTCCTGGGCACAGGGCTGGTTTGAGCGGATATTGCTCATATGCCAGGCTCTTCAAAGGTGCATTGCACCAGGAATCTCACCCCGTGGAGAAGCTGCCAAGACGAAGTTACCAAATGGCTGAACCATATGTTCTCCGTCTGTCTCTCGCCTGCATGATGGGGGAAACATGGGGAGTGCCCCGGAGTGTAAGGAATTCCCCTTCCCTTTTCTGTCTCGCTCCTGGGCTTAATTCATGGGCCAGTCAGAGCAATGTGGAAACACAGCCATTCACTGCACACTTGTCACCTCGGAGGTGTCTTGGGCAGCCAGAGCATCGCTGGCTGCTGCCCTGTCGGAGCTCACGTGTTGAGAGGCGGGGGTCTGGTCGGAAGGCGCAAGGGAAGTGTTCATGGCAACGCAGCAGGGAGACCTGAGGATGGCGCTTACACTCCAGAGCTCTGGTATGGGGGTGCTACAATGCTGGACAAGTCATCTTTCAGAGGCGCTGTGTGTGATCGTTAACGGTCCCCTGACACTTTTTTCAAGAGTCCAAGTACAATTCTGATCGTGCTTTTTCCCTAAAGAGTCTAGGGCTCTGGACAGATTCCAATTTGGGTAAATCATGACATCATTACTCACTAAAACTTCCATTCTGATTCGCTTCCCGTTCTAGAATCTTGCCTAGTGTTGTTCTGAGCTGTTAAACAGCAGCCGCGTTCCACCCCAGAGGTGGCTGCATTTCCTCAGCAGGCAAAGTGGCTTTGGTACACATAATTTGTGAAGCCTGTTGCTCAGTCCCCTCAAAGAGGAAGCACCCGTCACTCCCAGGTGGGACCGTGACATTCTGTGCTTCAACAACTTGGGGAGGAGAAAAGCATCATTAAAGGGGGATGAGGAGTGGGTATGGCTAGGAGGTCACTGTGTATCTGTTACCTACTCAGTGGAGTCTTGCGGGGAGACGTTGACACCCAGGAATGGGCAGGTTAGATTATTTTATAATTGTCCATTATGGGTTTGCTTGTAATTTATCATGGTACATCTGGTGGTGGCCATTCGCAGAGACCCACTAGTCTGTTAGCAGACCAGAGAGACTTCTGTAGCAAGCCCTGTATGTTTATGATCCCTTTATGTCCCCTCTCCCACCACCCCTTCACACCGCACCACTCCCTAAACCCTGCAGTATGGCCAGGGGCCTTTGAACCATCAGCATGGGGCCTTCCGGAGGACGCTTGACTTGACTAGAGCGAATAATGGCTTTTTCCAGTTCACCGGCAAGCCCAAAACATTGAAAAAAAAACGTGTTTCGGGTTGACAATATTTAAAAAATCTTCAGTGAATCAGAAAGTTTAAAAAACATTAGTTGCAGGTTGAGCAAAATGTTTCTTTTCAATTTTGACCACTAAAAATAAAATTAGAGGAAGGTTTGAAACCAAAAGTCATCTCGAACGCAGAAAAACAAATCAAAACATTTTGATGTTTTCCAAATTTTTTTTTTTTAAACTGAAACAATTGGCGAAAGGGACATGAGCTGGTGAAATGTTTTGGTGAGGCCAAATCTGCATTTTTTGCCAAAAATAAATTTAGGATGAAAAATTTCTCCCAGCTCTAATCTAATCTCAACTGGGTCTCAGCTGGATTGTCTGTCTCAATTGCCTCCTGCAAACAAAAACAGCAGTGTAGGTCCTGAATGCTGCGTTCAAGGGACAGCAAGTCATCTGGGACGAGAGGAACAGAGCATGAATTCCATGGGGGGACAGGAGGATTGCCGGCCTGCGACCCTGCTTCTGCTTTTAGATCATAGATAGGCAGGCACCATGCTCAGCTTCCCACGGGAGGGCTGGAATGCTCCAGAAAGCGTCTGCAGAGGATGCGGGCCAATGGCACGTCAGGGACGATTTGCTCAGTGAAGGAGATGAACTCGGGGCAGGTGGAGGGGAGCAGGCAGAGAGCACAGCAAGAGTGGTCAGGGAAGGAAAAGGCAGAGAAGGTGCCCGGCAGTGGAGGAGCCCAGGTTGCTGACACTCTTTAAAAAATAAGGGACGGTTTTCTCAGCACCCCCTGCCCACCCGTTCTCCTGGTATCATCAGTCATTATTATTAAGAAGAAAAAGCAGGACTCACCTACATTCACCAGGAGTGTTTCTTGCTGCTTTTCGCAGCGCTCAGCAGCTCCTGATCTTGCTGTACAGAGATGAAGAAATAAAAGATTGGTGGCACCCCTACGACACAGGGATCCAGCCCTTGATCTTGTTGTGGCAAAAATGCTTACGCCGATGTTGTATCAGGGCAGCTCATTGGATCCTTGGCCTCATCTCTGGGCCTGCCAGAGCTTGATACTGGCTCCTGGACAGAGATTAGTGTTTGCTGTAGCTGGTCTTGGCTTTGATCCTGGACCTGCTTCTTAAATGGTTTATTTTGTAAGGGTGAGTGAGAGCCACGCTCGTTCTCCTGGATCTCAGTACCCGTAACCACTCACCTCGCACCTGGATTCCTTATCTGGTGCCCTAGCCCCTGGGGCACGATGTACCGTACATTGCTCCCTGCACTAGCACATCTGTTTGGTCCATGTATAGAGCACACAGCTGCTCTTAGCCAATCACTCCCCCAAACTATTTGCAGGGAACATGCCCTGCTCACAGGGACAGCTGCCCTGTGGCCCTGCCTTCTTGGCACATGGGGCACTGCAGATGTTCCCTGCCTCACTTGCCTCCCCTCAGCCTTCCCCACATAGCTTGGTGTCGGTGCCATAGCTCAGCCTAGTGGCCAAGTCACTAAAACGTAACCTTCCAGGGCCAAACAAAAGCAAGATTCTTTCACCCCCCTTGAATTTCTCTTCAGCTCAACCTCTGGGCTCAGTTCCCAGCCCCTTCTAGGCAGCCTTTATGTGCATGCTCTGGGCCAGCGCCCCTGACTTTCCTGGGACCCAGCTTACTTTCTGGGCTCCTCTGCCTGGAACAGTTTCTGCCCTTTTATGCGGGCCAGGTGTTTATCACCTGACCCCAATTAATCCTGCCCTTGAGGCTGGGAGGCTGCTAATTTATGGCACAGGTGGGGCCCTCCCCATTTCTCCTTAACCCTTCAAAGGGCAAGGCTGCAAGCCAGTGTCTCGTGACCCACTGGCCCTGATGTGTAGCCCTTGTGGGGCTGGAAATGGATGCTCACCCAGCTTATCGACTGAGGGTCGTATCAGCAGGGCAGGGGAAGCAGGAATCAGATGAAGCCCGTTTCCATGTGTGATGCAACCGGAGACTTCATGAATACAGCGCAAAAGAGCTGTGGTCCCTATGGGGGGTGACAAGATTCCCTGCGGCTCTCATCCTAGGGGCTGGGGGACTGAATGAGTGGAAGGCAAAAGCGGTCCTTGACTTGTGAGAGTTAAAGGCCTTTTCCCTGCCCGTAGGACAATTATCCAGCATGCACTACAGTGCGCTGGAGTTCGAGGTTATCGGTCCGGTGGATCGCCCCACTGAATTTCACTAGGCGACTGCATTTTCGTAGCCACCCTCTTGGTTTGATCGTTTTCTCTGTTTCTGGAATTTGCCAATAAGCGCTGTTTGCACGGAAGATGCTTGAATCAGGCAGTGGCCCCGGTGACCTGGGGAAGTGGCTGAGCTTAGCGAAGGCTCAATCTGATGTGAGTAATGGACCAAGCGGGCAGGGATCCCACCTGCCAAACGGCGCTGCCCGGTGTAGTGCTCCAGAGCAGGATGGGCACGGGGGAAACGGATGGACTTGAAGGCCTGGTTAGCAGATGCCAATTCTCGGGAGGAGAACAGGGCTTAACCTCAGCCCGCCCTATTGCTGCCCATGTTTCTAAGCGACGATCTTGCTGTGCCTTAAATAAAATGTGAGTCTGGGCGAACGCGTGGCTGAGGCTAATTGAGCCTGAAACTGACTCTCCATCACTGGGTGAGTCATACACATAACGTATGTGCATGTTAATGCCCGAAGTAGCATGCCCGCTTCCCTGCCTTCGCTTCTCAATGGATACACCAGGGTTTAGTTAGAGACACAGAGTTACTAATGTAGTTCTCACCAGGGCTTAATTAGTGGTTAAAGCAAGGGCCAGGACTCTCGGACCCTATTCCCATGCCAGTCGTTTTGCTCACTGTGTGACCTCTCAGGGCCTCAGTTCCCCCACCTGTGAAATGGACAGAATACTCCTTACCTAGCTCCTAGGAGGGTTGGGGGGATCAGTGAATATTTGTCAAGTAGAAATGCCTTGGATGAAAGTGGAACATATTATCCTTATGCAAAGCCTAAGCCTGGCTTCTGCTGTGTGTCACACTCCAATCAGATGGTCAAACTAACTGACCTCTGCTCTGCCCCGCCCCTCTTACGGTACTGTTTCTGAACTGCCCGGTCAGGGACCAGGACCCCATTGCGGTAGGTGCAACCAACACTGAGCAAAAAGATGGTCCCTGCACCAAGGAAATTATAAGCTAATAATTTGTGGTGTCTTTTAAGGGTCATTCCTTAAGGACCTGGAGAAAGAAGCTTATTGGGGAAATGGCTCCTGCTGGCATGGATATTGCTGTGGCTGGGGAGGAGCACAGATGTTTACGTTGCACAAAGGTGGAAAAAAAAATGAACTAAAACCCATATCCGGGGATTTCCAGGAGCGTGTGTTTGCGGGTCTTCCACCCAACCCCACATCACACAAAACAATGTGCCGCTCAGCACAAAGGCCACCTCCCCTCAGGCGAGCCCAGCACGAGACACACAGCTCTCCGTTGGCAGGCACTATGCCCGTTGCTCACAGCTGGGAAGCTCCGTATGTGCCCGTCAATGAGACCGAGTCGATCAGTTATGCGCGGTCGAGCTTAACCTGTGACCCTGGGCAAGATGGCGACGCTGCAGGGAGATGAAACCCCGGCTGTGGGGCGTTACGCCTTCTCCAAGGTGAGCGCTCAGTGCCCCAGAGGACAGGTTTGGTGGCCTTGGGCCCTGCACTCTCCTTGCTGAGAGCAGGGTTCAAATCCTGCTTGTCACGAGCGATGATGAGTTGGGAGGAGGGATCACCCTGAGCCCACCCACCCTCATCAGAAACCCACCTGCTCTCTACTTGGCGGGGGGCATAGGGAGTGGGGGAAAATAAGTCAGGACTGAGGGGCATCAACAAGATTGGCTGACAACGGCTTGGGGCGGATTTGATGTTACCCAGGTGGGCCTGTCTGTCTGTCACTGGCAGCAGGGGCCAAACGACACATGACCACGCAGCTGGGGCATTGCATGGCCCCCTGCACGCCATGGCCAGGGGGAATCAGCGTGCAAGAGGCTTGCACGGTTTGTGAGGGGGTCGCAGACGCTCAGGAAAGCCGGGGCTTCCGGACTATGGGGCTTTTGGGCCCAGCTCCTGAAAGGGAGGAAAGCCGTGGGATACCTTTGAGGATCTGGGCCCTCGTCCCCTGGGAAAACATAAAAGCGCAGGAACACACGGCTGGCCAACCGCTGGCTTTGTAGCTGCCGAGGCTGTGCTGGGCAAGCCCGGCTGTAGCGACCTTAGTCCCGTGCCCGCCTCGTGGAGTCCTGGGCCCCTTTGCCGTGAGGAAGTGGGGGCGCGGCATGTGCAGCTGGTGCCCACGGTGACTGGTTCATTGGGAAACGGGGGCTGCTCCCTGGGAGACGTAATTTCCACTTTGCCTCCCCCACTGCTGATCGGGGCCCGGTTACCAACGATTCTCCTGCCCGTTGAGTGCAGCTGGCACAGCCGTTTCACTGCCTCCTTAGGTTCCTGAATAGCAGCGTCCTCCCACCCCCGAGGGGACGGGGCTATTAATGAAGGGCATCCTGGGGGGGAGGGACAGGGGGGAAGTCCCGTTTCCCTCTGTTTCTAGGACGTGAGCCATGGGGCTGCGCCGTGCATTGCCAGCGCTGCACGTGCGCCCAATAACAGGCCCAAGGTAACCCCTCAGCGGCTCTTAATTGGATTTGCCGACACTAATTGCTATCATTTTTGCCTCTGTTAAACCATTTGTTTCCCATTTAGCTCCCTCGCCGCCCTGCTAATGAGGAGCCGTTTGGGGGCCTGTCTGCCTGTGACAGCGCAGCCTCCTCACAGTGTCCCGCATGGGGATGGGGGGGGGGCAGGCAGGGGGCCTGACCTGATGCTGTCAGGGGCTGGGGGCAGCCAGACCGTCCTCCCAGCTGGCTGCCTCTGGTCCATTCCTGCCGTAAGGCTGACCCCTGCTGGCTCCCAGCAGAACCAACGAACGAACAGCCAGAGCCCCTGCACCGTCGTCGGCAGCTGTGGGGAGACTAAGCTGGAGCACCAAGGCAGCTGGAAGGGCCTAGGGGAGGCCAGGGGGGAGTGGAGACCAAGTGGTGCTCCAGGAGCATCTGTGCGGTGTTTGCCCGCATGCCAGCACATCAGGGTGCAGCTCTCGGTCTGACTCCTTTAGGCAGGCTGGGGGATAGCGTGAGAACCAGGCCCCACGTGTGACTCCAATCCCCAGCCCTTCTCCTTTGCGCTCCCTTTGCGTTAGTCCCTGGGCTCGCCGACACAGCTGCCGCCTTGGCCCTTCGGGGCTTCCCCCGGCGTGGACCTCCTGAAGTGCCACCCTGGGGGCTGTATTTCCATCCCAAGAGTCTGCGGGGGAGAGGTCTTCCCTGGCTTCTCGGCCGTCTGGAGTTTCAGGAGGCGGGGGGAAGCACGTGAACTTCTAGAGCCTCCTGCGAGCCAAAACTTGTGACCCCCCCAGTCCTGACCTCGGCTCTGGCAAGGGAGTGCCACATCCGGCTCCTGTCGCCGCTGGGCCCATAGGGCTCTGCTGTGCCCATCGCAGTGTATCTCTGCGGCACTGGGGTGCTAAGACCTTACTGAGGCTGGTTAAAGGCCATTCCCGAAATAGGGACGCCAAAAGGACGGCTTAGACCCATTTCCTCAGCCTGCAGAGCCTCTCACAGGCCTGCCTGACTAGACCACTAGCTATCTCCACAGCGTGTCACCCCAAGGCCTGGGTGAGTGTCATGGGAACAGCTTGGGAGGCTCAGGTTCAGGTCCCTGTTCTGCCACAGACTCCCTGTGGGGCCCTGGGCAAGTCACTTGGTCTTGGTGCCTTGGTTCCCATTCGTACCCTGGGGGACAGCCCGGCCCTGCCACACCTGGGAGAAGGCATGCACGAAAGCTTGTGAGGTGCTCCAATACTGCAGCGCAGAGGGTCCCTAAGGCCAAGTCTACACTACGGGGGCTATAGCAACGGTGCCATAGCGATGCTGGCATAACTCTGTAGCGTAGACTAAGCCTACAGGGCTGGAAAGGGTTTTCCCATTGCATTAGGAACACCACCTCCCTAAGTGATGGTCCACCACTTCCATTCACCTAGCTGTGTCGACACTAGGGGTTAGGAGGGTAGAGCTGTGGTGTGGATTTTTCCCATCCCTGAGTGCCAGAGCTACATCGGCCTAAATTTTACACATCGACCAGGCCTACGGCAGATGGAATTAGCAGTGTCTCCACTCCTTGCTTTAATAGAAGAGGGGCTGAGTATTAAATGAACGCCAGGTAATTATTAAATCCCATTGAGCAGGGCTGTTGCCCTATTGTTCAATCCCTGCCGAACAGCCTTTTAAGGCTGTTTGTATCCGTGTGATGTCTAAGCCTGATCTTATTACATCTCCCTGAAACCCACACTTCAGAGTACACCGAGGACAGCTAATTCACAGCTTTGCCGGCCATCTGGCCGCAGAGAGCCACGTGAGGCGGTCTCCCCCGTGGGCAGAGCCAGCTGGCAGCCGCACTAGCCATGTGTGCGCATGGCTCCACGTGGAGCCTCGGCAGGCACGTCCAGGGAGAGAGGAAGGGGCTGCTGAGGCCATGGGATACTGTTCCCCTCGCCCTCCACTGCCGCTCTAAATCCGGGGCAGGGCTGTAGCGATGGGAAGCGGAGGCATAGCCAGCATACAACAGGGCAGGGACTGCCAGAGCTTAGGTCACAGACTTGCTTCTCCCATTTGGAACTGTCCGAGAGAGAGGAACTGGGCGTGAACGACCCTCTCGCTTCACCTTCAGAGTAACATGCCCCAACCCGTGCAAGGTACGTCTATACTACAGGTGGAAGGTGTAAATTTCAGCTCAAGGAGACGGAGCCGTGCTCGAGCCCGGATGCTAAAACTAGAGCCCATCCAAGGGGAGGTAAGGGGCTAGCTTCTCCGGCCGCATAGCTAGCAGAGACCGAGGCGCGTACCTGGGGTGGCTAGCTCACAACGCCACTCTCTCCACTGCAGCGCCACTCTGCTTTTGGTGCACAAGCTCACTCAGTGCGAGCGAGGGTATGTCTCGGCGAGTGGCAATGTCCACCTCCAGTCTGAAGGGTAGAGTACCCGTGGTTCTCGAAGGGCGGTATAGAGGCAGGTTGCTGCGTTGCGGGTGGGAAACTGAGGCTCAGAAAAGACAAGTCACACAAGGTCACACAATGCGTCACACAATGCGTCAGTAGCAGAGTCCCAAGTTGAACCTAGTGCACCAGTCTGCTCTCCCCGTGGCCTGGCTTTGCATTTTGCCGCCTGCCTGTCCCCCTCTCTCCAGGCCCTGCATGAGCACGCTGGCAGGGAACCTTGACTCAGATGACCAACACTTTCCACGTAGGGTATGTCTGTGCTGAAGCTGGAGGTATAGTTTCCAGTTCAGGAGACACACCCGTGCTAGTCTGATCAAACTGGTGCATTTAAAATAGAAATGTAGCTGCACTGTGAGCAGAGGAGGGTGCTAGCTGCCCCCGTGTGTACTCAGGGTCTCAGCTGGGTGTGTGCTCGGTGCAGGTACACTTCAATTTTTAGTGCATTAGCTCAAGCAGAAGCCTAGACATCCTGGCCGGCCCATCAGATGGTAGGAATTTTCATTTCCTACCTACTTTGGTTGGATTCAAGAATGATGCGTTAGAGGTGAAACGGCTTCCCGTCCGCTCCCCAAGCCATTTCCTTCCTCTGCACAATGATCTCAGAATTGTTCTGGTCTCCATTCATCAGGGCTTGCTAAAGCTCACGGAGGGTTTGGCACAGTTCCCACTAGCAGATGTGGCTGCAGAATGAATTTGCAGGTGATGTTTAATAGCTGAAATTTCGTGTGTCGTTCCCCCCCCCGACACACACACACAGTTAAATTTTAAAGCACAAATAATCATCAGGCAGTCTGGAGCATGAATGATAGTAAAGATGAAAATTTGTCTAACATTGGGTTTTGAGATAAGTCCTAGAAGCAAGCATGAAAATCATGCACAGAATTCAAAAAGCTCTTGCATAGGCATGTAGTGCTAATGCATATTTTATTAAGCCCTGTGTTGGAAACACTGGCTGCAGAGCACAGGAGAGCTGTCAAATGCAAACAAAGAGCAAGTGAATTAATGCGGAGTACAATATATCCATAAGCTGCAGCACTAGATCCTTCATTTCCAAAAAACAAAACAAAAAAGCCCCCAAACCAACCCTCCCCTCCATCAGCAACCTATTCAGAGGTAATCAAATCACTGCTATTATGCATACAGATAATGCTGTCTAAGTGGCATATTTGCATTTAAAGAGACACTGCCAAGGGGAGGGATGTTGAACAATTTCATAATTACATAGATTTCATGGCTAGCGGCTGTTCTGCATGCTATGGGTGCACAGGATTTGTAATCCTAAATAGACCTGAACAAACACACAAGCCTCGCACACCACGCTAAAGGGGAAAGTGGGTTAGGTGCACTGGGGGTGGTACGTGCAACAGGCTGCATCCCCTAGATGGCAGCATAGCTCCTTGGCACGCTAGCGCTTGTGACATGCCGACCGCAGGGGCAGTAGTGCAAATAAATTCTAGCCAGTTTAATGACATGTACTACTGCAAAAAGCAGATCCGTGATTTGCAAACAGCCACTCTCGCTGTAACTGGAGCGGCCTAACTACCTGCATCTAAACATCTCTGGCCATTGGAGTCTTGGCAATCAGATCTCAGCCTTGCAGTTTGAGCCACACTCTCGTCTCTACTGAACAGATTGCTTAGGGACACGCTGCAAGAGATTTTGGAATGGGAGCGGAGCCCAGCTGGCCCTCCTTTAACTCAGCATTTTAAAGAGCCCAGCCACTTCAGATAGGGGGTGGATGGAAATCGCAGCCGCCGCTACACCCCAGGGCTATGACACCCAAGGAAGAATGTTTTTCTCGCTTGCATGCGCCTATTGCTGTGCACTGCCTATCAGTGCTGCTAGAAGGATGTTCCCGCTCCTTGCTTCTGTGCTTCCCATCTGAAGCACTCAAGAAGATCTCTTTCCTAAACAGGCTTGCTCTGGGCAGCTCTCAGTCCTCCCTTCCACATGGCTGACATTAACCCCCTATAGATTTACCTCCACAGCAGCCCCTGTATGGCCAGGAACTCCAGCCTCGAAGATACACCTCTTGAGGCTGTACCAGGAAAGCATGTTTTCAACGCAGTAGAACGTGGTCACAGTATCAGGGAGGGGTTGTGTGTGCACATGCAGGTATTTACTAATTATCCCACCAGCAATTAGTCCTTTTAAATAGGGAGAGAGAAAAAAAAGATCAAGGAAAGTTCTTCCCCTCATAACAGGTTGATAGCTGGCCAGAACACAGTGGCTGTAGCCACAGTACTTTCCAGGATCATTTTAGCCTAATAGCAAGAGCTGCACTTCGCATATTACCTGAAGTGATCTTTACCAGTTGCAGTAGCCTTTTTAATCAGAAAGATTAGTAGCACCATATTCTGGCTTCACCCAGACCACCTCCTAGGGGATTAGAGAGCTAGGGACACACACTTTCTAATCCCAGCTCCTCCACTGACCTCAGATGATGAGTTTCAGTCCAGTCACATTACCTCGGTGCCCATCTATAAAACGGAGCCAGAAACAGTCGCCTGGCCGAGAAGGGAGAGTTCACATTCACAGAGCTCTTTGAATGAGTGCAAGTACCACAGACGCCTGTTCAGAGCAATTCTAAGCTTGCTTCTGCGACATTCAGAGCTGGGTTTCTGTAAAGGAGGTGCTGGACTGTGAACCGTTTGCTCAAGATGCGTTTGGGCAGACTAGTCAGCGAAGCGTGTGTGCGACGTACCTGCTTTTTAACCTGACTGCAGAGGGGTCCTAGGAGCGATGGTTCCTTCCCTCGGGAGAGGCTGCTGTAGGTAGCACCAATTAATTTTAATTAACATGCTCTGCTCCCCTTAGCACCCACGTTTCCTCAGAGTGCTCAACAGCCCAGCTGACCCCACTCCAAGCCGGATAAAAACCAGCGATGTTTGCACAGCACAGGCAGATGTGCAGAGCGGACTGCTATTTCCAGGGCAGATGGCATCAGCAAGGAATTAGCTATAGTACAGTGCCGGAGAACAAAGGTCTCCAGCTATATTAAAAACCGTCAACAGCTTAAATCAGTTCTTTAAGATTTAGGCCTCCACTTTACTAACATAGGGATGATTCTCGTTAGCAGCCTAGCCAACTGAAAAAGCTAGGCCAAGACAAGGCCTTTGTAGAAAGGTCTATTGGCAGAAGACGGTGCTTACAGCAAAAGAACTTCTGGCAGTTTGGGGAACCAGCATAGGCTAGAACAGTGTAAGTGTTTTTGGAACCAGTATCGCTGCATCCACCCAAGATAGTTTTGCGTGCGTAACTATGCCAGCCACACCTTCCCCCTGCTGGCAAGGGGGAAGTTTAGCACTTGTGACAGGCTCTTCGCATGCACCTCTGCTCACCCCAGGCCAGAGAGTTTCACTAGGGAATTCCCACATCAAGCCCACTACCTGCATTCAGGCTCCAATGCCAGAGGATTCACCAAATCCTTTAGTACATTCTGCCTAGAGCGAATACCCTCTGTTAAAAATGTACATCTGCCTTTCCACCCAAACTGGTTGGAGCTCTTTGGTCATCGGATCTTGCTCTGCCTCTCCGCTAGCAGAAGCGGCCCTCGAGAAGTCTCTCCAGAGAGCAAAGGCTAGACAGAAGGAGACACCTCTTCACCTGCTCTTTGATAAACTCAATAGTTCAGGCACATTATGTCTCCCAGTAGAAGGCTGGTTTTCCAGACCATTAATTTTGGGACCCTCACCAAAGGGTTTGGAGCGCCACTGCTGCATTATCACATCAGGTCACGACACCACGCGCCAGTGGCAGCCTTGCCAATGCTGCCATGGCAGCTCTGGAGGCAGAGGGCCCCCGATTCATCAGTGCTCTGCAGCATCTTTCAGCTGGCCATGCTGCTGCAGAGCCGCCCCAGGGACAGTGTAAGACCCTTTCCGTATGCTGAACGGCCCCTTGTGCTGGACCCAGGGAAGAGCTGGGCCACTCCCAGATGGTGTCAGAAGATGGGGTTGCTCTTCTTCCCAAACATTGACCTGGACAGCTGTTGGTCTGGGACCCCACGTGGAGGGAGGGAGGCTGTTGCCATAGTTTAATGCACGACACTTCTCAATATTGCCTGTTACAACTGGAAATGAAGGTAGGTTTGAGGCACAAAGCTGGAGAGTGCCTAGCCTTGTACCCCAAGACGGAGCTAGATTAAAGACCTCACCCCACCTTCTGTTGCACAGCAACCGAGCCAGCCAAATTAGGGAAGAGCCAAATTACTTTTGAAATCACATGAAAAAAATCTTTATTATTCACAGGTTCTAAAATATTAGAACACTGCATTTTAGAAGGCAGTTTATCCAGCAGTCACAGCGAGGAGGGAACCAGTCATTTCAAAGCCACAGCAGCCACTATGGAAAAGAGCATCTTGGTCCAGGAGTCAAGGGGCCCATTTATTCTACGAGGTAAAGAGGGGAAAAAAGTTATTCCAGGTGATGCACTGGCCAAGCGCAGCACCGGAGACTGCGCTGCACAGTGTGGGAAGAGCCTCACGCAGCAGTGGCGTGGTTTTCAGAATGATGCCAACCACCAGCCAACCCTACACTTCACTGGGCATGCTCAGATCCTCTGGCAGCTTGCATGGCAATATTCATCCAACACCAAAGCTGTAGGTAGCTTTGTGACAACTAGCACAGCCAGCTTCAGGGGGAATTCAGGGAAATTGAGTGACCTCAACACACGGTCTTGAGTCTCAAAAATCCTAGCTGGAAGAGCTCAAGTCAGGTGAGCCAAAGTTTTAACACTGCTGGTCAAGTTCAGCCGGAGCCGGCCCAGTCAGTTGCTGATGGGAAACAAGAGGTGGTTGTAAGTATGTGCCTGGTGTTTCATAATCCTTTAAGCCAGGCTTCTAGTGCTGCGTGGAAGCACGGTCAAAGAGGAGGACAGGCTGCCTTTTTACATTAGTGACGGAAGAACAGCTGCAGCATCTGCAACCTTTGCCTACAGGGAGAGCATAGACTCATAGACTCATAGGTCAGAAGGGACCAATATGATCATCTAGTCTGACCTCCAACTTACTTAGTGGTCTTAACATCTCGTAGCAAGTGGAAATGAAGGGTGTAGGACCATGTGACCAGCCAGCTGGCTCACCCACCAGTGGTCTGCCGGACACCGGTGGTCAATGGAAATGGATAATTTGAGTATGTTGGATAGTCACGTGTAGTTTACAGGAGTCACTAGTGCTTTCAGGAGAAGTGAATACGAAGCACTGGAGGCCAGTCTAGTGTGGGGGAACAAGCAGCTTTAGTGGTCAATGGCCGTTTGGGAAGGGCACAGCTACGTAGAGTCCTCTCCAAGGAGGTAAAAGGCAGAGGTTAAGGGCCTTTCATCTAAGTATTTCCTGCACTTGCCTCAACTGGGACTGGAGGCTTGAGCGTCTAAGGATTATCCCCATGGGGAAATGGAAGCAAAGGGTTGATGTGACTTGGCCAAGGTCAGAGTGACTGTTGCAGAACTGGGACTTGGGCCCAGGAGTCCGGACGCTGGTCCCTGCACTAACAGGGAGCCCAGCTCTGCATGGTTTTCCTCTCTCACGTGATGGCTAAGTGGGCCTACACCATCTCCCATCACTGGAGACTGGGGCCTAATTCCCCATTGCCTTGCACTCACCTGTGTGGCTCAGGGGAGAGGGAGGCTCTTGGTCTTCCCTGAGTAGAAGAACTGCACTAGCTTGGGGCCCTGCTAACAGCTTTTCAGCAGCTCACGCCAGGGCCTCGCTCAGCAGGTGCAGTGGCTCTGGCCCTCAGTGCAGCCAGTCATTTCAGCAACTGGGAGATTAGGACCTGAAAAAGGAGGTGTCCGAGCCCCCCCTGGCCCTCCTGCATTTGCAGGGCAGTGAGAACACCCTATAGGACTCAGCACCGAGAAACGTGCTTCAGAGATGTGGTTCCAATGTGCACAGAGACAATCAGCCCCCTGTCCCATCCCTCCCGCCCCTTTCCCCAGGAGAAAGAACCTGTGGGCAAGGAAGAGACATCCTTACCAATCACTTCAACCCGCTGATCCTGGCCATCACCACCGCCGCTCGCTCCCGCCTGCTGCTCTGGGGCATTTCTGCTCGCTGCATTCACCCCGTTCTCTCCCTGCAGAGTCAAGGAGATACAACTTGGGGGCTCAGAATGGAGTCAGCCCCGAGAACTGGTCCATTACATCAATATTGGGGTTTACATGCAGGCTCAGGAGAGTAAGACTAAACCCATCAGAAAATTGTGTGGTTAGAGGTGATTATATTCCCCCCGGTAACAGCTGCAGAGAACTCGCTCATTTCAGCCGCTGCGGGCCCCATAAACCCATCTCGTTCTGCTGATGTGGGTGAGCTCGTCACCAGGTTTAGGATTAACAGCAAGGAGATCCATGCTTCAGTCCAGTGCCATCATTACCTTCTCCCACAGACATGACAATTCAGCAAAGCTGCAGCTTAGTCATCTGTTAATCACCAGGGCACCTGCGGATTCCTTCCAGAGCTTGCTTGCCCCTTGTGGGATCCCTGCTGCCCTGGAGACAGGCTCGCTCACCTGCAGATTTGGTGACTCCTTCAGTACGAGGACGCCATCTCTCTCCTCAAACTCCAGGTCAGTCTCCGTGTCATTCTGGGACCTGTATTCCTCGCTGTCCATCTCCGATGGAGTTGGCTGGAGGAGGGAAAGAGGCCAGTGCCGATGAGGACACAAGCTTTAGGCATCTAAACCCCTTTGGCTTTTGGAAGGTCCCGAGTATCTCATTTCTTTTTTGTGCCTCGAGAGTCTGCCCTTCCCCAGCCCCCCTTTGGTGAGCAAGGACTGGACAACACTGGGAAAGGAGGGGTGGGTACCACAAGCAATCTGCCACACTGAAAATCTGTCCACCCACAGCTCAGCACAGAGTCATCTACTGGGCAAGAAGCTTTATAACAACATCTGTCTGCCAGGCTCTTCCCAAACACTGAGGACATTTCCTGCTCAGAGAAGCTCACAATCCAATCGCTCTCCTTTGTTACTGGGAACAAGCACCCTAGTATAAGGTCACGTAGGTCAGTGCTGTCTGCTAGCACCAAACCTTCACCCGAAGGGGGTCACTGACATGCACAGGCATCATCGCAGCCTGTTGGTGTTTGACACCCTCATTTCTGTAGCCAGATGTGACACAGGCACGTTTGGCAGATACAGAGAGGCAGTTAAAGCTCCTCTGTCAGGCCCAGCTTTGCAATGCAGAGCATCACTGGTCTCGCCACTTCTGGTAAGGACTCGACAGGACGTGTGGTGTGTTACCAGATGTGTCTGGCAGGGGAGGAGCCAGCCACCTCTGTATACTGAAGGCCCTGTGTTTTCAGTTTGGTTCGTTTCAAGTTTCAGGGAAACGATCAGTGTTTATTAGAAAAACTAAAAGCAAAAATCCCAAAGATTAAAAATATTGCAAGACGACGAATGGTTCGTTTTCTAGGTAAATCTCTTTTTGAAAGCTTCCAAAAGCACATTATTCTGAAATGTCATCAGATACAGTTATTCATTTTTGACCCAGTTTAGCATGAAAAGTAGGACACTAGCATTTCTTTGCCTGGAAGGCAGAGAGCTATCCGTGCACCTTGTAAAGCTGGTAACGTGTACATGGTTGACGTGGGATTGAGCTCGGTGCATACTGCGGCACTCCAGTTGTACTGGTACTTCTGTCCCCACTCTGAAGGGAAAGACAGCCATTACTGAGCCACTCTCTCTCCTTGAAGTGGGCAGGAGGGTCCAGGTAGTTTTGTCCCCTGAATTTTGGAAGCGCCAACTGGTAAAAAGTCAAATGGCTTCTGTAAAACCCAGGAGTGTGTTTAAAACACCCCAAACAGTAAAAACCAAAAGTCTCATGTACACTGAATCCAGCCCACCTTCTATCCACGGCTCAGCGAGGGATGCAGCTGTCAGACCTACTAAGCCGCAGTCTGACGGCGCCTTGTGTTAGCTGCCTCGTGCCAGCAGCCCACTTGCCCCCAGCAGAAGAGAGCTGAGGAGACCTCAGGGCTTGGAAGAGGATGTGGTAGCCCTATGGGCCGACAGCCCCACATGGACAGTGCACTGAAGCTATGCCGTGATTCTGCATAACCCAGCCCACAGGGATTAGCTCTGCCAAACAGAATGTGCGCCATACCTCATAGATAGGGTCTTCCGCCTCATCCTCCTCCAACAGCTCTCCCTGCAGGACCTCTACCCAGGACTGATACTTCTCTAGAGCCACGTCATCTTGTTTCCTTTTGCTCCCTTTGCCTGAGGGATTGATTGGAGTTTTTTTGATCTCTGCTAGAAGCCAACAAACAGCGCAATTAGTCAATGCAACTTCTATCCACCGCGTGTTCCCCATTCCCCTGGCTTGGTTAGGTCCTCTCGGTCTTAACCAGCCTAATACAGATTTATCCTCCCCATTCCTTGCCCTCTTTTCAAAGAGCAGTGTATTAAAAGCCGGAGCACAAAGAAAGGACGCTGGTGTTCATGGAGCCAGTGGTCCAGGGTTCAAGCCCGAGCTCCCCATGTACTTTTCAGCTACAGCACAGGGGTCTTGCACCATTTATGCATCTTAGCGTCGAGTCCCATTTGCCAGCAGTGGCATTTCCATGCGACATGCACAGCAAAGCTAGACTAAGGTCTCCTGGGTGACACTAACGGTGTGACTTATGGGTCCGATGCTTCAACTTCGACTAAGAAATCCAGCTCTGCGCCTCTGCTGTAAGGCGCTGCTGCAAGAGGGAGGGTGACCCACGGCATCTCCTAGTTCATGATCCGTGAGCTGCCGCTTTATCCAAACAGCAACAGGGCAATGGACGTAGGTCCTGGTACCAGCCAGGGAAACCCATGGGGGTTTGGATGTAAAGTGAGCCGTTTGCTGCATTAGCTAAGCCTGACTGAATCCTCCAGTGCAGACAGCTCATAGGGAGCAGTGGTTATCCAGTGGACTGGGGCCAGGACATCTGATTTCTGGAACGAGCCTCTCATGGCTGCAGAAGTCAGTTCAAACCCCACCTTAGACCAGGAGGGCCAAGTGTCTGTAGCCTCAGGCTTACCCCATTTGCAGAGTCACAACCATGAAGCCAGCACACAGTTGTGTCATGCAGCGTGCTCAGGACCAGCAGAGGGAGGGGTGCTGCAGGGCCCAAGGAAAGGGAGCTGGCAGAGCTGTGCTAGGGTCCCTCGCCCTGGGTACCCAAAAGAAGGCAAGGGGAGCATCGTGGCCCAGATGTGTTTTTCCCTGCAGCGTGGGCCAGATGGTTTGTGCTTGCTGTACAGGTTCTGTCCCAAGAGCACAGACTAAGCACACAATTTCTAGCTGTCCGCCCAGCGCCCACTGGCCACATCCAACGTCACTCTCTGAATTTGGGCTGTGCGCCCATCCCCTGCTAAGTTACATGTCTCAGAGACGCCTCACCCTCAGGGATCACACTCTGGCCCATGCTGTCTGCTGGCAGGTAGCCGAGGGCGTGCTGGAACCTGGAGGGCACGACGGCAGACAGGAAGCGTGCCAGTCTGCCGAGACGCTTCTTGGCATGCCGCACAGGCCTATTGGGGGAAGGGGCCAGACAGTCCCTGCTGCCAATGTTCTCCACAGGGACCAAGGGGTCCCCCCAGGCTGACACCCGGCGGAGGAGCTGGACCTGGGAACGCAAGATAGACGTGTCAGAAAGCGTTCAAATGGCTTGACTTGTAAAACCCCGACGGGAGCATCATATCCTCCCTCCCTGTAATTACAGGCTAGGTCTAGTGGGTTAGATTCCTACCACCTCACTCCTGGGCGATCCTAGGGCTTTACAAACAGGCAAGGCTCACTGTCAGCTGGGGAGCGCTGCACGGGGCACCGGGTTAACGCCTCTCAATAAGTCACTGGCCAGCTGCAGTAGCACACAGGAGATGGGGCTCCCTCCCGCCCCCAGCGAGGATTGCAACAAGGCATGACCAAGTTGGTACTAGGAAGTTTTGGTGCGGACTTCAATAAGCCTGTTGTGCTCCTGCTAGGACAGCAGGGCTCATTAGGTTTAATTATTTCTAGTTTTGTTTTTGCAGCAGACCCCACAACAAAGGGTCAGTTTCTAGCAGCTGAGGGAGGATAAGGGAAGAGTCTAAAGCCTTCACATATTTGGCACGACCATTATTCCCCCCCCCCACCTAAGAATCCCTGGGTTGCTTCACCTCCTAACTCTCTTCCCAGATGCCTGATAGGAAGGGTTTCCTACTCTCCATTTAGTTTCAGACACTAATAAGTGGCTGGAGGGCCCCAAAAGGCTGCTGGAAGGGCAGCAGGGTGGGGAGAGAGGTTACTACCAGCCACCACGTGGAGGTGGGGCAGACAAAGGAGGGCCACGGTCCCCTTCCGTGCCACCACTCCAAGACAGTACTTAAGCCTGAAGTGGCAGAGGCCTCAGCGTTGCTCGCCAAGCGCGGTGCTGCAATTGTTGCTCCCGAAGCACAGGCAGAGGGGAGCCAAGGGGTTATTTGTAAGTCAGCGTCAGAGCGATTTGCAGGCATGCACAAGGCCCGGTGCCCAGAGCGGGAAGAGTTTTGGTAATGCCAGGCCCACGTAGGGAGCCGAACCCAAGAGGGAGATAGGCCAGGGGTGCCACACACCCCCACTCGCAGGTGGCTCACGCATTTGCCAGCCCTTTCCTGCCTAGCCACAGGACAGGGTCACAGGACGCAGGGCTCCCCCAACAGAGTACACTTTGGCTTAGGGGGTGCCATACACTGGGCCGAGAGCACATAGGTCCTGGTCTCACCAGGTCTCGTGAGTGCTAGCCACATTCCCGTGCAGTTCACACTTGTCACCAGCGAGGACCTCGTGCCTTTGCCCTGCTCCCATGCATGTAAAACAAGAGACAACTCTGGCGTTTCAGCCGACTCCTCTCCTAAACACTGCACATTAGTGGTGGGAAGCGGCTACTGACGTGGCCGTTTATGTCAGCTCTTGAACAAGCTTATTTGCAAGTTTGCATCACGTGGCCTCGCACAAAACCGGGCAGCTGTAACTGAGGAGCGACACGGGCCGAGCCATAGCAGTCACATTTTGTTCTGCTCCACAGGACACGTTTCATTCCAGTTTAATGATGCCATTTGCATACATAACCCACTCAGTGCGAAACTGGCCCCTGCTAGTGTCGGCTGGGTCAGAGACAGGCTGGTGAGCCTGGCCTAACAGCTTCTTTTTTTTTTTTAAAGCTCAAGCAGGGGAGAGCCAATCCCTGGGAGAACCTCCTCAAGGGCACAGCATTACACAGGCAAGTCTTACGGCCAGCACAACCTAACCCGAGCTGGAGCCTGGACTTAGCAGCTCTACCCGGGGGAGTCCGAATGGAGAACTGCAGGGGGGAAGGTGGTTTGGGTGGCTGGGTGCTCCGGACCAGATCCGTCCCGGGCAGCAATTCATCAGTGCCAGGCCATCTGCCCAGCAGATGCCACAGCAACTTCTAGCAGCCATGAGGCAGGATCGCAGACAACTTCCCACAGCCCAGCTCCCCACATGCAAACCCTTCAAATCTCTGCAGGGCAGGGACTAGAGCAGGAAGAGAAGGGGTGGGGAGAAAACAGGAGAGTCTGTGCATAGTGAGAGCAGCACCAGGGAAGTGAGGGGGGAAGGAAAAAAAGCAGGAGCAAAGAGGAAAGTGGTGGCAGGGCAGCTACAGGACCTAATACCAGGCCAGAACCCAGCTGAGACACACCATGCATTGCCAGCAAGGGAAGTTACTTACCAGGGATCTGAAGAGCCCCAGCTGAGCCATCTGGTGGAAAAACCTCAGAAAGGATTCAGCCCCTTTCTGGACAGCTGGTACCTCCTAAACACAAAGGGAGAGGCGTCATTAGAAGAGCCGGCACCCCCCATACCTTACCCATTGCCTTGCAGAAAACCCAGCCCATCATCACCCAAGGGAGCTCTCTTTTCTCTGGGCTGACATGGGCAGCCATGGACCCCGTTTGCTGCTGCATGACAAGCTAGACTAGGCAGAAGCCTAGAGTAATACCCCTCCCATTACTTTAGCTACATATTGGTTCTGACCCAGCTGTTCTCCATTGCCTTGATGAGCTGCCAGCCTCAATTAATCAGTGCAACTCTGTAGGCTTAGCTTCATTGCAGGGCAGAGCAGCCCCACCTGAAGGAATGGCCCTGGGACTTCTCCGGGGTGCTGATGGTTAGGAATTAGCCCATGGAGCTCAGCGCTCCCCTGGGGTGTGCTTTGGGCTAGATTCACTGATGCACGTCACCTTGTGAGGTCATTTCCAGCAGGGTGCAACAAGCGTGTGAGGCCACCTTTGATCCAGGGGCATTTTCCACTCGTTTCACACTGCTGTGAATAACCACACGAGATGCAGGATGTTGGCGGATTGGGACCAGATTTGTAAAGGTGTTTAAGTGCCTAAAGATGCAGACTGGCGGGATGGACAGCCTGGATTTTTAGGCACCTAAAATCCCTCTGAATATCTGGCCTTTGCATCTTGCTGCTGCAATGAGTGTGGAATACGACTTCGCTGGGCCCCTTTCCATGGAAGGCCTTGAGCGCATTCCATGCCCGTGTGAGTCGGGTCAGTTCCGCCACCGTGGTCTTGTGCTGACAAGTCCCTTCTCTGTATGCCCTGGTTGCTGTGAATAACGATGGTAACGATTCCCTGTCCCCTGCCTGCAGGGGGAGCTGGCGTGGCGAGATCCTGCAGGTATCTTGGTTTTCTGCATTCCCAGGCAAACAGCGGGGGAACTAAGCTGGAGCCCCAGCCAGAGAGGGGCCCCCAACCAAGCTACTACGAGCGACTCCCCCTGCATTTTAGCCAATGGTGTTGAAGGGGAAGAAAGCCAAAGAAGAGCCGCAACCTGATTCAGTTCGTGGCTCTGACTGTCCCCCGCCCTCTCCCCGTGACAGACATTCACATAGGATCAGAAAGCTCCCCCAAAACACTGCCTTGTTGCTCTGTATCATCCCCCCCCCCCGATTTGTGGTACATGGAAGGTTATAACTTGGTGCTTTCTGTGTCCTCTCCCCCCTCCACTGTCTCATACTGATATCTGACTCCTGGAGAGTTCAGGCTGCGAATGACCCCCCCTCAATTCACCCCCCCCCCGATCTCACACCCACATCCCGTCCCCAGGGATCACACTGAGAACCCCCCATCTCACGGTGACATCCCGCTCCCGGGGGTTACAGGCAGGTAGGGTCTTGTCCAGGGTCAAACAGGGAATCTGCCGCAGAGCCTGAAACGGGATCTGGATCTCTCAAGCCCTTGGCCGGTGCCAGGACCATCCTTCCTGTCTTTGCCTTCGTCCCTCATTTGCGGGCGTGCACTTTATAAAAGGCCAGCGAGGATCATCCGCCCCGTTTTGCGGCTGCCCTGAGCGTGCAGCTTTGACTGGAGCGCTGCGAGAGGAGCTGTGGTCCAGTGGGCGCCCGACGGGCCCTTGCCAGGTGTTCGTGTGTCTGACTCTGATACTCCAGTTGAAATCCGTTTCACGCTAGCGATGGTTTTACGGCTCCTGGTTTTCAGGGTGTGGGAGGGGAGGGCACAGAAGGGCTGAGCATCACTATGGCCTCCCACTCAGCTCCCCTCCCAGACCCGCCCATGCCGAGTCCCACCTGAGCTGAGGCCACACAGAGCAGACAAGGAGCAGGTCCCCGGCCGTGCAGTGCACCACCTACGGCTATGTTCACATGGGGGGTGTTGTTACATCCCCTGCTTTCTCCAGCTGGACACTGCAGCTGGAACGGGGAGGGTCAGTCAAACGCTCTAGAGTTCTGGTGTGTAGCAGCGCTTCTCTGAAACCCAGCTGGCAAGTCCACGCGATCAGCTGCGGTGTGACACTTCCAGCACTACCACACAGTTCAGAGGTGCCCATCTCAGCTGATCTGGAAAATCCCGAGGGACGGCTGTCCCCATGGGATCATTCCCGCTGTTCTGCTGCCGACCCAGCTCAAGATGCACAGAAGGGAACGGGCAGATTTTTTACATACGTGGACTGAATTTATTCAGATGTCACCGGTTCAGTTTGAAGGCATTTCCGCACTGCAGTCGGAGGGGTGACTCCAGCATGCCTAGACATGCCCGAGCTAGCTCTGATCTAGGCAGCTCGAAGAACATCAGCAGTGAAGCTGCAGCAGCTGGGATCGTACAGCTCCACGCAGAACCCTACATACCTACTCGCCTGGCTAGCCCATGCTGCTGCAGCTGTGTGGTATTAGAGCGAGCTAAATCAAAGCTAGTTGGGGTGCAGACGTACCCTTCATTTCAGTTTGGAGCACAAATTCAGGCCATTTCTTACCTTCTCTGAACTGGTTGTGGGTCCCAGCTGGGGCCCTGCTCTCACCCAAACTCCCAGTGACTCTAATGGTGCAGTCTTGGGCCCTGAGCCCCCTGGAAAACCCTGTCTACACTGGAAGGGTCAACTGCAAGGAAATGGAGCAAATGGGCTGGACTCCAAGCAAATCACAATGCAGCAGAGAGGTCTTTATTATGGCAGGTTCAGCTGGACGGTGCTGCAAGCAGGGCCCATCCCCCCCCTGGTTCCCCTGTTCCTGCAGAAGTCGTTAAATACAGCGTAGCGCTGCAGTCGAGACCGCTTTCTTCTCTGCGTTGGTTTGAGTGCAGGAGCCGATGTAATGCAGCCTTTCTGCAGCTGTTGCTAGAGCAGGTTTCATTAGCAAAGCCTCTCCCTCGCAGGGCAATGCCATTCTGCGTCTCCACGTCTGCCTCTGTGTGGGGGAGAGAATAGAAGGCAAGCGCCCTTTGGGAATGATTGCAGGTTTCTGTATAGGCTCCCACAGCTATGGGGCCATGTGTAACTGCCTGGCTGACATCTCCTCCCCCTCTCCAGTCATTCACGAAACAATATGTTGTGGCTTTGTCAGATTCGGCAATAGTTGAGACAGCTCCTCACTCCTGGAGTCTAAAACCAGCCCCCGTCCCTCCACCGCCCCCCCATAAAGAGGCCTCAGCCCCCGTCACTGCCACACACAGAGGGGGAAATACCAGGAGTTCCTGAAAAGAAGCGATTCAAGTAAAATAAGGAACTAATAACAGCAAAGATACTACCTGGGGTCTCTGGACCAAACATTCGCAAAGCGATGGCTTTGTAACTAGATTGTGTTAAAGCTCCTGCTGCCCTCAGTGTTAACATGGAAGTGTGAAGGGGTGAAAGAAATAAAAGAAAGAAAGAGAAGAGGGATCCGAGCCTTAGACGAGCACTTACCTCTTTCACTCAGCATCTGCTGCCCCCCTTGGCCCCCCCGTACCATGTGCCCAGGGGACGATGACGCAGCCCTGGAGAAGCCAATGCTGTATTGATTCATTCTTTCCCCCTCTTTATATCTTGCAGCCCAGCGGTCTCTGCTTGCCAAGTGCCCTGTAGCCCCTGGGGAAAGGCAGCTGATCCCGCTCCTTGTTTCTTGGAGGATGCACTTATGCAAATGATGGCAGGGGCCTACCTACCTACGTGGCCCCTAGATAGGCTCTGCCTGAGAAAGAGAGTGGGAGCTGAGGTTTAGGGCTCGTGCCCGCCCCTCTCCCCCCTGCTCTCCTCTGTAAGGGTCAGAGGATGAATAAGCTCCGGTTCGGAGAGAGCAGGTGCAGCCCTGGCTGTCTGGCAATAGTCATCGCGGAGCGTCGCTGAGCGAGAGCAATCAGGGCTCAGTGCAGAGTATAAATACGAGGAGGCTGCTCCGCAGAGCTCGAGAACGGAGCACCAGGCTGCCGGGTGCAGAGGAGAGGAGCTAGTTCACCTTCTGGCTGGAGATGTCTCTCTGGGAGGCCGCAAGGCCCTGCTGGGGCTCCCGAGACGTCTTCACGTACGTGGTGACGCCCGACCGCATCCCGCAATTCATCATCCCCTCGCTGGACATCCACGAGGGCCACAGGCTCTTCAGGAAGGGGAAGGAGCAGCCTCGGAGCCCACGTGCAGGGCAGCCCGAGTGGAAGGCCAGGAGGAGCAGCTCGGACCCCACCGTGAAGAAGGGGCGCGCCTCCCGGGGCTCCATGCCGTGCTGCTCCAGCGCAGAGCTGGTCGCCCGGGTGGAGGATATTCCAGACCCCGTCACCCGGGCGGCCCTGTCCCTGCCCCACTTGCCCAAGATCACCACCCCATATGGGTTCGTCACCCTGGGGGAGAGCCCCCATGTGACCAACGAGGAGGCCTTGTTTTTCCATTTGGACTTAGCTTACTCCAGCTGTCCTGGGGTCAAGGAACATCTTGCCACCCCGAAGCAGCCAGGGAGCTGCCGAGACCCCGGGATACCCGTCGCCCACGCAGCCAGTCACTCCCGGAGGGGTGGCTGCTCGAGAGACTGCAGGCTGCTTGATTCCCAGCAGCCCAGCTGCGAGGGTAGCAAAGGGAGCCAGGGCTGTGAGCAGCCCCCCCTGCCCGGACGAAGTTCCAGTCCAGTAAGAGGCAGCCAGATCACAGCCGTGCTAGAGAGCAGAGAGGCAGAGGATACAGAGGGCAAGCCGAAATCTCTGCCCTTGGAGACTGTCTGTCAGAGGAGCTACTCCAGCCCGGAGCTCCCTGTCAAGAAGCCCAAGAGGAACTTTTTCCAAAGACTCCTGAAAAAGCACTTTGCACAGCTCAGACAGCTCAAATCCCGAAATTTTCCTCTCCATTGATCTTGTGAAGCAGGCCCCAGGAATGAGGGTCTACCATGGAGTGTATTCCCCCCGGCCATGAAATTCCACTCTGTGGCTGGGCCTCTGAACTGCAGCACAAGAGCGCTGGCCATTTTACTCTACCCTTAAATGTGGAAATGGTGCAAGGAGCTGGCTGAAGTGTGTGCACTGCTGCCTCCTGCTGGGGGTGAATCAGAACTGCTCCGCTGCATGTCATAGGCCCTACACCTATGGTTCACTGAGATTCTCCTTGGCATGAGGGGTGGGCCTGCGTAGGGCGATATCGCCTCTCCTTGCTGTTGATGTGGAGTGCAGCCTAGTGGGCGGTAGAGTTGATTGCAATACCGTATATCTGTACAACAGTGGAAACATTAAATCTGTGCACAAAAGCCTTGCCTTCTTTGGCGTCAGTCCTGTCATTTGTGTATCAATAAAGTGCTTTACACCAACTCAATCTCTTTCTGACTGCGTCTTGCAAACGGTGCTGCGGTCTCTGGAGAAGAGAAGAGAGTCATGTTCTAAAAACCCCTTGCCATCTGCTGACCAAAGGCAAAAACCACTGGCCAGATATGCTTTTAGCACCTGATGCTGCTTGGCAAGTTTCCCATTTCTTTACAATTTCGGGGGAGGAGGGCAATATTTTCAAACCTTGGCACCGGGGCGAAAGCGCAAGTGATGATAGCAGTGGGCTGTATCCTAGAGGGTAAGGCTAGAAGGGGCCAGCAGGTCATCGCGTCTGTATGACACAGGTCACCAACCCCACACTAAAGCCAACAACTGGAATGAGACTAAAATATTACAGCCCACAGGAGACTAGACTATTCTCTATGCTGAAATGCTAGTGAACAAGATCCTGGCCCTTAAAGTTCCCCTCCTGTCCCACGATGGCTTCCCTGCCTCTCACATTATAAGCACAGTTTGAATATCACCCAATTCACAGCAGATATTATTTATTTATACTGTGGTGGTGTCTAATGGACCCTTCTGAGATCAGGGCCCCGCTGTGCTGCGTGCTTTTACAACACATATAGTCCCTGCCCCAAAGACCTAAACAGAATGACTATGCTTCTGTACTTTCTGCAGAGGGGGCCGGGGGGGTAATAGTGTCTCAAAAGCCCAGGTTAGTTAGCCCTCACTTTGTATGCCTGTACCACTGATCCTGCACTTAAAACTGCAGAGGCAAAACGACAAAGCAGCTTTATTCGTTACTAACAATTATCTGGGCTTTGATAAACTTTTAAAATAACCACGTCCAAAGAATCAAATCAACCCCGGTGTTGGAGGCGGGGGCTGTTTTTCTGATCTTAGCAGCACATGGGGCTCGTTCTTCAAGTTGCGTCTCTCCGCTAGCCTGTCAGTTTCCCTTTGTCAGGTCTATTGTGCTGTACCTGGTTCTTTACTCAGTGCTGAGTGTGTGCTCCGGGTCCCCCACACTCTGTGCCCATCCACCCGGGATATGAGTGGTTAGGGTCCCAACTACAGTGTCTTATTCTTCAGCTCGGGTTATAGCAGCTCAATTCTTTCCACTCCGGAGGCCCCAGTTCACTCCCTGGCGTGGGGGTCAGGAAGGCGGCCATCACAACAGCACAGTGAAGCTCATCTAAAATAAATTTACTGAGTCTAATTACTAAGATGCACGAACCAAACCAAAACACAAACTGCTGAGGTTGCTCTACGAGTAGGCCCCTACCCCTGGGCCGTGCCCCTTGCCTGGCCATTTCTTCACGAGCGTTCGGGCTGGTGGTGAGATTTTCAAGAGCACTCAGTGTTTCCCTAATTCTCTTCCCACGGCAATCAATGGTGAAAGTACCACCGACTTTGACGGGAGCAGATGTAGGCCAACGCCAGGTGCGTACGTCATGTCCGGTGGAGATGAATGGAGACCAGATCCATTCAGAGAATAGGCACTGGATGGGCAATAGCAAGGGAGCGCCACAACAATGCCAAGGTGCCACAGGACAAATTGGGGCTGAAAGAGGGGAAAGCGGGGGGGGGGTTCTCTTTTTAAACCATTTTCACACCCTTCGCTCATGTTCTGCAGCAAGGGAGGTCTGGACCCTGTCTCATGGTCAGTGGAATGGGAGTCACGGGCTAGATTTTTCCCACCAGTAACAGTCTGACAGTGCAGCCTCCCCGGCCACTTGCGCCTGCAGGGATCTGGTGCTATCAGCTACTCGCTGGCGGGGAGCGTGGGGGCCAGCCCCAGGCAGGAGCCATTCAGCAGGAGGGTGGCTTCCCCTGTGATGGGGAGCTCGTCTTTGTCCTCATGATTCCGGCTGGGGGGTCTCTGCGCCCGCAGAGATTCAGGGTCACCAGCCGCTTGGCCACGCAGGGAGCTCCCAGCTGCCCTGCTGTCACGGTCCCAAGGCTGCCCCGGGATCCTCCTGCAGCACCACCGTGAAAAGTTATTAAAATCTGTAAAAATCTGAAAAAAAATGGAATTCTGCCAAATCAGCGTGAACAGGATTCCAAGAGAGCCAGCGGGCCCCGTCCCTGCTGGCTTGAAGTGGGGCAGTCCCACTGAACTTGTCAGCCCCCTTTTTAGTGGCTATGCCAGGGCCTGGGAGATAGGATTCCTGGTTTCTGCTCTGCCACTCTCTCCCTGAACGACCTTGATCAAGGCCCAAGAGCTGCTTTGTGCCTCAGCTACAGAACAGGGACAATAAAACATCTCTGGTTTCCAGGGGGGTTGTGAGGCTTAATTCAGTCTTGTTCATCAGATTTCCTTGGATGAAAGTCCCTAGGGAAGGAGAGAGGCTCATGAACAGGGTAATTAGAGCAGAGCCTATTTATTCTGAATTTCCTGAAGCAGGAAATTCTGAGTCTAGAAAGAAAATCACATGCTACAGGATCATTGCAAATAACGCACCTAGACGGACACTAGAGGAGTCATCACCAGACAGCTACAAAGCTTTTATTGCACGGATGGATATATTCCCTACAGCACAGCAGGGCACAGCAAAGTTTCTTTCGCAGCTAAAAGTCTCTCTCTGTGTCTCTGGCAGCCTGGCCAAGGGAGTCTCTCCAGACCGGCACGTATCAAGGAACCGTCCCTCCCAAACACAGAGCGTCTCTGTTATTTATAGGGGCACGTTCTCTTTGTCCTCTGCAAAAACCCATTCCTTTTAAACAGAGGCAACCAGCTGCCTGGATACTGCAGCAAAGGGCCCTACTGCAGCGTCGAGATAAATAATAATTATAGTAGCACCGGATAATTAATTATTCCGCATGATCATAATAGGTCAACTTGCAAACTCTGTCTCATGCTTTGTCTTAGCCTCCTACAGGTACAGACAGCAGAAAATCTCCCGGCTAATTACCCATTTCTGACCGCACAGGCATTGGCTGTAGCTCGGCAGAATTTGAAACGGGGCTACCCAAGACCTGCAATTAGATTGATGCTCTCAGGGCCAGATTTTCAAGTGCTTAGCACACAGCAGCTCCCAGGGTACATTTGCACGGGGCGTGACTGCAGTGGTGTAGACATACTCGAGCTAGCTACTCACGGCAGCACACGGTTCATACGACTAATTACCCAGGGCCCTGGGTGGCTTGAACATCCTGCACTGGAGCCTTTGCTACTCTGGCTTCCCTGCTCCAGTGCCCATGTTAGCTCCAGGAAAGCCGAGGTGACTGCAGGAGAGACACCCCCCAGTGTGACGCTTCTGCCGGGATTTGCACAAAAGCTCGGCCCCGAACGGGTTCCACTAGATTTCAAGGGGAGTTCGGTGCTTTTGGAAATCCTGTTAGGTACCTCTCTGTATCTTTAGGTGCCTAAACCCCTTTGTAAATCTGGCCCTAGATCCCCAGCCAGTGCAAACAGGCCTTGCTCCTTTGTAGTCAGTGGAGCGAGGCTGATTGAAACCAGCTGCAGATCTGGCCCCATGGCTGTAAAACTGGTGCTGGTAAGAGGAGACGCAGGCCCTTAATGGGAGTGACAATACAGACTTGTGCCATACCCGTGTCACAGCTGAGCCAGAAGACCTCAGGACTCTTAAAGGCAGGCCATGTAATGGCACAATGGCACTCGCTCTGCACTAGGACAGTACGTCCCTTTAAGGGAGACCTAGAAAGGAAACAACAAAAAAGGGCTCGTGCCTTCATTTGCTTCTTTACTAGACAGATGACATCTTGTGTTTCCTGGTTTTGCCGGAGGGTACCTCAGAGATGAGGACTGGGACCACTGTCAGCCCTTAAATCACGAGACTGGAAGGCCATAACAGAAAGCTTTTCTCCCCAAGTTGAACAGGGTACTGAGAAAAGACCAATGGACATTAAAGGGTTTCAAATCTGAATAAACAACTCTTCCTCAGTTAATCTGGTTTCACTCTTGAGGTCAGTGTGATGTCACAGCCCTACCCGTTCTCCAGTCACCCATAGTCTCCCAGAACAGACAAGAGTGACATTTCTAGCGTAAACAAGCAAGGAAAAAAAAAACCCCTCTTCTTGAAAAACAAAATACAACCCCGCTAACATACACACGCTGCGCCCAAAACCTTTCGCAGCTCCCCAGTGTTTTCTCTTTTGCAGGTCGCCTTTCAGATACACTGGCATGGAGGACACCTTGTGGTCCCTGTATTGAACACAAGGCTAAGGGGCACAGAGAGAAGCTCCTGGTCTCCAAGATCAGCAATTTTGCCCTTGTGCCAAGATTTTTCAAAGTGACTTTGGGAGCCCATCCTGACACCCCTTAAAGAGGTCTGGTTTTTGGAAAGTGCCGAGCCTCTGGAAGCCGGGTTTCTTTAAGGGGTGTCCAGTTAGGCAGCCAAAATCACAAGTCACTTTGGAAAATCCTGTCACGGGATAACTTAGCTGTGTCCCATGGTGTGCATGGCAAGGGGGCTGATGGGTTAGGGTGAGCTGTGAGTGGGGTGTATGGCCCTGTTCTGCAGCCAGGGGCACACATGACGGCGCAGGGTGAAACTGGGGATCACAAGAGTTAGGCTGAGATGCGCCTCCTGTCTGTCCCCTCAGCAATGATCCCTTACACCAGACCCATGGAAAGCAGGGCTGATGACAGCCTCAGGGCGAGGAGCCGGAGAGGCAGCGGAAGGGATTTCTTTACATCCTTTTTACGTAACTGCTTCATGCTCTGGCTGCTTCTTCACCGGACCCCCTGCTGCTGTGAGATCACTACAGACCCTGTCTTTGCTAGGAGTTTTCCAATCAGCCCCTGTGCCCGCTGGGTGAGATAAACCCCCATAAGTGTTCTTCAATCACACAGCTCCTCCTCCATCCAGTTGCTGGTGGAAAAGGCCGATTGTGCCTATGTGATGAGCAGGAACTTGCATGCACCGTAAACAGCGATTGTTTAGCTGGCGGTGCGGGGGTGGCTGTCACCCCTCTATGAGCTCTCATTGCTTCTTTGGCATCTCCTGGTGCTATTTTCCTCTCCTGATTGGAGATATTTCCCCTCTCTGGTCAGGAGAGATAAAACCTTCCCTTTCCACGTCCTCCTGTGCCCATATAGCTTAGGATCTTCCATGCCAAACCTGTCACCGGGGGTTCTGGTGAGTCACGAAGGGGCTTATTCTGCATGGATGGGATTGCCCAGGTCCCTGAAACGTCATTACAATAAATGCAAATATCGGCAATGCAGACACGCGTGTTTATTCAGACTGGAGAGAGGGTGCACATTTTTTTAATTTGGAGCAATTTACCAAGGGTCATGGGGGCTTCTCCATCATGGGCAATTTTAAAATCAAGATTGGCTGTTTTTCTAAAAGAGATGCCGTAGTTCAAACAGGAATTAGTTCAGGGAAGTCCTATGGCCTGTGTTGTACAGGAATGATCACAGTGTGAGTGAGAAATTTACATTTTGACAAAGAAATATTTGGAGGTTCCCTTCCCCACAGACTTTCTGTCTCCTGACCCGCAGATGGAGATGGAGGATTCTCAAAGAAGAGGAAAAGGTATAAGAATCGGGAACAGATGCCCCCAAATGTTCCTCCCTTTCTCTCTACCCATGGCAGTCATGACATCTGAGGAACAAAGAAACAGTTTAGGACTGAGGGAAGGATCCTGTCTGAAAAGATTTCAGGCAGCAAGACTGCTGAAGCATGTGCTGAGAGAGACTTTTGCTTTGAATTCACTTAGCCTGTTAAGTTAGGTGTTAGTTGCATTTTATTTTTTATTTCTTTGTAACCAAAACTGACTTTCATGCCCGATTCCTTGTAATCATTTACAATTATCTTTCTGTAGTTAATAAGCTTGTTTTATTGTTTTATCTAAGTCAGTGTGTTCGGATGGAAGTGTTTGGGAAGTTCCACCTGAGATCATAGAATTTCTGCCTATTGTTTTCTATTAATAAAATGATGGACTTTATATGAGTGTGTATTGTCCAGGCGAGGCCGGGCAGTACAAGATGCAGATTTCTGGGGGCAAGTCTAAGACTGGGAATTCGTTGGTATTGCTCTGCAGTGTCATTCAAGAGTGGCTGGCCGTAGCACTCATACAGTATAGCTGGGAGTAATTTACCTGTTGGAGGCTGTGTGAGAGCAGACCAGGAGCGGTTGCTCTTACAGTGAAGAAGGGTAAAAGGCACCCCAGACTGGAGAATTGAGGGGACACAGCTATTCAGTGGTCCATATTGTACCCTGGGTAATGTCACGCCGGGCCCAAGCATGGAAAGCTTGTGTTTACTTACATTCTCACAGATATTTCTGCCCAAATGATCAGCTAAGCAAAGTTTTAAATTTCTGTGTTGTCGTGATCATCATTAGGGTTCAGAGTAAACACCTCACTGAGATGAGGCAGACAGTTCACTCCCCTCAGAAACATTGTTTCAGTCTGTCTGCAGCCTCAGTAAGACATCTCTGCACTGGGTCACAGCTGGAAGGTTTTCTTCACAATCATAAGGGCTAGATGCTTCATCATTTTTGGATGGCAGTTTCAGTGCTGCAGAAAAGGGGGGGTCTGTGTGAGGAGGGCTGGGATGGGATGGTCCCAGTCTCCCTCTGCCCCATGAGACTCAAACTGTCCGAGCAAAGTCATCCCCAGTGGCCCATTAGATATCACCCAGGGCCATGGGATCGAGTCTGTGTCCACCCGCCTCTAAGCAAAGGCTTCAGTGAAGTGTTCCTCTTTGTGTCCCACAGGGATGCTGGTCCAACAGCAGCAGCTGAAATGGGCCGTCAAATGCAACACCTGCTGTGCCTGATGCAGCTAGGACGCACCCACCACGGCAAAACCAGAAACAAGGAGGAAGCCATCCCACACCAGCTTTCCGGGAGCAAGGAGGAAGAGTAGAAGCTTCCTCGTAGAGCGCCATTGGCTTTCTTATGCTTCTCTGCTCTCCAGGGTCACTGGAAGCAGAAGCTTCCACATTCCTGTGAAGAATGGCAGCTCTTGACATAACGAAGGTCCGACCTGAAGCAGGCGGTTCTAGGAAGATCTCTGATCCAATGGGATCTCCCGGCTGACATGGCAGAGTCAAGGAGTTAGGATGGTGTGGGTGAAGTATCATAAGGTTGGGGGCTTTCTACAGCTGCTCAGAGGATCAGTTAGAGAATAAAGTTCGCCCCCTTAAACTCACAGGGTAGTGGCTGCCTTCCCTGCACAGGGATGAATTGCATCCTAGGAAGAGTAATGTGCCTCTCTGTAAGATATTATGTAACCTCCACTGAAATTGGTGTCTGAGTGAGGGCTGCCAGATATGGCCCATATTATTACCACACTAATCTTCTGACATCCATTCTAGCGCACCGGGTCAAGGCCAGGTTCCGGCCTCTCCGCGGTGCGATAACCAGAGCTCATTGTTGACCGAGCAAGCTGCTGATTTCATTATTTTTGACCTTCTTGGGAAGTTTTTTTTTTTGGCACTCAGCGATACACGGCCTCTCTGGGTCCCACACAGGACGTCGCGTTACACGATGTTTCTCTGTGAGTGCTCAGCTCCCATGGCCTCTGTGTTATTCAAGGCACTTTTGACTCTGCTAATGAGCTGCTCAAATGCTGAGGGCCTTGCCGCGGCTGCCTTGAAGCATTTAACAGCTGAAGAGGGGGCTTTAGGAGGGGGAGATTAGGATCCAGCACCGTGTCTGGGTGGATATAAACTGCCTTGAAGTGGAGAATCATTTCAGCTTGGGGGCGACAAGTTGCATCGTGGGGGGGTGGAGGGGTGGGGTTTGTGGCTCCTCCCCCCCATGGAAGTCATGCACAGTTTCTAGTGGGTCACAATCATGCTAGATGGGAAGTGGGTTCCAACATTTATGGTGGGAGGAGGGTTGTTCTCAGACTTCTTTCTGTTGCAACATGAGCTCATGGCATGGAAGAGATTGAGAATTACTACACTGACTAACCTATTTCAGTCCTGTCTGACAATGTCAACAGTGTTTAGCGAGTTGACCGCCCCTTTCCTCCTGAACGCTCAAAGCCCTGTACAAAGAAAAACCAGCATCATTCTACTTTGCAGACTGGTAAACCGAGGCACATCGTGACTTGCCCAGGTCACCAACAAGTCAGTGTCACCGCTGGGAATCTAACCCATTTTCTGATAGTAATAATAATTCCCTTGTAAAATGCTTGACAGTATGCTACAGTAATGCGCAGAGCTAATGCTCAATCAAATGTCGGTGCTTTTAGCCACTGCTGCAGAGCGCCATGGGTTGATTGTCATGCCTGCCTGCCTCATTGTTGCCTTGATGCTACTGGGATAATAATGGATTCAATTAATTTAGCCTCCTTCTCCGCCAGCAGAAGAGCCGTGAGTAGGTAGCAATTGCCCCCCGTTTCTTTGCTATTCACATTTATTCAATTCATATTTTTTGCATTCTGTGGAAACATTTGAAATTCAAGCGGTGATCCCTATTTGGCATCGGCTGGAGGAGTCACACGACTCTCTTTCTTTTCCCTGCCTGGGTGAGCTTGTGGGTGTTTGGAAGTCACGGGGCAGCGGGTGCACTCGTGCACAGATGCATGTGACGGAGTAGGAGCAGTTAGGCCACTGGAGACAGAGGCCCTGGGTCACAGCTGCACCCCACAGAGGCAGGTTATGCGTACACAGCCTCTGGGCTTCTGGTAAATTCAAAGGAACCCGGACACCAAACCTGGTGAATTTTGTCTGGCACTAATGTATAGGAGGAAATTCACCCACATTCCTTCCTCTCCTGCTTTAGATCTTAACTTGAGCTTAGATTAGGCCACATTGTTCTTTACGTTCCGGGAAGGAGGAGAAAGCCTCCCATTTTATAGCTTTTCCGGCAATGCCTCTTTCTGAACCCTGATGAGATTTCTCTGAAGAAGCCACTTCAAATGAAGCAGTTGGAAGGGCAGTACTGGAATCCTGCCGCTCTGAAACAGCCAGTGCTTAGTGCTGTTAATGTGCATCTTTGTTCTATTGTTGGAACCAGGGTTGATGAAAGGGTGAAGCAGCTTCTGTTCCACGTTACATGAAAACAACGAGGAAACGAGGCGCGCTGAGCTCAGACGGAGGCAGGAATGGTATGAGAAGTCTGGATCGGATTGCCACGCAGCGCCGCTCACGGATACTCCAGAAGGGATTGCAGGGTTTAGTGCTAGAGCCAGACAGGGGTATGAACAGAGGCAGACTTTGGGACCATTCTGTATCCGAACTGGGTCAGAGCCCACACAAATACTATGGTGAGGGTCTCCTAAAAAGCCAGGGCTCGGCTGAGCCTGAAAAAGCTACAGGGGAGTGTGGATTGAGGCTGCTCGACACAAACAGATCTTGTGGTTCTCTCTGGCTCTCCAGCTCCCAGATCATGCTGCCTGGGTCACTACAGCGTCTTCATAAGGCCTGGCCTGAGAAGGAGTCATGGAAAGGGCTGGGGTCTGTGTGGCACTTCCTGAGGGTGTCGCTATACATACCAATAATGTGGTACTCAGGAAAGAATTTCTAACCACAGCGTTCAGGAAAATTCCCTGCCAGAACGTAGCTTTCTCCCAATATATTATTTTTAGCACACTGTCTTTGCCCTGAGTTCTTTCTATTGAGGGCCTGATACCATTTACACCAGTCTAAGTCTACTGGAGTCACTCCTGATTCATGCCAGTTTGAGTAGGGAATCAGGATGATGGCGCTTTCATTCTCTAGTGCTGTTGGGTAAGGAAGGCGGATGGGCCTTCTCCCACATGCATGCAGCTGGCAAACCAGAGCGTAGCATAGCTCTCTGTCTCCCAGAACAGCTGGGACAGTGTTTCTGACAGTGAGTCAGAGATTGTTTCGGATGTAATCAATCCCCTTCCATTGTTGTAGGCTGGAGTTGACCCAAATGAGACTGTTGTCTTAATTAGAAGAAAGGCAGTGAGGCAGGATCTAGGATAAGTCTAGGGCACAGGACAAAGTTGGGGGGCTGTGCTTTTTGTTTTGTTTCTCTTTATTGCCCAAGCAGGTTAATGATGACCACCACAATGATCAGTCCCACAGACCTAAAGTGAAGCTCTTAAATCCGTATGTCGACACTTATAGAGTGGTCTGATTTCTCAGGGTGCTGAGCAAACCTTGCTCCTGCTGAAATCAATGGGAGGTGAGGCGCAGGTGTTCAGAATCTCTGCAAATCAGGCCACTTCGGTTTAGGTGCCATCATGCTTCTTTAGGATTTAGGCCCCAGGTTTGCAAATTTTGGCCAGTGTCAGTATCTGATTTTCCTTCAGCACCATCCCGAAGGTGCCTAAAGGGCTTTAAATCCCACAGGCCCCATCCCATGTGGAGCTGAGAGCCCTCACTCAACTCCCGCTGATGTCAAATGGAGTTGAGTTTGCTTGACTCCTTTCAAGATCTAGTTCTAGGGCCAACATTTTCGACCCCAATACGAAGAGCTCCGCTTCTGAATCCACATTCAGGCACCTACATTAGGTCTCTGACTTCATGCGCCTGCGTTTGGAAATTCTGACCTGCGTGCACACCACATTGACGAAATGCAGCCACCTCTGGGGTGCAAGGGAAGAAACCAAATGATGCACAGCAACACTACACAATGTAATTTTGGTCAAAGAGCCTTGGAGCAGACACCTACTCTTACAAAAAGGGCCAGTCACTAATATCTCAATAGGGCTGCCCAGGTCTCCTTTTATAGAGTCTCTCTCACTTGCAAAGATGAAGCCTGTGTTTAACTAGCCTGGATTCTAGGTAAAGGATAGGGAACCCGTTACTGTTTGAGATTAGGAAAAAGGTTTCAAAAGGTTTCAAAAGGTAATAGAAGTTTCTTTAATATGCATGCTTTATTTAGGGCTACCTCTGGCTAAACAGCTGGGGACCTCTTGCTTATATCTAAAAATGTTGTCTTTCAGAGTCCAGGCAGCACAGAGGTACAGTCCCTTCCTGTTAGGAGTTTGTATTCCCTTCCCCCCATGTGTTCTGAGCTAATGGGAGGAATCTACTCGCATGGCTCATCTTCATGGGAGCGGGAACAGCAGAGCAACAGTCTTTCGTCCGCTTTATTATTCCAGCAGCAATATCAAGCCATCAAAAGCTGCCAAACTGCAACGGCACTGGTTGAGTCTTTGAACTCAGCAAGAAGGAAAAGATGGTGCAAAACCATGGTGGTGCTTGACTTCACATGGCCAAACCGCGAAGCCTGGAAGTGCCTCCATCTGTTAGGCAGTGCGGATCCAGCAGCCTACAAGCCACCTCAGGTAAGTGCAGATGCCTTCTCCGCACAGCTAATTGCCATCTCCCGTGTGATAGTGGCTAAAGACATCAGGCAGCAAGTCCACAAACAGCTTTACTGCACGCTAGACCAGTGCCAGTTGTCTTCACCCCTTTCTGCCCCCTACACGGTAGATGAAGCGGACAAGGGTCTCCCCAACACTAACTCCAAAAATGTGGCAGGAATGGATGGAATGTATCCAGAATTCCTGAAGAACCTTGGAACCAAGAAAGGGGCCGGCAGACTTCTTCAGCAACGTCCACTCTTCTGACATGACATGAGCAGAGTGGAAGGTAGCCATTTTTGAAGCCTGGAAAAGAAGCCATTGATCCAAAAAGCTACAGCCCATTTCCCTCCTTAGCAGATGTTCTAAACTGTTGAAGCGGCTCCTACTTCAAAGATTACAACCGATGCTGGAGCAACTGGTCCCCAAAAAGCAGGCCAGATTTATAACCAGCAATTGCAATTGCTGTGACCAGGTGCTGGCCTTAACCAGCTACATAGAATCCGGCTTCCAGTGAAAATTAAGAACAGTGGCAGCATTCATTGATCTTACTTCTGCATGCAATACAGTACCATGCAAAGGTCTCCTGCTGAAGGTATCATTAACTTTTCCATGCTAGTCAACCATCAGACTCATCACTGAGATGCTGAGTAACGAAAGCTTCACCATCCATCTTGGTGAATCTGCCAGGGAGATTGAACAATGGTCTCCCATGGGGATCCATTTTAGCACCTGCACTGTTTAATCTCTATACCACCGAGATTCCGGTCACATCATCCTGTAAATTCATCTATGCAGATGACATTGAACTACCAATGCAAGTTTCCTGTCTGAAGGCCACAGAAAAGATAATAAACAATGACCTCGGGACACTTGAGGCATGTTTCAAGGCTTGGCAACTGAAACCCAATGCTTCGAAAACCCTGTCTGCCACTTGAATTTGGCCATGAGGCCAAAGTACTGCTGAAAATGGGTTTTTGTGATCTGCATATTTCACATGACCACAGTCCGCAATGCCACCTTGGAATTACTCTCGATCGGATGCTTAGCTATTGCCAGCACTGGACTGCACCAAAAAGAAGATAAAGACAAGGGTTAACATCACCCAGAACCTTATTGGCACATCCTGGGTATGTGATGTACGCATTCTTGGAACATCAGTACAAGCTCTGGTCTTGCTAAGAGTCACGCCAATTTGGTTCAACAGCTCCCACACCAGTGTGGATTGCTAGAGGCTCTCTCAAATCAACTCCAATACCATGGCTTACGGTTTTGCAGATATCAGGCCAGCCTCTATCAGTTGAGACGTTGCTGTAGTTCTGGAGTAGCACAAGATCCTGGCTGCTCCAGACCTGCCAGCAAGAAGACCTCCACTCACAACCACTCTCCTGACTCAAATCCAGGCAGACTTTCAGGATACACGCATCAACGCTACATGCCAATGGAAAGGACGTCAGCATTCACTGGCTTCAATCGTGGGCTGGTTGTGACATCTCGAACAAAGACCCAATTGACGATCCAACAAAAGAAGTCCTGGGATCCTGCTTTCCTTATAGGCAGTGGATGGCACACTAGTTCATCTGGTGCCAATGGGACCTTATTCGTGGGGCAGGACATAACACCTTTGGTTGGGGACCAGCACCTCACACTAATTAATATCTCTCTCCTGTCTGGTGATTTACACAGTCACAAAGGTTTACAATACAAATGCTCAACTATTACCTTACACTATGGGATGTAGATGTTATAAGTGAGAAACACACAAGCATTCAATAAATACTAAACACTATAATACCCATACTTGTCATTCTGAGACCTAATCCTAACTCCCAGGTGAGCTGGACTGATTCCAGCTAAGTATTTGTCAATGTTCAGTTGAGACATGGGGACTGGCATGAGCTGGCATCCTGACTGTCAGTGTCACATGGGTAAGCTGGCTTTAGGGATGCTCTGCATAGAGTGATGCAAAGGAGCCACAGTGGGCCGCGTGCAAGTTTTACCACTGAGTTTTCAGCAAGAGTGGAGTTTGGCCAATGCTGAGTGCCTTGGAAAATCCTGCCCTGAATGTTTGCAGCCTCTGTGATTTTAGGGAAGTGTTTGGAATGCCACTTGCAGATTGGCGCTGTGTTCCAACTATATTCAGCTTGATTTCCTTGGTCTTTAGACAAGCAACGGAGTTTTCCAGCCTACCCTCCAAAATGAATGCCTGAATGTCCGGCTGTAAGTGGACGTGTGCCTGCATGGAGGGGTATGCATGCATGTTTGGGATCGGGATGGGTAAACCAATCAATTAAAAACAAAGAACATCTCCCCAAAACTTTGTCCTGTTCAGTAGTTTATGCAGGTGTGAAAATAGTCAGTTTAGCTTATCCCCCTTCTTCTCCACTCCCATTGCATTTTACTTCCAGAAACCTCTTCGCTTCCAGGTTCTGGCTAGGAATGGCACCAGAGATACTGGCTGAAATAGAGAGAAAGGGACTGATCAAGTGTGCTAAATACGTGGTTCTGTGCAATATTTCAAGCTAGCAATGTATGGGCTAAAGTGTTCTGGAATGTGTGCACATGAGCTTGCGCTGCGTCCATGTGAGCCACTGGTTTTCTATTGGCTGGATGTGCCTAAGATCAGCAGGGCACGGTCAGTTAGCGGGCACCTGTCTGCCCACGTGGGCTAGTCGCCTGTTATCTGCTGCTCTATGCTGAAGAGCTGCCAGAAGCGTCAGGGCGAGTCGTAAGCACGCAACTGTTGTTCTTATTACCTGGAGGCCCCACCATGTCAGGTGCTGTACAAACACATAGTAAGAGACAGCTGGACCAGACTTGGGAATGGAGTCCAGATGGCCCCCATCGCCAGCCAGCGTCTTAATCGTAAGACCATCCTTCTTCTGAAATACCACTGGGATCATCAGGCCCTGCAAGAAGAAATTACTGGAAATCAACAAAACGGAGGGCAGAGAGAGAAAGAAAGAGGATGAGTTTGTAGCCCAGCTTTGAGGCGGATGAGGTTCAGATAATTAGACAGGGGGTCTGATTTACTTATTGGTTAAAATTTCCAGGGAGCTTAGATGCACCTGCTTGACTGACCATGCTCCTGAAATTTTGGGTGATTATTTGAACTGCACCCAAGCTCTGGACCCTTTCTGGTAGGACTACCTCTAGTCTGCAGTCTCCAAAGGGTTAGACATGCTGGTCTGTTTTTAGTTCCTCTCTCTGAGTGGGTTCTCCACACCTCCTTCCCTGGTGTAGATTTCGTGTTTCTCCTGTGTCCATGTTGCGGCTGCCAGCTGCTAAATACGCAGCTGTGCAGCACATGTGACCATCATGAAGTTCTTCATCAGAATTGGAAATGAAAGCAATTAATAAACTCAAGCCTACCTCCGGTCTCGCCACTCGTGTCTGAGCTCCCTTGCTCATATGGGCAGCTGCACGTGAAAGCGTAGGCTGGAGGCTTAGTTATACATGATAAAGACTGGTTTTCCCATAGAAAGGCTTGAATCATGCCATTTTAAAAGAACAACTAGGCTAGCATCTGCGTCTGCCTCCCACTAATGGCTAAACAAAATAAAAAATCAGGACTCATTATGTTTCTTTAATTGGCCTCTGTGCTTAGCTTATTGTGAGGATGAATTTAATTTAGCCAGGAGACCAGTTGAAGTAGGGAATGAAGAGGAAGGGAGAAAACTTGCCAAGCGTTATTTCATCTTTTAATGAAACAATTCCCTGGGAAATCTCCCTGGATTGGAAGGGCAGCTCATTGGCTTGGCTGCCCAGGAGAGAAGTAAGAGCAAAATGAACCATTTTGGGGGGACGTTGGTGTGGGTCCTTCACCCAAGCCACCATCTTCATGCTGCAGGACAAACATGGAGCCAAATGCTGCCATGAGATAGGGTGGGGAAGGGAGTGAGAGGGTAGGGTGACCAGAAATCCCGATTTTATAAGGACAGTCCGGATATTTGGGCTTTGTCTTGGATAGGGGTTTATTTCCCTCCACCCTGTCCTGATTTTTCGCACTTGCTATCTGGTTGCCCTATGTGAGGCAACTGCCTAAATAGTTATTCGAGCCCGGGTGTGTGCACACCCATCCTCCACTGCCAAGGACTGAATAGGTGCAGGCCTGACATTGGCCAGGCCTCCTGGCTAGTGTTCAAGGAGTGCGGGTGTCTATTCTGCTGTTGTTCCTACTTCTGTGGCAGTGGGGTTGAGGAGATGAAGCAGCTCCTTGTCTCTCCCCACCCCTGCTCCACCAGCACATCCATGCACTTCAGCGCTGGATTTTTGTCCTTCATTGGCAAATACTTCACCATTTCATCCCATATCTTGCACAGGGGCCAGCAGGAGACAAGGTAAGTTCTCCTCGTTGGGGTAACACCTTTGAGAGGGGGGCCGGGTAGCGTCCTGGCTGGACGAGAGACACATCAGGGGAGAGGCTGACTGAATGGACAACAGTGACTAAGCGTTCCAGCCTCCTCTGCAGGTCTGCGTACCCTGCAGCCGGAAGCGTCTCTGTGCTCGCTTTAATCGAGTGAGCGTGGCTAACAAATAGCGGTGAAGATGTGGTGGCGTGGCTGTTGTCCAAGCCGGCTGGGAACTCTCTTTCCCTGCTATTTTTAGCGGTGCTAGCTAGATAAAAGCTAGCCCTGGGTAGGCCTCTCTGGGCTGCAATCACCACTCAGATTGCAAGGCGGACTAGCCCAGGAGCAGGCTTCCTGATTTGGATGGAAGCACAGCGGGTGTGGGCAGCTTGCGCAGCTACTTTCCGTGCTGGGTACTCGGAGGGCTCCTGGCTCCAGGGCTGCTAGCTCTCACCTTTCACCAGCACTCCCTGTTATGTACTTTCAGAAATTCAGGGAAAACCAAAGCAACAGAGAGTTAGCAAGCATCATTCCAACAGCAGAGGCACTTAGCAGGTTAATTAACAGAGCTGGTTACCTGCAGAGAGGCTGGGGGGTTCTGCACATCAGCCCTGCCAGGAAAAAGACACAAAATTGTGCCAGGAGGAAGAAAGCTGCCAAGGGTGGGTGACATAACTCTATCCTGGTAATGCCGGGGAGAGATCGGAGGTGTGTGTTCAGCTGTCACAGAACGGGAAGTTCTGCTGCCTCTGGTTTTTATGCCACAACATGACTAACTTGTGATCGATGAGCCCAGGTGTTTTCTGCCCTTTCTGCAGCCTGATTCCACATCCTAGAGGTGTGCTGAGGTTGTTCCATATTCCAGAAATTTGGGATGAGACTGAACAAGGGAAAAATGGGAACTGTTTCTGGGTGGGTGAAAGATCCGTCAGCCAGTGGGATAGTCTTCTAAGGACAGGGCCCGGGAAGATGTAAACTCTGGCACCTGAGTAACTGAACATAATATTATATCTGAGGCACAAAAAAAGAAATGAAAAGTTTCCTTTCCCGGTTTGACATGCCTTTTAGTTTTGAAATTGTAGTTAATTTATAGCAAAGAAAAGGTTAAAAAAATGTGAAGGATTGAATTCAAACTGACACATTTCAAAATAATCCAAATGAAATGTTATGATTGGCTCAGTTTGAATATTCCCCCCCCAGATTATTGGCTCATGATCAAAGTTTCGATATTATTTGTCCCAGTTCAGCACAGGGAAAATGTCAAAAATTGTTGCAAGACAGGAAAACCATTTTCAGTCCAGCTCTAGACTCGCAGTTTATCTGCCATGTGATCCTTCCCTTCAACCTGGACCACTCCCATGATGGCTATGGGGGGACAACTGCATTCCATCCAGTGCGGGGTCAAAGCTGCCCTGTGGTTACCTCACAGCTGCCGTTTCTATTGCGCATGAATTTTAGGGAACCCTTGGAGACACTCAAACACTCCAAGCTCTGCAGGAGGGGGGATGGCTTCTGCCCTGCGCTCTCGACAGCACCTTGGGGTGCAGTTCTTCAGGAGGAAATGTGCCGTATGAACATAAGGGGTTATTATCAGTGCCTTGGAACCAGCCAATGTGGGGGTTTCCTTACAGACCCCAAACTCTGCTTGGCTTCAGCAGGGGCTTTTGCAAGACTGGCGCCCACTTATGGTTTCATACCAGGGACAGGTGAAGCTCAGTGGCTTTGTCTAAGTTTCAGACCTCAGACTGGGCTGAGAGCCCAGGTGAATGAGATGAAAGGAAATGCAGCCACAAGCCACCACCAGTGTCCACTGAATTTCACCACAGGCGTCTCCTCCCCTCCCTGAGTGTTCTCCCCTCTCTTGAACTCTTCCAGCCTCCAGCCCTTATTGAGCAACGTCTGGCTGTAAGAGCTCTCCCCCGTGCAGCGTCCCCACCCCACTGCAACCCAGGACTGAGGTTGGCAGCATTTCACAGTCTCAGTGAAACGTATTCACATGAGAACCCCTTACATGTCAAGAGTCATGGATGGTTCCAAGACAACATGAAAAATGTGACACCCTAAGTCCAGGCCAAAAACACTGTGAGGAAAGGTTAAAAACCCCGGCGTGTTGAATCTTGAGAGAAGACGACTGAGGGGGGACCTGATAACAGTCTTGAACGACGTTAAGGGCTGTTAAAAAGAGGACAGTGATCAATTGTTCTCCATGTTCACTGAAGGTCGGACAAGACTTAATGGGCTTAATCTGCAGGAAGGGCGATTTAGGTTAGATATTAGGAAAAACTTTCCCACTATAAGAACAATTGAGCTCTAGACTAGGCTTCCAAGGGAGGTTGTGGAATCTCCATCATTGGACGTTTTAAAGAACAAGTTGGAGAAATGCTTGTGAGATGTTTGTTAGGTTTCCTTGGTCCTATGAAGGGGGCTGGGCTTGATGACCTCCCAAGATCCCTCCTGGCCCTACATTTTTATGAGTCTGTGAAAATGCAGCACTCGTGGGCATGTCCCACTAAGAGCACTCAGAGGCAGGCAGAAAGGAAGAGACGAAGCACAAGGTTAGTGGGTGGGGAGGAGGGGGTATGAATTAACAAACCTGCTATTTGTCACAAGAAATGGCACTGCCCAAGGAATAAATGGTGTGTCGTCGCCTCCGTTCCATGGCACATGGTGCCTTTCATCCAAAGACCTGACTGCTTTTCAAACATGCATTAATTAATTGACAATCAGATACTACAGCGATAGGTGCCTTAGAGATACCCAAGACAGATTGGATCAAGGCTCTCCATAGCCCTGTGCTGTGAGGCAGTATTGTTTTCCACATTTCACAGAGAGAGAAACCGAGGCACAGCGAGGTGACGTGACTTGCCGAAGGTCACAGAACAGAGTTGGGAACGTAGCCCTGACTTGTCACTTGCTATAATCACTGGATAATGCACCCCTCGCTTGAGAACATGTTTGCCAGTTGCGCCAACCAAAGTAGGTTACGAGCCATCATAAGTGTGACATTACCCGGAAAAAATAATGCCCTTTGATTTATGTATGAATCACCTGCTTTTCAGGGAGAGTAGCCGTGTCTTTGCCATGAGATGGACACAATCAGCAGATTTTAATTTAGTTACAAGAGAACAATGCCAACATTCTGTGCCTGACGAGCTCAGGTTGAGGACTGCTGCAGCTAGGATTGTTACCTGCTAGAACAACGGGAAACTTCGGCAGTCCCTTATCCTCCTGAGGGATCTCACGCAGATTTGCATCCAGAGAAGAAGGGACACTGAAACCAGGGAGTTACTTAAGAGATAAAGTCCACCAGAGAAATGAGTTGGTCGTATAATAGTTGGCGAGACCTGTGGCAGTGATGAGATGTCTATTCTCTCTTTGCCCTATCAACTTTCCAGCCCTGCTCAAATCTCATTTGGAAATCCATCAGTTCTCCTTTCCGGGGGTGTTTTTACTTCTCTCTCTCCCAGACATTTCAGTTTTATAACTTTGGGGAGGCCATTAGAATGGCAACCACTAGAGATTCATTGTGCATTGTACTGCATCTTCCAAGCAGGAGACTTAGATCTTCTGATAAGGTTCTATTCTGGGAACTGTATTTCAGTTAGACCAACTGGCTGATGGGGATTTAATCATTATGTACTTCAAAAAACCCTGTGATAAGGTGATAAAAGCTGGGTATTTATGGCCATACTATTGTTCTGTTTTGACAGATGTAGATAAGAAAGCGAGATCAGGAAAGTGCAGAACGTAAAGATTCTTGTCAAAAGAAAATTCCTGCTCCCAAAAGCACGTGGCAGAGAGAGAGCAGCTGAGGTGCGAACGATCAAGGTGTGATCTAAAGAGCATGTGCAAAGATCCAGCCAAATAAAAAACGTGCATTTTCTTTGACAGGATTTGTGAGCCCTCTTATTCACGTTGTGCAAATGTGTGTGTGGAACCCCGCTGCCAGTTGAAGCCAGCAGCTACAAGGGCTGGGTTCAATATCTAGGGGTTCCTTTCAACAGTACAACACAAAACCTGCTCAAGACCCCACTCTGTCACCTGGGACAAAAACATACCCCCCCCGGGTGCCTCTAGAGACAAAACTTCCCTTCTCGCAAGCACAGAGAGTGAATGTAGGAAAGAAACTGAATAAAAAGGGGAAAGTAACCCAGCGTTGACTTGGGAAAATGCCGCAAGCAGGATTTATAAGCATAAAACCATGAACAAAACACCCAACCCAGAGTACATGGAGCAGTGTCCTTTTCCTCACATTCTCAAGTCCAGCAACCAGACGTTCCTTTGATGTGCCCTTCTCTTCACAACCCTCCTGGCTGCTCCATCTGTCAATCTACTCTGCTGACCGCTCCTCCGACGCCTGCTTCTGTCCTGTGACCTCTGCTGGCTGTTTTCTTGAGGTTCCTCCCAGCTCTGAGTGATGTCAGCTCTTAGTGACCACTTAACAGTCCATTAGCTCCATCTTTGAACCGCCGGGAGGGGGCAGGTTAAACCATGCCTGGGACTCTTAGGCAGAGCCCCATCTCCCAGCAGAGACACCCGTCCCCACTTCCCGTCTTTCACAGGGCCTGGCCTCCGGTCCCCCTGCCTATCAGTTCAGTTCAGCCGACAGTGACCCTCTCAATCAGCAGAGCCCGCGCACAGTTCTGCTGCTCACACAATAGGGATAACATTTCATTACCCCTGCATTCCAGTGAAGTGCGTTTGTAAAGTGACTTGTAACCCTTGGTGGGATCCGGCCCGCAAACACCAGGGTACAATGTACTTGTAGGTACAAAGCAGGGGAGGCCAATGGTTAGTGAGAATGTACATCAGGTATTCAATTGATCCTCTTTTAGCCAAAAATGCCAAGAACAACTTATATGCTGCCAGTTGAACAGCAAGCTGATAACGTGAATGACAGAAAACCTGGATGTCAGCCGATCAATGCAGGGTCACCGCCTCACTTGGGAGTCCTCCATTCCCATTCACACTCTCCGCACATGCCCCAGATCTACTGATATTTTATTTCCTCACCCCAAGTGGATCTCCACGTGGATGCAAAAGGCTGGACAGTAGGGCATAATGCCACGCAAAAGCTGATCATACGCTAATGGTGCACCACTGGCTCATGGGCTCCTGGAGGTAACTGGTCACCAGTCCATACCTGTGCTCAGCAGACAGAGATGGGAAGGCTCTCACCATGCCAGCCCAGGAGGAACGGTGGGAACCATTTCTTACCTAAGCCCCTCGGTTTCTTGCTGTGACCCCCTCTTCATTGCTTGCAGGGCAAATGCACTTAATGGTGAGTTGTTCTCGTCTTTCCTCCTACTCTGCCTCGCCCTGGCTGTGCAGAGGATGGAAAAGAGCAGAGGAAAGATGATCTAGCAGATAGTGCACTCACCTGGGCTCTGCGGGATCCAGGTTCCTTCCCATCCTACCAGAAACATTCTGTGTGACCTCGTGCAAGCCAGTCTCCCTGGAGCTCCAGTCGCCACCTGTACAATGGGGGGAATAGCGCTGTCCTACCTCACAGGGGTGTTGTGGGGCTACATTAAAAGATCGGCAGGTGCTCAGACACTAGGGTGAGGGGGGCCATCAGTACCTTGTATTGAGTCATTCCTTCTCCTCTGTCACAGTAGGGCCATATGCTATAGCATGTAACCTTTTCAGAGAGGCAATTTCCTGCAGGCTCACAGGAGCCCATAAATCTGACAGCAATGCAAGAGACTGCTGGAGGCAACTGAATTCATAATGCTCTTTGAGGATTACAATGTCAGACAAGCTCCTCTTCTCCTACTTCTGTTCTGTAGGCATTCCACAGTCTATCTTATAGCTTCATGCCAATACATGATACATCTGGAAGGTGTTTTAGTCAGTTACGCAGAAGGCTATTGGGTTTTGACATTTTAATTTTTTTAAATGTTTGATTTCAAGGGATTTTTATCATTACAGACAAAATCGCGATAACCTAGCGATAGGTAACTACATCCAGAATACAGATGTAGAGCCTGTACGTAAGTGAGTAATCCGTTGCTTTTAATAGGACTACACGTTCTTAATCACCAGCTTTGCTGGATCGTGGCCAGAACGCACGGCATCTTGTAGGATCCAACCCTTAAGTATGACAGGTAACTAGATACAATGCAGGACAGTCCAATGATTAGAGAGAAGATGCATCAGGTATTAAATTGATCCTGAACCTGATTTTAGCCACAATGGCAAGAACAACTTAAATACTGTCAGTTGGACAGAAAGCTGTTAATGTAAATGAAAGAAAAGCAGGATGTTCGTCAGAAAGGGGAAACCTGGGCCAATTTAATCAATCAATAATAGTAATAACCTTGCTCTTATACAGAGCTTTTCATCAGTAGATCTCAGAATGCTTTACAGATGATCAGCATGGCTCATTAGCCCCATTTTACAGACTGTCGCTAGTCTCAGTGGAATCCAATGACAATTTTTTATTTGGTGCACAGCCATGTATGGTCTCTGGTTCTGAGATTATGCTGGGATTTTTTTTGGAGGTGGCGTGGAGTGAAGGGGGGCGAAGGGAACACTGTTTTTAATATTTGGGAAATAAAGCCAGAGCCAATACCCCGCCAAACGCAGTAGATAACAGTCTCCTCCTCCCAGGAATAAGGTGAGACTGATGGCTTTGAGGGGTCTGGGAAGCTAAGTAGATTTGTTCATTTTAAAATGGTATTTTGGATACAGAGGCAGTGGTTTTAGCAGCGCCACACACACTGTCCTGTAAACGGAAGCCATGTAACCCCTGGCACTTTTGGAAGGGTGCATTTGGTGAAATGCTTTTAAAAGGTTTTGCCTTCAAAGGCTGTGGTCCCCTGCCCTGCAAGTAGATGTAATCTTCAAAGGGACTGAGAGAGCAGCTGCTTTGGTTTGAGGCAGCTGCTGCCTGCGCCCCCATTGCTCAATAGTGCCTGACTAAACACCGCAGCGTAGGCTAAAGGCAGACGTGCCCAGCCTCTACCGTACTGCCCTGCTTCTTAATCCGCACCCCTGGGGTCAGCAGACATTGCAATCCAGTTCCAGCTCTGCTTTAGCGGCTTTTTCCCATCAATCTGTTGCTGCCCTCTGCTGGTCCTTTTGTTGCTCACATTTCCATGGGACTGGATTTTCAGAGGATGCACTTGCTATGCAAACCCTGGTAGGTTTTTGATACAGGCAGGCATGAATGAAGAAGGGGATGCTGGAGTTTCCCGCATGGAGTGGGGCTCCCATTCATATGTAAATTTACCCTATCTTTTCCTTCCCTTTCCAGGCAAGAAAATCTTGCTCATTTTGTAACACAACAAGAGTCCTGGGGCACCCGAAACATTCATGCCTCTGACAAAGTGGGTTTCTGCCCACGAAAGCTTATGCCCAAATACATTTGATAGTCTTTAAGGTGCCACAGGACTCGCGTTATTTTGCTAAAAACAGACTAACACAGCAGCCCCTCTGGAGCTCATTTTGTATTTATTTTCCCCTTAATGTTTTTGTTCTTTGAAACCTTCTGTCTACATCCAGGACATTTTCCCTCTTTCCTGTGGCCTTTCCCTTGCTACATATTTTCACCTTTTTGTTCTGGTTTTATCTTTTCTCTCCTCCTCTCCTCTAAATCTCAATCGCTTCCCATCCCCTCTCCACCCCCCTTCCATTCCTGTCTCCCCTGAGAGAAGGGGTGAACAACATATGCTGCTCACTTGCCAAAGGCAACTAATGAACATTATGGAGAGTGAATGGGACTCTGTTACAGCTGACAGCAGCAGCCAGTCCTACACGCCAGCCACTAGGGGCCAATATCACATTCACTCATAAAGACAAAGCCCGGGGAGCGCTAAGTGACCTAGTGTTACAGCCATCGCCTTCCAAGCGCTGGATATGTTGAGCACCCAAGCCCTGCTCCAGTTGAAACACTTATGCACATACTTGATCTGAAGCAAAAGCGGTCCCACTGACCTAAAGGTGCAAGCCCCAAATGTGGATGTGCTGATAGCCCTGACCCCTCCCGAACCAAGGCACTGGGGATCCACTGTAAGGATTTATAAAAATCTCATACTTTTCAGGGGGTTGGGCTGTTCCCAACTTCAGGGCAAAGCCAACTTCTAAAGGATGAGGTTGAGGAAGAAACATCCCCCATTACGGGGTTACTTGTACTTTCCTCTGTAACATCTGGTACTGGCCCCTGGCAAAGGCAGGACGCTGGACTAGAAGAGCACCTGGCTTAATCTGACCTGGCAGCTTCCGTTTCTAAATTTGGGTGACGCTTCAAGGTTGGTCTTTGATTTATCCATCCCTGATCCTTAGAGAAACCAGACAGACCTTTCAATCCTTTCATCACAACACCCAAAACTCCCATCTCAGGGCAAAGAAATGAACAAGTGCAGTAACGGTTAATGACCATAAGCGAGTTCATTTGGTTCCTGTACTTTTGGAAGACATCCACTCCCTCTCCCACCCTCCCAAAAAGAGCGAGGCAGATGTGCTGGGCTCCAGCCAGCAATTGTTTGTTGTTAGAAGTGGAAGAACTTTTAATAAAAACAGCACGTTATCGTATCTTATGGCAGGTGTCTCAGCTGTGTCCACTGCTGGGAGATAACTTCTGGCAATGCATTCAGGTTGGCAGCCAGTCAGCTGAACATCACAAGTGGCAATCACCATCCATGCACACAGCCACCAGGGGCTGAAAAGGGCAGAGCCCGGGCATCAGAGGAATGGGGCATGAAACCTCACATCTTTTGAGGCCTCTGGGTGCTATCATAAAATAAAACCAAAATAGAAAACCACTGGACTTCACGATTGCCTTCTGTTCCACAGTGACTGCAGTGAACCTGCATGTCATATGAAGCAGGTTGCACCGTAGAGGTGGGGATGTCCGGCTCCAGCTCTGGATCTCAATGTTGTGACGAGGGATGCTCTACATCAAGAGTCGTTAGGCGCCACCACAATGGCAATTCCAGCCCTTGACGCTACAAATCTGCAAATAGCCGGAGGTTGTTTGCCAAAGGTACAGCGTGTCTTGTGTAGGCGTGAAGGGAACAGACTGAATAAGAAAGAACACGAGCTTTCATGAGACTTAGATTTGTTTGCTTATTTGTTCAGGGCATGGTGCGGACCGCTCGATCTTCCATTTTAAATCCTATTTAACCATCAAATTCCTAACCATTACCAAGTTCCCAGGAGTTGGGTGCCTTTAGTAGAATGTAGCTGCCACATCAGTTCATCCAAGGCTGATCATTTCATTTACTTAAAATGATAACCACACAGAGTTCATCTTTTGCCCAGGCTTTTACTGAGGCAGGGTACCTGAGGTCTAGCTGGAGGAGAGGCCTTTTGAAGTTGACGTTGGTCATTTCGTTATGCTCTAACGAAGTATGATTTACTTTTAAAGGGTTGCTTGGACTTTTATGATTTTGTGACAAAGTATAATGGCCCCCGTGGTTGAGTGAGAATCCACTGGAAAACCCACGGGACTTAAAGCATTCCACCCTGAACTAGTGCCTAGAAATTAAATCTACAGGAATGGATCTGGGACCAGTAGGGGTTAAGAAGTTGGGTGACTTTAGCCCGTGGCTCTTGTTACCCTGCCAGCTAACCTTGTAGGAGATATGGAACTCCTGCCCTGGAAAGGTGGCTGGAAGGTCCTGCAGACAGGTCAGAAAGCCTAAAAGGAGGCACCGGGGCCCAAATAGCTGGGCGAGGGGATGTATCTGTGAGATTCACTAGGTTTTTTAAAATGATTTGCTGACCGTGAGGAAGCGTGTGGCTTTGAACCCTCCACAGAGAGGTCCTGGTTGTGTTAAAAGCCTTATAAATATGGCCCGCCCGGGAAGGGGTAACTTTGGATGTATATTAGCTCACACTCTTTTTGGTCTCACTGGGGGAAGGCTAGGCCTTGTTACAGACTTTGATATTTTATAATGACCCAGAAGAAGTCAGGTTTAAAGGGAGAACCCTTTGTTATCCCTCCAAGCACTTAGTTCACGCTGCGGGCTTGTTTACACATACAGTGCTGCATTGAGGCAGCTGTGACGTTGTAGTGCTGGGCGTCTCCCCTTGGTGTAGGCATTCGATCTCCCCAAGAGGCGGTAGCTATGTTGACGAGCGAGTGGCTCCCAGTGACGTAGGTATCCACCTCCCTGGGAGGTAGTAACTGTGTCGACAGGAGAGCTTCTCCCATCGGAATAGCTCCACCTTCCTGAGAGCCATCTCCTGTCGACATAGCGCTATATACACCGAGAGTTAGGTCGATATGACTGGACTGCTCAACGGTGTGGATTTTCCACAGAGCAAAGCAATGTAGCTCAGGATTCTGGAAACAACATCTAGCTCACAAAGGGCTTTACAGAAGCAACAGCAAAGCATGTCGGCCTATTTGCATGTTACTACCCATGCTAGTACCAATGTTTATAACCACTGGTGAATGAGTATGAATTAAAGATGGGCTTGAACCCTAAACCTGCATCAGAACTCTACTAAATGTTGGGAAAAATCTGGCTCTGTATTGGGATCTAAGCTTTGCAGCCTGCCACTGCTCTAAAGTTCGTGTAAATAAAAATTTCCTGAACTCAAGTAACATTTAGAGTTATGCCGGCTACAACGAGGGTGGTCAAGTCTCGTGTTTCAGGCTAGAAGACAATCCCTTGCAGGGGTCAGGAAGGAATGATTTCGCCCATCTATAGCATTGCACAACTGACCAGGTAAATTCTATGCAGCGTTGGTGTAGTCATGGCGGTCCCAGGATGAGACACAAGGCGGGTGAGGAAATATCTTTTATTGGACCAACATTTGGTGGTGAGAAAAACAAGCTTTCAAGCTACACAGAGCTCTTCTTCAGGTCTGGGAAAGGTAGTCATACTGTCTCACCTAAGTGCAAGGTCGAACAACTTATACTAAATTGTTTGACCTTGTATTTAGCTGCGACACTCTGAGGACCTCTCTCACCCCCGAAAAGGAGCTCGGTGAAGCTCGAAAGCTTGTCTCTCTCCCCAACGGAATGTGGTCCAATAAAAGATATTCCCTCACCCATCTTCTGTCTCAGGTAAATTATAGACGTTTCCACTTTCTTTGAAACCTCAAGTATTCTGCATGGAGACAGAGCACCGGACTCGATGGACAAACACTCTGATTCTAGTTTCAGGCTGGAGAACCGACAAATACTTTGACTGTTTAGTAAGCAGCTGCAGGCTATGAAATTAGCAGTACCCCAGATTTGATCTGATACGTCAATTCTGACATTCTAACCAAGGAGCCATTTGGCTCAGTTTGCATTGTCTACTTAGGAGGGGCCTAGGGCTGGACAAAGAGGAATGTTGCAGGTCGGGATGGAGGTGCAGCATGCTGGGTGGAGGAGATGGCTCTGTGCCTGGGTTCCAGTTCAAGTCTATTAATCTCCCCCTTTCAAAAGCAACAGAAGGCACAAAGTTCATACAAAAATAACAATGTGTGCAACCGAAACAGTTTTCCAAGCTCTGGGTTATGACAATCAATGTGAAACAAGCTCTCTCACCACAGTCAGGATTTCAACATCTTAAATTCTGTACCTTGCAGTGCAATTCACATGATTTATCTAAGGTCCCTCTTGAAAACTTTCACCCTGGCTTTTTCTGACTCAGGTGTTCTTGTTGCCAAAAGGAAGGAGCATGCTCTGCTTTTAAACATGAGTTCTCCAGGCTGGCTCTGCTTTCTTGCATCTACAACAAGCTTTGTTCAAGATCATGCAAGACGTAAAAGGGAACTAAAGGGGGCTGCTCAATTGAGAGCAGATCCTTAGCTAGCACTATGACAGTTCACACCAGCTGAAGAACTTGCTCCTCTGGGTATTAGAAAATAGCCCAGATCTGATAATGATCACAAGTAAATACTATCTAATTGCTGTTCAGAAGCTCATGTGAAATGGGTTGATAATAGCCTGTATAAAGAGCACCGCCACTACCCTCCACCCACATCAATGTTGGCTTCAGAATAAGTCTTCAATTAAGGAGAGACTGAGATGAACTCATGACAATTGATCTAAATATTCCTTAATGAACTCAAGCTTGGAAGGACTAGATTTTTATATGTAAATGTCCGTAAAGGTCAATATCACCACACACGGGCAAACTAACTTTGTTTACAGAATGGTAAAGAAAGACAATTGCTATTTGAGAACTCAGAGATATTTACTATGTATATTTTGCATTTGATGTGGACAACTTGTCTTTTAATGGTTATAAAGCTTTAGCTTTTTGAATCTCAACATTACAATCATTAAATTGTCTGACCCCCATTTTTATGACCCACCCCATGACTCTCCCACAACTGTGAAAATAGATAGCTAAAAATAGAAAAAAAAAGCTTAATTATAAAAAAAATTCCTCCAAGTCTATTCATAGTATGATCAAATTAAGTACAAAATCCCATATAAATGATACTGTCTATATCTGTAACTTCATCTGCCTGATTCTCAGAAAAATAAAATTTGTCCGCTGCAGAGAAAAGCTTTTCTAAATATACATAATTAAATTAGCTCATCAAAAAGATGACTTAATTATATCAAGTTCAATTAGTCGGACTCAGGCAAACTAGACTCCTTAATGTTATTTTAACCAGAAAGCACTTCGGGCTGCCAAATTCATCTCTGGGATCAATCCTCTAAAGCAAATGGATTTACACTAGGGATGAATTTGGCCACTATTATTCTTCAGTGGGTAATTTAGAATAAAGAAACCTCTTAGCCCGATAATAATCGGAACAAAGTAATTTATCCCAGCTGAAGGACAGTGTAGCTTTGCCGGATAAGAATGGACTTTGTGATAATTTGGGCCAAACTGGAAACAGGGAATCACACCAGATTTCTCATGGGGTTACCAGACCCAGTTTGCGTGTGTGTCCTTTTTTGTTTTTTAATACACCTTTCTGGGCATCAGAGTAATAGAATTTAAGGCCAGAAGAGGCCATGAGACCATCTCGTCTGACCTCCTGTATAACACAGGCCCGCAACCCAAGCCAGTGCCCCCCACTAAACCCAACAACAAATTAGACCCAAAATGTTATAGCCCACAGGAGACGAGGCTGTTACATGCCACAGGCAGAGAATAGGAGGGACCAAGGTGCATCGGTGCCAGAGTTCCCCACAATGGCAGGGAAATGATCTACCCAGATGATCCTGACAAGTAACCTGCACTCGCTGCAAAGCAAGGCAACCCGCCCGCCCCGCTCCCCTCACAAGGTCACTGCTAATCTGACCTGGGGGAAAATTCCTTCCGGACTGCACGCAGGAAGGAATCAGTTAGACACTGAACACGTGGGCAAGAACCAGCCAGCCAAGCAGAGAGATTGTTCAGTGCCACCTCAGAGCCCTGGTCCTCCCCAGCCAATGTCTTATTTCCAACCACGGCCATCCCTGATGCTTCAGAGGAAAACGATAAAAGCAAAACAACCCCCCTCATTTCTTTTTTTGGGGTGGTGGTGGGGGAACAATCCCTTCCTGACCCCTGCAGTTGGCTAGTTGAATCTCTGAAGCATCAACTTTTAGGAACATCAGACAAACAAAGTGAGCCACCAGGCCGTTGAGCCCTGCCTCCCACCATCACAAGCAATCCCATCATGCAACGGTGCTCATTAGTTTGTCCAGCTCTTTTAAAACTAATTACCTTTTTTGGCCCCCCTCAGCTCCTACTGGGATGCTGTTCCAGAACCTCCCCCCTCTCATAGTTGGAAACTGTCTTCTAATTTCCATCCTGAACTTGTTCATGGCTAGTTTACATCCATTTGTTCTTGTGCCGATGTTGTCCTTTAGCTTAAATAGCTCTTCATCCTCCCTGGCATTTACTCCTTCCCTAATGTATTTATAAAGAACAATCATGTTCCCACTTAGCCCTCCTTTTCATAGACTAAGCAAGCCAAGCTCTTTCAGACGCCATAGAACAGGCCCCCCCTTCCCATGATCATCTTGGCAGATCTTCTCTGCACCTGTTCCAGTTTATTTTTTCTTGAACACAGGTGGCCACAATTGTACACAGTATTCCAAATAAGGAGGGGTTTTGTTTGAAAGGGACACTTTCAAGCCATCAATCTGTTCATTCTGATAGTATGTTATAGCCCTCTCTTCTCCCTGCATTTGTCTTGTCTGTTTAAGATAGCAAACTGTTTAGGAGTGTCTGTTGTTCAGGGAAGAGACAGTCTGACCCTATTTTTGTACAATGGCTAACACAACAGGGCCCTTTTCTTGGCTGGCCCCTCGTTGTTACTGTAATACAACTAATAAATAGTCATCTTACTAACAAAAGAGCTTAGTTTGCAGATCAGTTTTCCTTCATGTGGTAGGCCAGGATTTCTTAACAGGCTAACAGACTTACGATTACTCTTCAGTGAGCTGTGTGTTTTACTATTACCCACCACATACAGGTCACAAACTTTGTTCCGTGCAGAGAGTGTGTTCTTGAGGCTATGGTTTCTAAGTTTTCTTTCCTTTTTAAGTTGGCTCTGCAATTCGTAAATCAAGAATTCAGTCATTTCTCTGAATGCCAAGCCCAACTGCTGACCACTTACTTTCACGGCTACCTTTCAACAATGTGGGAGCTCTCTTAGGACCTCTGAACTGGTCACATTCTAAGCGAGCATCCCAGATTCCTCTCCAACCTCCATGACTCTCAGTGTTTTGGTTCACCACTAGCTGCCATTCAGTGGGCTGGGGAACTCCCTTATATTGTGAAATTGTTAGAAGCCTATTTACCTTGATGTATATGGAGTACAAAGGACCTTGTTTACATTAAGAAAATATGCACAGGTGTAAGGTACATTCAACCATAGGAACTTGTGTACTCAATGGATTATTGGCTCATTTGGTCCATCCTTTCACCATATTTGGTCTATATTAGCTGTTTCAGAGGAAGGTGCAAGAAATCCCGCACTAGGTAATTATGGGATAGCTCCCTGACGGAGAGTTTCTTCCAAGTAGGCTTTTAAAAAAAAGATTAAATCACAGTTTTCGGCCTAACCTCAGATTTTTTTTTTCTTTTAAACTCTGCTGCCCACCCACACACTACATTTGACAATAAAAGTGTTGCCGGCTCTCACAAATTTGTTAAAAAGTAATGCCGTTTTGGCTTCTGCTACAGCAACTCTTCCTAGAAGACCCAGCTGAACTCAAAGCTCCATTGCGCTAGATGCTGTACAAATCGAGAGTAAATACTAGTATCTGCCCTCAAAGAGTTTATGCTATACTGCAAAACACAGTGATGAGTTTTTGATGTAGAAGCTGGAATAAATTCATCTCACAGAGAAGTCTAAATACTAAGATGGGTGCCCTTGAGTGCCTGGTATTAAATGAGGACATCACAGAAACTTGGTGAAATGGGGATAATCAGTGGGACATGGTCATACCAGGGTATAAAATATATAGGAATGACAGAGGTGGGTCATGCTGGTGGGGGAGTGGCATTATATCTGAAAGAAAGCAGAGTGAAATTTAGTAATAATCTTAAAGGAGTCAAACTGTACCATAGCATCTATGTGGATAGAAATGTCATGCTTGAATAATAAGGATATAGCAGCGGGAATATGCTAACGGCCACCTGACCAGGATGGCGATGGTGCCAGCCGGGTCCTCCTCCTTAGAGCCGCCCCCTACTGTCACAGGTGGCCAGAGGCCGCTGGGTTTTCAGATCCCTGGCGGTCGCGCTGACCCCATCTCAGGCCTGCCAGTGGCCGAGGGCTCCCGCTGAGGGAGAAGCAGGTTTCCTCTCAGTGCCTCTGCCCCCGCGCTGGGCACAATGAGGGAGCTGCGGGGACCAGAGCTCATCATGCCCCCCCTACCACTGGGTGGTCCGGGGACATCTACCCTGTCACCCCTGCTCCCAGCTGCATCTGCTGCCCCCACAGCCGGGGGGGGGGGAAAGAGTGGGAAACAGGCCCATGGACCCCCCCGTGGGGCACTGTTGCCACTGTCACCAATGGGGGGGGGCACAAATGCAAGCGTTGGCTGTTGGGTGCCAGAGACTCACGGTACGCCACTGCCCCCCTCATTTAGAAACACATTTGTGCAAAGACAGATACCACAAGCCTACTGCAAACGTGGGTTTCGGAAAGTAGATGTCGCCATGGATAGTTGCAGTTCCAGGCTTTCTGCAAACACTGCTCTGCCAATACACCTGTCTTAGAGTCCTAGACCCATGGGGTTAGAAGCGACTGCACGGGTCATTTCAGCTAACCCTCTGCCAAGATGCAGGATTTCTCGTGTCTAAACCACCCATGATTGATGGCTATCCAGCTTCCTTTTGAAAACCTGCAGGGGCTGTCTGTTCCATTGTCCTACTCTTCCTACGGTCGGGACATTTTTTCTGAGATTTAATTTAAATCTGCTCTGCTGCGGGTGGACCCATGGCCTCTTGTCCTGCCCTCTGTGGACAAAGAGAATAACTTTTCTCCATCCTTTTTAGAGCTCCGGTCAGCAGCACCTTGCGGGTAGCTAGTTTTGCCCCTGCTTCCTCCCACTTCTACCAATGCAGGTAAATCCAGGCCTTTGGTAACCCTGCTATCCTTGTCCCGGGATCCCACACATCTCTGCTGATTAACCTTTCTCTTGACCCTTCACCTGCCCTTCTATTCCAGCCCTGCGTCAATCATGCATGCGTGAGTCAACTGTCATGCAGATGTATAAGTACCATGCTGGGGCCACGAAATTCATTTTCACTTATGACCCAGGTCACAATTGGAGCTTTGGTTTCTAGAGATGAAATGATTTCACACTCACCTGGGTGTCTCTGCTGCATGATCTTGTTACAACATTTAAACCTGCCATGAACTCAGATCTTCCTCCCCGAGTAAAACAAGAGATGACTGCTGTAGAGATGGGTTTTGAACCTGCAGCCACCCCAAAGATACATACAGGCTGGCATTGACTAATCAAAATCAACAAGCACACCCCTGGAGCCGCAGTAATCTTCTACTGTCTGGCAAGTTCAAACTTGATGCAGTCACCTCAAATTCTTAAGTTTGAAGAGGAGTGTCAGCAGAACAAACTATTATTCAGCTGCATCATTTGTTTCTTTATTTTAATGTATGTAATTCCAGAAGACTTCCATTGCAGTAAAATAAATAAGTCAGACAACTGGTGAATGACTCACACTTAGCAGGGGTAACTGTCTTACAAGAGTCATGGAGAAAATGTCCCACCTCTATGGCCTTGTCTACCCTACAGAGTTTTGTCAACACAATTTATGCCAGTGTACAAAAAGAAAAGCTTTACGGCTCTCATCGAGGTGGTTTTATTTTGTCACCAAAGCAGGGGAGTTTTGCTGGTGAAGGGAACATTGAAGTGTGTACCCCATCCCTGTTTTGTCGCCGAAGAAGAATTTTCCTGTTATTGCCGCTGTGGCTTGCAGACAGGCTCTCCTGTGCTCCCATTGCCATTGCTGCTTGGCCAGGCAATGTGGAAGAGGATGCAGCCTAATTAGAATGCAGAAGGGGCTAGAGCCAGACCTGGGGGTGGAGAACAGATTAGGTCAAGGAATCCCTGGGGTGGGAAACTGAGACTTGGAGTTGGGGTGGGGGAGACTGGGACTGACTAGGCTTGGACATTGGGACTGGAGCCAGGGTGGGCAAAGGAGATGGGGATTAGGAGCTGGAGAAGGAAATGGAGAGATGTGTGTGTGGGGCGGGAGGGCTGGGAACCAGTAGGGCAGAGGCTGATGGGGTAGTCTATGGAAAAAATAGTAAGTGATCAGGCAATTAAACCCTGTGTCATAATGCATATGCACAAAGGAAATGAATTAAGGTTGCACAGTCAACCCTAATTCTGCCATTTCCTAACTTTTGATTGCTTGACTTTGTAACCATAATAATATTCTTTTAACCCAGGGGCTTTTGTGTGTGTGTGTGTGTATATATAATGTGACCTATATTGCTGTAAATAGTCTGATACGCTACGCAGTACAGCGTAGCAGAGACGACACTGAACCTTAAAACCTAAGGCCAGACCACTTCCACTCTAGTAGTTAATCAAATAACGAGAGGAGGATTTATGAATACACATGTCACAGTCAGAATCATTTAATACCCCTTGATCAGAATCCTGCCGCAGAAACAAATAAATGAGCCAGATGGATATCCAGACCCTTTGCAACTAGGCTTGTGTACATATGCACACTTAGTTGGCATGACGAGGACAAGAAGAACCTTAAGTCGGCTGTACACAGGCAGTTAATCTTAGTGTCACGGTTGTGTGCTTTTCTTTCTGGCAATGACCCCAGAACCAAAGAAACAGACACCCAGGCATAGTCAATAACAGGCATACGTTTATTAGGGCATGGAATGCAGAGAGGGGTAACGCTTTGCCTTCCTCATCGCTGGCAAGAGGCAATGGTCTGAATTCTCACAGAGCTAGAGGGAGGCACGTGGGAAGGTCAGGCTCTGACCAGCTTGGTGAGCAGAAGTCCTAGGCTAATATTCAGAGTGGGCTCTCGGGCATACAACTGAGCACATTCTAACCTGTTCTAAGTAAGTGCCACTGCCCAGATACAGTCTACGCTGTGGTAACCGTGGGGCAATGTTGGGCGTCATGTGCTGCAAGGAATGAAGCTTGGCACAGGCCAGGCATTGGTTGTGGTGCCAAGCAACAGACCATGCAACGTCATGTCTAACAGAGACCCGACTAGAGTTATTTCTAGGGCAGACCCGTATCTCACAGCATTAAACCCCTAGAGGGTAATGGCGAGGGAGCCTCGGCACCCCAGGAACATGAATCTAGCTGAATTCAGCAGAATGTCGCAATCAAGGAGCACAAAACAATATTTGTTATTCCGTTCATTAGACCCCAAAAGAAGGGTCTATTCCTACATTCACAAGCATGGAGGGTGAACATGGCGCAGGACGACCATTTTTGTCACTAGCCCTTGGAAACAGGCCTTCCCAGATGAACTGTCGTAGGGCACGGGCTTGCAGGAGTCAGACCCGAAGGGAGAAAGACGGGATTTCACATGGGTAACACTGCACTGTGTCACCAGATCTTCCCCTGTCGCCACAACTCTGGGCCCAGAGGACACCCTACCCAAGAGGAGGATCAGCACACCCTGGCTGGCACCCCACTCCACAAATTGAACCCCCTTCTTGTGGCATCAGCTGAAGGTAGATCTCTGCCATGGAAGATCCCTGTCTCAGTCCGTAGATGCCAGCACGGAGAAGTTACTCATCCAGCCATGGACCAGCATGTATATGTTCCCGGCAGAATAGAGCTAACTTAATGCTTCCCATCCCACAAAACACTGCTGGTGGATTGCATAATCCCAGGACACTGCTGAAATCAGATGGTTGTGTTCCCCTAATTGCACATCTGGAGACATTTCTCCCTATTGTACTAGAGGCCCTCATTATCATGGATGAGACGTTAGAAGAAGGTGGTGCCTTTGGCCCAATATATGACTGCCCTGCATCTTGTATGGTCATTTACACCACTATGAAGTGAATGTACAGTAGATTGTGTGTGTGTGAGAAGTATTTCAGCTGAAGTAAGCCAGTCTCTAGTACTATCGATTCCAAATGTAACAAAATTAAAACATGGAACATGGCGGCCCTCAAACCTACAAATTTCATCAATAATTAGGACCTGATCCACTGGTCTTTAATCAGAGCTGTTCATCACCTCTGAGGGTCAAGGACTTGATGAGTCACCATTAGATTAAATATTAACCACCAAAAAAGTGAATCAGAAGTGTGTACCTTAGTGGTTAGACCCCAAGCATGGAATAAAGTGTGTTGCAATCTGACTGCATGTTCATACAGGCCACTTTAAAATGTTAGTGAATAGTTCAAGAAGGACTCACGGTTGAAGTTTCTCTTTGTGCAGATTCATGGCTTTGTGGGCTGGCAGTCAACAAATAGGAGTTTCGTTCACCTCTACCACTGGCTCCTGTAAAAAAGCCACAATTATCACTTCCCCGAAGTAGTAATAAATCTTCTCTCCATTAATGGAAGTTAATTCCATACAGCAATATAGTGTTGAGTTTTATTTGTGTATCTTTTAAATAAAAGCAAATACACTGCTCCTTTCATCTATTATGAAGGTAGGATGTTCTCAGGAGTGGCAGATGACAGAACACAGAGCAACAGTCTCAAGTTGCAGTGAGCGAAGTCTAGGTTGGATATTAGGAAAATCCTTTTCACTAGGAAGGTGGTGGAATCTCCATCCTTAGAGGTTAAGGACTGGCTTGAAAAAGCCCTAGCTGAGCTGATTTAGTTGGGGTTGGTCCTGCTTTGAGCAGGGGTTGGACTAGATGACCGCCTGAGGTCCCTTCCATCCCTAATCTTCTATGACTTTCAAAAAAATCCGGTATTGGGTACTATTTGTAATCAATCTTACATCAGACTATTTGATTCTATCTTAGAGCTGGGACATGAAATGATCTCATTAATACTGCTGGTCAAAGACGACAATTAGGTGTTTAGATAGTTATTCACATCACTCTATTCATTAAATGCACTGTGCTGAGTTTCTGGTTCACTGGCTGAACCAAGAAATTGGAAAAAAAATTGTTTTGGGTTGATCAGAAACACATATTTGTTGCATTTTTCAGGGAAAAAAGTTTAGTTTGAGTTTAACTTTTTTTTAAAAAAACCTAAATTTCATCAAAAGCATATGCTGTTGCAGGAAGTTTTGATTGAGAAGAAATGGCATTTTCTGCTAGAAAAACATTTTGCCAGTAGATTTTCGACAAGCTTTATGCATGACCCCATATACATTTGTTCACAGTTAGATCTTCCTCAGTTGCTTCTCTGAACCTTTTGTCTGTGTTTACACATGACTTCAGTAGAGGCGCCATGGGAATCATTGTAATAGTTTTTGGCACCATAGGTCAGTGATTAAGCAAATTAACTTAACCAGAAACCTGGACATAGAAAATGGGACCATTGTAATGATCCTGAAGGTTCATTAAAGACCATACTATTGAATGAGTAAGGAATAGAACTTTTAACACAGACAGGAGTGATTCTCAGGTGTGCCGCTGGGAGCAGCCACTTTAGATCTGATGTAGGGCACATCTCCCAATGCACACAACACTGTCGTATGCTAGGGAGTGTCTCTAAATCACAGTCTTCTAAAAGCATATCTCTAATGACGCATGCACTAACATCTAATAACACATGCATTATACAATTCCATAAACTCAACATGTCAACTACCTAGAGAGAAGAGGTGACTAGCACATCACTCCCAAGTGATTCTTTATGACCCACTTTCTTCACATATCCTAGCAAGTCTGTAGGAGTCTTTCTGGACGTTTGATCACCCGATTAGATCTTCTCAGTACCAGCTTTTCATTCAAGTCTCAGTTCTCTCATCCCCTGACAGTTTCTTCACCGTGCATTGATGATGCCAGATCAGATAGAGGAGATATGCTGGAATCTTTCACAATGTTGGAACTCTCTGGGATAACTCTTAGATCCCGTTGATTACGTCAAAATGTATTCCTGTGGTCTGTCTGGACCACATAAGACCGTGGATGCAGCTATTCTTTAATGGTACCTTTTTGGCCCCAAGTATTAGAGAGGTGATTTCTCAGAGTTTGCCATAGGCAAGACACAGTGGCCTGTGTGGATCACGGCATGGCCCCAGACTATCTAGATTCAGTCTTCCCTTTAGCAGGGGTTGGTTCCACTTGTGATTTGATCCACTCTGGCTATATGCGGCTTTCCTCAGTGCATGAACAACCTCTTCTGGTGAATGCAGCTGTTTTACTTGTGTTTTTACTGTTTCAGTGGCTCTACATATTTGGAGAGCTTCATTCAAAGATAACTCCCCTCCTCTGAGCAGTCTCTCTGTTAACACATTGTCTGTAATGCCACAAATGAGTCTTTGTGATCAGAGTCTCCGTCAAACCACCAAAGTTACAGGTTTTGCAGTTTCCTTAATTCTGTGACATGTTGCTCTATGGCGTCATCTGGTTTTTGCGTGCATGTTAAAAAACCAAAACATCTATTCCTCTCAAAAGTCATATTCCTTTTTGGTATGCCATATTCCTCAAATTTAGTCTGTATTATATTTAAATTCATGTTTTCACCTTCCTGAAACTCAGATTACTATAAATATCCAGTGCCTCCTCCCCAGCAACATGTAAAAATATAGATTTTAGGTTTTTGTCTTTGTTCTGTGCCCCAATGGCAGACAAATACAACAGAAATCGCTGCTTAAACTTATCCAGTTCTCTGCAACATTGCCTGACATTTGCAGAGTAGAAGGAGGATGTAATACATCCATTCTTAAAGCTTTCAGTTACTTGCTGAAGGCTTCCTTTATCTCTGTTTTCAGAGATTCCCTATGTTTGTCTGAGTTTTCAGTTGCAAACACAGGAGTTGTCCTCCAAATCCTTGTAGTTTCTCAACTCATTCACTACTTCCAACACCATGTAACAATCTCGAGGGTTCATTAAAGATCACACTATTGAATGAGTAAGGAATAGAACTTTAACACAGACAAGAGTGATCCCCAGCTGGGAGCAGCCATGTTAGATCTGATGTAGGGCACATCTTCCAGTTCACACACCACTGTCCCATGCTAGGGCGTGTCTCTAAATCACAATATTCTAAAAGGATATCTCTACAACTATGACAAATGCCAGAGACTCCTTTGTAGAGCAAAGCCTATAGTTTGAGAACCAGTGCAGTAAAACATACCCATACAATGGCTTTTACCATCGTTTATAAGGCAGAACTGAAAATGCAGTGTCATAAAATAGAAGACACGTGTTTCATCTAAAGATGTGAGGATAGCCCTTAAAGTATGAATTTTTGAAAACCAGACTAGCATTTGAAGGAGGCTCAGAGAGAAAATTCTCTAGTCAACCACTAAAAAAGTTACAGCACACGCTTTCCCTGCGCTTCTCAATTCCACACAGTGCCAGACCTTTGTCCTGGAAAAAAATCACCACTAGGGCTAGAGGTGAATTCTGTCTCCATGGTCCATCCAGTCCTCGTCCTGCTAACGTTAGTCCTGATTCAATAAGAATCTAAGCCACAAAATCCAGTTCCTGATTTCAAACTTTCCAACAGTTAGGGTTTTTCAGATCTTGGGTTATGGTTAAGCCCAATTTAAAAGATAAGGGCTAGCTGCAAAATTCAGATGGTGAGATTCTCTTAAAATTCAGGAGTTCTTCCAATATAGGGTTTCGTTTGACCCATTTCTAATGCTGATGAGTAGCATTTACAATAGTGTTTATTGTGAGGTCACTTACCCACTAAGAACTAGAGTGGGACCAAAAGCCCATTTCACACAGATCACCAAATGCGTTAAATAGCGGTAATGCAGTTACTATTGACATGGCCAGATTTGAACCGGAAAAGAAGGCGGTCTATATCCTTTTACAAGCCTCCTGAGCCATTCAGTTTTCTCCATGATTTCATTCTGAGTGCCAGCCCATAATGAAAAGACGGGTTTGTGCTAGGTTCTTTCCCTTTCTCCTCCACTCTCCTTTTCTCCCTTTGTCTTTCCTTTTTGCATGCAATATTTGGCATCTTTCTGCCACTGCCATAGTTCCTGGCTCAGAGGAAATAAGACGAAAGATTTTAAGGCATCTGTCACTCAATGAATGGCTTCTTGCCAGTCGAAACATAGTAATGTATGCACTGGCACTATCCGTGGAGCCGCTGCTGTTATTTTTAGCCTGCTTCATTTGCTGACTGCGTAATGAACCTGGCTGATTTGGGGAGCTCACATGCTAGGATGCTGCATTTATGACCGATGTAGTGGGAAAATGTTTTCAGTAAGGGAAAGATGAAAGACAAGAGGTCGGCTGCTCGGCGTGACTGAGCAAGTTCAAGCCAGAAAGCAATGATGAGCCACGATATGTGCATGATGTGGCTGAAGACACACTGGAGAAGCAAAAGCACTGGGGGCATGAAGGTGGTGCAGTCAAGTCCCCATTCAACCCCCCAAACCTTGACTAGACTGAGTGGGGGGACAGGAAGGGGCAAGCGCCAAGAGTACTGAGGTCCATTCTCCTGTCTTGGACCATCACATGAAATTGGGGGAACTAAAGGCAGCAGCAAGTGGGGAGCAGGCCTTGGAAGACAGAGACTCCCCTAGCAGCAGCTGCAGCCAGCAAAGAACTGGAAGCAGTGGGGGAGTTCTACTGGGAGAGTGTGGAGGGACAAAAGAGCTCTAAGTCACCTCTCTGCTCTCTCAATTCTGGAACTACTGGGGGCCAAAATGGCACCTGGGGTATCTTACAGCATCATAAGCTGCACCAAAGACGGCATTACCTGTTACATAAGAACGGCCATACCAATGGTCCATCTGGCCCAGTATCCTGTCTTCTGACATGGCCAAGGCCAGCTGCTTCAGAGGGAATGAACAGAACAGGTAAATCATAAAGTGATCCATCCCATTGACTGTTCCCAGCCTCTGGCAAACAGTAATCCCTGCCTATCCTTGCTAATAGCCACTGATGGACCTATCCTCCACAAAATGATTAGTTCTTTTTTGAACCCCATTATAGCCTTGGCCTTCACAACATCCTCTGGCAAGGAGTTCCATAGGTTGACTGTGCGGGTTCCATAGAGTGTGTGTTTTTGTTCATTTTAAACCTGCTGACATATGCTGGCAGTACCAGAATATTCTTGCAATTTCTAAACATTATAGACGACAATTTCCCAACTCCAACATGGGGGAATTCTAAATTAGAGCTTATCTTAATAGATAAAGAAGAACTGATTACAGAACTAAAACTTAATGTTAGCTTAGGTACAAGTGATCATGATTTGAACACGTCTAATGTGAAAGCAGAATAAAGTCCAGACCAGTAATACACGCTCTCTCTCTCTCTGTGCTTTAATACAGCCAACTTCACAACAGCTGTGAACAACTATGAGCCAAATCAGCTGGGAGGAAGAATTTAATCAGAAAAATGTGAATGATAATTGGGAATCATTTAAAAATACTTTACTAGATGCCCCAAAAGCCACAATCAAGGAAGGCCTCATATTGGTTAAAAAACCAACATGGTTTAGAGAGGAAATGGAGGCAGCTATAAAAAAAAAATATATCTAAAAAATGGAAGAGAGGGGAAGTTAAAAGTAACAAATATAAATTAGAAGTTAGAAATTGTAGAAAATTTAAAAAGGGACACAAGGAGAAATCTATGGCCAGCAGAGTTAAGGAAAGTGATGTCTTTAACTATTTTAAAACCTACTATTTTAAAATATAGTAGGAACAAATTGAATCCTGAAAATCCTGAAAACCTCACAATCTCCTGCTGGCAGTGGCCTGGACCCAGGAAGCCTCCTGTTGGCCAGCTGTGGCTTGCACCCAGGCCTTCACTAGCTCCTCCATCTCCAAAATGGTGGGTTACACTCACCCACGTTCAGAGTCCACTGCGCGAAGATCCCACTCCTGACACAGTGTGGCAGCTGCCAACTTCCTCCTGGTGAGTCTCATGCTTTACTTCCACCTTCTATGGTCAGGACGCCCCCAACTACCTTGCCTCCCCCTGGCTGTAGCGGAGCTCTGTCTCCTAGCCTGTGAGAGAACCATCAGCTGCAGCTACCCCAGACCTTCTAGCAGCCCTTACTGCAAGTGTTCCCTCCCCTTCCTTTAGGGAAGGCAGGGTTTAAGTACCCCTGGCCTGGCCCTTCATTGGGTCCAGGTGCCATCAATTGCCCTCCTGTGCTTTTCCCTCTGCCTGGGAGGCAGAGGGTTTTTAACCCTTTCGGGCCCTCATACCGGCCCTGGTATACTCTTCCGTGGCCCTCTGGCCTGACTTTACCACAATACCTTCAAAATTTTCCCCTCTCCCCACAATGAATCTCATCTTCTGTTCCTTGCACTCCTGAACTCCAAATAAAGTCACTGCAGTCTGGGTTCTTGAATCCTTTTTAAGGGTTGAGCTGCAAAACATTAATATGGACATTTTATGAGGTTTTCCTACACATTCCATCATCATTTGAAGATCGTCAGTATAATCAGAGGTAGTTATGGTACCAGATTTTCAACAGAGTTCAAGGTCAGGTTTTCAGGTACTTAGCACTCACAAATGAAGTCAGATTTTCAAAAAGCAGCTCACCTCTCATGAGGGCACCTAAATAAGGGCCACATTTTCCAAAATGTTCAGCATTCAAAAGCTCCCATTGTGACATGATCTGATTTCACAAGAGCTGTGCAGCCTCCGGAATCTTTCAGAACGAAGGCACCATACTAGATGTTATATTAATATAGAAAATAGACATTATTAATCCCCAGATACCACAACTAAGGGCGCTTTATAAATGCCTGGATAGAGAATGTATTCATTCCCTCAATACCTTACGAGAATTTATTTTGATGGTTTTCATTCAAGCCCCAGGGGCAGAGGTACACATCTCACACATGCTCAATTACTACCTCAAGCAGCACCATGTTTTGGTACCTTCAGAGAAGGCATGAATGGAGAGTAGTGGTGTAGATTGACCTACCCTCTCACTTTTGGTTGTAGGGTTTAAAACACATTGGCCAGGCGGTTCGGAAAAGCTTGTACTCTGACAAATGGCTTGTGCCACACCACTGCTGGAAGACGTCACCATCAACCCTGCTTCAATATTACATTTTCCTCTGCTGGTTATGTTATTGTTCTTTTCAGCTCGCTGGGTTTCCTGCGCTTTTGAAGCACACACCCCATTCTAGCGTCATGTAACAAGCTGTTGGTCAACTGCATTGCATTGCTTCATTTAATGGCTGGTGTTTTAATCCTGTTTGGATTTACCACAAAGGGCATTCACTGATGTTGCAATATAGGTTTGACTGGACCATACTTATTGAGACTCTATAACTTTATGCCAATATTCTGATCAGAAAGGGAAACTTTAAACCTGGCCACAATTTACTAGACCTAGAACTGTTGAGCAGATTCTTCACATAGAGTTTTTAGCTGCTCTTTAGAGCTGACTTCCCCCCGCGCAGTTGCTTAAAATAAAAGGGAATTCGGGCTGAAAAAGCTTAATAGGTTCAGATCCCTCGGTTCGAATGTCTGCTGGGGAGGCAGAAAGCTACTGTAATCTTACTTCTCCTTGGAGTGCTGCCAGGGAGATGACAGTGTAAGAAGTGAGCTGCACTGGCAAGGAACCGTTGGGGGAGATGTACTGGATTCAAGCCTGTTTCTACTGCAAGCTCCCTAGTTTCTGTGGTCTTCCTAATGAAAACAGAAGCTGCTCCCTCCAGCAGACAGCAAAGGGAGGGCACCGTTTGCTCACCCTTAGTAAGGATTTCCCCAAGGATGCAAGACAACAGGTTGCTGCAGGGAAGTGCAATTGACATTTTCCTATGCAAAGAGAAGTGAATCTAGTCTGATCTGTCTTGAGTTGAGCCAGAATGACTACTCCTGCGTTACACGCACAACCAGCTAGTTTACATGCATGGTATAAGTGATGTACATTTCATTTCAGGCCTAGGCTGCTTTGCTTCCCACCTTCCCAGTACTAAATCCTCCCTGTAAGGAGATTTCCACTACAGGCAGGACATGGCAACACAGGAGTAGTCCACAGTTTCCATGGGAAGACTAGCAGGGCCTTCTATACTCACACTACAGAGCCTTCCAGCAGTTCTAAGGATCGGCAACAGGCTGCGCCCTGACAACTCCAGGGTTGGCTGTTCATAGTTCTGGCATCTCTGGCCGCTTGCTGCATCGGTTATAAATGCAAAAAAAAGAAAAATTGCTTAAGCTCCCGCACCTCCTTCATTACAAATTAAGCTCTGCCCAGCATGCTTTGATGCCATTCGTTGTTAGGCCTCCAGTGAGAATAAGATACAGCAGTGGTTTTTTTGCAGAATGTGAATGTGGTAATTAGACACTTCATATGTCAAATGCAATACTTACCATTGATTGGGCATAGCACTTTACAGCTGCCAAGCTACACTCTACACGCAGTGAAAATGACATCCCCAGAGACAGAAAAACGCTGGGCAAAGCCTCCCGTAGAGACACCAATGTGCTGGGGAAAGCTAACACTGAGGAGGCCAGCACGCCAAAGGATGCCACCCCAAAGACAACAGCACACGGGGGGGTATTGATCGCATGGAGAGCAGCATGTTGGGGCATGAATCCCATGGAGGGCAGCCTATTGGGGGGCACCATCCTTGAAGACAGCAGCACATCAGAGGTGACATTGCCCCCGGGGAGAGCAGCACACCGGGAGGATGTCACCCGAACAGCAGCAGCACAGCAGCTGTCAGAGAACAAGATGTCAAGGGCCATGCCTAGTGGTTGGAGCAGGAGTCCAACCCAGTGATTGGAGCAGCCTGGTGGTTGGAACAGGAGTTGGCAGCCAGGAATAGGAGCCCCAAGCCACAGCCAGACCCAGAGGCCTGAGCCAAGGGTCAGAGCTACGTTAGCTGTATTGAGGCAGGACGGGCACAGAGCCGGGAGCAAGCAGGCGCAGACCCTAATGCAGCCACTGGTCAATGCTTTGAGAACACACCCAGTCCCTGCTGGACTTAAGAGCTGGTCAGTTGAATCTTCCCCCCAGTCCAGCGGTGTAGCCCACAGGCAGCTGCTACAAATCGCCAGCCATGCTCGTTAGGTTGCCCGGAGACTGGGTGGGCTGCAGGACCGGATTCCTGACATCAGAGAGTGCTGCTTTCATAGACAGCGGTATGCCTTTCCTCTGGAGACAGCCGTGCAACTAAGGACTGTGCCCCCGTGGAGGCCCGTGCGCAGAGGATGGCCCTCGGGACTGCAGCAAGATGTGATGCAGCCCCGTAAGACAGCAGTGCACTAGCGGATGCTGCTTGCCACACACGCTAATGTGCCTTGGGACGCTGCCCCTAAAGACAGCAGTGCATGGGTGGATGCTGGCCCTGAAGACATCAGCTAAGGAATAATAAAATGCTAAAGTCTAAAATATCCCATCACTGTCCCATCTTTGTTTTGATCAGAGCGACTTTAAATGGATTAGAAATGTATTACGAGATGCACTTCTCAAAAAGGAAGGATGGTCCAGCAGCTAAAGGCACTAGCCTAGGACTTGGGAGACCATCATTAAATTCCTTGCTCTGCTACAGACTTTCAGCCTGACCATGGGCAAGTCACTTATCCTTACTGCGCCTTAATTTCCTATCTGTAAAATGGGGATAATAGACCTGCTGTGCCTTATGGGTGGGGTGAAGATAAATACATGAAAGACTGTGAGGTGCTCAGCTACTACAGTGATGGAAGCCATGTGAGTACTTTATATAGAAAAGAGTTAATGGATCACTGTTCTTCCTTCTAGAAAGCTTCTAATCAAGGAATCCTGCATTTTATTTTAAATTACAAAGCAGGCATTAGGAAAGGGGGACTGTGCACAGCTGCTGAAGATTGGTGCCATCGGCATGAGCTGACTGATTCAGGCTTCATTAGCCATTTGTTACAAAAAGGAAAATGAAAAATTGCTTTTTTACACAAACATAATTTTAGAAATGCGGTTATACTGGATCCCTCCACGTCTCAAGGTCTGACGACATTTGACCTTCACTTGAATGCCTCAACACACCTGAGGAACATAAGTATCCAGTTTAACTTCATGCCTCTGGTGTCTATTGTTGCTTGATTGCCATGAACTATAATGTCTCTCATTGACAGCTGGTTTGTTTTTATCATCCATTGGCCTTTCTACCCTGCCTGGCCCCCTTAAACGTTCACTTGTTAACCATTGGATTGCGGAAGAGTTGGGAGTAATGGATTTCAAATCCATGATCAAGGCTTGGATTTTCACCTTTCCAGAAGTCAAAGGTATTTAGAGCCGGAATTTGTTTTGCTCCCATTATCAAGATAGGGACCATTTGCAAAACTGGGAGCCAATTTCAGGTTTTGACTCAACGTCCCGCAGGAAGTTTAGAGGTATTCATACTTTGGGTTTTCCAGCAAGCCAAGGGATTTCAAGGGTGTGGCCAGTGCTAGGTAACATCCTTTAAATATAACGCAAAAGTGCATTGTATAAAGAATACATGGTGCGTGACTTGCCTTTTCCTCTCCTCAGATGCCAGTTGAAATGTAATGCACTAGCAAAAGGTTTAATTTAATCTGTGGAACTATGTACCTTCATAATACTGATCTATTTCCGCCACTCACTTCAAATAAATTTCTTCTGGACTCTTAAGGATACAGGATTTATTTCTGTTATTTATAAGCTGACGTGGGGGGGGGACAACCACCAAACTGGCACTTAGCTGAACAATGCAGAGTTCCTCCTTTTAGTGATGCAGCTATGTAATTAAATTCATGCTTACTTCATTGTGTAAATTTCAACCTTTTGAAATGCCCTTTTGCAGAGAACAAACACACATAGCCTAGGAGTATCTGCCTTTGATAGTCAATGACTCATAAACTGGATGGAGAAAATTGATACCCTCTCTAAGGTGTTTGTGTCTGAGGAAAGTTTACACATAGTTTACCCAGCAAAGGAACAGAGGATATGTTACATGGGAAAAACAGCGTGTGAATCAGTGTCCTTTGAGTGAGGTACACAGCACACATTCTTCCCGTCTCCGCCTCTGGATCAAGTGGCCACTTTGATAATGTGCTCCTGACCAGCGGAAAAGCAAGGAAAACAGGCAGTGGAACTAGAGATTAGAATGATACACCTCTGTCCTCGGCACTCAGAATGCTAGGGTGGGTTGAATAGTTTAGAAGGATATTTCTTGAACGTTTTGAAGAATCAAAATGCAGAATTTGGTGGGGCAACGTTACTAATGAGTATTGTGAAAATGTTTGGAGAGCCTGAGCGTCACACAAATCTATGAACCTTGCCTTCTTCTGTGTCGTGTACGGGGCTGAGCCCAATGCCACTGTCTAATTTTGGTGCATGAAGTTCCAGATTAACTCAAATATTGGACCCTATCTTAATCCACCATTGCCCAAATATTAAGTTTACAACCCTAACTGGTAATATATAAGGACACTGTTTCTGTTTTCTAAAAAAAAAGTTAGGCAAAACCACTGGGCAACCAATACAGTCCAAGGAGAAAGGAAACCCTGTACTTTAAGAATATATATTTATCTTAAAACTAAAGATGTTCTACACCTGTAAATGGTTTTGTATTTAAATTGTTGGGACACAATCTCTTTGTTTTTCCGTGACAGAGACCAAATGCTAATAAAAGAAATATTTACTCTCTATCCTCACTCCCTATCTATCTCTATTTTGTTAACTCTGTTTCAGGTCATTTCTACTGCCTGCCTCTATTGTAAAGAAAAAATAATTTCTGAACGCCTAGTGCTGGCAATACGTCATCGAAAACATGGTCCCTGCCTTGGAGAGCTTTCAGTGTACCGAACCTTTACGCCAGGCCATTATTTCCTGAACGGGCTTTGGAAAAGAGCAGAGGGAACAGGAGGTGGGAAATGAAAGCTAGTGGGGGCCCGTTTTAATAGCTGTTTAGGGGTGCGGAAGAGAGCAGGGGCGGAGGGCAGATGAGTGCACTGCATGGCAAGCTGCAGAGGAGATTCTGGAAGAAGGTGGCACTGACAGACTGGCACTGACAAGGCCTCTGGGTGGCGGGGGAAGATTCTGGAAGGGTGCGGCAGTTGGTCGGTTGCAGACGGCAGTTGGTCAGGGACGGCAGGGAGCCAGAGAGGGCTTGGGGCGGGCGCTTTCCGGAAGGGCCAGGCGGTCCGAGGGGGCGAGACAGATTAGCAGTGGAGGAGGACGTTCAGGAAGAGAGGGGCGGTTGGAAAAGGGGAGGCAGATTGCCAGAGACGGGCATCGCAAATTCTGGGGAAGTGGGGGAGAACGTTCTAGAAGGGCGGGGTTGGGGGGGCAGTTAACGAGGGGAGGTAGGCTGGCAATTAATCGCGGGGTCAGGAGGAGCGAGGCGATCGTGAGGGAGAGGCAGACGGGCATGGGCAGCTCATCAGAGATACCGTCGAATAAACCGATACTTGAGTGGCATTAGCTCTGCTTTATCTGATAACCAGTAACTATTTACAAGGGCCACTGGTTTCCAGCACTCCCCTGTGCGTATCTATGCTCACAAGAAACACCCTTCACGACATTTCACTCAGGGACTGTCGGTTTCCCGGACGTTTCCTCTACCATTTTCAAGCATTTTCCACGGAGGAAACCCGGCACTTTCTGAAGCTGCGTGAGCCTCAGTTCAGTCTGTACACGCACAGGCTTCTGGCAACGTATTTTTCATGCTGCACAGCCTTAGCACAGTGCAGACACTTCCATAATAGAAACTTTAGTCCTATCCTTCACTGCGTTGCAGCTACCTTCGTTCCAGCAAGAGAACACGTTCAAGTTTGAAATAACAGAACTAAAGGGACCGATCCAAAATTCTGAAATTTTTTCAAAGTCACTTACTATTCATGGCTTATTTCAGTTCTCCTATATTTGCTAGGGATGTAGCTGCTGCAATGCAACTCACTCCAGCCTAATTATGTTATGACTTCAGCCATTTGCTCTTTGGATTGGTGACATTTGCAGTGCTGGTATCTGTTCCTGACAACTCGGATATTGCTGCAACCTGTAATGATTCTGCGTGAATTACACAGACTCTCGGCTTCCCCTATATTGGTATTTGATTATCTACATATGAAACAAGTTTTGCTTCAGACTTCTATGAAGTTTCCTTATTCTTTCTGTCTTGACCTAGTATAGCATTGTGCTCCATTATGTAGTTTAAAGGGAACAATTCTGTCCTCAATATTTAGCCATATTTGTCAATCTGAAATATTTTTCTCTGCAAATCACTGTGTCTATACAGAGATCTGACTCACTGATCTGAGAATTCTTGGCTTTGACTGTGGCACACACCTTTGATCCCCTCCCCACATGCATTTTTGGCATATTTGACCAAATGATTTCTTGTTTCTTGTTCTTAGTTACTTCTAGTGCATAGGAATTCTTCCCAGTCAAAAATGTATATTCATATTTTTATTTCCTTCATATACATTTTTCTTTGATTAAAATGATGCTATGTGGACTCTTAATGCATTCTCTACTGTGTCACTTATAACTGAGATATGCATTACATTAGTATTGCTGGCTCTGCAAATAGCTATCATGCAGATTATGTTAGAGCAGCTTCTCGGCAGTCTATGCATCACAGTGTATTTTGTATTCAACACATAGGCCTAACTTTTATTAATTTCCTCCATCACATATTCATCAACTTGTTCACATTGTCCTTCATCAAAATCATCTCCCCAATTCACAACTTTATTCTCTGCAACACGCTATTACATTTACTTATTCTGCGGCTACAGCTGTGAATTTCTTTAAAGGAACAACTAGGCAATCTTTAATGAATGTATAATATATTTTGCTAACTCTGAATGTTTGAATGGTCAGATATGATGGTTAGGATTTGGAGATTATGCTGCATGTTGTTTGAAAAGTAATTTCAGATTTGTATGCAATAAGACCTTAAATTGACTTCTGACTGATTTTTTTTGGGTCAATCTCTATACTATTAAGAGTAGAAGATCATTGTTATATGTTATGAGAAAGGAATTTCCTCTAAATTTACAATAATTTCTTGAAATCCACATATGACCTCCATAGCAGGTGTTATATCCCCATTCCCTGAACATCACCTTTAATGGATGAGACTATGGTACTATTGATTTCATTGGGTCACATCGTAACGACTACTCACAAGGTAAAGAAATTGTCACATCAGGATCCTGATTCAGGTTCACATGCAAACACTGCTGTAAAAATGAAGAGAGAATATAACTATTTCTATTCATGAATCTTATCATAAGAAGTAACAGTGGGTCACCTGACTGATCAATCACGACTCCTCATCATAAATCCTACCAGTCCCACAGGTTTTGATTCTTTGTCTTGTGTTCTACATTTGTGATAATTTCACAAAATGAAAAATTATTACTGCACCCATATTTGCATTCAAGCAAGACTAGGGACAGGCTAATTACTAAGAACTGACTACCAGATCAGAAGATTCTAACTGGCTTTATCTGTTTTGGTATTTTAAGGCGACCTATTGATAGCGATGTAGATATTGTCAAGAAAAAAGAATTAAAATCCAAGATAAACCAGTTATGAGCTAGGCATCTTTTGTATGTCTGTGTGTAAAGAAACCGTGGCAAACTGATTAGCAAAACCAACAGGGAGGGTTATGCAAGAGAAGGAAAATTAGAAGAAAATCTGACATTTGAAAACAAAGTCACATCAGCTAGAAAACAATAATAGAGGAGGATTTAGGGATTAAGGGAAATCCAGTAATAAATAAAGAGAAAATATTCAACCACCTGTCAGCCATAAAAGCCACTGGTAAATCAATCAGCTGAGGGGCCCGAAAACTTCCTAGTGTAGAACGGCAATAACAGTTCCACTGTAACAGTACTATAGGTTAAAAGGTACAAAGCACAGATCTAAACTTAGTCTCACTCTTCACGCAGAGAGCCTAAAACTTCATCTTGTGGGTGCAGAGTACAGTGTTTAAGAGAACGGAACAAATGACTCGACGTAGACAGTAGCTTACCCAACTAACAACAAAAGAAAGGGCTGGGGTTCCTGGTTTAGTTGTCACGTTCCCCACCTGCAATAGGTTGTGCTAGGTTACATGGTAACAGTAGTAGGCCTTACGTGAGAAGCCTGACTCAAAGACTGATGTGTGCCTGATAAGACTGTATTCAACTAAAAAGCTGCAGAAGAATTTAGTTTTCAAATGGACGTTATATTTTGATGACGTACATCTTTTATGCAGAGCTGAAAGCTCATGTGTCTTTGCAATTTGCCTCACTGTAGCTTCCTTTTGTGGTAGGTGAGTATAAAACAATTGCAAAAGTTTAGAAGATCGGCAACAAAATTCCAATGCCTGACAATTATGAGAAAAAATGGTCAGGGCTTAATCTATTCATCTGCCAGAAAAGAATGGCATTGTATAAAGCTCTGTGGGAAAGACTTGAAGATTTTGGGAAATGTTGAACATTGTATAAATAAATATCTCATGTATTAACAGTTTACAAAACTGACATTAATGTGTTCCTCATCAACATGTTTTTGTTTGGTTTTGACTCGTTTTAAATAAAGTATCAATTTATTTTCCAAAGTGTACAACTTTGAACAGTACTCCTTTCTCTGAAGCTGTTAGTAAAGTTTTGAAAATGTTAGGAAAGTTTTGAAGAATGGGTTTGCACAGATAGTGGAGGGTGCAATTTATCAAATCCACAATCTCTGAGTTAGGAAGTGAGATTCTTGTTAAATAATTTGAATGAAATATCTCTGTCCAGATTTGCAAGTCATCAATATTTTAAGTCAATGTTGCTAAAGGAAATTCCAAAATTACCACAAGCATTACCTAGAATAATACTAGATTATTGAAATTGATTACATCAATTTATTATGAATGCAGATAGCTTTAGTGAAAATTACATTTTACACATTATGGAGCACTGATAATGACATTGTATTTACCTTCTCACTGTAAACCTCATTTTTACCCTGACCATTAACTTCCCCTCCCAACACCAAAAATAATTTTTTTGCCTGAAATTTCTCATATGTGGTATCCTTATAAATGAGAACATTTTCTTGAAAAGTTTCAAATTAATTGACAGAGTAGTTTGGAAGATGTGAGAGTTTAAATGATGAGGTTTTTTGCTTAGTCATCTCATTATTATTTGTGTATTTATCTTAGAAGTTCATATTTCAGAAGGAGCTTGGTATATTAACTATACATACGATTTTTTCATCTCCTATGATTTCTTTTAGTCATATTATATTTATATAAGGCACTTAACCTAATAATGTATTTTTGGAGAATGTGATCATTTCTCTGCGGAGATCATTACAACACACAATATTAGTGAATGGGTTTGCAATCAAAACAGTACATGTCTAATGATAAGAATGCATACTTTACAACCGTCTCTGTGCATGTATGCACGGAGACATACCACGTGAGGAGTTACGGGCCATAGTGTCTGCCTCCAACTAGATAGGCCTGTATTGTATCAAAGTCCTCACCACAAGTGCCTTTGTGGCCAAATAGCATCCATTATTTACTTTGCTCAAAGGAGCGTCATTATTAACAATGCCAGCATAAATTCTCTGCGTGTTTGGAAATCAAGGAGAGCATTATTCGTCTCACCCCTTGCTCCTTAATTGATTAGAAAGGTCTCCACCCATCTTTCCCCCACATCTTCACTTACACACAGACCGATTATACTGGTTTACCATGTTTGTCATCATTTTGAGATGCTGGACTAGGACTAGTGTGGGGTTTGGCTGCCAGCATCTGAACACTCCTGAGCATCCTGTATTCTAGCCTCTCACATTTAACATTTTCTGTTGTGATGTGGCATTGAGTTGCAATGCCAGACACCATTCTATTGTGCTTCCAGCCCCACTCCAGACTCTCACGTTCAGCGAAATTAGCAAATGTATTTCTCTCCTGGCCCCAGTCCTGTAGAAGACCAAGAACACTTCACACAATCAGCCACATTTTTGTCTATCACATGGGATTAGAGCCATAAGAAACTGCTAGTTTTTTCTCTGGCAAGTTTATCTGCAGCCCAGTTTTTTTCATGAGTACAATTCACTCATTCCTCTTGATCCGAATGGGCTTAATTAGAAATTCTGCTTATTTATTATGTCTGCTAGGGAAACTAATTAAGACCAACAATACTAGATACTAATAACAACTTCATTTATGAGGCCTTACTTGCACACACCCCTCATGACATGCTATCACAGATAAAATGGATGTGTACAGCTGTGTTTTGGTGCAGAGGGGAGGTTAACATTTTAATACTCTGACCAGTTTCTAGAGGCCATTGAAAATGCTACAGAGATCTGTCCCCAGTCCAGTCTGTTGAAATGAACATGATTCATTGTAAGTGAAAACCTTAAAACGCAAGGGTATTCCAAAGAAATGGGCAGTCTTGCATTATGAATCCTTTAACTTTGGATCAAATAGCGGTAGCCAGTTTCATCTGCCTCATACCTAATCATCCATAAAAACAATAGAGTTTTGTTCTTAGTTTTAGCAATTTCCTTAAGAGTCATAAATTTTCTCTGCTCCCAAATTTTTGATTGAATGAATAAACAAACAATGGGTCCTTATCTGGCAGTTGCATGGAGGTGGGCACCGAACAGACCTCATAATTACATTATTGAGTGACAGTTGTAACTTCTAACTAGTGACTAATGGGCAATCCCCAAACAGTTCTTAATGTTCCAGATGCTTATCCAGACCTCTTTGATCAATCAATCATGTCAGAAATCTAGGGAGAACAGATTCTCTCATGGCATCCTGATGTTTACTTCCTGCCCATGACCAGGAAGCAGTGGAGAGATGCATGGAGAGTTTGAAATGAAACAACCAAAAAAAATTAATAAATATAAATTTCTGGGACCTCAAAAATGGTTATCTTTTGGGTCAAGTTCTAAGTCTGTTTTTATTTGATTCGGTGTTGTTTCTCCATCCCTATTTCTTACGAGCGAAGAAGGCTTTGCAATTTACAGGAAACAAATGTAGGAAGATTGTGAAATGTAACTAGGTCTTTTTCAGAAATGTATTACACAGTTGGCCATATTAAAAACACTTTATTAACTTACAGTTAAGGTTTTATAGACATTTAAACACAAAACCAAAAATTGCTACATTAAATTATAAAAATAAACCACTGTCGATATCTTACACCCCCAAAATTAATTTAAAAAATCACCTTAATTCAGATCTTTATATTGTATACACATTTCAAAGTCATACTAAATGAATGATTTGAAAGTGTAAAGTGTATCGTGTACTGCCATGTTATTTTATTTTTCCATAACTGTTATTTTATGTATTCACAATTTCAGTATAATGATTGTTTATAGAAATATGAAGTATGTGCACTGTTTTTGTAAAGTATTTTGTATATATATATATTTACAAATTGCCTCAGTCCCAGCCATACAGTTTCCCCCAGTAACATAACAGGGTCTGCTGTAGGTGACAAAAATATTCAAAGAAAGCCCTCATATGTGTTTGTATGCCTGGAAACCTTACTCTTTCTGAGGTGTACTTAATCTCCTGGAACATACAGGAAAAAGCCTGGGCAGAAATGAGAACATCTTATACTGTAACTGTAGTTAGTGCAATGTTTGGGAGAAAATAATAGAACATGAGCCTATACTATAATAAACTAGAGCCTAGAAATGACTGTCAAATCAGCTACTGGAGGACATTTACAGGGAGCTAGTTTCTTTGCCTATAACATCAAACTATTTCATGGAACAGTCAGTACGAGAGTACTTCACTCACTGACGCCATTGGTGTGGTAACCTCAGGAGGTATCTGGGTGTAGTGGAAGACATTCTGTATCTATTCTGGAAAAATCCCCAAATTCAAAGTTTCTGCCCGCCCCAAATCTTAAGGGTCTTTTTTATTTTGTTTGGCCATAACTCTAGCTGCTAATGGGATCAGTTAATTATTGCATTGTGGTTGAGTATTCTACTGTATCCCTTCCTCAGTAACTCTGCTAACTATTAATTATTACTTGCTTCTGTAAAAGTAGCAGGATGGCTGCCTGGGTTCTTCATTAAATTGCACAAGCAAAGAAGTCTGACGAGTAGGTTTAAAGTGCAAGTGCGAAAAATGCAGTGGGTGTTTCAATTTGTGCCATGTCAGTCATGGGGAAAAACTGTCAACGTCACAGTTTGTTTCTACATATCGGTAGGTCTCTTCACAAGTAATATTATTTCCAGCTTTGAGGCGTTTACAGTCTAACAAGACAAGAAATGTGCAACAATTCAAATCCATTTATTTAATTTTCTACTGCATAATTGTCTCTCAAATAGGGGTGCCATTTCAGATTTGGGGGGAGACAACTTTAACCATGATTCCAGGGGCTACTTAGGCACCTGAAAACTCTAGGATTTTTTGCAAGTAAAAAGTCAGAAATTCAGCTGGCAGGAGCACTGTACCTAATTCCTATATAAAGAAAAAACCAAACGCCAATCAAAGCCATAGTTTAAGTATTTGTAGATTTGGAATAATCAGGAGATAATACAGCAAAATATTCCCAATCCGAAATCTGACTAGGCAGATGATAATGAGAACACAGATTTAGGCCACTACAAATGAAATAATGTTAAAAATTTAATGTAGTTGGTAACTACTTCTGTGCTTTACTTTCTGCATTCTTCTAAGTGTAGACAATGGAAAAAAATCAATTCTACTATTTTTAATTCATTTCACTTTCAGTGTCCTAGTAAGTGCTCCAATGTTTGGATTGCAACCATTGCACAGGCATTTTGGTCTAAGAACTATTTTCAGTTGATACATAACCTTTTCAAAAGATTTGGGAATCTTTTTTGCCGTCTATGGTTTTATAACTTTGCGTTTTTAAAAAAATAAGTCATAGGTGTTGGAACTAAGGGGGTTGGGGTGCAGCACCCCCTGGCTTGAAGTGGTTTCCATTATATACAGGGCCAGCTCAGCAGTTGCATGATGTCTAAATTATTCTTGGGCATATTTTTGGAGCGCTTTCTAATCCACCATGAAAGAAATTTTCAGAACATGTATTGTAGCTTGATCTTTCACCACTACCCTAAGTGAGCTGATGCTAAACTACAGGGTCAAGATGAACATTTAAAAGTTTGTCAAGAGGAAATAATATTAGAGAGAAGGTATGTGCATTAATTATGTTAATTATTAATTAACAAATGAAGGAGGGGAATAGATTAATGATGGCTCAAAAGTAGCTGGGCCACCACTCCTTTTAAAAAACTCTTTAAAAATCACTATCTAGTGTCTAATTAAATGAGGGATGTTAGCAGCCTGGATCTATAATGAACAAATTTTGGCAGCCAGATCTTGCAAACTGGTCAGACTGGCTTGTGTTTATGTGCACTGATGGTTTTGTATAAATAATTCTGATAAATAAAAAGGATTAAGTTGGAAGGAGTTTCTAGTGTGTAGCTGTAAGGCTTTGAGAGAGTAAACATCACTTCAACAAAATTCACAGAGGTACTCAAGTTTATGAGGCTCTGCCCTCCCTCAGAAATATTTAAGAATAAGCACAAGAGGAGCTAAGATTACTTACCAGTTGGAGGAGAAGGACACACCACAGCAGACACACAGCTACAAAATGGCTGCTTGAGGGCAGCAGTAGCTTGGATCTGTGCATACAAAGGACCAGCAATTCCTCAGATGGTATTCTGGGAAAAAGGTCCTAGCAAGGAGATTTGGTCAGATCAAGGCATTCACAATATTTGTGTGTAACAGCCTATGTGGACCTACCTGGTAAACTGACCAAACAGAAACCCACTGTAGTCAAAGGAAAGAGTCTCACAAGTAGGATTAAATGGCAGACTAAATGGCCACACTGGGTTACTGCCATTCACCCAAAAATTAGAGCTTTGGAAAAAAAATGGGAAAGTTTCAAGTGTAATTTAAACAATATTTGGGGTTTGATAGCACTTGCTTCTTTCTTCACAGCAGGGAAAGATTCCAGGTGGTCACTGTTCAATCCTGTCCTTACAGCCTGAAACTTCCAAAGCTGGGCTGTGAGAATAATTATCCCCTGCATGTGCCTGGGGCAGTATCCCCCGCCCCTGCCTGAGCAGCCTTGTGTCTTCTGGTGTCTTCTCCTGCCTTTTTAACATGTCAGCATGTGAAGGTGAGGGGCAAATCATGATGAAAGCTACAGCATCTTCAGATTAAGCACAGAGCCTGCTGCAAGCTTGCCTCCTCCCAGCTGAGCGTGTTTGTTTCCAGATTGAAAAAGTGCTGCAGAGGCGCCCAGCCCTGCTATTGGCTCTGCCACACCTCTGCAGTCTTACTGAATGAGCAAAGACGAGGCCAGTGAGGGGAGGGGGGAAGAGGAGCAAGCAACCTTATTGCTCCAAGTCCTGGCTGGTGAGGAAAGGGGAAGGGGGGAAAGAGGAGTTGAGCAAGCAATCTTGCTCCCAGCTGTTGTCAGGAAAATCAGAATAGGGCAAAAGCTCTACCTTGCCCTATCTAAGTGGCACCACTGCTCTCAAATTCTCTATGCATAAAAATCGGAGGTAGCCGTGATGTGGAAATATTACAGAGCAGTGTGCATTAACGCCATTCTATACATGTTGAAGCTAGTAAGTCTATTGTATGTACCCTATCCCGACATCTAGTGAATGTGTGGTGATGCATATGTCCATATATCCAGACAAAAGCTATGTTACAATGGAGTTGAGTTTGAGAGCATATATCAGTAAAATCACTCTCAAACTGAACTTCCGAGTGAACTTCATAGGGTAACTAAACGCAACCATTCTAAATCCAGGAAATTCAGAATTAAGGTGAAACGTAAAAGAAATCCAAGCATGTTACAGTATTTAAAGGCACATTCAGGTCAGTCAGATAACCTTAACTCTGCCCCATAGTGACACTTATACATGTATGTACATATCAACATGCAAATACACACTTCGACAAATTCTACTCATCCATCACTTAGGACAGGTCGTTTTTTAGGGGCAAGTAAAATACATGTGATATTTTTTAAACTATAATTTTGCAAGACAGATTTTCTAATTATAAACACACACACACATTAAGTGGCTGACTTTTCAAGATGGTTTGCTTAGTTTTTATCTATCGTTCACTACATTCTCCTAGATATACAGGTGATGTGGAATATATATGTACTAGATAGATAGATAGATAGATAGATAGATCAGTGCAAATACTGATGTTTAGGTACTGCGGTAATAAACACATCCCTTAGATGAATAGATAGAAAGTTACTAATATGCTTCTCATTGTGGTTTAAGCCAATAACTTTAAGAATTTTCATTTCTTCTCCAGAAAAGTACTCTATTGTTATGTTTGTTTGAAATCACAAGACCACAGGTTAGTGATGATTTTGAGGTCACCAATTTGTGCCGATAGAAAAAACAGAATGTCGTTCCTTTAATTACAATACACTTGAATTTCCAAATGTTGGTAAGACATGCTACTGTTCTCTGACACTGTCACACCCCATCTTAGTTTAAAAACAGATGCTAGACAAGCCAAAACCAAGAGCAATAAAAAACTGGGAGTTGTTTTTTCAACCTTCTGAAAACATCTTTTTCACATCAGTTGATAGGGAAGGACAAAGAGATTTATTCTGTGACTGAAAAGGAGGAAACTTTGAGTTTAAGATTATAGTTGAACACCCTTCATTTCTGTAAATAGAACATGAAGAATAACATGACATGGGTCAAACTATGGCCTCAATTACACCCGTGCAATCACTCTGAAGTGAACAAAAAGAGGAGTAACCGAGAGCAGAATCTGTCTTCGTATTTCTAAAATATTTCTAACTATGGGCCCTATCAGACTCTCTGCCAGTGTCAGCGAAAGAGATGAGAACCTAGCGGATCTGATATGGGCTGAGCCACATTAATTCCAGAAGAGCCAGCCATTTCCACAATATCCTCACCACGGCCCCCCAACTTCATTGGCCTTTTACAGGAAAGTTATAGTTGCACTCTCAGCATTGTCTTATTCAAGTTTCCCCTAAGTAGAACTACGTCTCAGGGAGCTTTTGGAGGTACAAAGGGGCAGCATACGACAGAGCTGGAGAGGAATGTAACCCTAGCTTCTGTGGAATCACTGAAATTCATACAGACCTGTTAATTTGAGGGTTGACTCTCCTGCTCATTCCCTGAAGGGGGAAAGTGTCTCCTTCCACTATCTCACCTTCCTCAGTGAATGATGCCAGAGAAACTCCAAGGGAAACCTTGAGGTGTTTTCTGTTTCCTCTTGGGATAATTCCCGCATAAGGGACACTGGCCCTATGATTCCACTTTATTTTTGGCTAAAGGTAGCGAAAGAATAATAGAAAAGTGAAACTAGGAAACAAAGCAAAAGCTAGAGAACAGGCAGAGTGACTAATTTCTAATTTTCTAGAATTTGTAATTACTGAACTCAGATATAACATAAGAACCAGAAACAACAAGAAGTGTAAATCCACCTAAGCAATCCCTCAGAAAGGGAGAGGTAATGCAATTTCTTTGATGCCATCTGAATAACACTTTTTATGACGAGATGGCAACGTTTTCTACATTCAATCGATCCGCAAGTCAGTTGTGAATGAGCTCCGCGAAAGAAATAGGTTTGGACCTGGGCTTTACTTTGCATGAGAAAGGCAGAAAGTGGGTTTTCTGATTTTCTGGTGTACTGGTTGGAGATCAGAGTCAAAAAATGAATGAATACAGGAAATTAGAACCCTCACTATGTACGGGACATGTGTAATATTTTAATAACGTTTTTGTGGATTAATTTAATGCCCTTGCAAGTGAGTAATTATTAATGCCGACTAATGCCAGTCACAGGGCAAACAAGCTTCTTTCACACAGCTCCATCACTGCACCCCGATCTCAAATTGTACCACACGCTAATGTTCCAGTCTTGCTCTTAGTCAGTGGGAAAACTCTCTGGAAGGTAAATCAGACATAGATCAATCAATAGCGTGCCATCTTTTTTACATAAATTATTGCATTGTGTCCTGAAGATTGCAAGATTTTTACACCATTGTCATTGGTCATATCAAATTCCATAGCCAAAGAACTCCCACTAAGAATATTCAGCCTACATATGTTTGAATCTGGATTCTGTTAGCCATCAAGTCACTGCATGAAGCTGCTGTAATAGAGTGAGGTGATCTTTGAAGGGGCATGGTGCTAGCCCATGTGAACCTTTACAAATAAGGCCCAGGACATAGAAATAGATCCAGAACTGAAGCCAATGTGGAATGTGAAATTTGTAGATATGAAATTAATTCTTGGTTGGGCTCTGCCCACCAATATACAGCTACAATCAGTGCAGAAGAGAAAATAAGGGGCGTTAGGAACATGATTAAAATAATTTAGAGTTGTTGCCAAGCAGCTCTAAATTGTGCCACTGACATAGGGTGCTTAATGGATTCTACACCAGAGGCATACACCAGTGAAGCTGTTTCCATACCATCTCACAAGTCAAATCATTGGAATTTCAATGCTACTGAAGTCTCTATTTCAGATATTTTTTTCAGATAAGAAAACAAAAGGCAAAAAACCCCAACAATCAATTGATTTCATAACCAATCTGGTTAAGAAAATGACCCTTTTGTGGTCATGTGCATTCAGTTTCAAGATTTATAAAGAGAAAAATATTCTTTGGATTAGCACGTTATCTGAATTAGATTGAAGCTGTAAAAATGGAAAAAAGTAGAAATAATGCACAGTAAGCGAAATGCATATTAAATGATCTGTCCTGCTTCTCAATATGTGCTGCCAATGCTAGAACAATGAGTCACAATTCAAGTACAGAAACATCAGATGGCACAACACTTTTAGAAACAGAGAGACAATCCCATCTCCAGCTACTGTGACACACACACTATGAAGATTGCCTTTTTCTTGACATTTCACAAACACATGTTCATGTTGTTGAATCTCCTAATAAGGTGGACATTAATATCTCATCCCATCAATATGACAACATAAATCTTACAAGGTGGCTTCTACCTGTACTACCTCCTGAAACAACTTCAGTAAAACTTTTACAAGAAACCACCTTTCTTAGGCAACTTTCGATTTTAACAGTTTACCACTAAGTATCTTCAAATTCTGCCCTACCCTTACTAGATCACCACTGATCAATCATCTTGATTAGTCCCTTGGGTGGTCGCTTAAAACATGGTTCATTGTAAATTTCAGGGTCAACTTTTCTGACGCCTAGTCACTTATTTACGTAACTTACTTTAGATTGTATATCTTAAGGAATTCCATAAAAGATAAGCCACAGGCACCTACCGGGAGCTTTGGACTGTACTTAAATCTACACGTAATGGCTTCGTATAATTACTATGCACCTATTAGCTTGCTAGCATGCACCCTCAGTCTTCCTTCCAAATTCTATTACAAAATACAATTTAATTTTCTACCGTGCCCTTGTCAGGTACAGGATAATCATCAAATTGGTATTGCACAAATTTATATAACCTCATATATTTTACATTTTGTTGCCACAAACTGTAAGGATCCAATATATTAATACAGATGAGAATGTCAGAACCTGGAAGATGATGTTATGAACTATATCAACATAATTCATTAGATAAAGTGATCTCACACTTAATATTCTAAATCGTGGCAACAAATTTAATTTACTATTTTATACCGACATCTTCAAGGTTAATTTTTTCAATCAGAATAAAAAAGGATGAAAGTTGGTAGAAAATGAAAAATACTTTAAGAAAATTAATAATATAAAATGGATTTAACAAAATTAAAGTTTACATTGGCCAACCTGTACATTGGCACATTGCCTCTAAGCACTGTATGCAAGAGCCAGGTGCTGATAGGGGTTTAAAGCTATAACTTTACCCTATAGTCACAGAGCTATTTTATTCTTTTATCTTATAGTACATTTAGGACATTTTTCCTTATAGCAGTCTGAGTTTATGTTTTGTCCTGAGCTAAAGTTGCACACTGAATTTATTTATTGAAAGAAAATGACCCTATTGATTCTCTTGTCTGCATGAAATAGTTTTTGCGCTGTTGGGAAAGATCATTCCATGTACACTAGTCACCAGTTTCTAGGTGAATACCTATATATCTTGGAACAGCTTTGCTAGACAGAGCTATTCAAGCATTGCTTCAGCAAAGCACTTAAGCACATGCTTAGTTTTAAGAATGTGCTGAATCCTGTTGAAGAACGTGTACTTAGCAAAACGCCCAAGGTCATATGCTAAAGCACAAGTTTGATTAGGAGCACAACACTCTGCCTAATCTTTAGCTGGCCTAGCCCATGATTGTGGGAGCAGGAAAGGTTGATTTAAAAAAACCCATTCATTTAGGGCTCCATTATTACTAGCCCTAGCACAACCATGCAGGGAATGGGACAGAGTAAGGATTTCACCCGTCCTTGCATAGCCATGTAAGGTGTATCCAGAGCTCAGCTCCGGGTACCAGAGGAAACATAGGGACTATGTGACAGGTGTTCTCTTCACTGAACAAATTGGGAAGGCACGGAGAGTGAAGGGACGGGATTAGATGGAGCCATGAGTTCTCCCTTCCTATCTGGAAACAAACTAGCTTTCAACAGGCTGCTTTTCACGTGCCTACTTAAATTTTAGGATATAAAGTATTTTCTTCCTATTTTAAAAAAATTCTGTTCAAATTGAATTGTTTAAAATATTAGTATTTATAGTTATTAATTAGTATCACTGTTGCACCTAGGCACCCCAGTCACATACCCGAGTCCCAAGATGCTAAGCATTGTACAGAAAAATAACAGACCATCAGTGCCCGAGAGGGCTAAGGCGCTGATTCAACAAAACATTTAAGGACTCACTTAGCTTCGGTGAGTTTTACGCACATGCTTAAAGTGAAACGGAAAAACCACACAGAAGCCAATTATTAATTTTGATACCGAGTTAAAGAAAACTATTACAATTCTACAACATTAGAAAAATCAAGTGTGCATTTTAGCATGCCTCTGAGGAAATAGGATCACATAAAAATGTTCATAGCACATGGGCGTATTTCTAATATTTCCCTTTTTCAACAATATCAAATTGAATAGGTAAACTCCAATTATCTGAAAGTTGGCTTAGCTAAAATTAAGAAAAGCCCTTTAACTAAGTCATTACAAACAAAGAGCTGTTTATATCTTTCTTGAATAGGCGAATTTGTCTGATGAGGGGCGACTGGAAGAGCTTGGCCTTTTTAGGCTAGCAAAAAGGAGGCTGAGAGGGGATATGACAGCTTTCTATAAATACTTTGGCGGTAAACATCAGGGAGGGTAAAGAGCTATTTAAGGCAAAGGACAACGATGGCACAAGAAGAACGGGTATAAACTGACCATGAACAAATTCAAGCTGGCCATTAGAAGGTTTCTAACCATCGGAGTGGGGGCAAACAACTTCATGAGTTTTAAGAGAGAGTGGGACCAACTTATGAGTGCAATTGTATGACAGGGTTGCTTGTGTTGGTGAGGGACAGGACTTGGCAGCCCTGAATGGTCACTTCCAGTTTATGTTTTATGTTCCTAAATGTCATGCTTCAGGGTTTCAGCAATCATCTGCAGGGGTCAGGAAGAGATTCCACCCCTATCCCCCACAATGCAGTCTGGGTTGCTTTTTTGTCTCCATCTTCTGAAGCATCAGGAATGAACATGGATGGAGCTGGGACACTGGACAGATTGCCATACGAGGGGTTGGCAAGGAATTTTCTCCAGGTCAGATTGGCTGTGACCATGGGTTTTTTTTTTTATTTGCTCTGCAGCATGCAGTGTAAGTCACTTGTTGGGATTGTCTGGGTATAGCTCACTTAAACAATTCCTTGCCATTTCAGGGGCCTCTGGTGTTGGTGCACCTCTGTCCTTCCTATTCTCTGCTCATGGCACATAATAGTTTAGTCTCCTGTAAGCAGTAATACTTTGGTCTAATTTAGGTTGTTGAGTTTAATGTGTGGGGGCTGTGTGGTGTTAGTGGCTCGTGATATACAGGAGGTCAGACTAGAGGATCTGGTGGTCCCTTCAAGCCTTGAATTCTATGACTCTAACATTATTAACACAATACAAAGATTAGACAAAACAACGTTCTGACACCAGCTCTGTTTATCTAGAATAAAGAGTCAGGCATTATACATTTCCCAGAAATGTATTTAAAAACTAAATATTTTATAATCATTTCCTCTTTGGATTCACCTGGCTGGACCTGAGTTTAGGGTTCCAAGTTTTTCTTGGAAGAGTCAGTAAGTTCCTTAAAGCATTAAGAAGCCCTCTACTTCAAGTCTTCAGTAGGGCCTTTCAGGTTCATTAACACCCCCAAAAGATGCCCTCTGCTCTGCTAAAGAGAGAGAGAAACTGGGGAGGGAGACTATGGAGTTTCCCTGCATGGCTGCTCAACAATCTACCTGCCACACCTACATATAGACAGGCACCTGCATTGTGCATTCAAATTGTGGTGGTTCTGCTACTTTTGGGGCCATCAAGGCCCATACATAGGGGATCAGTAATTAGTCCTTTCTTTCAGGGTCAAATTTACCTCTTACATACACAGATGCAACACTTTTAACTTGAAAGATGTTACAATGGCTTACATAGGAGGTGAATTTAGCCATCTATATACAGTACAAGGATGTGTTTCCCCCTGCTGGCAAGTTGATACTATTTAACTAACTAATCAGAGATCTGCATTGTTCCTCAGCAATATGATGCACAAGAAAGTCAACCAAGAAATGCAACTTTTAAGGTGCTCTAGGGGAGATACTAACAATAGAGTTTTTGAGTTGTGGGATTAATTAATAGTAAAAGCTGAGAGCTAAGAATCAGGAGATTTCAGGTTTTGTTTCCATCTCACCTGGCTCTGCTACTGTGTGGCCATAGGCTAGTCATTTAACTCATTGGTCATCAGCTTCCTGAGCGTAGTAATACTGGCCTACCTCAGAGGTGTCATATAAAAATGAATGAACATTTATAAACAGTAGTTCAGGACACTTGGAAGAAAGAAACTGTATAAATGCAATGGCGAATATTTTAAAAGCATTTGATAGTATGAGCCTCATTTTCATTTACACAAAGATCCCTTTCCACTTCCATGGACTTTAGTGTAAATGAGAACCAAGCCCTATACCTTTAAAATTGCACTTGAGGTGTCCAATTGGTGTAAATAAAATGAAACCCTTTGGAGAGAAGCTTATTAACATTTACTCACCGACTAACTGTTAAAACATGTTTTAGCTGCTATTCCACAATCTTTGCCTCTTTCTCCCTTCCTCGCCTCAAAGTCGTAAAGCTGTGATAAGGAGAAACTCCCAAAAGTCTCATGTCCATGCTGATTTTTTTCACTGCTGCAGATTAATTTGGTGTGTACAAGGAAGTTTTAAAGAACGAATACCCTTCACATTAGCTGGTCAGATTGCTTAAATCATCTCTCAGCTTTCAATTCCTCTTTTATTATTCTTTGTTGCTTGTTATTTTATACCTGTGTATTTATTGAGGTGTGAGATGCCCTTTAGTGGCTCAGCTGGAAAAGGAAACAGAAAATCCATCCCTTCATTTCATTTAGCAGTGTATGCACACAGTATAGGCTACATATGGAGCTCATTGGAAGGCTATATAGACACTAACAGGGATCAGACAGACAATCTTAATGTCAGCAAGGCCGACACACAGATTCTGGACTAGAGTTTCTGCTGCAGCTGAGGAGTGCACAGTGAAATGCAGAAAGGGGCTGCAAAGGTGGTTTTAAGCCATATTTGTGCTCTGTTGATTCTGAGCAATGCCTGGAGCCAGCTCTCAGAATAATTTACAGCAACTTTACGACTGCTGTACATGACATTGATTGCCATTGGGCCTACAAGGCTATTACGGCTGATGTGGATCACTGGGGCAAAAAGAAGTCCTTGTCACGTGTTGTCTGTTGTTGGCTGCGTGTGTGTTCTCCCAGTGTGTATGTTGTCCCAGTTCTGCGCTGGTAACCGAGACACCATTTCACAATCGAATTATTCAATAAGACCACAGATCCTTTCAGCAACGAAGGCACCAGGCCAGGCTGATTGTAGACAAAGCATGATCCTAGTATCCTGCAGATGCTACAGGACCATTAACAATGGACCAGCTCAATAAACTTTCCATTTCCCCCTTGGCGACACAAAGACATTCCCTTTGAAACCCTCTTTTATATACTCATACAAATAAGTTGCCTCGCATCTGGCCTGTTACATTAGGCCTCATGTCTCAGGCGATCGCTTTCTACTACATTCACCCACTTTTTATCTTTTTATGGGGAGGATGTTTATCCATCGTCCTGGAAAAACATAATGCATGGACTAAAGGTGACCCAGTGGGATAAACACGTGTCTATGGCCACCTTTTTTTGCCATCTCATGCCCCATCTGTCCCTTAGTCTGCATAGTCCCTTATGGTGGGCCGGGGACTGATTGCGGAATGTAGTTTTATGATTGAGCCTTGGGGCCAGTTTTAAATAATTAATATATATGGGTAATACGGACACGGTGTATAGATATATACGTGTGCGTAGTATATATGGGTATATATGTGCAGCATGTACGTGTACATATAACACTGCCTTGTATTTCTTTTTTCAGTCTGGTGTTATAGTTTGGCCCTTTTCTTTGGTATCACAGATATCTATTAGGGCAATTACAGTTACCACCTGACTTATCTTTAACAGTAGGCTAAGTATTTTTGAAGTACTAGGATAGGTGTGTCCCACGGTGCTATGTACATTCGAAGTAAAACAGAAATGTGGAGTAGTGATATTACAAATGCGGCCTTTATATATGAATTTCTTGTGATTAGTTACTCCTGTACTGTCCATCCATGTTATAGGTTACCCTCGCTGCTGGCTATCGCCCGCTGGTAAGCTTTGCAGGGCAGAAACAGGAGCAGCGGGCGTCTCTGTTTCATTGGTTGTATTGTTCGGTGAGACAACAGTAGTTGGCGTAGATCCAGTTGCTTCTTATAAATGCTGTCTTCCAGAATAGATAGCCTACTGAATGGACAGCAACCAATTTATTAAATTGCGATGTCAGGATTTAGTATTGGTACCCAGACACTGAACAAGATTGATCTGAGTAACATGTACCTCAGTCAGGATGCAGTGTCACTGACCCCAAATTGTGACTAGGGGTGTGATATCTTCTGGTGTCTTTGGTTTGTGGGATGCAACCTTAAACAGCTTAAGTTAGTTAACATAATAAAAGATTTGCATGTTTGTTTTACATTTCTCTTATTTTCAATAACCAAAACTTAATACACAGATTAAGTTGGTTTGTTTATAATGCAATAGGGACTAAATCTTTTATAACACAAGCTACACTTTTACAATTGTTGTACATTTATTTTTACTTGAGATGCATTACTAATATTTTATACTAAATATAATACTTAACTGCTAAAATAGATGCTCACAATCTTCCATGAGAAGATGTACTGTTTTTCCCTGCTGAGTACTCTGTTTGATCAAAAGAGTTGAGTTAGTAACAGAATGTTACCCAAGCTTTTTAGAGTTAATGTGCTTGTAATACCAATTCCACTTTTGTTAACTGTTTTCAGAGGCACAAATTTTAACAACTACTTCCTTTAACACAGCATAAAAGAAAAGTTAGATTAAAATTGAATCAACTTCAAATCAAAATTAACTAAAATCAAAATTAAATCAAAATCAATTTTAAATACAGGTCTGTGCAAATACTTTGAGGATATTAAACTTTTGTAATGCTTAGTTCTATTTGGGAAAACAAAGGTGGAAACCTGTTGCAATTATTTGGTTAGTTTTCATATTTTTGCAACAGAATCAGATATAGCATATTACCATTTTTGCTATAGCAGTCTTATAACTATATTCAATATTTAATAAAGGTGCAAACAAGTTTATAAAAACCCAAACAAGAAATGCATATTTTGCTAGTATTGCCTTTGCATTACTGTTGAGGTTTCCCCTTACAGTTTTCCTTTGAATAAAAAATTATGATTAATAAAAAAATCTTTTTGTTTGCAATTAAATTATTTATGGATGCAAAAGTATATGCACGTTTGTTTATAAATGAGACCTTTTAGAAGCTTGCAAAGATATATTGATATGATAGTTATACCCCACCCATAATATTAAAATAGTGTGGTACCACTTATATTAAAAAAAGTATATAATTAACTATTGTTGCAACAAAAATGGGAAAAAAGTAGTCAAGTGACACATGGAACACAGACAACACATATACATATAGGACAAATTTACAATTAAAACCAAATAGCACTAGACTTATATTCAGATAAGGGATTGAGAGCTAAAATTATTAAGGCAATGCATTTTAAGACAGGTAAACCAAAGAGATACAAATTTAAATAAGCAAGTTATTATCTTTTTATTAAAAATTAATAAGAATTGATAAAAATAAATACATATTAAGTTATTTGTCAAATTTGTTGCATTAATGTACTAATTGAAGGCATTTACTTTATTTTAAAACTTTTCTATGTGGAATAAGGACCGCCCATGTTTAAAATATTAGCCAATGGTTAAGATTAGAAACAGTCTGCATTTCTGTTGCTTGGCAACCATATTTTCAAGAAAGTTAGGAATATTTTCAGCTGTTGCGTTCCTGAAGGGTTAAAATAATTAAGTTACTGGACTTATTTAAAGTAAAATTTTTACCTGGTTTCCTCTGTGTTTTGTTCTCTTTTGTTTTCAGTTGCTTCATCTTTTTTAGGAATGGTGGTTTCTCTAATAACTATAACTTGTAACTTTTCAGACAAAGAGAGCAGAAGTGAGGAGAAAAGGAAGGGAAGAAGACCTTTTAGTCAAGAGAGAGATTAACTCTATCAAGGTATCTAAAAGTACAGACAGCAATAGGGGTTTTAGCAAACAGATGATATAAAGGAAAACTTAACTAATACATAAAAATGTTTAAGAATAAAGGTTATCTTATTAACTCTGAGTGAGGAGTGGGGCTGTGTTAAAGCAGTTGGGAACCTGCACCCCTGATTTTTATCCTGGCTCTGAGAGAAGAGGAGGGGCCGTTACCTGCGCTTGGGAAACCTGAATTTGTTCCCCCAGTGCCTGTTACTTTTGTCTGCATGCCAAATGGATTGCAGGAGTTCCCTGGCCTGCTGTAGTTAACTGTTTTTGGGCCACTCCACGTGTTAATGCATTAATTCTAGATGTTAAATTGCTTCCTCTCAGTTCTTCACTTTGAAATTCTTTTCTATCCATTCCCCAACCATCAAGTCACAGATGCTGTCTTCTAATGTGCTCTGTGAACTGTTCCATTTGTTCCTTTATCTGACTTGCCAATTCAGTGAAAGTATTGTCTTCTATTTCTCTTTCCTGTGCACTTACTTCTCCCATTCTGACAGGCACAAGTTTGGTCTCCGTTTTACCGGAGCCTGGCTCTTATCATACAGCAATGATTGCAATGTGGTGGCCCATTCATTTTTTCATTTTGCTAGGGCCACCTTTTCCCATTTGCATCCCCATTCATCAGGCATAAATTAACTACCTGAAGCCTGCTGTAGACCACAAATATTTATAAAAGGGGACAGCACTTCTCTTTTTTGCAGATTTTTTTACAACTGTGCTTGCTACAACATATAATGTCTCTGGACTGCTTGCTGCCCTGCTAGAAGAGTGGCTCTTCAAGGGCTCTGCTGTTTTTCTTAATTCTTTTAACTCTTTCTTTGTTTCTGTTAGTTGCCCCGCCAGTTTTGTTGCATGTTGTGTACATTTTGTACTCTTATTATTTTCCCAAGCTACAGTCTCTGCCCTAGCCTTACAGATTCCATTCCATATTTCTTCCCCACTATCTTTTTTAAATTTGTATGGCCCTCCTTTGCTGTCAGATACCTTATTGAACTCTGTGGGGGTTTGCAGGGAAGGGATAAGGGGGTTACCCAGCTCGTAGTTTCCTACAGAGGACAGCTTGTTTACTTACCAGATCAGCGGTCAGTTGCCAGCTGTGTGCGCGTTCTCACAGTGTGTATGCTGTCCCAGTTCTGCGCAGGTAACCGAGACACCACTCCACAATTGAATTATTCAATAAGACCACAGATCCTTTCAGCAATGAAGGCATGAGGCCAGATTTATTGTAGACAAAGCACGATCTTAGTATCCCACAGCATCTACAGGACCCCTAACACATGTATGCTTGTTACAATGGACCAGCTCAGTAAACGGTGGGACTTTCCGTTTGCCCCTTCGCCAGACAAAGACATTCCCTTTGAGACCCTCTTTTATACACTGATGCAAACAAGTTGCATATTGCCCTGACATGTATAGCTGCCACCCTCTGACGTGGTAAGATACCACCTTTTACCTTGTACTGGTTGGTTCGGTCAAAACATCTCTATTCATCATATTGTCATCCTGGTCTTAGAGAGGGGTCAACGTGTCCTCCATTATCTTTGATAAATGTGCTTGTACCATTCCTGGTATCAGACTTCTCTGATACCAGCTTTTTGGAATGTGCTTGATGAGTGTTCTGTGCCTAGCACGTCTTTAGGAATGTGTGTTTTTGCCGGTTTTGGAGTCTGCCAGGATTCACAGCCTAACTGTATGGGTAGGGTTTTGTGGCCTGCCTTGTGCGGGAGGTCAGACTAGATGATCATATTGGTCCCTTCTGACCTATGAGTCTATGAGTCTATGAGACTCTATGAGTCTAACTTCTGCAAACTTTCCTTTATAATAGCAGGGTTTGTGTATTACTTTGGTTCAGGCCTCACATTAGGCCTGTTATACTAGGCCTCATGTCTCAGGCGATCACTTTCCGCAGGGAGGTCTGTGCTCCGCTGATTCCTGTGTATTCTGATATAATGCTTTAAGGATCACTTTGCACCACTGGATCAGATTAAATCAGTCTCAACACAGGGAAGAATCTGTCAGATCTTATTCTCTGTTAAATATACGAGGACCATTTTTCATTCATAAAAATAAACCCAGATGGTATTTTTCAGATTAGCATATTTATTGAGATCGCTGTATAAGGATACATCTGTATTCTGAAGTATTTAAACATTTGCTCTGTCTAAGCAGGGTAATAGGTTTAATTTCCTTTAATCAACGTATAACGTCCTTGATCAAGGGTATTGCCTTATTACCTAGTGAGCTTGGGGGATCTCATTCGAACCTCTAGAAGACATTTTGCACATCGCCAAACTATGGCACGTTATTGCCTATTTTCCACATCTGACTGCCGGTAGTCAAGCAGGAGAGGCTACAGCGACTAGAGCTGCAAGTCTGTATGGGTTTCTCAGCCCCACTTGAAATATGCTGGCGAAGTGGTGTGCGGAATTCACTGTGTTCACAGCAGGGGTATTGGAAATCTGTTGGAAGTGTTGCTATGTTCAGTGGAATATTCCTCCAGATTCACTCCTCGACAGAGATAGGGCAGAGGCAACTTGCATTTCCCCTGTTCAGGGGCTAGTGTGGCTTCACTCCAGGCTAGAGCAGCCCTCAAAGCTGCCCTAAATTGCACCAGGCTTCAGTGACCCGTATGAAATTTTGCAGGGGTGCCAAGTCTGCACAAAGCCAGAATAAATGGATTTTTTAGTGGAAGCAACATGGAGTTTGGCTTTAAGCAGAAGACAGTTTGTGGAGCAACATCTCTGCAGCTGCCTTTCCAAACCCAAGTCCTTTCCACATCACATAGGCAAGAGGTCTGTGTAGTGATGGACCCCGTGGCCCCACTTCTGTACCATCTCTTTCCCAACCTGCCTACTGTTCCCCAATGTGCAAGGTTATGTGGAACCAACACAGCCCTGATCTCCTTCACTGCAGAATCACGATGGTTACCTTGCACTGGGGGGGCCTACCACGGTCCTTGTGCTGATGGATGAATTTCAGCCATAACGAATACCTTTATTTATTGCCGGACCACAGATTCTTTTATCAGTTCCGTCTCAGATTGTAATTTCATGTACAGGACTTAGCAGGATGGTAGTTATGGGATTTGATCTTTGTAGGAAGTTTTGAATAGATGCATAAGCATAGCTGCATTTTTGTAACATTATAAAATCAAACCTTTTGGCCCACAGGCTTCTTGCCCAGGGAAAGACAGGCTTATTACACTAGGCAGTACATTAAGGTGTGTCAGTTTCTAAGCTAACAGAACAACATGCTTGTGTTACCTGACTTAGTTCCACAACATTTGGAACCTGCTCTCAGAGGGAGCAGAGTTACAAGGAGACTGAAAGCAGCAGCTCGTTAGAATAAATAATTTCAGGCAACAAAAATGGATTGGAAACTTCACTCTGTGCAATATTTTTTGCGGAATATATTTATGATCTTGGCACTTTATTTCCACATATATGGAACAGGTAGGAATTTCTGATGCTCTGTTATTTAATTTACATAACGTTGTAGGGATAAAATAAGTAGGTATAATAAAGTTTGGAAGAGGTTTTTTTTAGAAGGCTGTGAATATGAAGTGCAAATGGGGGAGTGTATTGAAATTTTTCAGGTAGTCTCAGAATATTTATTTTCCCATAAATGTGCATGCAAAGTCGAGATATTAGATTAAGGTGCAAAACAGCTGAAGCATTTTTCTAGTGAACATTTGTTATAACAGGGAGTTGAGAACAGAGGGATAGAGAGAGAGAGAAGGAAGGAGAAAAAGAAAAGCTAAAGGGGTTGTGTACAGTACTTTGTAATGTCTCACTAACAAATGGTAACCACTTAATTCAGAGTAATAAATCAAAGCAGGAGTGGGTTGTGCATATCCTTCCATAAGAAATAAAATAATAAATGGGTTATGGTGCCCTTATTGCATTTTCTGTTTGCACCAACCCAAAGGGGTGTCTGCAAACCTAAGCGTATTGTTATGTTTTTAGCAGCTCATCCTGTTAGCACAGGTGTTCATACTATTTATATAGAAATAGGCTGCTATATTGCTAATTTTAATGGAATGGGATGCATGAATATTTGGTTTGGTATATTCCCAGTGCTTTAGGTTCAGAAAGAGATATCCTCTATGCTTTAATTCAGATGGATGATTTCAGTCATGCAAATAAACTGCTGCATGTTGTATTTCAAAGTGAAAGATTAGGTGGACACTGGCAAAACAGTGCCGAGGGTCCAGGACTGGAATAGCAGGAATTGCTAACAAACTGAGATTATGGTCTACTGTTCGAGCTAGACTGAGCCCAGGATTGGACCAGCAGGTTTGAGAAGCACTGGTAGAGCTGACAGGAGACCCTAGTGTTGTAATAATAAGGGTTTCTCTGGTCAAGAACAAGGTATGATGACAAAGCAGTGTGGAATAGTCAGTAAAAGAATTGCAAGGAGTGCTACAGGTCTTCATTCAGGGCACGGACACAGCTGTGTGGGGTGCTCAGGAATGATATAGCAGAGAAACTCTCAGATCAGGCTTGACGTGCTTGAGAACAGTGTGTGGATGAGAAGATGCACATCACCTGCCTGTACTGTAGCTAAGCCTAATCAGTGCTATTAATCTTTCTCTTACACAGAGTTCACTGTACCTTATTGTTGAGGCATGTGCTATTTGCTTAAGACAGATTTTCATAATGTCTCCATTTTGACAATGACATTCCTTGTCACTGGAATGGAAGCTGGAACTGGAAACAGGTTCAGGCTTGTGACATGCTGTCAATTCACCAGTAGGTGGGTAATAAATATTTGTGACATGTTCCTGCTGTTTACAGTTCGTTGGACCAAAGATAACTGACATGACTTCATTAATGACTTGGATAACGGAGTGGAGCATATGCTTAAACGTTTTGCAGATGAACTAAACTTGGAGGGGTTGCTAGCACTTTCAAGGTCAGGATTAGAATTCAAAGCGGCCTTGACAAATTGGACAATTGGTCTGAAGTCAACAAGATGAAATTCAATAAAGACAAGTGCAAAGTACTTCATTAAAGAGCAAATCAAATGCACAAGTAGAAAAGGGGACATAACTGACTAGATGGTAGTATTGCTGAAAAAGATCTGGAGTTTAGAGTGGATCTCAAACTGAGTATAAGTCAACAATGTGATGCCGTTGCAGAAAAGGCTAGTCTCATTCTGGGGTGTATTAATGGAACTGTTGTATATAAGATATGGGAGGTAATTGTCCCCCTCATCTCAGCACTGGTGAGGTCTCAGCTGGAATATGATGTCCAATTCTGGTCACCGCACTGTAGGAAAGATGAGGACAAACTGGAAAGAATCCAGAGAGCAACCAAAATGATAAATGGTTTAGAAAATCTGACCTCTGAGGAAAAGTTGAAAAAATTGGGTATGTTTAGACCTGAGAAGAGAAGACTGAGTGGGGACCTGTTAACAGTCTTCAGATATGTTAAATGCTGCTATAAAGAAGATCCTGATCAATTGTTCTCCAGGTCCATTAAAGGCAGAGCAAGAAGTAATGGGCTTACTTTGCAACAAGGGAGATTTAGGTTAGGCATTAGGAACAATTTGATAAGTATAGTTAAACTCTGGACCTGGCTTCCAAGAGAGGTTCTGAAATCCCTATCACTGGAGGTTTTTAAGAACTGGTTGGACCAACACCTGTCAGGGATGGTCTAGGTTTACTTGGTTCTATCTCAGTGCAGGGGGCTGGATTGGATGAGCTCTCCAGGTCTCTTCCAGCTCTACATTTCTATGATTCTGTGACCATATAGATACACAAATACAGGTATTTCTTAGGAAACTACATTATTCATCTTTCAATTTTTTCTTTAGATAATGACAAAGAAATCTATTTTGATGTACGTTGCAGTAAGGTTTTGGTTGTAGTAAATATTCAGACTGAGATTTTTCAAGCTGCTTAGTGGGTTCGGATGTCTAATTTCCATTTTAAAAAAAAGGGAATTGGGTGTCCAAATCCCTTTGTTATCGTACCCACAGGTGCCAAATGGGATTGAATGCAAACGTGATAGAAGACATGACAGGAGACAATCCCTACACTAGAGGGGCTTACAGTCTAAAGGACACAAAACAGACCAAAAAATGAATATGTCAAGGAACTGGCAAATGAATATGATGAAGCTTTTTTAGTTTCACATGGTGGTGGTTTTAATAGAGAGAGAGAGGACTAGCAGGAATGAGAAAGGTTAGTAAAAGGAAGTTATATATGTGAGAACAGAACACTTCAATTGTTGGTTTGGAAAAAGAAGAGGGGTAAAATTTGCAAGAAGGCTGAGGGCCCGATTTTAGATGCCTGGGTGTTTTGGAAATCCAACTAGGCACCTATCTGCATCTTTTGGCACCTAAATACCTAAGAAATCTGTCTTCTAGTGAGATTTTGAAAATTTCCCCCAAGATTCTTAAAAGTTCAAGAAAGGTTTATCAATGGTGTTACTGGAAGCCTTAATAATAAACATATTGCTTGGGAACTATGGGATACAGAAACCAACGTGTTTGGGGAGCCAATACCACTCATCTCTACTATTTAACAAGCACCTTATGTCTTCACAGTGTTTTACAGACATTAGCTAATTAATCTTTACAACCCCCCCTTCCCCAGTTAGAAGGTAAAGGTTATTAGCCCTGTTTTATTGATGAGGAAACAGAGGCACAGGGTGGTGAAGTGATATTCCCAACGCCTCATGATGAATCAGAAGCAGAGCTGGATTTAGACCTCAACAGTAAATTAAACAGTAATAAGTCACTAGAACCAGATGGTATTCACCCAAGAGTTCTGAAGGAACTAAACCGTGAAATTGCAGAACTACTAACTGTGGTATGTAGCCCTTCATTTAAATCAGATTCTGTACCAGATGACTGGAGGATAGCTAATGTGATGCCAATTTTTAAAAAAGGCTCCAGTGGTGATCCTGGCAATTACAGCCGAACTTCAGTACCAGGCAAATTGGTTGAAACTACAGTAAAGAACAGAATTATCAGACACATATGTGAACTAGGGACGCAAAAATTCTGTTAATGAGCAGTCCATTTAAACGTTCTAAATATAGAACGTTTAAATGGTTAAACACTGTGAGCTCCTTCAACTGTGACATTCAGTTGGGGGGAAGAGAAACTGGGCAGAATCATGTGGGCTTGGCTCTTGGAGGGGAGACCAAAAGGTGTGCAGGTCAGCCTGTTAAGTGTTTGCTGGTTTACTGCAATCACCTGCTATCTTTGTAAGCTTAAATAATGACACACATTGCACTCCAGCTTTATAGATAGATTTTGTTTAAAAGTTCAAAGTAAAATGGTGAAAGATGCTTAAAAATGCAGAACAAGTCTGAGTTGACGTGTTAATTAGTGGATGACGGGGCGAGTTAAAGAGTTAATGAGTTGATGATTTGTGTGTTAATGACTGGCTTGCTCAGTCAATGAATGAGTTAGTTTCTGAGCCCAATGGCTCCTTCCCCCAGGGCACAATCTCTGTGCTGCTGCAGCCGGGCACTAGAGCTCTTCTGGACGATCCACCCAGCGCCTCTCTCCCTCCTCCCCCACACCACCGCAGCATGAGCAGCTGCTGCAGCTGGAGGGAGCTGTTAGGGATGAGCCAGCCCAGTGGCCCCACGCCCACACCAGTACAAGCTGCTAAGCAGATGCTGCAGCCGGGCAGCTTTTTGTAGCCAGTCCGGAGCTGCCACTGTCCCCCCCACCCACAACACGAGCAGCCACCACAGCTGAGGGGCTCAAGCTCTCAGGGATGGGCCTTTCCCTGCTCGTTTAAACATTTGATGAATTCGCTAAACGGTGAGACCACCCCTCACCGTTTAAATGTTTATCCTGTTACATCCCTAATGTGAACACGATCTGTTGGGGAAGAGTCAACACGCTTTTTGTGAAAGGAAATCATGCCTCACCAATCTACTAGAATTCTTTGAGGGGGTCACCATGCATGTGGACAAGGGTGATCCAGTGGATATAGTGTGCTTAGATTTTCAGAAAGCCTTTGACAAGGTTCCTCACAAAAGGCTCTTAAGCAATGGTATAAAAGGGAAGGTCCTTTTCTGGATCAGTAACTGATTAAAAAAGAGGAAACAAAGGGTAGGAATAAATGGTTAGTTTTCAGAATGAAGAGAGCTAAATAATGGTGTCCCTTAGGGGTCTGTACTGGGACCAGTACTCTTCAACATATTCATAAATGATCTGGAAAAGGGGTAAGCAAGCGAGGTGACAAAATTTGCAAATGATACAGAACTACTCAAGATAGTTGAGTCCAAACAGAGAAGATTTACAAAAAAGGATCTCACAAAACTGAGTTACTGGGCAACAAAATGGCAGATGAAATTCAATGCTGATAAATGAGAAGTAATGCACATTGGAAAACATAATCCTAACTATACATATAAAATGATGGGGTCTAAACTAGCTGTTACCCCTCAAGAAAGAGATTTTGGAGTCATTGTGGATAATCCTCTGAAAACATCCATTCAATTTTCAGCAGCAGTCAAAAAAGCTAACAGAATGTAGACAAGCATTAGGAAAGGGATACATAATAAGATAGAAAATATCATATTGCCTCTTTATAAATCTATGTTACGCTCACATCTTGAATACTGTGTGCAGATCTGGTTGCCTCATCTCAAAAAAGATATTTTGGAATTGGAAAAGGTACAGAAAAGGGCAACAAAAATGATTAGGTGTATGGAAAAGCTTCCATATGGGCAGCGATTCATAAAACTGGGACTTTTCAGCTCGGAAAAGAGATGACTAAGTGGGGATGTGATAGAGGTCTATAAAACCACGATTCATGTGGAAAAATAAATAAGGAAGTGCTATTTACTCCTCATAACACAAGAACTAGGGGGTCACCAAAAGAAATTAATAGGCAGTAGGTTTCAAACAAAATAAAAAGGAAATATTTCTATAGACAATGCACACTCAACTTGTGCAAAACTTTGCCAGAGGATGTTGTGAAGGCCAAGACTATAACAGGGTTAAAAAAAGAACGATGTTCCATGAACTTATCTACGTCTATCAACTGAGTTTATATTATCTATATTCAATTTATCTTACAATGACGAGGCTTCTTAAAGTAAGGTATTCAAAGTTTATCATGTGGTGCTCTGTTTCAGTAGTATTGGTGAACTCATTTAGTGAAACTGGCTTAGATCCATTGACTACAGTGAAGCGATGCAAATTCACATCAGCTAAAGAGCTGGACCAATAGCTTTTTCCAGCTGGGTGGAACTAGAACGCAAAGTTTGAACACACTGTACTGTACAATGTAGTTCTGTAAATAGAGCGAGGTATCTTATTGCAAAGACGACATTATGGTAGTTAAGGGAACTGGTCATCGCATTTGGACATTTTGCTTCCCACAGATAGCAGACAAAACTGATTTATCAGATTTCCCATGAGAAAATGATAATTACACCTAAAGGATTTGCATTAAAAACTGAACATAAAAAACAACTGTAAAAAGCATAATATGAGATTTCAAAGCTATCTGGAGGAATTAAAAGTCCATTGAACTCAATGGATGTTATGAGAATAAATCCCGTAGATAACGTTGATAATCTCAATCACAATGTTTGAGGCTGCAATTAGATAATAAGAAAAGGATGTTGTCAAATTATGGCTGCACTTGATGGGTGTACAACAGAGTAGGTGAGAGAGGAAAAGCTAAGAGATACACATCCAGTTAGTATTTGCTGGGATTTCAAAGTTCTGATAATACAAATGGATTCAGGACAAGGTCAGGCAGTACTTACATTTCTAGACCTACAAGATAGGAAGACATAATATGTTTCTGATTTCCAGAGACAAAATAAAGGTATAAAATGGGATTGACCACCTGAAGAAATGCAGAAAGTATGCGGTGCTGTTACTCGCCTTCTTTGTTATTTGCAACAATTTCACTCATGGCATGCCTCACAGAGACAATATTTGGAAGTGATCATTCAGCCCAACATTACTATTCCATACACTAAGAATTAGTCATTGAATCATGCAGCAGAAAAAATAAAATATGTGTTGTGGTTCTCAACAGGG
>ML675700.1:5427591-5446017 GCA_007922155.1 Mesoclemmys tuberculata
ACACACCAGTACTCCAGGTGAGACGGCAACAAGCACGGTGCGCAGCACTGCAGAGAGAGACACAGGCCCATGTACCTCCGTTCCCAGAATAGGAGCGAAATCCATAGAGAAGGCTGTCAACTGTCTTTCTGCTTTGTCCACGAGTGGCCCCTTAACTAGCCCTCTAATTGAACTAACTTTGATATTTGCAATCCGTACTGCAGACAGGGTACTTGTTACTACAGAATTGCCATTTATTCATCTTCTGTCACTATCATCTCACCAGAGCCCTCTTTTGGAATAGAGACATCTCGTTTAGCCTGAGAAAATAGTACACTCTTTTAGACCAAGTGTTCCATTCCTATATTTAGTCCTGTATCTCAATCTTTAACTTCACTGGATATGACTATATCAGTAGAGATTCTAATGACTTTCTTTGTAACTGCTTTATGTCTAGGGACCATGGAAGCTGAGACGAATATCTTTACAACAGAACCAGCTATTTCTCCTACAAGCTCTCGCCAAACCCCGTCCAGTACAACAGGCAGCATTACCGCACCACCTGAAAAAACAACTAGTTCTTCTCTCACCAGTACTTTACCTGAGAGATCGATGACCACCAGCACCCATATTGTAGAAGAGGTGATTACATCATTCTCCATGACAAGTACCCCAGGTAAGACAATCAGCACGATTTACACCAAACTCTTGATCTTCCCAGTAATTCACATGGTGTGCAGCAGTCGCAGGTGACTTCTAATTTGATCGCCCCACTGAACTGGCCAGAATTTTGGAAGGTGGAGTCAAAGTTTTTTAATCCATGCTGACCTATGCTGCAGGCAGGACAGTTAGGCAGATTTTTTAAGCCTTTCCCTCCTGTTTTGTGGTCTGTGGTGTAAATAATGGGAGCAGGGAACTGAGGAGACACCTTCCATCCAGTTTGCCATCCTTCCTGGGCATGCCAGAGAACCTCCATCATCCTAAAGCAATATATTTGTCAAATTAAAGGGGAAAGTGAATAGAGCTCTTTATATTCCCTAGGCACTGAACACACATCAGCTCAGTTCTCATAACCTATCATCTGAAGTAGCTAAGTAGTATCATCCCCATTTTTTAAATATGTATATAAAGGATTTCAGTGACTTGCTCATGGACACAGAGGAAACCAGAAGCGTGTGTAAGATTACAATTTAAGGTGTGTTTTGGTCCTTTAATAATGAAGAGGATATTAAATAATAAAATCACACAGTCTCGGGGGCAACCCCGTAAAGGGATCAGTGTGGATGGACCTTTATATCTGGATTTTTCTCGCTGAAGTAACTGTGAGATTGCATGGACTCCCCTATTACTGCATTAATCGAAAGAGAACACTGCCCTGCTGGGGATATCCTAATCACTTCCGCTAAACCATACTTCACCAGCTTGGACAATGTTGTTCCTCAATGCACCTGCAGATGACAGTATTCAGTCACTAATAGCCCACTAAGAGCTATGTCAAATAAAATGATAGTATGTCAAAGGCAGGCTTTACAGCAAGCAAGCCAGCAGTGAAACGCATTGTGAATTACTTTTCAGTTGGTTTGCAATATATGTCACTTGTCATTTCCAGCAAAGATTTTTTCCAAACTAGCAAAACTAGTGTTCCAGGACTTATATCCGTGTTGTTCCTAGTTAAAGCTACAGTTATTGAACAGTTTTAAAAAGCTATGTTTGTTATGGGGCTGGCCTTTGGCTGACCTTCATTTATAGACATGCAAAATCACGCACAAACTTACATATAATCATAGAGCCATTGGGTTAGAAGGCACCACAAGGGTCACCTAACCCCTGCCAAAATGCAGGATTTGTTGTGTCCAAGCCATCCAAGACAGATCCAGCCTCCTTTTGAAAACCTCCAGTGAAGGCGCTTCCACGACCACCCAAGGCAGTCTGTTCTATTGTCCTACTGTTCTTACAGTTAGGAAGTTTCCCCCGAGATTTATGTAAATCTGCTCTGCTGTAAAGTGAACCCGTTGTCTCTAGTCCTGCCCTCTGCAGGAGAGATCAGCTTGTCACCATCTTTCTTATGGCAGCTTTTTAAGTATTTGAAGACTGTTATCATGTTCTCCCCTTATTTGCCTCTTTTCCAAACTAAACATCACCAATTCCTTCAACCTTTGCTCATATAGCTTGCATTCCATCCCTTTGATCATCTTTGTTACTTGCCTCTGGATCCTTTCCAGGTTCTCTACATCCTTTCTATACATGTGTATACATGCAAATACCCGTGCACTCAGTTATTCACTACTAGAGCCTGTGTGAATGCAAAGGTTAACAGAATGCAGACCAGAAATACAAGCCACATTTAGATTCTCATTTCCTATGTAGAGAGATTATAGGTTTATTGCTTGGAGCAGCTGATGCACTTGAAGTTGGTAGACATGGGTTTGTGATTAGGGAGCAATTCCATGCATGGAGTTTGCTGGCCAATTCTTTTAGCTGTAACAGTGTCAAATTCCATCTCTTATTCAATGATTGTGCATAACTCTCCTGCCTGTCTCTTGGGTGTGCAGGAAATAGAAATGAGAAACAGATTCTCCCAGACTGAAGGTGAGAATGCTGCATTTGGACTGGCCATAAAGGTGAACAAGAAAAGAAAACCTTGGTGGGGGAGATTTGTATGTGCCCTTTCATACTTCTTTAGGATTCATAAAAATATCTGAAAGGCCATTTGCCTTGTTTCTGAATGTATTTTTCTGCTTTTTTAATATTACATTACGCCTCTCTTTTGGCCTAATGACTCCGGAGGACCGGAGAAGTGGAATCAAGTAGTGACACTGCAGCAAGTTGAAGTATGAGATATAGTTTTCCCAGTCCTTCTTTGTAAGCTATGAAGCACACGTTAAGGGGCAATATGGGTGGTCCAAATTTTGTGACTGAATTTTTTTCTCCCACAGAAAAAAAGGAGTTTCATAAAGAACAAACAAAGAGCAAAAACCAGCAGTTCAGGATAAAATTCTGATTGCTTTGTTTCATGTCAAATTGAATTTAATTCTTTGTTTTGGTTCTCAGCAGCTAAAACTTGTTCAAAGTTTTGTGTTTTTCCCTTCTCCTGCCTTTTATCTTCTTTTTCTTCTTCTTTTTTGCCACTGCCTTTAATCACATGGAGGAAATCCAGGTTACCCCACTTCCTTTTTTCTTTTTCTTTTCTCCACTCTGTAACTTTTCAAAATGTCCTCAACTTTGCAGAAGTTAAAGTTAGTGTAGGGGGGAAGTTGGTGGAAAAAACTCTTGCACATTATGCATTTTACTGTAATCAGTGTTAAAAAGAAGAGGGGGGAAGACAAGAAAATCTGAAATTTTGAAAAGTAGGAAATTTTTGAAAAATGATTCACAAAAAATTAGAAAAAACAAAAATAAAACAAAAAATCATTCCACTGTGAATGACCCTGTGAAACAGCTACAACTTCAAAATTCAAACATGTTTGGCTAATTGTGTGTCCATGTTTCTACACATGCTTTCTACACATGTTTCTACACATGTTTCTACACATGCTTTCACATGCATGAATGACCTATGTTTCTACACATGCTTTCTACACGTTTCTACACATGCTTTCTACACATTAGACCCATGTTTAGAACCCATGTGTGTCCATGTGTGTCCATGTTTCCACACATGCTTTCTACACGTTTCTACACGTTTCTACACATGCTTTCTACACATGTTTCTACACATGCTTTCACATGCATGAATGACCCATGTGAAACCCATGTAAAACCCATGTGAAAAATGGAAAAATCATTCCACTGTGAATGACCCTGTGAATCATGGAAAAATCATTCCACTGTGAATGACCCTGTGAAACAGCTACAACTTCAAAATTCAAACATGTTTGGCTAATTGTGTGTCCATGTTTCTACACATGCTGAATCTGTCCCCAGATACTCAAAGAAATCACACAAATACATCTTCCCTCTTCCCAGAAGAGATCTAGAAGGGCATTTCCCTATACAGGAGATGTGAAGTTTTCTGGATCTCTAAGAAAGCTCCAAGGATCTGCTCTTATTTTATCCTTACTTTAACTTCTTTGCCACCGCCGAGGCTCCATTTCACAGCCACTATCCTTCTATTTAAGGAACACTAGATAGGATGCTCTTTAGATTCTGTTAACTTCTCTGCTTAATTAATATAGCTATAGACAGCTGTATGTTATACAGCTATGTTATTTTGTGACAGGCAGCATTTATTAGACAAAGAAGATTTAGCATGAAAGTGTTGTGACCTGGAAATCTTTCAGACCAGCAAAGACCATGTTTCTTTCATTTCAAGCCACAGCTCATTTCAACTGAAAGATAGTATCTCTCCGTTTACTAGCTTACCCAGCATTGCTCACGCAACATTTTTGTAATGTGTGAATGACATTTAGGGGGCTCAGTCCTGCGGGTTGCTTAGCACTTTGGTCTCCACAGAGCTCTTAAGCACATGATTAACTTTTAGCATGGAAGTCCCATCATCCACTTTATACGCGCTTTATTCTGGTATCAAAGCTGTGCTAAACTGCACCAGTTGGTAATGGCTTTCAGGAGGCCATTCTAGAAACCAGGGATTGGCCAGAAGTAGTGGATTACCCGGCCACATCCCCGTGTCCCAGCTATGTCCTGTACACCAATGGTTGGAAGGGCCGTGGCATCAGACTAGCCATGCCAGCCTTATGTTACCAGAGGGTTCTCCCACTGCAAGGTAATAGTTAGGTAAGCCACTTACCCCAACTTTGCGGCTTGCTTTATGCTGCCTAACTGGCATAAAGCAGCTTAAGCAGGGGCCAGGATCTGGATCCATGAGTGTAGCCCAATCAAACACTGGCCTATGCTATTTGCTGGCTTTTGAGCTGGTACTAGATAGTAGTAACTGGGGGAAGTAAGTCAGCCTCCTTGATGTTCACAGAGTGACATGTGGCACCTTATCTTTTTGCAGGTACACCAATAGGTTGTAGATCATTTGCACAAGATGTTCTAGCTTGCATTTTCCTACACGTTTTCTTTCGTCTTCCTCACGCACCTAGCCCTTTTTAAATTATTTTTCTGACCTTGGTAGTGTTTGCTGCAAGGTCGAAGAGGCTCTTTACAGCTTCTCCCATCCCTGGCACATCCAGGCAGGAATCAGACACAAAGTCTCTCTGAACCACGAAGTTTGTCCTCTGGACAACTTAGGAACCTCTTTGATATTTCTTTTTAGCTTTATTTGTTATTCAACCAATGGCCAAGTAATTTTAAAAATGTATGATTTTTCCAACATTTGGAACCATAAAATTTTGTATTAAAATAATGGAAACTGGTTTTTAAAGAAAAATAACATTGAAGTTAATGAGTAAATGGACCAAAAATGTCCCCTAATTGCTTTAATAATAAAATTGAATTCACTTTGGCTTTGATGGTAGCCCTTTAGTGTTTGCTTTCCATTAATATTCTAGCCAGCAAGTTTACGAGCAGGAAGGCCTGTGGAAACAGCAGTTTTTATGGGAATAGTCTCAAATACATGCACAAAGTGAAGTTGGAACTTGGAAATGTATATATTCACACCAGAACTACACTCAGCCAAGCACAGAGCAGAAATAATACCATGTGACCTATGGGTCCAATTAAAACTCATCAACAGATCCAATTTTTATTTTGAATTTTTGTCAGCAAGCGACAAAATTCTTGACTGAAATGATTTGGTGAGTAGTCCTGAATAACAGCTGAAATCTAGATCTACTAAGAGAAAAAGAGTATAGCTTAACTATATAACATTAGATGGTAAAACTCTGGTGGTATTTTTTATTTTTTAAAAGAGATTCTGCATAGTACCCTATTCATTGTTTGCTTTTATATAGTTAGTCCAAGAATTTTTCATTCTCTCTCTTCTCCAGGCTTGGGGTGATCTTGTAGCAAATACCCATTCAGTTTCTTTTCTGTTTTTCATTATTTGTACTCTTACCTGAAGTATTTCTTCTGTGGCCAGAAATTACGTGCTTTGGCAATCAAAATGTACTAGCAATTAAGTGATTCTGTCCACCAATGCACCCTGACTGCTACTTTCGGAGGGACATTACTAATAACTGTTTGCAAGCAGACATGGTAATCCTAGGATTGAGTTATATAAAACATAACTGATTGTGCAAGGGATCAACTCATGTCCTGGACAATGAAACTCCTACTTAGGGAGCTGGAGTGAAATGGATGTTGACCACTCCCTTACCTTCCCCAAATGTCTTAGTAAAAGTCTATAATCAAACCCTTATGCAAGGCTTCAGGCAATTTGTGAATTTCTATCTGGGACAAGTATTTTTGACTTCTCAAGGTAGCATCAGAGAGAAAGGAACTAGGACTGTGGAAGTAGAGGAGGGGAGGTGTGAGCTGTAATTAAATCTTGAAGATTTGGAGAAGAAACCAAATTAACAATGGTAAAGCTATCAATAGCCATGGAACTCGGTAAGTAGTTATGGCTATGCTCCAGAATAGCTTAGTTAACTTTCTTATCTCACTATTTGAACAGTCCTTCCTATTTGTGCTGCATTGCCCTGGGGATCTAGCGTTGGCTGCATATAAATTTGTTTTGTTTTGCCACCTTCTCTCTCATTCTGGGTTTCTGTGTCCCCACAGTGTTTCTGATATGTCCTCACATCATCTGCTGGCTGCTTTTTAAAGATTTGTGGGGTTAGTTATTTGAACATGTAATAACCTGGCTTATCTGGCTACGTATGGTCACCCCGTGACCTCACTCCTCCATCTACATATCTTCTTCTATGGGTACCCATCAGCATGGTGTGTTTGAATGTCAAAGTATGTGATCTGCCCAATTCCCTTATTTCTACAAATTCTTCGAATCATTCCCTCATTCCTCTCTCTGCTACACGTTCTCTTTTTCACTCACCCACTCCCTCATCCCTACAAGTCTCTTATTCACTCCTGCACTCCTTTGATTTCTAATTTTCCTGATTGCTTCATTCCTTCATCCCATTTACTTCTGCATATCCCCTGTCTCCATCCTCTCCTTCCCTGCAACCCACCGGAAAATATCCCAAAAGTCAGCAGATACCAGGAAATCCCCTTCTCACAGTTACACTGGTAGGACCACACTGTGATCTGTGGAACTGTACTGGTGTAACTGAGAGAGTAACATGGCTATTGGGCCATTAGTTGGAATCAGGCAGTCACTGGATCCAGGACTCCCATGATGCACGTGATGAATGGGGATGTTCAGAGATCGAAGCCAAACTTTATTTTTTTAATTGTTTGTATTTATTTTTTTGTTACTCACAAGTTTACTTTTTTTAATTAGAGTGGTTTTGTGGCTCTGATCCAATTAAGCCCTTAAGCATTTGCTTAATTTTAAGCACAGAAGAACTTCAAAAAAATCAACTGCCTACTCCTAGGCCTAAAACTAAGCACACACTTAAGTGCTCTGTTGGAGTGGAGTATTTATTGCTTTCTAACATATTTTAGAAACTATTTAGAACTAGCATCACAGCATATTTTTCTATATATGCATAAAAAAACTATATTGTTTGAACCGAAACTTTCACAAAACTTGACACCCAAAAATTTGCCTCTCTTAGCTAGAGGAATGCACTGTACTTAAATATCTAATACATGAATGTCTGATTGTACCATCCTTAAATATGTTGATTAGTCACTATTCTCTGTCATAGTTTAATGTTTGAATAATGCACATTGACCTTTTCAAGGCACAAGTTTCTAATTTTCCTTACCTAGCGGGAAGGTATGATATTCTAATTTTAAAACCCCTGTGCTGTAAAGTGCAGCTGGGTGTGTCAAGTCACCAAACCCAAAGTGGTTGCATTATGCAAGAGACTGTAGGTTAGCAACATATATCTCGGTTGTCGGAATTATTCTCTTATCATAAGGAATACAGCTATACAGAAAGTGAATTTTGGACTGTTAGTAAAGAACAAGATGGGCTGGACATTGCATTTACCTCACTGTAAGCTGCAGAAAATCTGTATAATCCTGGTACTATGCTGTGTTTCAGGTAGGTTTTATTTATTTGTTATATTCACCAGGGAGAAAATTTGTGGATATATATTTTTAAAGCCTTAGATTTTTGAGGAAAAAAATTAAACTACCATACTTACCAAAAATTACAAGCAAGGGACAAATTTTGCTCTCATGTTAGTGTAAATCCAAAGGCAATTCTACTCACTTCACACTCAGGATTTGCCTCAGACTAAAAGTGAGAAAATAATTCGTGCTAGGTTTTTCCAAAGGGGCATTGTATTTTGTTTATCACAATGCTATCTCAGAGCACACAAATCAGATCAAGCTTTCATCAGCTACGATGACAGAATAACAGAGAGGAATTTCCTCTCCAAACTTTTGTAAGGACATTATTTAAAAAACAAAACATTTTTTAACAGGTTGACCTGAATTCATTGCATTTCAGTTAGCATATCCCATGACACACCTTTATATTGATATCTTTGACGTCTTTATTCATAATGAAAGTTGTTTTTTAAAAATGGCATAGAGGGAAAATCGCTTTGGTGAGAAATAGTACCTTTGTTTGCCCATTTTATGAGCGTTATCTTTAATTACAAATTTTTCACTCCAGGTAAACTTTTTTAAAAAGCACCCAGGTGTCTTAGGGGTCTAAAGGTAAAAGTGTCAAAGGCATCTAAGTGACTAAGAATGCTAAATCACTTAAGTGCTTACGTGACTTGAAAAATGTGACAGTCAATGGAATCTGTAAAGGTGCTTAGGTACCCAAAATGCAAACACATGGCTTGTGCTTCACTAGCTGCACAAATACCTTTACTAATCTGCCCATTCGTTACTTTCAAAAATAAGAGGCAGGCTCCTAAATCATGTAAGTGATGTTGAAAATTGTACCCTAAGTCTCATTTTTTAAAGGGACTATGGCACCAAGTATTGACGTAACTGTTCAGGCACTTTTGAAACTTACACCCCTTATCCTTTGTGCTTAGCCTTTTTCGGAGATTGTGCCACACCGATGAAGGTCAGTTAAGAGATACATGATGGTTCTGCTCCTCATAAGGAGGTGGTTTAAGTTTGTACATTGCAGTCATGCTGATAATGCAGTCAGAGCAGCATAGGGTGACTAGATGTCCTGGTTTTATAGATATTTGGGGCTTTTTCTTAGGCCTGATCTACACTTAATGGGAAATTCGGCAGCTGTTGATGGGAGATGTGCAAGCTACAAAGAGTCTTGCGTGTCTTCCTGCAACTTCCTAAAGTCTGTTCTGCGTGCCATCTCCACTACATTGCACTGAAGGGAAATGCGTTCCTGTCGACGCAGCGTTATTCTTCTTCCGGGGTGGATTTATTAAGTTGATTTCTGGATCGATTGAGTGGGTCTTCACTTCCGCTCAATTGATCCCGAGAAATCCATCTGACGGCAGCAAATTTGCTGCCGTAAGTGAAGACATACCTTTATATAGGTGTCTGTTATCCTCCCATCCCCTGTCCCAATTTTTCACACACGCTATCTGGTCACCGTAGAGTGGCAACTGTGAAAATGGGACATTTCTGGTTTTGTTCAAGGGCAACAGCCGTGGAATTTGTGAAAGCCTTTTTAGCAGAAATATAAGTATGCGTTTAAGTCTGGTCTTTGGCTATATTTATAAAAGTCTGTTTCCAAGCATACAGTTGGGATTTTCAAAGCAGTTTAACAGAGTGAGATGTCCAAATCCCATGGGTGATGAGACCCTAACTCATCTGTGCTCCCTTGAAAATCTCAGCTTATATTCTTGTTAGATGTGTGTTTAGTACTTCAGCAGTAATGCAGACTAATATTTTTGGGTGTATTAACAGGAGTGTTGTATGTAGGAGGTAATCTAGTATGGAATCTAGTTCTGAGTGCCACACTTTAGGAAAGATGTGGACATATTGGCGAGAATCCAGAGGAGAGCAAAAAAAAATGGATGAAAGGTTTAGAAAACCTGACCTATGAGGAAAGGTTAAAAAAAACTGGGCGTGTTTGGCCCTGAGAAAATTAGACTGAGGGGGAACCTGGTAACAGTCTTCAAAATGCTAACGGTTGTTATAAAGAGGACAGTGATTCATTGTTCTCCATGTCCACTGAAGGTAGGATAAGAAATAATGGACTTAATCTGCAGTAAGGGAGATTTAGGTTAGATATTAGGAAAAGCTTTTTAACCCTAATGGAAGTTTAGCATTGGACTAGGCTTCCAAGGGAGGTTGTGGAATCCCCATCATTGGAGGTTTTTAAGAAGCTGAACAAAACCCTGTGAGGGATGGTCTAGGTTTACTTGGTCCTGCTTCTGTGCAGAGGGCTGGACTTGATGACCTCTCAAGGTCCCCTCCAGCCCTACATTTCTATGATTCTAAAAAACAGACCAAGGAGAATTTTGACCCAGTACATTGTAGGTAATTATAAAAGTGTCTTGTCTTGAACTGAGTTTTCTTTGCAGGGAGTAGACCCAACAGTATTTTTTGCTGTAGGAGATACTGTTTTCTCTCTTACTGGTGGGAATCTAGAATAACTTGTTGAAATCAGTGGTATTGCTCTAGGTTTTTGCTGGTGTAACTGAGATCAGAATCTAGCCCAGGTGTTTAATACAATATTTCCTGGGCATCAGTCCAAGTTACACTGCACTGACATGTATAGAATTGCATACTGCATTCACTGGGGAGAATCTGATGAGGTTTTACCAACTAGAGGCTAGATCCCACCCATACACTGTAAGTAAACCTGCACGAAGGGCAGTGAAGTTGGTGAATTTTCCCTTACAGAATGTCCTCAGCATTCTGCCATCAAAACCTGGGCTTGTTTAACCTGTCCAGCACCCACAGAAGCAAGCAAACATCTAGGCCTTGAAGCCTGTGAATTCACAGGGGGCACAAAGGCCATCCCCCCCTGCTTATCTCTGTTGGAGCCACTCTGACAGGGCCACCACTGGCCACAATTGCCCGACACCTGTCTTCAACAGGTATGACAAGAATGCAGAAATGTAACACAGATTCTCTCTGTATCACACTGCCAGAGGATTCTACACAGTGCCAGCAGAGCGAGGGGGGAAACAGACATACCCTGGCCCCATTCTGATGCACCCACTCCCCACTTTGCTCACCTGCCTGGCTCCCTGATACCGCTGCGTGGGTCCTCAGAACTGTGGAGCCCCCACTGCCATGAGATGTACAGCTCAAAAGGGCATGACCAGGACTAATATTATAATATTAATAATAAATAATAATAATAAATGACCAAGGGATTAACTGTTTGTGTGCCATATGCCTGGCACACTCAACAGGTATGTGGATTTCCACACAACCTACTGCATGCCAGGAAATGGCAGAGGAATATTTGGCAATGCCCATGGAGCCACACAGGTACCTCTAATCCGAATATCCCCAGGCTGGTAAAGTGGGTAGGAATTAGGAGTACAATGCTGCTGATAGTGAGTGTGTTCTACCAGTTGGGTTATTTGCACTTTCTAAGCAGTTACCATTGGTAAGCTTGAACAGTCTTCTTGGAAAGCATCTCTCTTTTTCTAGAAAGGTCTCTTGACATTTCATGTTTTCAGCAGCTGCCTTTTATCATCAGTTTTCCAATATATCCTCTAGTAAGTTTTCATATTACTAGCAAATTTCCTAAAATGACATGGAGTCCTATAAACCTTGAAATACCACAATGAAAGGAGGTAGTGATTTAGATATTTCCTGGTTGTTGTTTTTTTTTTTTTGGTTTATTTTGATCTTTTCAGAGGTTTCATAGCTAGTCTATAAAAATCTGCTCCAGGCTGAAATTTGGCAGAAAGGATCTCAGTCTACAACTTGATTTGCTCATGGACAGCTAAAAGACAGCTTTAATTTACAACATGAAAAATGGCATTATAATGTCCTAGCATCATCTATTCCAAATTCTTGCCCAGGACTTTGGAACAACTAAGGAAAAGGCTGACCCTACAAAATCCACTTGGAGAGTTTATTGAGGTCTGTGTGAATGCCACTGCAGTGCAAACATGGTAAATCAGGCTCACAGTCATGTATTTCACTCTTGAATCTCAGTTCTTCATGATACGTTATGCATACATGTAGCTGATCCTTTCAGACAGCTTGATATCACCAAGAGGTTGGAGCCAGTAACTAGCAAGTTAGGATGGTTCACTGGGCAGGAGGTTACTTGGAGACATAGGTTCAATTCCTTGCTCTACCACAATGGGACCTTGTGTAAGTCACTTAGTGTCCCTGAGCCTAAGTTTTCTATCAGTAAAATGGAGCTAATAGCATTGCCCTACCGCACAGGGGTTTAGTGAGGGCAAATGCATTGACGATTGTATGGTGCTCAGATATTATGGTAGTGGAGAAGACAGACAGAAAATCAAGATGTGAAATGGGTGCATCATGTTTGGCCTATTCATGTGGTATTCAGAAAAACATAGTAGTTATATCGAATTTGTTCCAGGTAAGGGGTTAAAAGAAAGTCTGCCCTTTAACACATGGCACTTAGATCTGGCTGGGTCAGAACAGAAGGTTAATTTTATTATATAAAGTGCACACGACCTCTCCTTCTAAAGCAGAAGCTGCTCATACTCAAGAGATTTGCACCTGCTTTCCTAGTAGCGACATGCACTTTTATTGTGGTTACCGTGTTTGTTATTTTTAGTGTCCGAAAGCATGGCACACCCTTCACAAAAACATACGTAAAAAGGCAGAGCCTTGCCCTAGAGAAATTATAATCTAAAAGGACAAGGTGCAGACAAAAGAGCAGGAGAAAGGGTGGCACGCCCATCATAGTTGCAATGTACAGAAAATTAGAGGGTAGCTTTTGAGGTCACTGTGGAAAAGAGGGTTGGGAGGAGGGACTGGAAGGAGGAGAGGGAGGCTATGTGGCATACAGGATCTGATAGGACAGTCCAGGCATGATGGGGCGTGGGGAAGGCATGATGAATGGGGCAGAGCCCAGGGTGCAGGTTGGAGAGTGCTAGGTGAACAGAGGTGTGTTGCAAGCAGGTGCAAAGCTGTGCATTCAGACCTAATCCACCTTTCCAAAGACAAGTTACAATTTTACAGACAGACACATTCAAAGCAGATGCTATTTAAACATGCAGGATTAGACCTGTCCCAACTTGTGACGTCAATAGAAGCGAAGGAGGCAAGTGGTCTTCTTAAATATGTACATACACCTTGTCACAAGCAGCAGGGCAGAATCTCTCCACAGGGCTCAAGGAAGTGCTAGGAGAGGTGACTAGATAACATGTTGGCCAGCACAGCGAGACTAGCATTTCCAGCTCCCCAGCTGGCTTACATGTATGCCACCATCAGCAGCAGTCACTAACTTCTTCTTCCCAGCTTCCCCTGCACGACTGTTTCCTGTAGGCACAGAAAGGAGCCCACCATAGTATTCATCAGCCAGAAATTCCAGATGATTGTACCCTAGACATACCCACTGTAAATCAATCCTAAAAACACCCTCCCCCACCTCCCACCAAAACCAGGGAACTTAAAATTAAGCCACAACTCCTCTATGCCCCCTAGGCAGGTTTACCCACCATTCAAAAGTCCAGTGACTGCTCTTCCGCAACCCAGACCCCCTCCATGCTAAACAGCATGAAAACCCTGAATTGACAGCATTTAACCATGTAGAGGAGGGCACCTCTACATAACCTTCCGTCTGCAGCCCCTGACTCCTGCGCAATTCTGCAAAGGGTCTTAAGTGCTGTACAGGGCCACTACTCCGCAGTGACTTTCAGCCTAACAGACTGTGCCTACAGCCTAACAGACTCTAGTTGGCTTTAAGGCTTTCATTTAAACTGTGTGCCTCCCTTTTTGCACCTGTACTAATAGCATATTCCATTTTGAAGCCTCAGAGTGGTAGCTGTTGTACATTTCAGGCACAGCTGATAATAACAGAGTGTCTGTGAAGACCATCAAGAAGCTATATACCTAAAGGGCTACTATTTGGAGGGACAACATTGCACCTCCAACAATTTGTGGGGACAGAACGGCAGGCTCAAAACAGGAAGCCAGTTTTTAAAATCAAGCCCCAAAATTTCAAGTGTAATTTTATAAGTCAGAACAAATCTCTTCTTGACTACATCTAAGTTTTGGATCCTGAGTTTTTACAGGATTGCAGATATTATTAATGATGAGAGCAGAGCAGGAAACAACTTTCCTATCATGAGATTTTTTTTCAAGATTTCAACATTTTTTTCATCCTTAAAGAGGACAAAGTGAAATTTTTTTTTATTATAATTACTATGGTATAGTATATAATATATAGTATATAATTTACTATATTATTTTTTTTTACTATAAAAAGGAAAAATTGAAAACAATTTTTTACTATAAATTCACTGAAATTTCAAAAAAAAGTAATTTTGACTCAAAAAACTAAACTTTGCATTTTGAAAATGTTGAAATGGGATGTTCTGATAATTTTGGGGGAAAAAGAATTCCCAAATTGTTTCAGATTGGGAGGTTGGTTGAAACCAACCCTTTGTCATGTACAGATTCATTAGTTTTGACAAACTGACATTTTCTGGGGGGAAAAAAGAGTTATGAAAAACTTCTTTTCCTATAGGAAGCTAGATAGATAGCTCTCAAAGGTCCCAATTCAGCAAAACACTTACGCATATGCATAAATCCCACTGAAGCCAATGGAATTTAACCTGCTTAGAGTTAAGCAGGTCAAAGTGCATTTCTGTTTGACAGATGGCATAACAAATTTGCAGGAAAGTTAAAGGGCTTAGAGAGGAAGGATGGTTGAGGAGCTAGAATGGTGGCTTGTGACATTGAGGGTCAATTCTCTGCTCCACCACCGACTTCTTAGAGCACCGTAGGTGCACGACTGTAGTGTGGATATACCGCGAGCGTACAGCCTCTATCCCTTTCCTTCCCCTCCTAACCCACAATTGCACTAGTTGAAACAGAGCATCAGCCTTAACTTTGAATTTCCTGGTTGGGGTCACAAATGTTATATAAACAGAATGGTTTCTCTTCAGCAGTAAATTAGCCTGTTAAGTGACTCAGATAACTTGAACATGAATGGATTGTGATGGCAAAACTGTCATGAGCCATTATTAATAGAATGGACCCCTCCTTAAGAACATTTGATCTAAATGACTTTGGACATACAGCTATCTCACAAGGAGAGAGGAATTCTTTTAGAATGACAAACATGTAAGGCTACCATCATTTAATAAGTTAGTGCCTAGTTTTTAACTCCAGAGACCTGGCTTAGGTCAAATGCCTGATGATTTCCTGTTCTACTCACAACTGGGTTTTTATCCACATCACAGTGCCACTGCATACAGTGGCATGACTGGAAGTCTCTAGCAAAAAAGAATGCAGGTGGGAATCCTAGGGGACTGTTGTAAATCAGGATTGACTCAATAGCAGAGCTGCTGTTCAGAAAAAAAGAAACGTCAGTCTTCCACAGCGGAATGGACTGTTTGATGCCTCTTAGAGGGGTCCAACTGCCATGGCACACCTCAACCCAGTGGTGACCCTGGGAGGAGCTGGGATTAGAGTTAAATCCCAGTGAGAGGGAGGAGGCACAGTCCCTGACAGAGTCTCTTTGAGTCCAGGCGATCTGGTGGAGTTGAACTGATTTGAGATCAAAGCTAGACCTGGCCATTATTACCCAGGACAATTACAAATATTTCACTTTCATTCAAAAAAAAATTTCTAAATGAATTTTTTGTTTCCAGTTTTCTTGTTTCATTTTGGTGGGAAAAATCCCATTTTCTGTTACCTTTAAAAATATTCCCTCCTGCCTTTTATTTTTTATATTTGAAAAGGGGGGAGAGGAAAGACTAGAAAAGTGAAACCATATTTGGGGGGGAACCTCACTGTCTAATTTTCTTTCTACAGGGGAAAAATGTCCTGTATTATTCTCATTATCTTCTCTCACAAAGAGAATGTTAAAAAGAGAGGGAATGGGTACTTTAAACAATGAAAGTACTTTCATCATTGAACTTTCTTTTCCCTTTCTGTCCAAAGTTTTCAGTGGAAAATGAGGAACAGGGGTGGGGAGTAAACAACTGAAAGAAGTTGGGCTTTTCCCCACAATTCCCAAATGAAAACTTTTAAAAATACAAATAATTAATAATATTTTTCCCTAACAATTTTGGTTTAGAAAATTTTTTCAGAAAACGGATAATTTAACTAAATGATTGTTTTTTCCCCACCAAAAATAATATTTTTTACAAACCTCATTCCTCCCCCCACAAAATATTTTTTTCATGAAAACGTTGATCTTTTCAAAACTTCCCAAGTGAGTGGGCTACTCTTATGTGGGATGAGGGAGGGGAATTTTGCTGCTTAGGACCTGCTTTGTGGAATTTGTTTGATTGTATATTGTTTGTTTGAAGTTTTCTGATTGTTGAGCTGCATGAAGGGAATGTGGTCAGAGGCTTTGCTAGTTTGTTTTCTTTTAGTCCCATGATTTCCAACTAAATAATCCAGAAACTCCAGCCCTTGACTTTTTTTGCTGCTAAAGTGGGCCTTCTATGAATTTTTTCTTCAATCACAAAGATACATCTATAATACCCTCCCAAAAACCCTAATCCTGAAGCAGCAGTCTCAGAGTTTAAGTCAAGTGACTCTGACTTGCAATATGGGGCTAAAAAATAGCAGTGTAGACATTCCTGCTTGGGCTGGAGCCTTGGTTCTGAGATCTGGTGAGTGGGGTGAATTCCCAGGGGATTCAACCTTTTATCTGTTTAGCTGTGGTGGCCCAAAAGTTTCACAATGACGCACAGCACAGACCTTTTAGGAAAAACGTCTGTTTGACTTTTAAATTGCTGTCTAAATACACAACAAACTCACAGTTACCCTTTGCAAAGGTCACATTTGTCATATTCAGGTATGATTACAATGCTTCGGAGAGGGGAGGGGAACAGAAAGGGGCTGGAGTGAACAGGTGTTTGCTTGTCCATAAAACATAAGCACAATTGGTTAAATAGATCCTCCCTCATTCCAACACAAGGTGGAACTATTTGAAGGACTTAAGGGGGACATAATGTGATGCTTAAGCAATGTAATGGCCTTTCAGATGAGAGTGCAGGGACGGAAAGCTTCAGCCAATAAGCATAAACTGAAACATAACACTGGATCCATGCCTATCTTGTGAGTGTGCAGCATCTACCTGGAGTCCTGATTCCAAACGGAACCTCTGGGCGTAGTGTAATACATATAAATAATCAATAATGAAAATCAGAAATAATAATAACTAGCCTTATATAGTGCTTTTCATCGGCTGATCTTAAATAACTGCTAGGTCCCAACAAACAATGGACTAGCAAAAAGCTTTGCATTAAATATTTCCTTTTTATTAATGGAACATTCTGGAAAACCTAAAATTCTGATAAAAAGCACAAGTTTCATAAAGTGACAAAGTCCCACTTGATACCCACGTTTGTTAATGTGCTGCTTGTAGATATAGCATCCCCCATACTCAAACTTTCTGATAACTCTCGTGTTGTTGGTTTTGTGAAAAATGCTAAAGAAGATAGAGCTAGTGGAAATATTTTATTCAAAATTTTTTCAAATAAAAGATAAGGGTTTTAAATAATAATTTTTGATCAAAAACTTTTTAATTAATTTTTTTCTAAAATGCAATTATTTTGAATTTACATATAATAAATATTTGTTTTTCATCTTTTTCCACTTATTAATCACTGAATAAATCAGAATGATGGAGGTTTAGGGGATTAATTATTCTCCGGCTTTTTACTTTTTTTAAATTTTTTTTTTATTCTCTCTCTTCTTCAGCAGAAAGCAAAAGCATATTAAATCCTCTTCTTATTCCACTACCAGAGAGCACTACTCAAGAAACTTCCATGACTACAGAGATCTTCAATACTACATTACAGACCATTTCCCTAGCAAAGACTACAGCAATTACCAGTAAAATTACAGATGCAGAAAAAAACACAGTTACACTGCAAACGAATTCAACCTTTGAGACCACAGCAGCCACCTCCACTACAGGAGAAAAACACACCGCTCCTCTAGAGTCAACTTATAAAGCTGAAACTACAGCAATAACTGATACTACCATAGTTCCTCCTTCTACAAGCAAAATAACTGAGAAGACAACTGTAGCCATGTCCGTAATGCCAGAGACATCCACAACTCCTGTAGAGACCACAACCACGCTTACCGTTCTTACTAGTTTGGAATCTGAAAGCACAGCGGTAACAAGCTCTACCATGGGAGAGACACCCACTTCTAGTCCACACATTACTTCTCCTTCCGCATCAACAGCAATAACCAGTACCACTACAGTTGAGGGAACAACCACAGTTTCTCTTCCCACCAGTACAGTACCTGGGAGCACACCTACAACTACCTCTCCTGTTTCAGAGACATCCACAAATGCGTTGGAGACCTCTTCCCCACCTCAGACTACAGAAATTATCAGTACTAGCATAGTAGAGGGGACAACCACGCTTCCCCATCCTACAAGTTCACAATCTG
>ML675700.1:5447561-5669025 GCA_007922155.1 Mesoclemmys tuberculata
TCGTTCTGAACCATCCCGGCTTCAACATGTCACTGTCTTCCCTTCCTACCTCTCTAGTTGCCCTCTAATCATTTCCCCTTCTCATTCCAGGTTATAACGAAGCACCAGCTTTGCCAAGTGAGTATAGCTCCGAGTGATCCGTACTGAAATAATGGAAAGATACAAACTTTCAAAATTTAGCATTAGGCAGGTGGTGAAAAGTGGTTACCTACAACTGTGACTCTGCTCATAATGCAATGGAACTGGCCCTCTAAGGACAGTTGTCCACAGTTCCCTTGGCAGAAAAAGAAAGTCCTTTTGCGATTGCATAAAACCTGCTTCTGTGGAACAAGCGATGTCTCTCAGAGTGTCTGCAGCAATACGTTCATTGATTTTTCATTCTGTAATTTCATTTTTGCAGCTGTTTCACCAACCCCAACCTCGGCTCCATCAGTTGAACCTTTCACATTCAACTTCACCATAACCAATCTCCACTATGCTTCAGAATTGGGAACTCCTCATTCTACCAGGTTCAATACTACAGAGAAAGTCTTGATCTCATTGGTAAGTGTGATTTTCTCACATCCATCCCTGGCGCTATGGGGCACCTGGTGCTATGTGGCAGTATGACAGACTAATGAAATCCTCTCTTTGCCAGCTCAACCCAATATTTGGAAACAGCAGCATTGGCCCAGCTTATAGAAGATGTGAAGTGACAGCTTATAGGTAAGGATCCAAAGGCAGAGATTTACATATTACCCTGCCGTGTGAAGGTTCATTTACTGTCATTTTGGTCAGCTTTAGACCATCAAGAGCAAATAATTCAAACACAGGATGAAATCTGACATAGGCATTTCTGTTCCAGACCGGTGAGAGCTGGGAATGACACCGGTGTAGATATCGTCTGCACCTACAGGCGCGACTCCGCTGCTCCCCCATTTGACAGAGTGGGTGTTTACCGTGAAGTGAGTAACAAGACAAACAGCATCAGCAAGCTGGGCCCCTACATCCTGGACAAGGACAGCCTCTATGTCAATGGTAACTTGCCACTTTCCTTATCATTATAATGCACTCTTATGTGTCTCACTGCACGGGCGTTCCCTTCCTAATACGGAATAGATAAAGACGATGGACCTGATCCTCTGCTTTGGATCCTCTTTGCATCCATGAAAAGTTGATTTAAAATGTACCAGATTGGAAGGGCTCTACTGTGTGAGGTGCAAATTAGGACACAAGATGGAAGGGAAGTGAGTTTCTCTGGTGGTGTTTCAAAGCAGGGAAGGCAGCATTAAAATCCACAGAGCAATAGGAACCAAGACCTTCTTGGACTTCCGCTAGCTGGCACAGGTCCCAAGGACTTTATTTGTAAAACATGCTCTGTAAAGAAAGCCAAATCCCCTCAATATACTGTATAATATAATTGTTATTATTCATGATTTGTACCATGCAACAAAATAGGCCCACCTTTACTCACATGAGCAGTACAACTGACTTCAGTATTACGCTCATCAGAATGGGATGCCAGAACAGATCCAGGCCATTCTCATGGAAAACAAAGTGACACACACATCATTTGCTGTGTTTCATTGCGTGGGATTTTGATTCTTGTCAGTTCTCTTTCTTGCTTTCCCAGCTGCCTATCATGACCTTTATTTATTGTCCCTTTCCATTGCAGGTTACAATGAAGCAAGTCCTGTGCCAAGTAAGCGTCTTTAAGAACTGTTGCCTATTGAAAGTATACAATCGAGTGTGAACTTACAGGAAATCTAAATTAAAACAGAGCAAGCAAGTGCTTGTGGTTTAGTGGTCCAGCTCCTTTAATAATGACAGTTCTTTCCTCTTGAAAGAATAACAGCCCATTGAATTCTTTGCTTGAAACTATGCCAGCAGCCAAAAGGGTTTTTTTATGTATGTCTATAGGCAGAAATTATTTGATTTAAATTTCTGATTGCTATTCATTTTTTTTCCAGCTGTGATCCCAACTACATTTCCAGCTCCAACAGTTGACTATTTCACAGTGAACATCACCTTAACCAATCTCAAATACCCATCTGAATTAGAAATCCAAAATTCCACAATGTTTAATGCTACAGAGAAAGTGCTGACCTCTTTGGTAAGTCTGAATTGCTCCCGTCATTCCTTTTTACTTTTTTGATTTTATAACGATCTCAGCATGATCTCATGAAATCTTTTCTTTGCCAGCTTGACCCACTGTTCAAAAACAGCAGCATTGGCCCTCTCTATATGGGATGCAAAGTCGTGGCTTATAGGTGAGGCTAATGAGCTGTCCTCATTTTCATCCCTCTGATGCTGTAATGTAATACACATAGATATCTCTTTACCGCCCTCTCCTTCTTAATTTTAGTATTGGAACAGAAACCATCTACACTCTCATTTTCAATGCATTCATCTCCGTAAATACATTTTATTTCATGCTTTCATCTATTTGGGTTGAAGTTAATTTCACAATTTTGGCATCTCTAGACCTGAATTGGTCATTATCCCCACAAACAGTAGAGTGATTTTTTTCAGCTGTGTCTTTTAATAGGCTTGTACGAGCAAATACAGAAATATTTACCATGAATATCAGAGAGCTCAGGAACAAACAAAGAATATGTCCTGCTTTCTCTAGGCCTGTGAAAAATGGAGATAACACCAGAGTGGATGCCCTCTGCGCCTACAGAAATAACTCTACCACATCCAGGTTCGACAGAGTGAAGGTTTACCGTGAGCTGCACAACAAAACAAACGGTATCACCAAGTTAGGACCCTACAGCCTGGATGACAACAGCCTCTATGTCAATGGTAAACAGCTGGTTCCCTTATAGCTGTAGGGATACAATCACATGGCTCATGGCCCATAAATGCCTGGTGAATGAAAGAAATGGTGTAGCAGTGCATGCAACACTGATGAGCAGTGTTTTAAATGTCCCATTGTTTGGGTTAAAGTGCTTTGTATTCACACAGCTGTATCCTCTACACAAACTCTGCTCCACACCTTCTGTGCATCTGTTTCTAATTAAACCATTTATCTACATTTGCTTTAAGTTCAGAGCAATGTAGTAGTTAACCCCCCCCCTTCATATTAAAAAGAGAGAAAATCCTAAGAGCTGAGAAGCAGCACTGAAATCTGCAGAGAAGTAAGGTCAACTTGGTCAGGCTCCAAGTAGGAACAATTTTCCTTCTCCATAAGGGCATTAAGCAGTCGTCTCAAACCGTACCCCATCATTATGTCCTAACTGGTTTGAATTAGTGTGGTGGGATAATAAATCTGTAGTCCTGTTGTGGAACATTTCATTTATCATTCCAGATGTCTCGGAGTCAAGTTTTCTTCATTCATCATCTACCTACCTCTCTGATTATATTATTGTCCTTTCCCTTTCCAGGTTACAATGAAGCACATTCTTTGCCACGTAAGTGTCTTTAAGAATTGGAAAGGCTATAAAGCTTTGAAAAGTTAGTGTATAAGAGGAAGTGATGAAGCTTGTTTAAACACCTTTTTATTTGTTATAATGGAACTAGAATTAGAAATAAGGCATACATTTTTAACATTGAAGGTGACGGCCAAACTACCAAACTGCCAAAAAGGGACCTGGTAGATTTTTTGTCTCTTGATATCTTCACATCAAGACTTGAAGAGATGCTTTAGTCAAACACAACTTATTGGCCTCTGTACAGGAGTAGCTGGATAAAATTCTTTGATCTGTGTTATATGGGAGGCCACACTAGATGATCTAACGGGCTCTTCTAGCCTTAATATCCATGAATTTATTAATTAGCTCTCCCTAAGGTTTCCTTTAAACATATTAAAATGATATTTGGTGTTGAATACTGGCTACTTCCAGGTTAATGCATTTGTAGTATGCTTTAGGGAGTAAATTATTGTATTTAAGTTAAAGCTGTTATTCACCATTTTCCCAGCTATGGTACCAACTACAACCAGTGCTCCTGCTCCAGCAGTCGAACATTTCTCAGTGAATTTCAACGTAACCAATCTCCAATACACTTCCCAACTAGGAACCCCCAATTCTTTGAAATTCAATAATACAGAGAAAGTGCTGACCTCTTTGGTAAGTGTGTCTGAATCCATCCTCCCTTTGGACAAGTCATTTCTAGCCTTGTGGGGGTTGCAATTATCTTTGTATGATGGACTCATGAAATCCTCTCTTTTGCTAGCTTGACCCACTGTTCAAAACCAGCAGCATTGGCTCAGACTACATAGGATGCAAAGTGATGACCTATAGGTAAGAACAATGGAGTGAAGTCCCTTTTATTTTACATCCTATTTAATAATTATTCAGCTTGATTCTTTGTTTCTTAAATGTGTAACATGAGCACCTCACAATTGCCACTATGGACATGTACATCACTTAGAAATAATACTGTAACCTATTTTATGTGAACTAAAAAGATCATTATCCTTAAAAAAGGCTGATCATGTAGCCTTCCATTTATCTCCCTCCATGGGAAAGTCTGGAAAAATTGACAGGGCTTGTGCCATGTCGTAAAGTTCAACACACTTTGACTCTGTTGGACCAACAAGGTGTTTGTATACTCAAGGGCCTTCCTGAAAATGCATTGTCCTCATCCACCAGAGGTGGACTGTTGGCAAGAGTAACCCAACTACCCTCTTTCACAAAGACACCCAAGAATGGAGGCAGCCTATGGTATATTGTTATCATTCAGCTTACTGCTGACAGAAGAAGCCGTGCTTGTTAAATTTAACTAGGGAGGAAGAATAGCCCCCTGGGACCTTGGAGTCCTGGGTTCAATTCCCCGCTCAACCACAGCCTTTCACTGTGATCTTGGATGAGTCACTTCCCCTTCTGCAAAATGGGGATAACAACATTGCCCAACCTCCCAGTGGTGGTGTAAGGATAAATACATTAAAAATTGTGAGGTTCTTGGATACTGGAGCAATGATAGCCACATAAGCATCTTACATAGATGGCTAATATGTTAATCTATCCTTGTTAATGATAGCTTGGTGAAGGAGAAAAAACCTTCTCTACATTGTTATTTTTCTGAAGACTTAACATAGTACTGAAGCTTTTTATGATTTCAGTGGCTTTTACGTGATGGTCTATGGGCAGCAACTGCATTGGGAACTGACCATTGGGGGTGGGGAGAGGACAAGTTAGGGGTGAGAAGGGGAAATAGGCCCAGGGAAGGATCTCTCCCTCACAGAGCGGTCAACAGAGTTAAGGTATTGGCAATACCATGAGCTACCTCACCAGGTATTTTATTTCATCTCCTAAAGAGCAGATAGATTTTTTTTTTCTGATGCTTTTAATTTTCCAAAGTTATAAATGGAGAGGGGTAAAAAAAAAACCACACGAATCTTGGTTAGGTCAAAAACAAATGTCCTGTTGTTCATAGCCCTGTGAGAAATGGGGACGGAACCCACGTAGATGTCCTCTGCACCTACCGAAATAACTCCACAAGACCCAAGTTTGACAGAGTGAAGGTTTACCATGAGCTGAGCAACAAGACAAGAGACATCACTGCATTAGGTCCTTACAACCTGGACAACAGCAGTCTCTACGTCAATGGTAAATAACCAACGTCCTGTTCACTGCTTTTGCACGTACAGTGTTAATGATTGAAAAAGGAATGTAACATGCTGAAGCATAAACAAGATGAATTTAAACATGCAATTCACTGTATACATACAACTCCATCCACTATACAAAGCCTCTTCCACACCCTGCATGCTCCCTGTTTATTTGTACCTGCCACCTAATTAATTTAAACACCTGCAATGGCTTTAACGCCAAGCCACTACATTGCAGCCATTAACTTTCTACATTACACACTAATAAATTCCCAAGAGCCGTGAAGCATCATTGGAGTCTGAAGAGCAGTAAGGACTTCTGTCTGACTCCAAATGGGAACGTCTTCAAGGTCATTGGTCAACATTTTTCAAATGTCCCCCATGTTTCTAACCAAATTGCCTCTATCAATGTGCAACAGACTAAATAGGATCATCACATAATAAACAGAGATGGGACTGAACTGGAAAATTGTATCTGAAAACCCTGCACTCTGGGGAGAAGGCCAAATGGGACTGAAACTGTGCGGCTATGTAATAAGCTTGCTGCATGCAACATGCCTGTGTGAGGATCGAGCCTTGCTGGACTCCTCACTACACCTATCTGCATTCACCAGGTTCCTTGATTTCGTGTTAAATTTGTATCTCTTTCCTTTCCAGGTTACAACGAGCCACGCACTGTGCCACGTAAGTACCTTTGAGAGCTGAATCACATTAAAGACCATGAACATGTGTAAAGGTTCAGGAAGTTATGAAGAAGCAGCTAGTGATGGTGGCTGTTTAGGACCCAGATGTAGAACACTGAGTCACAATGGAATAATGTTCGCACGTGGCCAGAAATCCTGCACAAGGGACCAGGCACCACTCAAGTCCCACTAAAGCTCTGTTTGGTGTGGGGTTGTATATTTAAGCCTAGGAAGAACCAAAGGTGAATTAGTATCTCAGTGTAGATCAGTCTCTGCTCACAGCAAAACTCATGGCCCCTTAAAACACTCCAAGCCGCTGGATGTACAGTGCAGCCATTCCAACAGAATAGGGCTTTCTTAGTGCATCATTGGCGGTGCATCTATTTATGACTGGCTTGGTGCTTTTTTGCAGCTTTGAAGCCAACTACAACCACCGCTCCTTCCATTGCAACGGGTAAACCTTTCACAGTGAACTTCACCATGACCAATCTCCCTTACAATTCAAAAACATTCAACACCACAAGCAATGTTCTGACCTATATGGTGAGTCTCAGTTCATCACATCTTTTCCTGGCCCATTTCGCTACAGAATCTTTAGTATTCTGTTTTCTTTATTTTCTACGACTTATCAATCAAATCCTTTTTGGCAGCTTGACCGTCTGCTTAGAAACAGCAGCATTGGCCTTGCCTACACCGGATGCAAAATAGTGGCATTAAGGTAAGAATCATATGGTTGGAAACAGTCACTTTTTGGCTGACAATACGATTATACATGGGTATTACCTTAGTATTTAATTAATCCCTTCCTGCTTTCAGTTCCTCTTAAAGTTAGTGGACTCTGTTGACTTCATTAGCCCATAAAGGTCTGGTCTATACTTACCTCCAAGATTCAGCTGCAGTCGATGGGAGATACGCAGGTGACATAAAAAACGTGCATAACTTACATCGACTCTGCTGCTTCTATTCTGGGGGGAATCCATACTGCGCTGCACCGATGGGAACAGTGTCGGCGTAGCACTACGCCACTTTCAGAGTTGGTTTTCCTAGGTTGATTTCTGGATTGACTGAGCTGATCTTTACTGACCACTCAGTCGATCCAGAGCAATCGATCTGATGGCAGCGAATTTGCCGCCGTCAGTATAGATGTAGCCTTGAAAGTTAAATCCCATTTAGGGCCCGTTAACATTTTTTATGCAGAGGCCTGCTTCTCATCTTGCTTATAATGCCATTGACTCCAATGCAATTACTCCTAATTTACACCTTGTGTAAGTGAGATCAAAACGAGACCCTCTGTGTTTGAAAAGAAACATACACTGAAAATACTATTTGAGTCTTCACCAATCCATGTGTCACTTTGGGACAGATTCTGATTCCAGTGATGTGGGTGTAATTTCATTCAAGTGAATGGCATTTTACACTCCAGTAACTGGGAGCAGTTAACTTTGGGGGAGATTCATTGTGGGTCACCGAGTTATTGCCCCAGCTCTATATCACAACGTGACATCACATCACAAAAGGCCGCGATGAGCTCCCAAACCAGTCTGCTTTCATTCATGTAATTCTCACATGGCTTTATTATATGCCAATGAGAAATGCAATTGCAGCCTACCTCTAGGATAATTGAACTTGAATAAACTAATGCACATAATTATCATTCATGTCTGCGTATCTATAAGCAAATACATGATTTTGTAGGCCTGTGAAGAATGGAGATGACACTGGAATGGATGCTATCTGCACCTACAGAAATGAGTCCACAACTCCCACGTTTGACAGAATGAAGATTTATCGTGAGCTCAGCAGTATGACAAATGGCAGCACCAGCCTAGGACCCTACATTCTGGATAACACTAGCTTCTATGTTAATGGTAACTAGCTGATCCCCTTTGCACCATGATGAAACCCTCACTTGATTCAGTGGTTTGATCCTAGCTGTGAAGGATAATGGAAAAAATTCCCTAAAGATATAATAGCAGCCGCCAGCCAATTTGCCGAGCAGTGTGAAAGCAAGAGCTAGTTAGTTAAGCAAGTCAAAGGTAGCTCTAGCTCCAAGTTTGTAGGCCATTGAAATTTTTTCCCCTGAATAATTGGTCAGAATATAAAACCAAAGCTGGCTGATTCTCCCTGGTATCTTGGACAGAGCCAAAGCCCCAAAGCATCTTGGGTGAAATTGTTTGAAGGACTTGCACCAATACTAGGTCCAACTTAATTCCACAATTCCCACTTAATCAAGACCGATCAGATTGGATTGAAGCAATGCATAACCTTTAGGCTCACCTTCCTCCATAGGAGTGAATTTCACACACTGTTCCTGAGAACCAAAAGCAGTACATCAATAACACAAACACAGTGTGTGTGTGAACCTGCCTACTGTACATTTATAGCAAAACAGCCACCAAAGGAGCACCTCTCTGCAATAAATGGGCATACAGTGTCTGTTGCGTGTCAGATTCAAGTTCTGCTGATATTTTAAAATGTCTGACATTTTAAGTTGCCCTGTGCTGCAGTAGCAAGCTTCCCACCTGGCTTACTCAGTATTGTTCCTCCTTTTTTTTCCCTCAGGCTATAATGAACCATACCCTGTTCCATGTAAGTATCTTTAAGTACTGATGCTTTTAAGAGGGTGTTGGGCTTCAGTTAGTTAATAACAGATTGGAGATGGCTGGACTAACCTAGAGATATTGCTGTCCATAAAAACTGTGACAAGAAAAGGATGCAGGACTCTTGTTTGGGAACCATAGATTTTAGGTATCCTGATGGGCCAGTATACTTCTCTTCTATTGGGTTGTTTAGGTATGATGTGCACAATTTCAATTTTCAAACAATAATTTTCCTTATTTGTTACAGCTGTAAATACTCCGTCTCTGACAACAGAGTATTTCACACTGAACTGCACTTTAACCAACCTCCGATTCACTACAGATCTGGGGAAGCCAGGCTCCCCCAAATTCACTTCTACAGAGAAAATAATGCTTCATTATGTGAGTCTGCCAGAGCCACATCCTGCCCTCAGACAGTTCGTTTGATATCTCTGGTCTCTTTCCCCTAACATGACATAATTTTTTTGTCTTCACTAGATTAATCCTCTCCTCAAAAACAGCAGCATCGGTCCTCACTATATTGGCTGCAAAATTATGGCATTCCGGTAAGAGTCATAGGAAGGGGAGGATTGGGTTCCTCATTTTGTAATGAATAGCTTCCCACTTAATGTTCTCTATAGTGTTAATATCCAACATATCAACTTTTTCATGCTCTGAAACAACTTCCCTTTGCAGAACTTTGGCTTGATAATTGGGTATGTTTCAGCAGAACTTACGTTATCAGGGTGGGGTCATTCAAATTGTTTCTCTCTGCAACTTGCAGAATGGTTTCCTCTCATGCATTGTCTGATCAAATGTTAGAAATGAATACAAGCACTTTAATGACCGACTGAAATGTCATATGACAACTATCTGATTTCCTAGGTCGGTGAAGAATAGGGATGACACAGGAATAGATGCCTTCTGCAGCTACAGAAATGACCCCACAGCTCCCCGGTTTGACAGAGTGAAGGTTTACCATGAGCTGAACCGTATGACAAATAACATCACCCAGTTAGGACGCTACACCTTGGATAACAAGAGCCTCTATGTCAATGGTAATCAGATGATGGTCTTATGCCTCCGAGAAGTACTCACATAGCTTCTTTGTATAACATGTATGAATGAAAGAGATTAAACTCCTGAAAAACTATACAGCAAAAAAAGGCATCCACACAACAGAGAAGTCAGTCAAGCCAGTCCAGACCTGAATAAAATAATTTGTGATCTCAGAAGCCAGCTGATTTCCTTGCTCCCCATGGAAGGTCCTTCATTTGGGTGACAGCTTCTATACTAGGACAAGATAAATTCCCAAAGAGATGAAAAGGGGACATGGAAAATACAGGAGGGTGCGAGATGGCCTGTTTGGGCCTTGGGCTCCCTTTCAGCTGGGCACTTAAACACACCCTTAACTTGAAGCACAGAAGTGTCTCATTGACATTTATGAATAACTCATGCTTAAAGATAAGCATGAGCCTAAATGTTTTGCTGAATCAGGGCCTTATCAGGGTCAAATGGTCCAAAACACTTAAGAGATTTAGGAGACTACGTCCCATGGATTTGCAGGATTCAAGCTTCTGAGTCCTGCAGACACATTAGAAATTGTTACCTTAAATCCTGTTTTCAAAAAATGACGAGCGATGTAGGAAACTGTCCCATTGACAGTTGATGGGATTTGGTCTCTTAAGTCACTTAGGTATTTTTGAGCATTTTATCCAAATACAGCGCATAGCTTTTAATCTCTGAGTTGCTGTTCTTTCAGATTATAGTAAAGTACACTCGTGCTTAAGCAACGGGGTTACTTATTTTATAATTTCCGGAGGGGTGGCCGTGTTAGTCTGTATGCAGCAAAAACAATGAGAGTCCTGTAGCACTTTACAGACTAACACATTTCTGCAGACATAAGCTTTCGTGGGCTGCAACCCACTTCGTCAGATGCATGAAATGCTTATTTTATAGATACCCATCCACAGCATCTGGCTTCTGAGACTCCATTTCCAACTTATCTGTTTTATTATCCTGACCTCTTCCAGTTTTATACTCTCATCCATAGCTGTGTTTCTTCATGATAGTCTCTGTTCCTTTCTAGGATACAATGAAGCACTTCTTGGGCCAAGTAAGTGTTTTATCAAATTAATTCATATTAAAGCTATAGAAGGGGTGATAAACTCTGGAAAATTAGTGGGGAACAAATTCTTGAGAGCACCGTAAGAGTCTTGAGCTGTGTTGGGATTGAGGGTGTCTCTGAGAATGAAGAAATCTGTGTATGTTGTTAGGTTATGATCTTTTATCTCTTTGATTACAGATCTGAGCCTAACTACCCCTCAAAGTCCAACAGCTATGTATTTCACACTGGACTTCACCTTAGCCAACCTCCGATACACTACAGACCTGGGGATACCAGGTTCCCAGAAATTCAATACTACAGAGAAAATAATGGTCCTCCATGTAAGTCTGACTGAGACACACACTGCCCAGCCTATTTCATTTACTGGTTCTTGTGCTCTCCCTTTTCACACACCTCCCTTCCCCCCAGCACGTGTCAGACTCAGAAAATGCCCTTTTCTTCGACAGATTGAGCCTCTGCTCAGAAAAAGCAGCATTGGGCCTGTCTACACGGGATGCAAAGTGATGGCGGTTAGGTAAGAATGCTGGGGTGGGGTGGTTCCATTCTCCTGCCAGACACTCATTGGGCCAGGACCTCAGCTAGTGTAAAGCAGCATAATCCTTTATAACCCACAGATTTCCCCCAACTGAGATCTGCCCATGTCTCCTTATTGACTTAATTCTTCCTCCCTTGTCTCCATTATATTAATGTTCATTTTGCAATTTGGAAAGTCAGTCAAAAGTACCCTCTTTTATTATTAGTTCTGTGAATTCAAAACCCCTAACTCTGCAATGCAGCTGCTGTGCTTGTGAATCAAGATTGATTGTGTCTATGCTTTTCAATGTCCAGCTCTTTGCAGTAACCTAAGTAAGGCAGGTGATTTTCTATCAGTGGCAGCAGCGTCCTAAAGCACATGTGTGATTCTCTAGGTCTGTGAATAACAAGGATGACGCCGGGATCAACATGGTCTGCAGCTACAGAAATAACTCCACAGTCGCCACGTTTGACAGAGTGAGGCTTTATGATGAGCTGAGCAACATGACCAAGCTAGGATCCTACACTCTGGACAAGAACAGCCTTTATGTGAATGGTAAACATCCAGAGAGAACATCAGGACCTGCCTTAGGGGTCATTGGGAGACTTTAATTCATGCTTTCACTTCATCAGGGTTTGAGCTATCTAATGACACAGGAGAAACTTTCCCTTCAGCTGATGAGGATTTCCAATTTATGGCATTGCACGGGTTTTAGCACTAGGACTAAGCCAGTCCAGCACGCTGTGCTGTCACAGAGACTCTTCGTTGACATAAAATGCTCACTGCTGTATGCCTATAAATCAAACAGGGACACACTCACATTGCCTTTAGTTATGAGGATAAAACTGCTGCCAAAATCATCCTTAACCCTTTTAAAACTTGTATTTATTTAGGCTTCCGCCGCTCAGCCATAGCTGTTACTACACAACCTCCTTCAACCGTGGCTCCAGAGAACATGGGCTATCTGCTCAACTTCAGAATAATCAATGTAAATCTGACCAACCCAGACCCGACGTCTTCAGCTTACCAAGCATTACTGAAAGACATCACGGACAAGGTGAGATGCAACCTTTGAGAAACCGCCTTGGCCCTTCCTTCTGATTTTCACACCAACTTGCATGAAAAGTTTGATTCATTTTAATTGCTGACATTCAAAATGTTGACAAAAATTGTCAATGTTTCAAATTCCAACCAGCTCTGCTGTTGTTGGTCACCCTAGTGCCTGTGTGTTGTGTAAATAATTCATGAGAAGCTGCAGGATTTGTTACGTTACAGAGGGTACCAACCCTCCACTGCAGCCACAAGACTTGATCCATCTATTAAATCCAGTCTTTTGGCATCTATACCTTAATGACCAAATTTAGGAGTAGGCACAAACTGATCCAAACGTATTCAGGTGTACCCCACCTGTGAGTGTGTTACAGATCCTCCTCTATACCTGATCCACAGAACACACGAGTCTGTTACACCCGTACCTAGAGAATGTTGGCTCTTTAGCTCAAGATCTAGTAATTTATGTTCTTAACTATGCAAGTTGCCAGTGCAGTCCCTAGAGTGGTGGCCAAGAGAGCAGCCAACAGATCTTCCTAGGTTGGGGATGGCTGCAGATTCAGCTAGGATGAGAAGAAGGGCTGCCAGGTCAAAGTCAAGTTGGAACAATGAGAACACTTACCATAAGATGCAAGTTTCAAATATAAAAATCAGTCACATCTTCAACCATGGTAGGGTCTTTCTGCTGCCCTACAGCCTCAGGCATGAGCTCACCCCTTACGAATGGTAACATCGAATTGGGTGTTTATTTCAGATGAACCAACTGTACAATCAGAGTAACCTTCGAGACAAATTCCTGTTCTGCAATGTCAGAAGCTTGAGGTTCGTACCACGGTTCAGTTTGGTTTATGAAATTGCGCAGACAGACACGCGGGCCATTCCCTGTGTACCATGCTCCCTTGTTCTTTGCAGAATTCCTCTCTGTTCCAAAGTTGGACATTCAGGTTAATTGATGCCCGGTCTAAATACCTCATCAGTCCCTTAACTCTTCGTTCTCACAAATATGCCTCGGGCTTAAATATCAGGGATTACAATCAGTAAGCGCCGTGTGGCCAAGCACCATGCTGTAGGTAGCCTCCCCGCGTCTTAGAGGGTTGACTTTACTTCCGAGAGCGAGTCATGCACTCTGGCTATTAAGGGACAGTAGAGCTGGAAACTGGCTGGGCTCGGGGAAGCTCTGCCAGCCCGGGGAAGGACTGCTAGTACCAGCAGAGTCTGTCACCAAACAACCAATTCCTTACTTGGCATTTCATGCAATTAGCATTCTTCACAAACCTGGGGTCATTGGGGGACTCAGGGGATGGCTCATGAGACCCAAACCCTCTCACCTCCAGGGAATTGGTCTGAATCTGTCACAGGTTGGTGGGGACCAAAAGTTATATGGATTCCAGGAAGGCTGGGGGGCCTACGTGGAATGAGTTCCCACCAGACAACTGTCCACATCAAATCTTTCCCTCCATGCCCCCTTGATTGAGATTTTCAAAGGGAATTAAGCACCCGACTCCCATTGAGTTTCATGGGGATTTGAGCACCTAACTCCTTTAAGGCCCCTTTGGAAATCCCAATGCTCCCTAGCAATCTCAGCAGAGGACAAGGGTCGTGGACATAAAACCCGTCCCTTCGTTTAACCCTGAGAACTGGGCCCTACTGGTTTAGGAACATTGGTGTGAGACTTTGTAAGGGGAGCATGTAGCTGGGCTATGGATAGAGAGAGCTCTCTAGTCTGCAGGGCCTTTTCCAGAACCACGTTAACGTAAACCCTCCATTAACATTGTAAATAACAGTAGGGCCTCGGGAAGCCCTGACCCATAAAAAGGTGATCCTCTGAGGACCGATTTGTTTAAAAGCCTTGACCTCTTTGCTCCCAGGACTGGCTCTGTAGTGGTTGACTGTCAGTGCTTCTTCAAGCCAGCATCCAGCCCCAGCGAGGCAGAAGTTCACAGCGCATTTCAGAACGGAACTAGGAATGAAAGCGCGCAATGGCTGGGAGGCCGCTACCAGCTGCAGGAAGACCTGGGGAATGGTACGTAAAATGGTAGAGAAGAGCTGGCTGCCCAACTTCCATTCTGGTTAATCCAGATCCTCAGAGCAGATTCAAAAATGTCCACTTTAAAGTCCTTTCTTCTCTTCCACCAAGAATGCTCTAATTCCCAGGTTTGAGCCAGGGAATTCCCAGAACACGTGCCAGTTTTTTGGCTCATCAAGTTTGGCTCAACCCAACATGTCGGGTCCCTAGTGACATTTCCAGTCTTCCATTGTTAGACAAGGGGAGAGGTAATTAAAACCATTCATGGAGCTTTCATAAAGCTTGGATGTTTTGAATTAAAAAAAAAATGTAGATACAAAATCCCAAAGAAATGAAAGGAAGGTTTTTAACACTTTAGGACTGAATTAAGGGAGTTTGGCACCCAAATCTAACTGAAATTCAAAATCACATAAACCTTCCACGCTCCCGACCTTAACCCAGGACAGCTCTGGCTACATAGTTCAATGGGCCTTTGCCTGTATAGAAGTCTGTGCTGTATTTTTAACTGGTTTCTTTTCTTTCTTCTCAGGTTTGGAGACAGTCATTAAGCCAGTAACTCTGCTGCCCGTCAACGCTGAGCCAGAGTGTTTCAGGTTAAACTTCACCATCACCAACTTCTTATACTCGTCAGCACTGAAACAACCCAATTCAAGTGATTATCGGCTGAACAAGCAGAAGATTGAGAAAGAGGTAAAGTTCTGGGGAGTCTGCAAATGGGCCCAATCCTGGTCCCAAGGGAATTTTGCTATTAGATTCACTAGCAGCAGGGATGGACTCCTTTTAATTGTTCAGAGATTCCTTGATACAATCCTGTTTGTGCCTCCATTGCAATAATTCTTTTTCCTGTTCCACACAGCTTGACAAAATTTTCAGAAATAGCAGCATCCAGAAGTACTTCGTTGGCTGTTCAGTTGAAAGCTTTAGGTACGTCCCTTCTCACGGGCTGTGTCACACAAGAACCGTAATTCTTTAAATTCCAGTGAAAGGTTTACTGAAAGTTTTACTCAGGTGCCTATGCTAGTTCACATTATTTGAAGGTATTGCATTTGTTTGTCTGCCCCAGCCCAAACCTCTGTGCACTAAAGCTGAGAAGCATGTTGGGTTTTCACTGGAGGGAGAAGAAAAATCGCATTCACACTCATCTTTTGCCTTGCTTCAAATGTTTCTCCAAAGGCAAAAGTGCTTTTATGTGCTTGGAAAGTCATTTTCAGGCACAACTAATATCTAGGGGAAAACAAATAATTTCATCCACATCTAAAACTCAAAATTAAGCAGCTTTGCAAAAGCATAATGAAAATTCACCAGCCCAGGCACAAAACCCACTAACCCACCCTTCTCCACAATCTCTGATGATAATTGGAGGGGGGGAGGGAAGGGGGAGAGAGAAACAAGAGTTTGGCTCATCCAGCAGAAAAGTGACTTGTCCAGGATAAGTGGAATTTTGCAAGACTGTAATAGCAGCTTCTTCCTTTTTTTTTTCGAAAAAGAGAGGTAACTTAAAGGTGAAAACTGGCCAGCCTGCTAATAAAACATTGCTCTGAGATCTGCGAGCATGAGCTGAGCAAGAACACCGCCCTGGCCTCTATCATTCTTTCATTGACATTCATCCCTGTTGCGTACTCCTGGTCTATCTCTCAGTAAATTTCAGCATGCTTTGTTGTGTGTTCCTCGCCCTACATCAATGGCCTGTGGCTTGCATTTTCCAGGCCCATCCCCGGGAAAACTTACACTGGAGTTAATTCCATCTGCAAATTTATGCTGGACAGCACCTCAAGGAGTTTTCAAAGAGAAGAAGTGTATGAGGAGTTTAAACGTCTAACCAACGGAGTCACTGAGCTAGGGGGAAACTACAGTCTAGACAAAGATAGCTTGTTTGTTAATGGTGAGTAGAATTGCTGAACCCTGGAATCTGGTGTTTTTGAGCAAGTTGCCACAATTGCAGTTCTGCTTTCTTGCTGTTCTCCTTTTCTTCACATGTTCCCCTTTTCTTTCCAGATTATTCTCCTCTCAACACAATGGCAGGAGATCCTGGTAGATCTGGTAAGGGCTTTTGAGAAGCAACTCATATTCAAGCTGCTGTACAGATTTTGAGCCTCACAAAGTTAGTACGGAACACACATAGACAGGAGAGATTGATGTATCCATGGCTTCAGTGACAAGAGTGTAGTGAACTGGCTCTTCCAGCAGGGAGCCAGCTCTTAAGCAGGGGCAGTTAGAGTCATCAGGCCTGTGGAAGCCCAAGGATGAGTGGCAGATATAGATATCCTGTGGCCAGTTCAACTCTGAAAGTTGTTTCCAATCACCTTTTGGGCTTATAAAACTTGACCATTCCGATATTTGCAGAAAACAAATGCACAAGAGCTGTGAGACTGGCCATGGAGAATCCATTACAAACTTGGAACAAATATTCATGGGAAATCCTTGCATTATCCAGCCCACACTACAGCTTATCCATCAACAGTACGCCCTGGAGAGCACAGCACATGCTTCCCCTGTACTGCTAGGCTTCCCCTCAAACCTAGAGAGTCAGAGTTTGAGGCCAGAAGGGACCAGCAGTTCATCTAGTCTGATTTTCAGCACCCCCCCACTGACCCGCACACCATACCCAACAGTCAGAATTAGATCCCAGTGTACAGTCCTCAGCAGACTAGCCTATTGCATGCCAGAGGCAGAGAACAGGAAGGACAGAGATGCGCCAAAAGGGGAGTTTGCTATCCATGAACCAGTCAGTGATGGGCCTCTCTGCTGCAGTTGCCAATAGAGGACCCAATCAGTGCCTGCTATAGGGGTGTTTTAGTGACATGGACATTTTTGCACTAGAACCTACTGGACCCCTGGCCTGCTTCACACAGGCCACTGCACATCCATGCCATGATTAGGACACTTAAATAAAGAGAAGTAAACCTGACAAGACATAGGGAGCATTTAACATCCATCTTTTTCCCTTTCCACATCTTCAAACCTCCCCTTTAAGTTGAGCATCGCCCCTGAAATTTGGCCATAGCAAAAGTTCTCCCAAATCACCAGGTACGCCTGTGCATGGTCTTGTTTCAAACCAAAATTACTATGAATTTAAAGATCTTTTAATTTGTCCTTTTGTCCTTCCAGAGCTCCCGTTCTGGGCGATAATCCTCATCTGCCTCTCGGCATTGCTTGGCTTGATTCTCCTCTTCCTCTTGTGTTTCTTGGTAAGTGGCCACTTTGCTGTCTTGAGTCCTCCGAGTCACAGATACCCTGGGGGCCCAGGGGCTGGAAAGAGGCTAATTATGAATTGGACATTCTGGGAGATTTAAACACATTGAAAGTAAATCCAGCCAATGAATTAGTAAGTGAGGAGGAAATAGGGTATGCAAACAGGGTGGCAACACACATGGGAAAAGAAGAAACATTTTGGGCCAAATCCTCCCTGCTTTACTCATACAACTTCCATGGGACTGTTCACATGAGTAAGGAGAGACGAATATGGCCTATTGGATAATTTATCAAGGAAGCAGACTGAAAAGCATAAAGGAGGGATATGGCGAAATTCAGGAAAATGGAGGTAAGGTCAACCCCCAAAAGACCAGTGGCTTCTTTATTTTGCTGCTCTTAAACATTCTCACATCCCTAAATCTCTGGAGAATGGTGAGGACATGGAGCTACTATGTTCAAAGTCAAATACCTTTAAAAATTGTCAGGAATCACACTGAATACGTCCCATTCAAACTTCTTAGCAATAGGAAGCAGGATAACGTCCCCTTCCAGGGTCAGACTCCAGCTGCATCTCTGCTGCACGGGGTGTGGATCCTCTTCCAGTCTCCCAGCAGAGTCACTACTGGGGATCTGAGGGTAGGGAGGAAAGCCTCTCCCTTTTAGTCTCCTCTGTTCACAGGGCTCTCACAACACAAGCTGTGTATCCTTCTTTCCAGATAGGCCAACAAGGGTTGCAAAAAGAAAATTGGTTAATTGTTCTCAGAGGTTTAAGAAGGAAACAACTGGTCATTCTGAACAAGGAACTTTGAAAAGGAGAGAGAGTTAGGGCTGAAACCGGAAGCTCTGCCATGGACTGGCTTTGTGGCCTTCGGCCAGTCATTTTACCACTCTGCCTCTGAGCCACATCATCTGTAAAACGGGGATAATATCTACCCACCTGGTAAAGCACTCTTTGGTCCACAGGGGAAAGGTGATATAAAGGCTCACATTTCTCTCATTAACATTGCTTTCTTCCCACCAGATTGCCTTTTGTCTGAGAAGAAAGGGAGGCCTGTACCAGGTCCAACAGAGCATATACGGGGTCTATTTCCCACATCTGGACATGAGAAAAATGCACTGATGTAATGCAGAGATAAACTCCTTGAACTCTTTTCACTGACCCATTTCATCCACCAAGAGAGAAAAAATGTTTACAACTGCTGAAAAGGATGTTCTAGTTCTCCCCTAATAAATTATGGTTAACCTGGGACACATCTTTCCTTTTGGCCTTGATACAGAACATTTTTGCACTGATCTCAGCAATTACTTTGTACTGTGGAAAACTGCCGGCCATGCAGATGTGTTGGGAAAAAATATTTATTTTTTTATGCACTGTAGTATTTAGAGCAAATGTTATACATCCAAAAACATCAAACAAACAATGAAGTGAATGCTAGATGAATGCAGTCGTCAGGGCTGCTCAGTGTTATGTAGTTTTTCTGAAGGGGGGGTTAAATTATGCTAATTTATGGTGTTTTAAGGACTGACTATTGTAAATGAACAAAACCAAGAAAAAAGCACTTTAATTCTACTGGTCTTTCCTGCTTTATGAATTAAAGAAATTATATATGTTTTAAACCAATGAGAAAAATAATTTTATATTTTAAATGATGCCAGGAGATTTTTATTTTTTTTGTCAAAGATGCACTGTTAAATATAACTTTGTGAATCAGTTGTCCCATGTTACTCAGGATAGATACTATAACAGACTGTAATTCAGAAATAAAGGATCAAGAATCATTGCACTAAAGCTGGGAGTTTATTTTATTCAGCATCTAAAAATTTAGCTTTGTGGTGTTCTCTTCCCTTTCGGCTTGGTGCTGAAGTTCTTGACAAGTCTTCAGGGTGGAATCAAAGAAAAGATGTCTACGTTTGACCTTAAAGAAGCCCTGAAAGAAATTCCATCAGTTTGGCCCTTCCAGGGGAGTTTATTATTAACAAAAGTTACTAGCATGTTCCCAGGATCGCAAGCCCAAATCCACAGGGGCTGAAAGCTGATACCATCTGAGAGCTGCTTTTTGGTCTATGTGACTTTCGTTGTTCCCTTCAAAATCACCTTCAATTAGCCGTACCTGTCCCTTTTGCTGGCAGTCTAAGGGAGAAGCCAAGGGCTGACCAGCGCATGGAGACTGGACTCTCTCTAACCTCTTAGAGGTCATCATGGCAGAACAAGATTGAGGCACACAGGCCAGGGCAAGATGGGGGAAGCCAACCTTGCTGTCACTGATGCCGTCCTCATTCTGCGGATAAACAGAGGTCTCCAGTCTCCAGGACTGTTGATCTGAGACCTTTCATCAGCCTGAAATTCACTCATGAAAGTCTGCTTCCAACTGCGTTGTCCTTGCGGATACAAATTTCATAGAACCAGCTACAAAATGAACCCAGTGCAAACAACAGACACAATCAGTATAGGCCACAAAAAGGCAACCGGAGTGAGAACACTTGTAAACAATGGAAACATGGGCTGCTACCACTTCACCTAATGCAACCCTCCCTTCATGAGTCGTAGCATGTCTCATATTCCCCTTTGGGGCCAGTCACTAGAGGTGAACTTCAGAGACTCACCCAAAGGCCTCAGTTTAGCAAAGCATTTGAGCACATGGGCTGAAATCCCAGAAGGAAAAGGTTCAGTGTTTGCTGAACAGGGATGGGATTGTTCCCATGTTTAGCTGAATGGGGCCCGGAACAAGCCTATTACTCCCCCAACCTTCCAGAATTGCCTGTGTCATTCTGCTGCTCTTCTCATCCACCATTGTCACAGCACCCGTAGAGCCAAAGGCATTTCCTTCAGGTTCCTGCCATGGCTCTACTGAGCACCCTGGACAACCTATGCAAGGTACTGATACGGCCCCATCACTGTAGTATTTGAGCATCTCACAATCACTAATACAGTAGAACTCCATTTATACAACCCTCCATTATCTAGCTCTCCGTATTAACCAAACAACCAGTGCATACAGGTCCAGAAGCAGGCAATCTCTCCTGTGATCACTAGACAGCACTGCAGCCTTGCACTTTCCCATCCTCTAGATTATCTGACTTGGCCCCCAGTCCCAATTAAATTGGATAAACAGGGGTCTGCTGTATATTTATCCTCACAATCACCCATGAGGCAGGGAAAGGCTATCCTCCCCTTTTATAGGTAGGGGGTTGAGACACAGAACTAAAACCAGATTGGTAAAGGCCCAAGATCACTCAGAAAGTTCATGGCAGAGGAGGGAATTGAACATAGGTCTCCCAAACCCTAAGCTAATGCCCTTGCCCTGGGGCTGCTGCTCCTTAAGAGTGGCACACACCTCATACAGTTCACTTTACTCAACAGGGAGCTAGCCACTGCACTTGTAATATTGAATTCCACAGTGAAACAAGCCAGCCCCCGGCCCTCTTTACTTGTAACTTTGAGGACCTGATTCTCCGTTGCCTTGCACCAAGTGCAGTCATTCACTGCAGCGCAACGTGAGTGTGAGACACTGCCATTCCAAACTGGGAGCACTTTTCAGCCAAACTTTTCTCTGGTGCCATTGCCTGGATAAAGTCCAGGGGAACAGAAAATCAGCCTTGAGCCTTTCAGAACTAACATCAAACAGAAAAATCCAATAAAAGATATTAGCTCCCATGCCCTATCACTCTCATATCCTGGGACCAACTTGGCTGTAACAACCTCTGCAAACATCAAACAAATGGCCAGTTTGCAGGTCATCAAACAACTTCTGCTGCAGAGGATAGATTGGAAGGATAGATTAAAGATGGCAGGTAGACTGTTAAATTGGATTTTTCCTTCTATGGAAAGCCACCTTTAATAATAAAACTGGGCCGTCTGAGAAATTGAAAATAGCAGCCCAGACCTGATTACATTCAACATGAGTAAACAAGACAGGCTCCAACACATACATTTAGTGCTTCAAAAGGGCTAACTTCCCAAAACTGAGGAAAACTATGAATGAAACTGATTGGGATGAAAAATTTTGCTGGGAAAATATGATTGAACACTTGGAGAGTTCTTTAAGAAGAAGAGTTTATTAGATGACCATAAAGTCATGATTTCACAATCAAGAAAGAGGATAACTTTTGTTAAAAACCCATCTCTGGTTCAGTGGTGAAGGGAAGGCAGCAATTCGAAATAAAAAATAATATATAAGAAATGGGAAAAAGGGGGAAATACATTAGAAGTTATGAAATGTAGAGGATTGGTACGGGAAGCTAAGGACACTAGGGAATAATCCATGGCTGACAGGGTTAAGGACAAAAAGGAGGAGTTTAGGCATATTAGGAACAAAAGAAGTCCTAGTTTAGGCCCATTACTAGATGGAAATGGTAAAACGGTTAATAACGACGCAGAAAAGGCACACGTGTTCAATAAACCTTTCCAAATATGATATGCAGAACAGAAATAAGAAGAACGATGTTGTCGTATCACATGAGGATGATATAAATGGACTGGAATGTAGTTGTAACTAAAAAGGATGCTAAATATCATCTACTAAAGGCAAACATTTTAAAATCAGCTGGCTTGGAAAACTTGTATCCAAGATTCCTAAAACGGCTGCCCACGGAGATCTCTGGCCCACTGGTGCACCTGGGGCATGACAGCCATGACATCGTAGGGAGCAATCCAAGATGACAGCTCTTTACCTCAGAACTGCCACAGCTCCCCATGAAGAATCACCCCTACAAAGGGTTTAAACCAGTGGTTCCCAACCCATGGCCCAAAAGTGGCCCGTGGAGTCTTTCAGAGTGGCCTGTGGCTCCCCTCCCGCTGGCGCGTTGCTGGTGCAGGATCCTTGCTGCAATCAAGGGGATGGGATATCCGCGATCCCCTCCTCCGGCTGTAGCAGGGAGCACGGCAAAGCGCTGCGCCTGGGTCCCTAGGCGCTGGGGTCCCTGCTGGAGCCAGAGGGAGGGAGCATTGATCTCCTGCCCTCCTGGCTGCACAAGGGGACGGAAGATCAGCATGCCTCTCCCTTTGGCTGTAGCAGGGAGCACGGGAGAGTGCTCCGCCTGTCACAGCTTGCACTGAAGAATCAACACCACAAAGGGTTTAAACGCAGGACAGCAGGAACTTAGAGCGAACTTGAATTTCAGAGCTAGACAAACCTCGGAGTGAACGAGCGAGCCTAGGAATTTGTAGCAGTGAAGAGCGCAAACCACTGTTGGCTAACCTCTTCCTCCAACCCTAGGGGTGCCTGCTCCAGTTAGATTGTAAGCTCTTCATGACAGGGACTCTCTATTAGTACAGCACCCGACACAAGAAGGCCCCACTCTTGGTCAGCTCTGAGGCCCTACCGTAATAACCATGATTTATAAGAATTGTCATGAAATAATTATGTATATATAATAATGTATTATAAATATATAGAATAATTATATCATAAAAATGTCAGTACCTCAAGTCATGAGCCAGCAAAGGGCGTTGTGCAAGACCTGCTTGGACACTCCTTAGTGACAAAGCAGATTGAAATTGCTTCGTCTGTCAAGACTAGTTCGAGACATCTTCATTCACGGATCAGTGACATGACAGGTGCAGAAAGTCGTGATTCAGAAAAAGGCCTCTGTCTGAGTCACCTCGGGGCCAGGGCGCAACGCTTCTGAAGAGGCAATCTTTCAGAGAGGGTCTCACAGGCAAATCCTCAGCGTTTCTAGTTGTGAAGATCCCGTGATCCTTTCCTGAAGGATGAGCTTGGACCTCATTGTCACAGGCAAATTCTAGTGTGGGTCACTACAGCGTGCCTCTGTAAATTCCCAGTGCAGTCTGAACTGGTTAAAGCATTCTTCACTTCCTAGCGTCACGGGGGGCATTTAGCAACGCTTGCGGTCCGTTTCAGGGGTGAGTCTGGGATCGTTTTGGTTCAAAAGCACTGGGTAAAGAGCAAATATTAGAGCTTGATTCTGCTCCCACACTCTCAGTAGCACCTTATTCTCTAAACTTTCCTCTTAAAATTAGTGGGGCTTCTTGCAGAGTCATGCTAGTTAATAAGCATGGTAAAAATCAGATCATTATTTTATACAGTGTAGCCAATGTTGAGCAACAATTTATGAAGGTTTGGGAGGCTTTTTCCTTAACTCACACCTTTTAGGCCAAGGCGTTGCAACACCCAAGCACAATCTCTTTCTCTCTCTCACACACACACACACACAGCCAGGCCCATGTACAAAACCACAAATTGAACATGGACTTCATCCATGTGGCAAACCGGAAAAACCATTCCAAAATAATTAGCACCTCAAAATCTCCCTGTGCTCCCTCCAGGGCTTAAATTAAACAAGGCTTCCAGGCAAGGATTTGCTAAACCTTCTGAAATTCTGAACGACCTTCTAACCCACGGAGCATTCACACACACCGTTCAGCGAGATGAGAAAGATGGAAAAAGCTCTTTGCTTTCCCCTGAGTCAAACCCAGCATCCATTTTTATCCCAAATCATAATAATTTATGTGGTAGCAGAGCCCACCTGCCAGGATTTCTGATCTTTGATACCCGGATGCCAGGGACATTCTCTGATGGTCAACATCTAACAGTATTTGACACCTCAAGATCCAAGCAGCAGCAGATACCAACGGAGCTCCAGTCTGGCCCTGTCACTCATTTGCATTGTGGCCTGTGAACCAGGTGTTCCAAAGGGTTCAGGTGTGGACGTTCAGGTGCTCAGCACTCATTCTTTGGTCCAGGTTTTCCAAAGACCAGGGCCATGTTGGGTCCCGGGTGGGTGCTGAGGCCCTGTGAAAATCCGGCCATTCATGTCACACTGGGAGTTGAGCGGATGCCTGAATGGCATGGGAATCTGTCCCTGAACGTGATGCACACAGTTTCCTGGGAAAAGCCAAGCGATGTCGCCCAGTCACCCCTTCCCAAGCTCTTCCCAGATGCACTTTCTGAATGTGAAGTGTGATAATTAGTAGAAATAAAATACATTCCCTCCCTCACCAACCCATATGCAGGATTTTACCAGAGGTGATGCGGCTGGGAGGAAGCTGAATTCAAGCCAGGGCTCTGTGTAATGGTGTGATCGTATTAAATGAACTCTCCCCTCTATTGGGAACGGTAGCAGGAGAACTGATGCAACCACAATTTAATGGGCTTGAATCTTTCCAACACAGCAAACGTTTTTACTTGACAAATCAAACCTTCCTAATAGCCTGGGAGCCAAACGAACAAACGACAGCAGCTTGGCTCCCATTCAGCTCCTGGGGCTGGTTTCTAAACAGCGATTAGAACATCGCAGGCAGAGGATTATAAATCTGCTTCGCTGACCCGTTACAGGCAAACAGGATTTTCCACCTCCAACGCAGGGTCAGCTATGAAAGCTTGAAGCGTACTTTTAGCCACTTGCAAAAGAGGCTTGCTGCAGCATGCAAACTGGGAAGCCCTTTTGGGTGTTCTGGGAGGATCGTTTATGGTGATTTCAATTGAATTATAAATGCTTCCAGGCTCAGCAATCGACGCTCTACCGTAATCCCTGGGGGGAGGAGGGGGAAAGCAGAGCAATGAGAGCAACCCCACAGAGCAGCACCAAACAGGGCCAGTGGATGGGGAGACTAGACCGGACTGAATGGACGCAGGACACCTGGGTTCTATTCCTGGCTGTGATCTTAGAGGAGTCCTTTGTTTCCCCTCCCCACCTTTATCTCTCAAGCCTTTTAGACTGGAAGCTCTTTGGGGCAGGGACTCTCTCTCACTACATGCATGTAGCACCCCACATGGCTCAGTGCCCCAGTCTTGGGCTGTTTATAGACTAGAATACAGATAAGCAAAACTCCTACGAACACCAGTGCGCTACTATCGCAGAGCACAGGCTGCTGGAGAGGCTTCTGGGTGGTCATTTCTGGGCTAGTGCACAGCGTCTGTGGTCCAACGCGTCTGGCCTCGGCAGCAGGGATGTCTGACCCACCCAGACTAGGGGGCGTGGACACGCAGGGGCAGGGTTTCTATTTCTGTGTCTCCCTAACATTTCTGACTTTTTCTGTTGACGCAAGAAGCAAAGGGCACAGGGTGAAAATAGAAAGAATCCAGCTCTCCGAGCAGCTGCTTGAGTCACCCAGCCTCGGGCGAGAGCTGTACCCCCAGGCAGGTGTGTCACACACAGGCCCCCCGCTTGCTATTTCCTAGGTTTTGTTTTCTCTCTATTCTCTGAGCCACCAGCCATATCCTCCCTCTCCCTCCCACTGCTGCCATGTGCTAAGTTAACCGGGCAGTGAGGTTGGACCCGTTCCCTTGCCTGGGCGTCCACTCAGTGGGGGGCTTTTCCTTCTTCTCCCCTTTCACACTGCTTCAGTGAAAAGTTGATGGGATGGGAACACACAGCTGGCAAGAGGTGCCTCGCTTTATCCCCAGAACAGACAAGCTTTCCTATGTCCCCTCCAGCCAAACTGGCCCTGGAGGAGCCATGTCGTGGGCGCTTTTTCCCTGGGATGCCCAATCCTTGCCTTCTGCGAAGGCTTCCAGCATAGGGGGCCTGTTAGGGCCATGTGCGGTGGGGACTCGTTTGACGAGGATGACTAAGAGGCACTCGGCTCAAACCGTCCTTTCACCCAGCTCCTCAGAAGATGACTTTCTTCCATCCTGGGATGGATTTGGGCCAGCCATCTTGAGCTGAAGTTCTCTAGACCCTCCCGGGCTCTGAAGCGGGAGCTCACTCAGTGAAGAGTGATATTTGGCACCACCTAGGAATACCCCGTGAGGGGATTAAGGATCGCAAGTCTTTCCGGAACAGCAGCTGCCCCTGGAGTGGCTGGAGGGTGAGAAGAGCAGATAGATGCCCCAGCTATAGGGTAGCCTGGCAGTGAAAGCGCCATGGACCTTCAGACACTCAGGGCTGCGAATGCAGGGGAGGCCTCTATGGGCTTTTCTTTAGCTCCAGGTGTAATTACAGCTCGTCTGAACAGCCCCCCTCCTGTAGCCAGGGGTGAAAAAGTACGGCTTTGGCCTAATCAACTAATTAACTGCATTAGAGGGCCAGAGTCTCAGCTGCTGTAAACAATTAACCCACATTAAGCTACATCAGCTGAGGAGTTAGTCCACAGAGCCCAGGGACAAGAGGCAGGTTTTATTCAGCAGTTCGTTCCAACCACGCCACTCTAGCTGGTGTTTTCACCCCAAGCTCCCTCTAGATCCTGGCTCGCTCCATGCCAGGCCAAACAGGGATTGTGCAACTAGTGGGGCAGCCCGCGTGTGGAGGAGCCCCATTTAAAAACACAGCTGTTTGATGAAGGGATTCGAACCCAAGCCCCAGCTCTGAACTGCATGTCAGAATCCGGACTCAGCATTGGCGGTGCACAGAACAGCCCCTTTATTGAAGCCCCTAACGTAACGCTGGATATTCCCGTGCGCCAGGAGGTGGTGCTCTCGGAGCTCCCCACGTACGCGCAGACATCTCTTCGGTGCAGCTCGCACGCCACCATAAACATCAGGCCGCTCTCTCAAGACGGGCTGAACCAAACCCCAGCTCCAGCTCCCAAGCCTGTGATTTGAGCACTTCCCTCCAGGCTCGGTCAGGATCAAGACGAGAACTCGCTGGAGAAGCAGGATCCCTGGGGCTGTTTGGCTCCCCCCGGGGCTGGCTAGCCCATGGTCTTGGGCCTGGTTTCCAAACTCCTTTGCAGCAAGGCCAGGACGTAGAGATTAGGAATGCAAAAATTAGCTTAATAAAGAATCCCTTTAATCGTTCTAAAAATAAAACGTTTAACCGGTTAAACACGTGGGGGGACCCATGCCGGGCTAGGCTCCTCCTCCAAGAGCTGCCTAGTTGCAGTCCCCCCCCGCCGCACGTGCTTTGCCAGCAAAAACCTGCATGCTGTGAGGAAGATCCCTCTGAACACACCCACTGGAAAGTGCTGGAGAATCTGTGTCCCTCCCTCTGCACCAGCTCTTTGGGCTGCGGCTAAGAGTCAGCCAGGGAGAATTCTCTTGCCTGCTGCTCTGTAATTCTGCCTGGGGGGCTGTAGGGAGGAAGAGGGGGGGCTTGTAGCCAAAGCATACGCTCGGGAAGCAGAAGCTCTGGATCCATTTCCTAGCTCCACAACTGACTCCGAACAGCGCCCGTGGCCAGGAGGAAGGCTGGGGAGGATTTGTTTTTCTTTTTTAAACGCAGCAAAGCCCCTACACAAAGTCAAGTCACAGAAAGCTGGGACTAGCACCCCCAAGTCCTGGCTCCCAGCTTTCTCCTCCAACCACTCCTCTTCTCTGCCTCCCCAGCCAAGCCAGCTGCTCTGCCCGGCAGAGTTCAACACCCATCTTACATCACCACACCCCGAGATCTTAGATTGTGCTGGGATTTCTAAGGGGCAGACAGACTCAGGCGAAGGGGGGTTAGTGCCAGCTGGCTGAAAATAGCAATGGAGTTTGCAATAGCTCGACTTTGCAATTGCAATAGACTTTACAACGGACTTTGCAGCTCCCACGCCTAGTGCATTGGGCGAGGTCAAGTGCCCCAGCTGCGACATCCGCACTGCAACGGTTCACGCGCTAGCTCTAGTCCTCCGAGTGCAAGTCTGTCCGCTGGGACTTGGGGGGTGGGGATCACAGGCAGCTGCAGCACGCAGACACCCTCGCACGTGACACAGACCCACCCCAGCCCAACAGACATAGTCACACATGGAGCTTCTGTCCTATCACCAAGCCCCCCAGCCTTTGCTGGGGGAATCCAGCCCACCCACAGCAATTCTGGCATTTAAATCATTGGTAAGGCAGGGAGAAGATTAAGTTAGAGAGAAAGGGGCCCTTCCCCCAGCACGGAGAAGGGAGCTGGGAAAATGTTCATGGCTGGATGGTTTTGTCAGGTCTCTTCTTGCCCAGAGCAAGAATTTAGGTTTGCAGCAAACACCCTGGCAACACCCACCAGTCCCCTTTGTCATCAGCCTTCCAGCTGACAGTGCAGCTGCGCGCGTGTATCAACGGCGGTGTCAGGCTTGCACATCTTCCACGCGTCTTCTTCCTGGCCTGCCCTCCCGTAGGTAGCAGCGCCCTGGTCCCAGCTCACACCTCTCTCAGCGTCCTCCGCGCCACATCGCAACCCGCTGCATGCTGGCGTCTGACGCCTCGGCCGGTGTTGTCTTGATCCAGGCCGAAGCAGCTCAGGCCTGCGGGACCGGACGAGCAGGGGTTGCTGCAGCACAAGGGAGTCGGGGGGAGGCTGGAGTGGGAAAGCGAAGGGCACCGCAGGTCGGGGCTGACCTCACCTTTGATGCTCTGGTGACCCTGCGACTAGGTGGGCGAGGCAGCGAAGCGCCTGGTTAGCACTGCATTGCTTTCTCAGCATTGCCAATCTCAGGAGATCAAAAGGCATGAGTCAGAGCCAAAAAACCCCAAAGATTCCATTTTTTAAATGCCCGTGTTGTGTTTTCGGGTCTGGCCTGGGGTTGTGGAACTGCCCACGCTCAGCGGAGGCTGGTCAGTGGGCACTGGCTGGCCTCACGCAGGGCACTGACCGCCCCGGGGGTGTGCTGTGCTCTTTGGGGATCCATATGCTGGCCCCTTCCCCCTCGCCTCAAAGCTGGGGAAGGCATAATCGATAAAGGAACTTCGGGGCGCATCTGACTGACAGGCGCACTAGAGAGAGCTCAGCTTCGACTGACAGCACAGCATAGGCCAAGCTCCGCGGAGGTCCAGACCCAAAGCGGTGCCAGGGGAGCAGGTCAGAACGAAAGCGAAGAGGCCGAGCTGGCCCCGCCACGAGTGGAGCAGCGCGTAGGGGCGGTAAATCAGCCCCGTGGGGCATAGATACAGCTTGCTGGAGCGGAGCAGGGACCTGGCAGTTCATTGTGTGTGCTCCATGCTCTCATATGAGCCCCTTGTCGACAGGTACTTGATTTATCCCGGAGGGACTCCCCTGTGGCTATTGAGCCGACGTGGAAGGCACTCAGAAACCCTAAGACCAACATAGATCGTAATGTGCCTTAGAACATTTCAGGGCCTGGCAGATGTTGGCTGGTGCAGGAATTTCTAGAACTGGGCCGGTCTCTAGAAGACACCCACATCGCCTCCGCAATCTGATGGGTGCTTAGCAGCCAGCCTCATCAAGGCTCCACGCTCACCAACGCTACAACGTAAATTGCCCAGCCCCTCCCCACAAACACCCTCCCTGTGAATAATTCTCGGCTCGCCAAGGTTTAGCTCATGGGCACGGCTGCATTTGTACCCTGCTGAACTCCCTGCCGGGTCAGACGCCCGCCCGGAGCAACCAGTCCAGTCCTTCTGCTTTTCGGGGCGAGCAATGTGACAGGGGTGTTGCTGTTCCCTGCGTGGGAAGCATTCTTGAGCCGCCTCTGCACAAACAGAGCTGCAGGGGTTCATAGGCACGCTGGCATCTCCTGCCATCTCCTGGTCACCGCAAGGCAGTGCCGCACAGGACTGGAGCGGGCGGCAAGCAACGCACGCTGCATTCACATTAGAGCACCAGGTTCAGAAGGGCTGGTGGCCACGACCCGATTTCCCTTTAGAGATTCCCCCATGCAGCGTAGATAGCGAGGGACGTTCTCAAGCACCCCGGTGTAGAACGATTCTGTCTGTGCACCGTGCCTGTGTGACCCTGCGTCAGCTTCCTTGCCTGATTCACGGGGGGCGCGCGCACCACCCCAGCCGGCCCAGTCGAGTTCGAAGGCTACATCTACACTGCAGTCAGAGGAGTTACTGCCGCACCTATCGTTATAGCCCAGCTGGCCAGATCAGAGCCACAGCCACACCTCTGCTGTGGACGAATCGTCGCTCCAGACCTCAGACCGCAGCCCCCCAGTCGGAGACAGTCACAATTATTTCGATCAACAATCTCAGCTGCCTTCTCTCTGATCAAAGGCTTCTGCCCACTGATTCCTGCATCGTGGCCTCTGGATCAGTGACACCAAGCAGGAGAACAGAGCCTCGGGAAGGGAAGATCCCCCGGCCAGCCCTAGACATAGACTCATAGGTCAGAAGGGACCAATATGATCATCTAGTCTGACCTCCTGCACAAGGCAGGCCACAAAACCCTACCCATACACATTTATAACAACCCCGAACCCATGACTGAGTTATTGAAATCCTCAAAAGTGAGATTTGAAGACCTCAAGCTGCAGGGAATCCGCCAGCAAGCGACCCATGCCCCATGCTGCAGAGGAAGGCGAAAAACCTCCGTGGCCCCTGCCAATCCGCCCCGGAGGAAAATTCCCTCCCGACCCCAAATATGGCGATCAGCTAAACCCTGAGCATGTGGGCAAGACTCACCAGCCAGCACCCAAAAAAGATTTCTCTGCAGTAACAGACAACACCTTTTGGCACCCAACCCACTCTCAAGCCGGCAGTCCAAGAAAAAAAAAAGGCAGGGAGCTGTGGAGCCTCCATCCTGTCCAGATGCTGATTTGGCACCAATGGAAGTTTGCACCCAGAGCTCCTGTCCCTAAGAGCAGCCCCTTGCACAGAGCTTAGCAGCCAACATGCCTCACCTGGAATAGGATACAGAATCTGAGCCACAAAGATGGGCTGACCCTGGTCAAATGTTTGCCCCTGGCACCACCACAGGGCCCTACGTCTCCTTGTTACTCTGCTCATTAGTTTCTGCAGACCCCCTTCACATTCGCTGTCTCAGCCACTGTTTGCGGCTTTCAGCCCGTCCTCGTTACTGCCGCATTAGATTGAGCTACTTCCATGACACCGGGCCCCAGGGAGGGAGCCTGGGTCTCTGGAACGAGGAGTTTAATTGGTGAAAACAATTGCCTCGCCTTGGAAGGCAGCTTTTGGTTGGCAAAACTCAGCTCTCAACACACCCTTCTTACAGATCAGCTTAAAGAAAGCTAGTCAAACTTCCTCCAGGTGTCCCAGGTGCATTCCCCTCTCAGCCCATGCCCTGCCTTCAGTGCCATCCTCTGACAGAGGCAGATGCATGGGGCTCTTTAAGCACTTTGCTTACGGAACACAGGCTGGACTTTCCTGGCCCAGAGGAAGGATGGGATTGAAGAGATCTACAGTCAATTTAGGTCACTGTACGACCTCGGGCAAGTCAGGAAATTGACCTGCTTAGATATTCTGGAATTACTCCCCCGCATGATCTCAACTCTGAAATCAAAGTGACTTTATTCTGGAACACTTACTCTGCTTTCAAAGCTATTTAACATTTCCCAGATTATTTCATGACGGGCTCTTGGCTGCGTGTGGGACGAGTGACAGTCTGTGTGGAGAACAGGCACACCCATGGGTTCTCCAGATCAGACAGCACAGAGCCCAGTGCGTGAACGTTGCTTCAGGAAGAAAAGAGCGCTGTGCTCTTGGATGTGAATCCACTGTCATGAAGGAACCTGTCCTGGGCACTGCTAGATGGGGTTTTCCTTCCCCACATTGCTTTCGGCCAAAAAGCTCACAGCAAAAACAGAGGGAGAGCAATAACGCCCCCTGAGATGCTTTAGTGACGCTGGCCGCATAGGCTGTTAAATGGTCAAGATTCAATTCCACCCGCACTTACACCAATACCAGATTTACATCTGCATAAGCAAGGATAAAACTGGCCTCCTTTATGGGAACCAATTCATTACTGGCCAGAAGATTAATACAGGAAGTGTAGAAATCAGAGCAGCCCAATTAGCCTAAAGGGGATTATCCACATGTTTGAAGTCAAGCATGTGACGTTTTTGCATGATCAAGGCCCACATTTGTAGACACTCAACACATCAGTGTTGCTAACTCATGATTTTAGGGAAAGTCTGGTAATATTTAGTGTTATTCTTAAAGCTCCTGAAGTCATGTGAATATGTGAAAAATCTCTGCCCTTTTTTTTTTCTTAAAAGGAAGTTTCTATCCCTGTAATTTCATAGAAAGGGTTTGTCCCAAGTGCTCCCCTAAAGTTCAAAAATCCAGAAGGCAAATAAGACAATGCAAAATAAACTAATTTGGTAAAATCACGGGATTTTTAAAGCCACTCTTATGGTTTTGGGGTGCTTGGGTTGACAATACACAATTTTTACACTGAATTTAAAATCCACTTAAACTCTTTAGACAAGGACCATCTTTTTGTTCTGTGTTTAGACAGCACCTAACACAATGGGGTCCTGGCTCATGACGAGGGATTCTAGGTGCTACCCTAATCCAAGTAATAATAATTCATAACAATTCAGCAAAAACAACGGGAGTCCTGTAGCTGGATACAGACTAACACGGCTACCCTTCTGGAACTTTTCACAATAGTAATTCAGTTATTTATAAGTTAACAAAAGATCAGGCCTCAGTGACAATGCCACACGTTGAAAGCTCAGTGGGGTCTGAGTTATGCATAAGCAAAAATATGCTTTGCCAGAAGTTATAAGCAGTAGGAAACAAGACATTAAAAATTCACCTGTTGGCACCTGTCACTGCTACGCTGACTGGCTGATCAGGGCTCCCGGAGGGCAGGTAATTAAACGGGATGAATTACAGAGGTTGCATTCCCCACGCTTTATCTGGAGAAAATTCCTCCCTGGAGGCACAGAATCCCAAAGGGACCGGCTGGCGTCTGGGCTGGGATTAAGCAATAAACCGTTGGTGCCTGCTCGGAGGTGGGGTGTGATGAGGCACAGGACAAAACAAACAACAGGGGCAGAGATGGCCCTTGTTTCTGGGCCTCACAGTGGTCTGCCTAGCTGCCTATGTAAATTAAACAGCTTCAGGGCAGGTCTATTTGGGGCACTTACACAGCACCCACATTGGAGTGTTTTATTCTCACTACATCGCCATGTAGTACCCACCCACTTATTATCCCCATTTTACAGAGGGGGGGGGTTAAAGCACACAGAGAGACTAAGTGACTCACCCAAGGCCAGAGAGGAAGTCTGGGGCACAGCCGAGACGTGAACCCAAGTTTGTCCCACCTTAACCACTGGCCCATCCTTCCCCTCTCACGCCTGCCTTGAGTTTCCACGCTGCTTCCCATGGTCTCCAGTGCCATGGCAAGCAAAGCAATGCTGCAACACGGTGCTTTCCAGCCACGCCTCTGCTCCACTCTCAAGCCAGCCAGTAGGCCAGGCACTGGGAACGAGGCCAGCTCTACCCCAGCCAAGGAGACTCCCTGTGCAGGGGGCATTTCCCAGGGCCTGGTCCCAATTGCGTGCAGGCACTGCCAGGCTGGCATCAAGGGAGGCGCCTTGATTTGCGCCCGGGGAGCCTTCAGCCACCTGAGAAAGGCACCCGTGGCTCCAGAAGGCACCTTTGGTGGGGGTTATTGCTGTGACAACGGGTCGCCTGCATTTTAAACATCATGTCCCTCCCTCGTCTGGAAGCCAGCGTTAGGAGTGTTTCTTGTGATGCACCCACCTGCTGCGAAAGGCAATGACTCGCCAGCTGGCATAACCCCCAACAGCTGGGCGCTGTGTCGCTGGCTCTCCTCCACTGACGGCTGCTGTGGCCCGGCCGTGGTCTGCTTTGTCTCAAAACTCAGCTCGTGTCATGTCCAGTCCCACCTCTTCAAGGGTGACAAAGCCCCACGGCAAACAACTGTCTAATGACCTAATGCCAGGCCTTCAGCCCCAGCTCCGGGCCATCCTCCTCACGTCCCTTCCTCCAGGGCTTGCCACAGTCCCAGCCCCCACCCCAGCATCAAGAGGAGTTTCCTGCCACTTCCATCAATGGAGAACCCGACTCCCAGTCCAGTTCCTGTGGAAAGCAGCTGAGCAAGACCCCTTCAGCCTCCTTGCTGTCTCCCTGGGTTACATCCTATCCTGTTTCAGCCCTTCCCAAGCTCTGCTGAGTCCTTTCCAGCTCCTTGCACGTGGGACACCTCTCAGGGCTTTGTCCCTGGAGGCCCAGTTTCTCCACTTCTATCAGGACTCACCACAGGTGCATCTGTGCCCTCTCTCAGGAAAGGTTCTCAAGGCCTCTAGCTGCCTTCGCTTCCCCACCTGGAAGCCCTTCCTCTATCAGTTAGCCCCAGGCTTCCCAGCTAGTGCTCATTCTGAATTGGGCCTTGCCCTCCCTCCAGGTACAACTAATTGCCCCCTGCCTCCCGTTAACCCTTTCACCACCAGGGAGGGAGTCCACAACCCTTCACAAGTCCCTAGCAGGAGATTAACTGGGAGGAAGGTTTCAAGCACCGTGTTTTCCAGGGCCCTGGACTCTTCCGACCCCTTCTCCTGCCTCCCAAGTGTCTGGCTGCCTTTTGGAAGCAGTCAGTGGTCCAGCTCCAGCTAGTGCCTTCAGCTCCCATCTTGCATTGCAATAGCTGAATGCAGAGGGTTGGACTGCTGTAGCCATAGGTTTCTAAAAAATGTTAACTAAATGTCAGGGCTGCTGTGTAGGAAAGAGACCACCCTGGCTTAAAAGGCAGCAGTCCTTTCCCAGGCAACCAGAATCCTCACCCAGGAGTGCACGCTCCTGTACAGTTGGCTAGAGGCTGCACCACACCCCTGTTGTTATCCGTTCCTTCACTTTGACTCTGTCATGCCACTCCTACCCACAGCCCAGCTTATGGGGCCAGGGGAACCCAGAACAGTAATATATGGAGTTCACAGTGCTAATTAAATCTCATGCTTCAGGGCATCAGCTGATAGCTTGAGGGGTCAGGAAGGCATCCCCTCCAACCTCCATTTGCCTCACTGCAGCGCTACCCAGGTGCATTAGGGAATTATTTTTTCTTCCTCTGAATCATTGTCTATTGGCCCAGGCAGGATAGTAGGCATATAGAGTATAAATATAAGCTGATATGTTCAGTCCTACCGATGTAACTATATGCATAGTCCTCCTGGGTGATCACACATGTGCCCCCTTTTACTGTTGCCCCTCTCATTAGAACTGCCTCACTCCGTTCTAGAGCCTCAGAGCCTATCAGATGAATCAGCCATTCCTCAGCAGCCATCATGGAAATGTTAATCTTAGGCAGAAACTATTGCAACACCTGCCCCGTCCAGGCTATTCTGTCAGAGCACCGCCCTGGTTTACTGCTGGTCTGTGATGGCATTTCTGCATCTGTCACTGTAATCTCTGCTATTCAGAGTGTGCCAGGCCACAGAACAAATGGGAGAAGTAAATACATGTAGTGGATACAATGAACATTGCAGACAAAAGGGTGGCAGGATGGACCAAGGGTGCTGGCTTGCATGCCGGGACAGCTGGTTCTACTCCTGACACTAACACTCAACAACTCTGTGACCTCAGGGAGAGTTCTGTGCCTCTGTTTCCCCTCCCAGTCACTGTATCTGCCTCTGTCAGATGATGGCATTGAAGGTGGGGCTTGGCTGAGAGGGGAATGCACCTAGGACTCCAGGAGGAAGTTTGACTAGCTTGCTTTGACTATTTAAATTGTAAACTCTTCAGGGCAGGTCCTGTAGTCAATTGGCTACATCTGTTGGGGAAATTAACCCATGTCCCAATTGATTTGCCATTCCCTAGTTAGAACAGCTGGCCAGCTGGATCTTAACACAGCCCAGTCCTGCCGTCAGCCTGCCCTTCCGAGGGGCAAAGTAGCCTGGAGGTTGCTTGAATTATAGCGTTATGAACTGCCCCCTCCCCAGCTGCTCTCACAGAGCTTGAGTCCCTAGTAAATTCCCCACCTTGCTGACTGATTGCACATGGTTTAGTGACATCATTGCGGTACTCCTTCACTGGGGCAACAGATCCCAACAGCTGCTAGCCCAGAATTGCGTTGACAAGTAAATGCAATGGACAAAACAGAGGACCCTGTGTTGGGCATGCACTAAAGTATGTTCCAGATTGATGGGCACCTGTGAAATAATGCCAACGCTTATGTACCACTTTCCATAAGCAGATCTCACTGGGCTTTCCAAAGGAGGTCAGCAGCATTATCCCCATTTTACAGTTGGGGAAACTGAGGCACATGACAGGGAATTGACTTGCCCAAGGTGATCCAAAGCTTAGAATCACACTCCCCTTCGAGTCCAGGGTTGACTTCAGATAGGAGCAATGTCAAAAGAGCACAGGTAAATCCTCTCTGATGTGCCTTTGGAAATGCAAATACAACAGATGCTACCTTTAACAGAGACAACGCCTCCAGGGTGCAATGACACGTGTAGGGCAGTGAAGGGAGCTTGGTCCCAAGGACCCATGGGGCTGTGCACCTGCAGCCGATGCATTTCCCTTGCAGCCTGACAGCTGTGCAGTACTTTTCTGCTGAGACGTGCCAGAGATTTTGTTGCATTAGGGGCAACCAGTGGCCCAGAGAGCTAGAAGTGAGCGATGCAGATTTTCACCTGCCAGTCACCAGTTCAGCTCTGACCAGTGGCTGTCTCGGCTGAAGGAAAGTCATTATGACCTGCTGGCTGCTGATGTGAAAGGAGACAGGATGCCCCACCTCCTAGAGCACAGATGTCCCCATCACACGTGGCACCTTTGCATTCTCAACAGAGACTCTGTGAATCGATTGAGCCACGGAGACTCTGTGAATTGATTGAGCCACGGAGACTCTGTGAATTGATTGAGCCAAGTCCTGGCCCAGATACCCTAGAAGTGGGGTATCCAGGCCAGGGCTGGGGGCACAGAGGAAGCGTCAATGCTGCTGCTCACGATGTGCTTTGCTGTGGTTCAACAGACACCTTTATGAGAGGCAGCATGGTCCAGCAGACAGCGCCTTGGCATGGGGCCTGTTTCCTGCCCTGCCGCCGATTTGCTGTGTGACCCCAGGGTGAGTCCTTCCCTCCGTTTCCCCTCCTACCTCTGTGTGTCTTGCCTTGCCGATTGAAACTGTATGCTCATCAGAGCAGGGACTGTCTCTTTCACCATAGGTTTTTGGACAGCACCTAGCACCGTGGGGCCCAGATCTCAGCTATGGCTTCTGGGTGCTGCTGTCATTATAGCTGGTAACACGTTGTCTAGGGCGGTCAGGCTAGTTCTTGTTACCAGCCCTCAATACACTTACAATATTGTTTCAAAAGAAATCCTCAAAACCGGTAATGCTGGTTGCTTGACACCCATCACTTTCTGCTACAGCCGCTGCTGTTGGTGGTGCAATAGTGACACCTCGTGTTCTCTGTGATCAGCCACACATATGCATCACCTGGGGGTGTCTTCCAGTCTGCAAGACTCAAAACAGCTTCCTCTGCAAGGCAGTGTTTCTCAGGACATTCCTACCTCCTGGATGGCAGATGCCTCTCCCAATGTCTGTGCAGTGTCACATATGCCCAGTAATAAGGAGTGGGGAGGGGACGAGAAAGCAGGTTTCATTCTGTTATTTTTAAATGTTGGACAGAATAATCCATTGTCGGAGACACTGATTTTTAAAGGCACTAAGGCACGTCAGTGCCTTTGAATATCCCACTAGGTGTCCGTCTGCATCTTTAGACACCTACATCCCTTTAAAATCTGGTCGTTAGTGCCTCTACCCATGTCTCCGTCCAACTGGCACGGATGATGATAGCCTTCTACTGTCTCACTGGAGGAGTTCTCAGTTGGCTCAAGGGGCAGACACCTGGCCTGGGATTAGCAGAAGAGTTTAAGGGTGTTAGGTGCCCAAGTTTCATGGGAGTTACGCTCAGTCAGCTACACCACTTTGATCATATCAGTTCTGGTGCTAACAATTCTTGGTTCAATGCCTACCAATGACCATTTGTTACAACAGTGTTAATGATGAGTCACCTTTTTCCATTTGCTCCTTTGAAATAATGCTACAACAGTCAATGGATATCGGTCCAAATTTCTTTGAAAGGATCATGAAGCAGACACTTTACCCTGGGTTCCTTTTGCCCAAAGACTTCCTATATCTATTAGTCCAGCACGTGATCAGTGAAAGAATGAAACTGCCACAATGGCTAGGTGAACTAGGAATGGGTCAGAAAGAAACAGTGAAAAAGGAACAACAACAAAAAGAGTCACCTGACAGAGGAAAGGAACAAAGGCAGAGGTTGATGGCAGATAGGACACAGATGGGGAAGGAATGAACACAGAAAGCCAAACCACCAGGTTGGGAAAATGCATCATCCATTGTGATCAGCGAATTCCATTGAACTGGAATGATGTCACAGTTCTTTCTATGACATCAGTGAGCAAACCTGCCTTGGACCGAAGTTAACTCCCCTAAAAGCCGCTTCCCAGTGTCTTCAGACAGCCCAAGGACAGGTAGTTCAGGACTATTCAGTCCAGACCTCATGACGCCGAGAACGATGAACCTGGGAACGAGGTCAGTAAATCCAAGATCAGACGGTCTAGGGACAAGCAGCCCTTCTCTGCGATCTGCCACGCATTCTGCAGATCAGTATCGCAAGGCTAAAGGAGCAGAAAGAGAAAGTAGATCCACTACAGAGAGATCTGATTCCCCTGGGAAAGACCACCCTGTTGTGAAGAAGACAGGAGCCATTGTAATCGATACAGGTACTGGGAGCTGTAAAGCAGGGTTTGCTGGGCAGCAGAAACCCAGATCCATTGTTGGCACTCTGGTCAGCCATCCTTTGGAGAGGTCAATAAAGTCCGGAAGGACCAGACCAGACACTTTTGTGGGAGAGAGCGCACGGCTGCAACCCAATGTGGAGATTATCGAGCCGGTGAGGAATGGCATCATCATAGACTGGGAGGCAGCAGAAGTCCTCTGGAGACACATGTTCTATCATGACCTTAAGGTCCCTCCAGAAGAGCATGCGCTACTGATGTCAGATCCACCCCTCAGCCCTACCACCAACAGAGAGAAGATGGTGGAAGTGGTGTTTGAATCTCTGAACTCTCCTGGCATGTATATTGCCTACCACTCTGTCTTGTCAGTATATGCCCATGGGAAAGTCAGTGGCTTGGTGGTAGATACGGGTTATGCAGTGACCCACACTGTGCCGGTCCATGAAGGTTACAACTTGCCACATGCCACTGAGAGAATGGATATCGCTGGATCTCATCTGACTTCCTTTCTGATGCAGCTGCTCATGGACTCTGGGCATGTGTTCAATGAGAGGATGATGCACATTGTGGAAGACATCAAGCAGAAGTTCTGCTACGTTGCTGTGGACTTTAAAAGCGAGTGCAATCTTCCCAAGGAGGAATACCTGGTAGATTTCCAGCTTCCGGATGGTCAAATCATCAGCCTAGGGAAGGAACGATTCCAGTGCCCAGAGAGATTATTCAACCCACCCAAGATGCCCGGTGTTTCTCTTGTGGGCATCCACAGCATGGCCGAGAGAAGCTTAAAGAAAGTCCCCGAAGAAGCCAGGAGAGACATGTATCAAAATGTATTTTTGTGTGGAGGCTCCTCTCTCTTCGAGGGGTTGGAGAAGAGGTTTTCCAGTGAGCTCCTTCAAAAAGTGCCAGCCAACGCCAAGCTGAGAGTTTCCTCCATCCCGCTGAGGAATTTCTCTGCTTGGACAGGAGGCTCCATCCTGGCGTCCTTGAAGAACTTCCAGTCATGCTGGATTCGAAAGGAGCAGTACAAAGAACACGGGCCGTATATCGTCCATCGGAAGTGCTACTGAATTAAACCAAAGGCACAGGCGCCATCAGTAGACGGGTGTTTGCCCTGAATTGTAATTGGCTCATGGTTCCTGGTTGGGCAATGGACAGTAATAGAATTAATAAATGCGTTTGCTTTATACAACACTGGCCATTCCAGGATCTCAGGACACTCCAGGCTGGAATTTTGAAAGGGGGCTAAACAAATTAGGGAGTCCATATCTCATTGAATTCCCGTAGCAAATATAGGATCAATGGCAGATTGGGTGTCCCCTTGACACACAGCCTGGCTCTGGGGAGAGTGTCTCTGCTGCAGAGGAGAAGCGGGCGCTGTCTCCCTGGTTGAGTCAATCCTTGGCCTCTCTGCTAAGGCAGCCAACAAGGAGAGCAGTTCATACCAATGGAGACAGGAGAGCGTGTGAAATATGGGGGTTTCTCCTGCCGGGTTGAGACCCAACCCCTTGTTTAGATGGGGCCGCTGAATGGATGTCAGAGAAGAATGACTGTCAGGTGCTGAGGCGGAACTGGGACTGCCACGATCTACAAGGGAAAGGCCTCATGTTCCATTTGCAGCAGGACCCCTGATCCAGCCAGTCCCTGCCCGGGGTCCTGGCTGGTCCCAGCACCCATGAAAGCAGAAAAGTCTCCCACCTCCCTCTCCCCAGGCACCGAGCCTGAGGGGAATCCAGGGCTGAGGAGAATAAACACCTCTCCCAGAATTGGGGTCCACATGGACCCCTGGACTGTGGAGCAGGGGAAGTTCTGTCTCCTCCCCCATTTTTCATTTCCAGCTCAGAAAAGAGGAGCTCTGTGGGGCTTCAGCTCACCTCAACAGGGGCAGCTGAGGGAGTCGGAGAGCTGGGAACAGGGAGAGGGGGAAATAAGAGCCAGCCAGACTCTCCCCCGCCCACAACTCCTGCTTCTCCAGGGGGATGAAGTGGCCACTCTCAAATCCACCTCTGCGGGAACCTGAGTTATCTCGTGAAGGGGTTCTGTGGATACCAGAGCTAAGGAGTCCCTTTCCTCCCTCCTAGACCACATCTTGCACCCCCGTCCCCTCCTACACCCCTTCCCGTCAATCGTGGGTCCAATTCTTCGCTTTCCCTTCTCAGCCTCCCCCTCCCTCCCTGCCCCCTTCTTCTTCTGACCGCAGGCTGGGCGGAAGAACCCGGTTTGGGGTCCTGGGCTCATGTGGTCCAGTGTGTCTGGCGGGGTTTGCACACACTCAAGGCATCTGCTGCAGAAGGCAGTGTCACTGCCCTGTAACCAGGCTTAACCTGGGCATTTCCTAACAGCTGACAGCTCGCTTTCGCAATCGTCATGTTCTTTGACCACATTCTCTTTGCGTAATGCACAAGTAAAATGTATGTGTTTATAGGCACACACAGACACTCCCCCACAGAACCCACCTCCTCCTGCAGACACATGCACATACACACGCTGACACACACACAAGCACTCAGTTCTCTCACTGCAAACTGGGGGGGCTGGCAGAGGGAAAATGTACCAAAATGTCCCAAACTCGACAGCACACCTTGGCCAAAGTATCCCCTACTGGCTATCCACACCGAAGCTGCTGAGCCAGCGTGAAACGGGCTGACCTCTCAGTGCTGCGACTTCTTGGGGGTCAGTTTTTCCAACCCCCCTCCTGGCCCTCCCATGCACCTGCTCCCGTCATGCTTGCTTTGTTTGGTTGTTATAAGAGTGGGAAGGTGCGGTGAGCTGAACGGATCCCACGGGAAGCTGCTTCACCGTGCTCTGACGAGCAAAGCGCGCTAGCTGCAGCTGGGATCTGAGCTCGCGGGCTCTCGTATTGAGTCAAACTGGTACCTTTTAATTTCCCCTGAAACTTTCCAGAGGAAACAAGTTCTTATTTCTCTAGAAATCTAATCCTCAGGTGGCAGGCTTGAGAGAGAGAAAGAGCAGGCGGGTTGCAGCTCTTGTGAAAGGACAACACCCACAACATCAGGCTCGTCTTGGAACAAATGCAGCCGCCTCCTCTCCACCTGGGCTAGCTATATTCCTCTTGCGAGTCAGCCAAACTCAAGGGAGAGCAGCCTCAGGGGGAAATAACCCTAGGGTTGCTGGGTTCACCTGGTGCTCAGTAAACTGAGCAACCCTGCTAATCCGTTCCCTGTGAATTGTAGGAGCTCCTGTCTGCCTTTTCTGGGCACCAGGGGGAATCGTGGTAAGGATTAGCCTGTGTCCGCATTAGAACATGGGTACATGAGCAGCTGGTTAGCTACGCTCACTTGAATTTCAGGCTATACCCCCAGGCAGGCTGAGATAAAGGCACGACCGCCCTTGGGTTGAGTGTTGTGCGTGGACGGGACTCGAGTGAACTTTTCATCCCTGAGGGGCTGGCCCCTGCGCGTTTGCTTTCAGGGTCAAACCGGGCAAATCTGCACTTCCAGCTTCTGCGGCGAATGAATCAAGTGCCCAGCACCCAGCGTGCACCCCAAGTGTGAAGCTCTTTTCAAAATCTGACCCCATGCGGATGGCAGAGCCCTGGCTGCTCGTAAAGTTATACACACCCAAGTGACACAGGCCAAAGACCAGGGGTGGCAAAGGGACACCCGACAGACCAAACACCCTAAATGTACCTGCCCCCTTTCCTGGGACTAAACGGCGTAACGAAACAAACTGGCTGCAGGTTTTTAGTGCTGGCAAGCTGCTAAATCAAGCGATTTCTACTGAAACACCAAGTAACGTGGCTTTTTCTAGTGGTCATTTTCAGTAGCCACTTTTTGTGGAAGTGTGTCATTTTGTTTTTGCTGTTAAGTCATTTGGCCCTCACCAAGCGTGTGAGGTTTACATGCTGGAGGAGGGGGTGCTCCCTGACGCCCCAGTGACAAAGAAAAGCTGAACCGTGGGGGGCGTCTAAGGGACAGTCAGGAAGATCTGCAGCCTCCTTGAGCTGGATGCCTTGCTCTTTTCATCCCCAGAGCTGAAAGTACTTTGCAGGGGAGGTTAAAGCATAACCTGACTCTATTTCACAGCAGGGGAAACTGAGGCACACAAGGCACGTTTCTGTTCTGTATTTAAGAGCTTTTGCCCCGTGCCTTCCTGAAGCACCACAGCTCCTGGAGCAGCTCCTCGGGTGGGACCACACCCCGGTGCTGCTTTGGCCAGGCGGGACTCCGATTCCTTCATGGCATATCCCGTACCAAGACGTGGTGCTGTGACCCACGTGTGAATAACTGCTTCCTCCCAGCTGCGGGCCCTATCCCGCCTGGCTCCTGCAAGTTGCTGTGTCGAAGACACTCAGTCCCTTGCAGGCGTTTGGTGCCCGGAGGTAAAGCACAGCTCACGGAGATGCAGAGCCGCTCCAGGCAGTTGGAAATCTCAGCTCGTGCTCAACAGGGAAAGGAAAACTCCACTGGCCGCAGGATTTGGGGACTTCGGAGATGTCAGGCAGCTTAAGTCTGGGAGCTGAAGAGCTCCAGAGAACCACAAGGACTGTCTGTGCCCATCAGCCTGAATGACAAATCCCCTTTATATTCATTGAGTCCTATCTCTTTCCTACAAGGCGAGACCCTCCCAATTCCACAAGCTTTTAAAGGTCGGGTCTCTGATCTCGGCTCGTTGCCCTACCTTTGGGGTCTTTGACAGCAGATGGGGAAGGTCTGTTGTTTCCCTGTGCCTGCAGGACAATGTGTTTCCCCATGCGCTTCTCACCGGGCAGGACATGTGGGTGCAGATGACCCTGTTGAAATAACAACCCTACCTTGGCCAAACCATTGGCAGGGAGGTGAATGGTACAGGTGAGGCTATTTTCCCTCTCAATGTCTAAGGCTCCCCGTGGGGCCATCATGGGGGGGAGAGGCACCAACCGAGAAGGGGCAGCTAGTGCCCTCTGCTCTCTCTCCTTGGCTCGCAGAATTCCCCAGTGGTCGCCCATTCTGTCAGTGTGAATGGTTTATCCGTCCAGTGGCAGAGTGTCTGGTTTCAGATTGGCTGGCCTATCCTCTGTAAAGAGGGCATGAGTTTTCCTCGCATCTTCACGATTTAGAATTGGCTGAGGCGTGTCTTGGGCCAGTAACATTTTTTAAAAGTACCAAAAGATTTTCAAACTGGCCTCGTCAGTGCTTCTGAATCAGCAGTGGTCTTGGAAGTGGTTATTCACTCACGCAGTTTTGCTTTCTGTGAACATGCATACAGGTAAACACTCCTTAACCCAAATGTTCACAAAAAATACTTGACTCTTGTGCTTCTTGCTTAAGTCCTGGAAAAGCCCTAGACTTTGACTGTTTAGGGCATTGCTGGAAGAGTTTGACATACAGCATTTTTAATCTTTCTCTGAAAGTCCTGTGTAGTTGAACTTGCTGGCACTAAAGCACCTGCTTTACAGAGCAAAAATGAAAGTGTCCCAATGCTTTTAAATCTCTTAAATGCTGTGGCTGCAATTTTCTAAACTGCGTAAGAGTTATGGAAACTCATTTCCCATTAGAAAGGAAAGGGAACTGGATCTCCAAATGTTGTAAGTGATTTTGAAAGCCCTCCCCCACTACAATCATAATACACATCCCTAGCTCTTACATAGCACTTTTCATCAGTAGATCTCAAAGCGCTTTACAATGGAGGTCAGTTTGATCCTTTGACAGATGGGGAAACTGAGGCACGGAGCGATGACGTCTTGACTTGCCCAAGGTCACCCAGAGCCAGAAACAAAACCCAGTTCTTCCGAACCCCAGTCTGGTGTGCTAGCCACTCGTTTTGTAACATGGGTAGCACATACAGCACGCAGAACATTAATCAGGGTTGATCTGCAGAGCACATGCAGGACGAGACAAGCCATGCAGCTAAAACAGTTTGATTACACAGCCTCACACAGTGTGTGTGTGTTAGCGCTCTACAGAAAAGAGGCTAAGTGTACATCTCTTAAAGCAACGAGGACTGAGGAAAGAGAACAGAGAGAGTTTGAGGTTAGTCAAAGCACTGTGGTAACCTAATGGAAAGTATTTCTCTACTGTAATCTTGTTTTGATGGCATCAACAGGCAGCTTCTGCTGCCTAGGACAGAGGCGACAAACGTGGGATGTGTGAACGAATGATACTATGCTGGAAAGGTGACGCCTACTCGAGGTCTCAGAATGATGTTTGCTGGCCTTGGTATTTGATGGGGTGTAAACAAGGAAAGTGGAAAATATTAAGGAGTATTAATCTTAAAAAAAAACCAAACTGTACCATCAAACCCATCAGCAAATATTATTCATAAGCAAAAGCATCTGTTGTCTCGGCCTCCTCTACCTTGCAAGACATTCACCTTCAGGCACAGCCATTTTGCTCCATTCCCTTCTCCTTCTGTCATCTTTGCCCCAACCTGGCACAATCTCTAACAAGCTCAGCAAATGTAAATCCTGAAATCAGCTGGGAGCGCTCAGATCCCATTAACTAGACTGTGAGCAGGCTGGGGCAGGGAGCATGTTCTGACGTGCTTGCCTAGTACCTGGCCGTAAGGGACAGCGAACTGGAACGGGAACCAGGAGAGCAAGCTTCTCTTCTTGGCTCTGACACTGAGCTGGGAAAAAGCTGCTTCCCCTCTGTTTCGATCACTGTTTGTTGGTCTTGGCTATTTAGATTGGAAGCTCTCCAGGGACTGTCTCTTACCTAGCCCAAGATGGCCCTTATCTTATGCGGGCTTTCCAGGTCCTACTGTAATAGAGAGAACAGTTGATGTTGCCTGAGGGCAATGGACTTAAACTGCAAATTCTGTCCCTGGATTTTGAACACTCCAAAGTCTGGGGCCATCACAGCAGGGCTGAATGCCCTTGCCATTCGAGGCAGATCCAGGGCTAGAACACAGGGTTCCTGATTCACAGGCCTGTCTCCGTCCCTGACGGAGGAGGCAAAAGACCCCCCCATAGTTGGATGATCAGATCCCAGTGGGTATTTGCAGCCCTGCCCTATGGTGATCGTTATAGGTCAGGCCTGCCCACCAACCCTGCAAACACGGTGGGGAACAGCTTACTAGGTGGGAAAACTCTCTGCCTGGACAGCCTAGCTCCACTGCAACCATATTACCAGAGCTCCTGCCGGCAGCATCTGCCCCAGAAACCTGGGCTCCACCTGAGGCTCTACAATCGTCCCGTTGCCCTGCTCGCCAAACAGGCAGCGAGGGCACAATGCATGTCACCCAGAGCCTCCCACTCCACCCCTTTGCAGATCAGATGGCCTTTGGGGCGGGGGGGTGGGGCAGAGGAAGGGGGACAACCGCCACATCATGGGGAATGATCCGTGCATGGAGGGGGCCTTTTGCATGCAGATCAGGGGGCTCTAATCAGGCCCATGGTCACTAACGCCATCCCACAGCAGCTTTTTCACCAGCACTTGTCTGGCACTAAGAGCCCATTAAACCCACCTCCATGGTTCCCCCCAGCTTGGAAAGTTCTCGCCTGGCCGGCGCCAGGGCTGGGTGTCAGCTTCCTCAGCCTGCCCTGCCTCCCAACCACTCAGAGAGACCTGAGATGTGGAGGTGTCTCTGGGAGTGCCAGGCTGCAGCATGACCTCCTCTGGGGGCCAAAGAGTCTTCCAGCGACACAGCTCTCTAACTTCCTGTGCTGCCCTGCCACAGGGAGGCTAAAAATAACAGAGATGAGCTCTGTAACGTGGGAGCTCTCAGCAAGATCAGTCATTGCACAGGAGGGGGAAATTGCAACTCTCTATTTTCCAGAGAGCTACATGCAGTAACGAAAGCCTCCCCACTGACCGGGGTCTTCAAAACTGTCCTGCAAAGGCCAGGGAGGCTGCAAAGAGCTATGTCACAGAGCAGAAAGACTGCTCAATCCTGAAACATATTTCAGTGCCACCAATCTCTTCTCCAATGTCCCCCCTACATTAAATGCAGCGGCCTGGATTCTCCATTGTCCTGCACCATGGGTCGTCATTTACACCAGTGCAAAGTGGTGAAAGGGATCATCTTAAAGTGGCGGTTCTGGAAACACCCTCCCTCCATCGACAGAGCAGGGAACTGCAAGACCCCACTGTTGCCCAGGGCTCGGAGGACAGTTCAACTTCCATGACCCATAGCATCTTAGTCGTCAACCAGTTAGAAAGGATCAGCTCAACCCAGCTGTGACTTGGACATCGGTCCTCTAGGAAAAGCACTGGCCCCACCAGTTCCCTTCACGGGGGCGTCTCAGTAGTTGCTCATCGAGCTGAAGCGGTGGAGGACTGCACTGTAGAACCCGGGCTCCTGAGAGCTGTTGACCTGCGGAAGGGGGGCAGTTACATAAGAAATGACAAAAATGAAGTGGGCAAAAGCTTGGGAAATTGGCCCTTTGTCAGTAGACACCGTGCTCTAGTTCAAACAGGAATTAATTCAGGGAAGTCCCCTGGCCTGTGTTATACAAACTGTGATCATCTGGCCTCAAACTAAAAGAGGTGAGAATCGCTTAGGGTCACTCACCCCGTGTTGCTCCCACCCCGCAGAGTCCTAACGCTCCAGCTCCAGCCCCAGACCAGAAGTCTACACAGCAACAAAACAGCCCCGCAGCCAGAGCCCTGCGAGCCTGAGTCGGCCGGCCCGGGCCAACCACGGATTTTTGTTTGCTGTGTAGACAGCCCCTCCTTGTTCCTCCCCTACTGAGTGCAGCAGGCAAAAAATAATCAGCCAGAGGGCTGGGGCCATGTAGAGGGGACAGTCAGCTATGGGAGATGTTCACCCTTTTTAGAGCTAGACTCAAGACGCTCTTGGCAATGCACCACAGTTTTATTGACCCAGCTATACTGAGCAGTGCGCCATGTTCTGATGTGTCGGTAGGTAGCACGCTTCATATCACGGAGGGATGAGATCTGGCTGAAAAAAAAGGTGATGTATATTTCACAGCACCTCACCCGCTTGGATGCCTTTGCCCGCACACCACCATTGGGAGGGAGGGCAGGGCTAACGTCCCCAGTGTGCATGGGGAACGGAGGCATTCAGACACTAGACGACTTGCCCCAGTTCACGCAGGAAGTCTTCGGCAGAGCAGGCAATTGAGACCTAATCTCCCACGCTAGCACTCCACCCATCAAGCCGGACGCTTGGTGCATCTGTCAAGGAATCCCTGGGCTTGAAGCCTTGTTTCCCATGCAGCCCTGGCCTCGTGGCACGCTGATCTTGTGATGCTGTGTGTGTGGGGGGGAGGAATGTGTCCCTTACATCCATGCTCACGGGACTCAGACTGTTTAAACAAGAAGAAGGATCCGCATTAGTAGTAATAGCGTCAGCACCCCTGGCATTCTAGCCACTAGAGGGCAGTGGTGTAGTGACATACAGGACACTCCCCAGGGCCAGGACGGTGCATTGTCCAGGAGATGCTTTGCCTTAAAACGTGTTTAAACTATGTGGTGTGGGGAAGAGGGGAGCGAATTCAACCAGCAGCTTGCAGCTCCCTTCAAATGCCACTTGAAGTCAAAGAGAAGAAAGGCCCGCACTTTAATAAGCGGAGAGAAACACCGGCACCTTTAAGATGCGGAAGTCACTTGTGTAATTTCTGATTCACAGCTCCGCCAACGCTTCCTGACAGGAAGACCGGTGGGTACCGATGGTGCTGAGGTACCAGTGCAAAAACCTTGCAGCTTTGTGATAACACTGAGATTGTGGAATACCTTTATAAGGCCTGATTCAGTCTTGCCAGCCCCATGCAATAAAAAAAATCACATCAGGCCACCCGAAATCATGAGAGTGTCAGAAAAAGCATGAGATTAAAAACAAACGTTAGTTTCTTTTGAGCTGCTCTTGGTTTCTAGGGAGTCAGAATTGAGGTGCACGGATGGAACTTAGTATGGGGACTAGCCAATTCTATTCGCCCTTCATTGTCATGGGTCACTACGTTCTCCCCAAAACAGTCAAAGAAATTAAATATGTTTCAAATAAAAATCATGCAAACCTTACCTAAAAGTGTGGAGGAAGATTCCACAGCATTTTAAAACCTGGGGTTCTGCAGCCTTAAAGCAAATAGGATTTTTCCTGTGGTTGTGTTGTGTGTGTAGTAAATCATTTTGTAACAAATATGTGGCCACTTGGGACTTCATGGCTGACTGTAAATGGCACATTGTGATTATTCAGAATGTCAAAGGAAGAGTGTGGATGAAATTCAGATCTTCATGCTCCAATAGCATAGGTTCCTGCTGCTTGAGATGAAAGCAAATCAGTTAGCTATTATATGGAGCTGGTCAATTTTTTAAACTTCGTTTTCATGGAAAAGGTCAGAAAAAATAAAGTTTTCGGTTTCCTTTGAAATGTCAGGGATTTGTTTATTTTTCTATGACTTTTTTCAAGTCAAAAGGAAAAATATTTTTGTTTCATTGTGAAATATTTCTCTTTTTTTTAGCCCCCTTCTCCCTGCTTCACTCACATTTAAACTCCCCCCCCCCACTTTTCTGATGGAAAAAATACCCTAATGAAATGGGGGAGGGGGAACTCATAATAAAAAATTTAAAAAAACAACAAACCAATGTTCAAGGTGAAACAAAAATTTTCATTTCATTCCAAAACATATCACTGAAAAATTTGGACATAAAAATGCTCATTCTGTCAAAAAGCCATTTTTTTGTCCCTCCCCCAGAAAAGTTTTCAACACAAGATGTTTAACCTGCTGGACTATTTGCTGTCTCGAGCTTAGCACATCTGGCTGCATAATTCTGATCCTTTCCCACAGAGGGCAGTGGAACACACACCCTATTACATTCGAATGACTCACTTATCAGTTGCACGAGTTATATACTATTTTTTGGTCTGTGAAAGCTAGCAGTGAGCATTCCTTTTCTCAATAAGAGCAGAGAAAAGCAAGGCCTGTTCCTGGGAAGAAGTCACATGAAGATAAGAACATGCTGCTTCTTACTCATCCCTGCACAAGAAAAAATTAGACACTACAAAAGATCTGGTTTTAATTTCACAACAGATTATTATTACATAGGCAGTGTTAACAGTGCTCCATTTCTCCCCTCGCTCCCTTATATTGCCATCACAGAGGAGAAGTAGGAAGCAGTTACCATCATGCACAGACAATTGAGCTTCTGAGAAATGTTTCCCTCGCTCCAGGTTGTTCACTCGTCCTGCCCTTTCTTTTAAAGCTCTGCCTCTGAAGGAGCATTTTGTTTCTAGAGAGCCTCATATGCGTTGGGTCCTATGGCTCGTCTACACGCAAACTTGAGCCCGTTTAATTAAACCAGAGCAACCCCCTGTGTGGATGCTCTCATTTTGGTTTAAAAGTTGCTGCTTTCTGTATAGACATGGCCTTGGTAAGCTACAACCCCTGCCACAAAGAGCTTAGAAGAGAAGACAGACAAAAAAGAGGGAACATAGCCACATTTGTCAAGGGAACTCCACAAAGGGAGAGAGGCTGGGTAGAAAACCAGGGGTCCTGCGTGCAAGACCACTGCCCTAGTCAATGCCTCCCAACTTAGACACTCCAGCTAGGTGGACCGTGGAAGCAAAAGGGGTTGAGAATTCATACAGCATATCACCCTTCGAAATCTGTACAGTCAGTGCGGTGGAAGAGGATGTTTGCTATGCTCATTGCGTGTTCTGCTGCCTCCTTCTCTCAATCTCTGGGACTCAGGGCGCTCTCTCTTTGTGACTTGGCTCTCAGGCCAGGTTACAATAATCCGTTCCCCCTTCTGGGGCCAGGCGGGTCAACGTCTTTCCACGTAAACTGTCCCAGGCAGCCGTCTTCTTCTTCTTCATGGCCCAGTTGGCGCCATTTCCCCAGTAGCTGGTGGCAGAACCCAAGCTAGGTCCACCTTCTCCCCCAGTTTCCAGCTGAGGGACCCTCTAATCAGCAGTCAAGCGCTGCACCATTTTAAACCTGGTTGCCATTTCCCTGGGTCTTTTTCTAACCCCCCACTCCTCTAAGTTTCCCTCCTTCCTGCTCTAATATCCAGAGGATAGCTACAGGCTCTCTCACTGCAGCCCCTTTCTGCTCCCAGGGGCCTGGCTTTATGGTAGCCCCACCTGTTCCCTCTTAGCTGGGCTCCATCATTGTTCAGGGTTACTCCGACCACCTAATTCCCCTCAGCTGTGGCCTATCTTCTTAATTAGCCCCTTCTCAGCCTCATTAGCCCCTTTTTGGCTAGTGTGGGGTGAACTCCTCATCACAGGTTTAACTGCAGAGCAACTTAGCTGTGTAATGAAGACCAGCGCTCGGAAAGGGGCCTGGCTACGTGGACTGGAAACTGTCTGGGAGCATCTGAAAAGACAGGCAAGACCCATCTGCTTTGCAATCAAACTTGGGAAAAGCGTCTAATGGGGAAACGTGATTATGAAGTAATGTCTTATATAACATCGCAATGATCTAGAAGGAAGAACGACACAGCCTCTTAATATTGCTCAATAACATTAAACTGCGAAAATAGGCCCCCCAAAAAACAACATAGTAAGGGATGTGGATTGGTTAGAAGCATAAGGAGAAGCTAGCAAAGTGAGATTCAACGTGGAAAACTGCAGCTAATACATCTGGGGGGAAGCACAGGAAACAGGAGTTCTGAAAGGGATTTCGGAGTGACGCAGCCAGCAAATTAGACATGTTTGCAATGCAATATTTTCGTAGTGCCCAAAGACGCCAAACGGGGATTGGGGCTTCCTTGTTTTAGGTGCTGTACAAAATCAAGATGACTGTTCCTGCCCCAAAATCTTGCCATCTAACTAGAAAGCGAGATACAAGTGGATACAACACGCAGATCTACAGGGTCTCAGAGAGAGAGTTGTGATCAATGTAATATGTAGTGGTCTCTGGTTACAATTAGGGGTACATTTTTAAGTGTCTACAGCCAAGAGATCAAGAGTGATCCGTGTGTGTCTGACTACGTGGTGGTCAAGTTGAGTTGCCCAAAAGGGGATTGATTTGCAAAAAATGCTGAGCACTTGGGTTCTATGCCTGGCTTTGCGACTGATTTATTGTTGGCCTGCAGCATATCACTTGAAGAGAGAATCTACGAGGTAGAGCAACATATTGGGAATCAGGACTCCTGGGTTCTTTCCTTGCTATGAAATAGAGTGTGACAGTGCAGGAGGACAAGCAGTTAGGACTCCTGGATTCTGCTGACATCTGCTCCCTGTGCTAAGCAGGAGGTCAGAGGAGACAATCATCATGGTCCCTTGTGGCTTTAAAACCTAAAAGACCAGCATGGAGAAAGCTGTGGACAAACTGGGCATCAGGGCTGGCAATTTTGGCAGACTGGAAGGTGCGGAGGTGATGAAATAAGAGACGAGACTGGAGGTGTAGCTCGTTCACAGAGACCCACGAAAGCCACCACAAGAAGTGTAAATCAGAGGCAGCAGAGACTGCAGAGAGCATTGAGAGAGGCAGGGAGATGGGGCGTGCAGCAGCACGCACACTTGGTTGGTTCACGTGCCATCTTTTTAAAGAACTGGTTGGGAAACGAACGGCTGGAACATCAGGCTAATGTACCCCATGGATACACGTACCACAGTTTGGGAACCCCTGGACTGGACAGATGTGCCACATTAGTGCATTGTGACATGCCTGGCAGGAGGGTGTCATGGGGCTCCAGGTAGCAGTTGAGATGGAAAGTAACGAGGTCATGGACAAGAGAGGTCGTGTCAGAATTGAGAGGAGGGGCCAGGTCTTTGAAAGACTGGGGACAAAGAAGTGGCAAGACGGAGCTCCAGCACGGCTTGTGCCAGGGTGATTTCAGCAGCAGCCTGGTCGTTGACATTGCTGCAGCTTGGAGAAGGCTGTAGGTCCAGGGGGGGCCATGCCACACTTTCTGGTGAGGGGTGGTGAGCACCAGCATGGCCCTCACTGGGCTAAGAAGGTAGTTGGGGGGAATATAAGGGGAGGAAAGAGGCTGCAAGGGGTTGATCAAGAAGGGTGTAGAAGGAAGCTCAGTGTGTGAGCCAGGGCTGGGGTATGAGGGTGCCGGAAAGCCTACCTTTGCTGTAAGCCTGTACTGCACGATATTACTATGTAAGAGGGAGATAAATGCACACCGTGGGGTAAGATAAACAGCCTGGTGTGTGTCTGGGACTGTGAAACTGGCCAGGCAGTGAGGTTCAATGGGTAGTGCTGGAGGGGCACCGATGTGAGGTGTAGGAGCGGGGAGGAGCCAAAGCAGAACCCAGGCCATGAGCCTGGCTGGCAGGGAGGGTGGTGGCTTTGTCCCCGGGCACAAGGAACAGGTAGAGGGGGAAAGGGCTAGGACGGAAAACGAGTAGTTCAGCTTTGGCCACGTTGAGCTGTCAGCAAGACAGGGACGGGCGAGTCGGGATGAAGGAGGAACACGGCAGAGGGAAGCAGGGCAGGAGCAAAGAGGTAGGCTTGTGAGTCGTCAGCACGGAGAGGAGAGCTGAAGCTTAGCAAGCGGATAAGGTGAAGAGGGGGGCCAAGAGCAGAGGCTTGTGGGAGAATCCCAGGTGATGGGCAAGGGGGAGGAAGGAGGAGGAGCCATCAAAGCAGATGCTTAAGGAAGAGCGAGGAAGGTAGGAGAAAGGCCAAGAAAGCCACGGGAGGACAAGATGCCAAGGAGGAAGGCATGGTTAATGGCAACCAAAGCAGCAGAGGGGCCACTGAGGCTGAGATCGGAGGGTCAGCCCTTAAGGGTGTGCCTGTTTTTTTAAAAAGTTCCCCTCCATGGCCAACACGGGTGCAGGTCTGCCTGTGGCGGCCAAGCCAGGGCTCAGGCAGCTTCTGGCATGTTAACCATTGTGTCATCTAGGGGACAACACGGCAGTTAAAATGCCAGCCACTTCCAGGGCCCAGGTACGCCTGCCCCCCATCTACCAATGGTGGCGCGGACGGGGCATTTTAAGGAACAAGAACCAGGGTTGACGCAGTCAGTAGAGATGTGCAGCGGCCACCTCTGGCCCCTGTATAATTCTGGGGTGGCCACAGATGAGAACTGTGTAATGCTGGGGGGGCCCCACCTAGAGCGTTGCACTTGGTTCCAGCACCTTGTTGCAAAAACGATAAGGGCAAATTGGAGTGAGCTCAGAGAAGAGCAACAAGGCCGATGGTGGGAAAGGGGCCGACTTACGCCGAGCTAAGCACATCTATCCTGGCTAAGCAACAAATATATGAAGAATATAGGACCAAATTCAATTCCCATTGGAGTCTGTGGGGGGCGGGGAGTCTTCCCACTGTATTGGCAGTTCCATTCCGACGGTCGCTGGGTCAGGCCCAAGGAGGAATAGGAATTATTAGGGCAGCTCAGGAGGGTACGGCTAGGAGCAACAGGGTAGAACAAATGAAAATGCATGCTGTGGTAGGAGCCCCTTTGGAAATGCGCTGTAAGAGACCAGCCTGCGTTTGCTGCATGGCCCGTCAGGCCTTTTCCATCCCCAGTTCCTAGGAGACGATGATCCTTGCTGTCTATGGGACTAACCTCCAGCAGCAGTAATGTAACCACTTCCTCTCTTCACCTGTCACCACGGAGTGCACTGGGTTACACATGTGAAAACCAAATAGAGGTGTTAAACTCAAGGGGAGTCTCTTCAAAGCACATGCAGGAGGCCTATGTCTTATTCAGCTGCTTTAGAACCTCTGGGGCGCGGGCTGGGGGGTTGTGTCTTGGTCCATCCTAACTGGTGCAAGAGGAAGTAAGCACACTGATGTGTGAACTCGAAGAGGTGATGGGCCCCCCTCCCATGACCATCAATGGAGCCTCTTGCCTTGCACTCAGCATAGCTCCCTCTCTGGGTTCTTGTGTAGCAGTGTGGTTACCGTGTGTTTGTTTCCTCTCTTGGGGGGACGTGATAAGTGACTTGGACACACACAACCGCAGCGCCTCTCACGCCACACGTCACTATGTGAGCTTTCCATTTGCAAGCAGCAACCCCCCATCAGGCTGCTCCTCTGTGGCCTAAGTGGCTCTTTCTTTTCTTCTGGCTGCCAGAAGATAGGGTCACTGGTTTTGCCAAGATAATGCAAACAGCTTCTCTGCGGTCTCCCCTCTCTAACTGCTGGAAAGGATCCATACGACCGACTGAGAAACCCTTCCCCCAGGAGCGTCTTTATTTGTTTCAGTTCTATCGGTCCCCCAACCTTCATCCTCCAGGCATCTTAAATAGCAGCATCCAGCCCACGCATTCCCCTTGTGATCAGCACATGCAGCCTGTCCAGTATCAACTCAATCTTAACTATGGCGCCATGAATGCACCTCCACTGTGCCAATCAAACTCTGCCTTGCTCCACCATGAAGGGATCTCAGAGCCCCGCTATTAATGTGAATTGATTGAGCTTTGGGATTGCACTGTGGAGGGAGGGAAGAGTCAATACACCCCATGTGACATATGGCGTAATTGCTGGGCACAGAGAGATGAAGTGACTTGCTCAAGGCCACACAGTGAGTCAGTGGCAGGACTCAAATAGGACTCAGGTGTCCTGGTTGCCAGGTTGGAGTACAGTCATCAGGGGTTCTCAAACTGGGGGTCAGGACCCCTCAAGGGGTCACGAGGTTATTATGGGAGGGTCGCAAGCTGTCAGCACCCTGCATGCCATGGCTGCGGTTGTCAGCACCATGCACAGCTGACAGCCAGAGCCCTTCAAAATTGGCTGGATGCTCTGAAGGCAGTGCCACTCCCAGAAGCAACACAGAAGTAAGGGTGACTTGACATTGGGGGGGTGGCATGGCATGGGGGGGTCGTAATTTTTTTGGGGGGGGTCATCACAAATATTTTCAAAGGGGGTCCCAGCAAAAAAAGTTTGAGAACCCCTTCTCTGCTTGAATGTGCTTCCATCCCCCTTAATATCAAACCCCTGGTCAAAACCGCCAGCTACACAAATGTCCAAAAGAAAAGCTCAGCTTGACAGACGCCTGGAAGGCCACCAAATCTGGGTGTGGATGGGCCAAAGAGGGAGGCGTGTTTTGAACGACCCTTCACAGCAAATGCTGGGTCAACGAGGGGGTCCTCGCACCCCAGCCAAGTACGCGCTAGGACTATAAACTTTGTTGACTGCCATTTATCAAGGACCTGATGTGAATTCCATTAAAGTCAACAGGAGTTTTCACATTGCTACTGCCTTCCGTGGGAGTTGGCTGACCCCCCTCTGACACAGTGGGTCTTTGTCCCTTGGCAACTCCTCTGTTGCTGTGGGTTATTCTTCACTCAGTCACTGGGCCAGATCTATCCTCATCTGGTTTAAATGGGCTTATCCCTATGGACTTCAATGGAGCTCTCCCAGTTTACACCAGATGGGCATCTGGCCCCAACATCTTATTTGTAGCATCACAACCATTTCCACAGGAGTTCACTATGATCTGTCTTAGAGTTTTATACTGCTGTCTTTCACCATCCTATCTGAGCACATAATGCCACCAACAGAGCCCTGTGTCTTTGCAGACAAAAAGAATAAAGAGGCAAAGCAGACGAATCTCTCAGTAATTAATTTCCTGTGCAACCACTGTCTCCCCCACCCCACCTTCCCAAAACTATATGGCACAATTTAAAAAAAAAAAGCACCTGCCATTCCTCTCCCACCAAATACAAGTCAACCATGGCCAAGCTTTTCAAACACAACTAGTAATTTTAGGTGCCCCATTGAGACACCTTTAAAGGGCCTGGATTTCAGATGCCGCGTGCGCAGCATTTGTGTGTACAACAGGGTTATTGTGTGTGCATGTGGAGACCATTTGCACACACAGGCCAAGCTTTTCAAAATGGACTAGGGGTTTTGGACGTCTTATTTCGTGGGAGCCTGGCTTGAGACACCTGACAAAGGGACCTGATTTTCAGACAGCGCTGAGAACCTGCCTTCTAAAAACCGGGCTCCTTGACTGTGTCTCAAGTTCTGCACCCAAAAACAGAGGTACCTAAATCCCCAATCACTTTTAAACACCCTGCCCTGGAACCTGGCCTAGAGGTGACAGGACCTTGGTGGAGAAGTTCCTCCCTTTGCTCTTCTCAATGTGACATCATGGGAGGATCAGCAACGGAACACAGCTGCAGAGATGGGGCGTGGCGTGGCGGATAGTCCACCAAGCAGCCAGGCGTAGGAGGGCTGACAGTCTGACGCGCTCTAAATACTTTACTTGTTTGTTGGAATGCCCCCGTCAGCACAAACACTTGTGCTCCATTATGGCTGCCATGAAGCCGCAGGCTGGGAATGTCAAAGGTGCCTAAGGGAGTTAGATGCCAACTCCCATTGGAAGCTGGGATCCTAATCCACTAGGCTCATTTCAAAATCGCAGCCACACTCCATTTCTCGCTCTCTATCTTAGGTACTTATATGGCCCCCGTCACCAGAGTATCTGTGTATGCCATGCTTAATGTGTTCCTCAAGAGACGTTATGGTCTCCTGAGATCTCAAGGAAATTTTATTTCACCTCCTTGTCTGGCGTTAATATTACTGCATGATATACAAATCATAGATGTTTTGCCTCACTTCAAATATCAAAAAATTCCCAGACAGTAATGGGCAAAAGTGGGGGAGCAAGACTATATAGTGGCTACGCCACAGGACTGGGAATCAGGATTTCTGAGTTCATATTCTCAGCTCTGCCACCTTCTCCCCATGTGACCTTGGGCACATCACGTCACCTCTCCCAGCATCAGTTTTCCCAGATATGAAATGGCATTAATCCTAGTGATGACCTAGCTGGCAAGGAGACAAATTCAGTATAGTTTGTAAAGTGCTTTGAGATCTTTAGAGAGATTGTGCTGAGGAAATACAAGGCAGTATTACATTAAATTAGATGAGACACCTAGCTAACACTAGCATAGCCCAGCATGGATTAATTTAAGCTTTGGGACAAGTTTTGGGAGAATGGGGTGATGTAAAATTTTGGCCCATGATTCAAGGTTTTGTTCAAACTGATTTACCAAAACATTTATAGGTAAATAAATAATATTATCTCATCTACAAGAACCAGAGAAATGAAAAGATGAAAGAACTTGAGCCAAGATTCAAGTTGCCTACAATGGGCCAAGGTTCACCGGGTCATTTTAGAGTGGAAAGATGACCTGATGGTTAGAGCATCGGCTGGCAAATTGGGAGACCTGAGTTCAATTTCCTGCTCTACCACAGGTTTTCTGTGTGACCTTGGTCAAGTCACTTAGCCTCTCTGTGCCTCTGTTCTTCATCTGTACAATAGAGATAATAACCCTGATAATAGATGTTGGGAGTTGCTCAAATACTGTGATGGGGGCCAGGTAAGTACCACAGATGGAGAGAGACATTTTGGTGCAGGGATTTAATTCATGTTTTCATCAAAGCTTCACACTGAGTTTTGCATTTGGGTTTGGGTTAGTTCTTAACCCATTCACCCAGCCCTAACACAAAGCACATTCAAACAGGGCTTCAAATTAAAATTCAAAGATAGAATGATTTTATTCTACAGCTACTTTGGGGGTTGGACTAGATGACCTCCTGAAGTCCTCCTTTCCAACCTAATCTTCTGATTCTGTGATACTGCTGACTGAATACACTTGTTTTTTTGAGGTTGAGGAGTTGTCAAACCTCCCCTCTTCCTCCTTATGTTATAGCCTACTTAAAAAAATGTATCAGGTATGAGTAAAGCTATATGCGAGAAATGAAAGATTGTGGTCTTAAGAAAAACTGATATCATAAAACCAACCTGATGATTAACAGTTTAGTATATTCACACTTCTGTACTGTGTTTAGTATCTGATATTTACAGGCTACTGTAAGTTCTAGGCCTTTCTTTCTTTCTTTCTTTCTTTCTTTCTTTCTTTCTTTCTTCAATACAATAGGGCATGAGTCTGAAATATAGCGGTGTCTGAAAAGGGGAGGGTACGAGTTGGAAAGACATTACAGAAAGACCCCAGTAAAAGCTCTTAAATAAATGCTCAATTTTAAGCATGTGCTGAAATGTGTCCCTGTATAGCATATAACCTGGGATTTTCAGACACGTAAGGGAGTTAGACACCAGCTACCACTGAATTTTGAATTGGTGCCTTTGGAAACCCCCGACATAAACTCGTGCTTAGGTGTCACTCAAGTCAAGCCATTCCCTCAGCTAAGTGCACATTCAAATGTCAGTGACCATTTCCATGACCATGGCCGTTTCTCAGGGCAGACTTTCTGTATTTACTTGCTGATCCCAAAGACATGGGGGGATTGTCTACAAAAAGACCCATTGGATGACCACCGCGGTTCAACTGGCAGCTTACTATCATGGCAAACGTATCTATAGATAGGGGTCTGGTATTTTACCACCATGTCATAGAATCATAGAATATTAGAGCTGGAAGGGACCTCAGGAGGTATCTAGTCCAACCCCCTGCTCAAAGCAGGACTAAGTGAACACAGGATTCCAGCAGCGGTCATGCTCTGGCCAAATACAGAGTGAAAATAAACTCTCTGCTCCTACCTGAGATTCCCCCGTGTATTCATCCCAAGGTTGCATTAGTCTTTTTGGCCACAGAATAGCACCGGGAGCTCATGTTCAGCTGATTCTCCATCATGACCCCCAAATCTTTTTCAGAGTCCCGGCTTCCCAGGACAGAGCCCCTCATCCTGTAAGTATGGCCGACACTCTTTGTTCCTAGTTGTATCCATTTACATATAGCCATATTAAAGCACATATTGTTTGCTTCTGCACACCTTAACAAGCAATTCAGATCGCTCTGAATCAGTGACTTGTCCTCATTTGTTTACCACTCCCTCCCCTTCAAAAGACCACCCTGGGAACTTAAATTGGGCTTAACGAGCACACTGTTTTCTGGCCCATTACAACCCCTTCTGTTTAACAATCTGACCCAACTTGTACTGAGCTCAGACATTCAGTTTCCTTCCCCAGCGCTGAAGAAGAGCTCTCATCTAATCTTGCTCGGAATGAACTTCAGCTTTCAACGCTGCTACCCTGGTAGAAATGTACTGGTGCAGAAGAATGCATGCACATTTTCCAAGGGGGGTTTTATTGACGTGAATCTTTTGAAATGCCCATCCTCTTCGCATACACAATGCCTAGGCAACCTATAGGAAGGCGGTGGAAATAGAACCCCGACCAGATTGCAACAGAGAAATCCAGAATTTAGATAACATGGAGAGCTACAGGACTGAGATGCGTTGGCAGCCCAGGACTGGAACAGCAAGAGGTGCCGTAGCACACGATTGAGATGTATCTAGAGAGCTGGTGGGTGGGGGACACCCCAGGACTGGAACAGTGGAGGGTTTTGCAAAACAGCAGAGGTCCAGCGGCAGAGGACACTTGCACAGAAAGGTCTTGGGTGTAAGGAGAGTGACCAACTCCTCATTTTTACAGGGCCAAATTTCGCCTTGGATATTGTTTTAAATGAAGGCAATATAAAATGCAGGGAGCTCCAAACAGCAAAGGTATCTGCGTGAGAAGTAGTCCTCATGTGGTAGATCAGAAGGTTAGCAGGAGATAAGGTGCAAACAGCTCATGCTGACTATGGCGGATCAGCCTAGTCTCACACTATTTCTGCACATGAAACAAGAAAGACCTGTTCTGGTCTCCAGCAGTGACTCGCTACACTACGCTGGTAAAATAGCATCACTGTAAATTCGGAGAAATTATGTCACCCAAGCAGACATCCTTCCCCCAGTCCCTCCTCCTCATCTGACCTTCTTCAGATTGAACCCAGTCATCTCTGTGCTCATCAGATGACCTCACTTGCCATGTAGGTTCACTGTCTTAGCTACCTAGGAGGAGAAGCTAAGACCCCCAGCTCTCGGTTTTGAGACACTTCTGAACTCAGTTACATAAGTATAAATCTGGAGTTAATGGTATTAATTGTGGTGGAGTCACTCCAGATCACACTGGTGTAACTGAGATCAGAATAAGAACTAGAATGTAGCATGGAATATTTGAGCTTCCATAGATAGAACCACTCTCTCCTATGGAAATTATCTCATAAAACTGACTAGGGATTAAACTAATAAGGTCCTATTGGGGCCTGTACAAACAGAGGGCCTGATGGTTCCCTACCTATGACCTTGTGTCACTATTTATAGCTGTGCAAAGTGAATGTGACATGCTGCCCCATCTGAATGGCTGCTTTGCACAAGTGTGAACGTCAACCCTATGTTCAAGGTAAACCAGAGTCTTTGGGAGGGACGAGATAGGGATTCTGCGCTATTCTATAGAATTACAGGGGGAGGAGACCAAGAAGGAGTGAGTAACATCAGCACCTTGCCGGATTGGGCATGTGTTGAGTGTGAAGGTACTTACAGCAAATCCAATAAGAGGTTTGCAAAAAATTAAGATGGCTGGTTTAAAATCTCTCCCTATTTAGTTCTATCAGTGTAGTGGACAGAGCACCAGGCTGGGAGCCAGGACCTCCAGGTTCTGTTCCTAGCTCTGCCACTGGCCTGCTGTGTGATCCTGCACAAATCATTTCCCCTCTCTGTACTTCTCTTTGTCATCCCACCCTGTCTATCTTGTCTATTTATACCGTGAGCTCTTCAGGACAGGGGATGGTGTCTCAGTCTAGGTTTGTACAGCCCACAGCACGACGGGGCCCAGAAGCGAGTTTGGACTTCTAATTGCTACTGTAAAATGACTATTAATAATATAGAAAGGGGATGGCTGTCTATTAAATTCCATCAGGCTGTTCTATAGGATTACCTACCAGTGATTTAGAGGGCTCTGTCACTTTCTCTAACTCACCAGATTCCTCTCCCCACACCCAACCCGCAGTTAAAACAGGTGTGAGTCTGAAGCCAGTTGTGGTCGGGGTACAAACAACAAACCCCGCACCAGTCAAGACGGGGTCAATGAGCGTCCGTGAACTCAATCAGCCTCATCTGCTACATCTACCCTAGGTCAGTGTTGCTCAAAATGGGTCACATGGCAGCTCCTGGGTCGCAGAAAGTGCTAAGACACCCTGCAGCAATCAAGAGAGTCAGAAAAAGAGAGGATCTGATGCACTGGGAGCTGGGGAAGAGACTGCAGCTGTGGGAAAGGCCTAGGACACTTCAAGGCAGGAAGTGGTCCAGGAAGGTGGCACGGATTCTGTGTACACAGGCCTTGGCTACTTCTTGAACCCAGAGGCGAGGGAAGGACTGGGTTCTCCTCCTGACCCACTGGGAAAGGTGGGACAGAAACCCCAATACCAGGGGAAAGGACTAGCGAGTCCAGAGCTGAGCTCAATGCCCAGTGCGAGAGAGGTGAACTACTGTTTGCTGGACTTTTGGTTCATCATGGAAGGGGTGGGACCAATGTGACCTGGCCAGAGGGCCATGTCGTAAGAAGTGGTGGACCACCACTGGCCTAAATGGCCCCCCACAGTCCAGCCAGCTCTTTAAGGGGTGCCAGGTTCAGACATGCCTGTGACATAGTTCTCCTCAGCTGATCTTGATCTGCGGACTTAAATGCAATTAGTGAGCGCAGCAGGGCGAGGGTGTGAGGGAATGTCCACTCCCACACTCATCCTGACAGGGTTAGTGGAGGCCAGATGGGCTAATGAACTTATTAGGCTGAGAGGAAAGCACTGATTAAGGGAAACTCACCTGTGTGGGAACAGGCAGGACTTCTGTAAAGCCAGGGAGCTGACAGCAGAAAAGGACGGTAGGCTGCAGCTGCTGCCTCGGTGAAGGGAGGTGTGTTTGGCGCTGTAGTGGGTGAGGAGGAGGCAGAAGGGAGTTTGGGCTGGCAAACCCAGAAAAAGGGGAGATCTAAAGAGTTAGGACAGGCTGAAGGGAGATGCAGCAAGGGTAGACCTTGGCTGCTGAAGAAAGAGAGCCCCTGAGCTGGACCCCGGAGTAGAGGGTGGGCTAGGGCCTAGGTTCCCCTACCAGCTGCTGAGGAAGTGGCATGGGCTGGGCAGTGAATAGGAAAGCTGCCTGTGCCCATTTTCAGGAGAGCTGTGGTACCCTGCAGAGGGGGAAACCTGGAAGGTGCCCTGGCTGGAAGGCGAAGTCATGAAGAAGAAGTATGCTGCGTTGCAGAGGCTGAGAGATTGGCAACAGAGAGGCAGCAAGCGGCCGATGCGGGGCGACCCGGACCTGGAAGCAGAGTTGCCAGGAGGAGGCGCTCACTAATGGTAAGTGGATCCAGTGACAGAGGGTCCGAGCATCCTACATAGCGAGGGAGGTGCCCGCAGCTTGGGCGGAGGCTCTGGGGAGAGGAGCTAGGGAGCTCCCTCTCTGGGAAGGGTCTGGTGAGGATGGGCTGCAGAGGGTCTACGAGGAGCGGGGCAGGCGAGTCCTTGGGAGAAGCTGCTGCAATCCCTGGGGAAAAGAAGTCGTGGGGAAGGTACTGGGAAGAAGGGCCAGTTTAGAGGGAAAGCTCTGGGAGGCTGCGCTCTGCGTAAGGAGCGCTGAAGAGCTCCGGGGGACCCGGCAGCCGGGTTGAAGGGAAGGGTTCGGCCCGTAAAGTGACAGAAGGATCCCTTGTTTGGATGTTCGTTTGGCCTTTGGGTTGCCCTTTAGTACCCCCAAAGGGGACTGCACTAGGAGGTGAGCTGGCCACTGAAGACTTAAGAACAAGCTCTCTCAGGGCCACAGACGAGCATCGGGGGCCTGTGTCTCTAGTCCCCACGCAACCACGCAGCAAGCACCTGGTTCACAAGGCCATTTGGCAGATGGGACCTCGCCGGGGCCACCGGCAGTGAGTCACGCTCTGCCACTAAAGTTTTGGGCTGTTCTTATTTCACTTGGACAGCTGAGATTCAACTACGCCATCCCGTTAGAGCTGGGCCTGAATAGTGGTTTTTCTTGTGCGGGGTGCTCTTTTAAGCTTTGATCCTATAAGGAGCTCCCTATGGGCAGAGACTGTACCATTAAACTCTATGCCTCATGTGTCCTCCATGGTATGACGTGCAAGCCCCAAGCAAAAAACGTAGGCCTTTCAGTCTCATTGCCAGAGGGGAGATCTGGGACGTGTGTGTGAGTTCCAAGTGCAGCCCCACAGCAGGAATAAAAGACTGGTTTGTGTGTGTTTCTGAAATGCAGAAATACTGGGAGGTGGGGTGGGTTGTACGGTTCGGGTTTTCTGCTGGTGTGAAATGGCAATCAAAATAGTTTTTAAAAATGACATTGACCTTATAAATATATTGATGTGTATATAAAGCTTTTAAACACCATGATGTGGGCTTATTGCAAACACTGTATATTTCCAGGAGTCACTGCTAACCTTTTTTAACTCACTCATGATTGTTTTGTTCCCCACCCATGAGTCAAATGTCATGAATAGCCCAGACAAACAAATGGAGCCTCCACAGTCATTCCATGATCTAGCACTAGAAGAGGGTGATAATCTCACACCAATCTGCTGATGACGGGGTTTTAAAGCGCTTAGTGTTTGTGAACAGAATTGAAGGCTTTTTAGAGTCCCATCGTAAAGGGACACAAGACGCATTTGTTAGCATTGGATTAGGACTTTTGGGAATGATCCATTATGAAGACAGAGGAAAAAAAACAGAGGAAAATGTCCTCCCCCAAATGGCTGTATCTTTTGAGTGAGAGGGGAATTTCTTTCTTTCTTCTCCTCCACACTTTGAGTTTGAAATATGGTTTTGGATGCAAATGAATTCACATTTGTACCATCACGATCGGTGCCCCAAAACCTAAATCTATAAATAAGCACTGAAAATGGAAGATTTTGATTTTTTTTTTAACATGTTTGGTTGTGAAAATAGCCATTTCACTTAAATTCAACAGACAGCCAAATTTCTGGAATGCAAAAATCTATTTACAGGATATATACAGCCTCCATTACCATGGTATCTGTGTACCTGACAAACCTTTGTATCTAGCTTCACCTCAGAGGGGAAGGGGAGTATCCTTATTCCTATGTCACTGTGGCAGGGGATGGAGGGGGGGAAGATCTGTTATATTTAGATGGAATAAATGGGCCCAGAAAGTCAAAAGGTGTTAATCTGACCCTGTCACAGTACAACAGTAAACTGCCAAACAAGGTGCTGGGGTTTAGAACACAGAGCCTCGGGCTGCTTTGCCCATTGTGCAAACGCCATCAATAAACATTTTAACCTTTGATTAAAGACACAGAAAAAAGAAGGAAAAACAGTTAAAACATTTGAAACGTAAAGTATTAAGAAACTCTTTTGTAGGAGAGTAAAGCGTTAAAAGCTGGACAAGGAGTCAGGCCTAAATTACAGGGAACAGGTTCAAGGCAAGGGCAAACCTTGTTCCTGCTAATTGGGGTGAAGCTTAGTTAATCTGTTATCGCTCTTCTTTTCCTCCCTTCCTGGCCAGCTGCTGGGAATAAGGCTAATAAAATCATTGTTACCATTACTGCAGAAGGCCTTGGTGGGAAGAAAACTTGGTTTTTCTTCTGCCCCTGGCATGCCTCTACTTCAAGGAATGTTAGTGTAACATTTATAGGTTTTGAGGTGATGCGCCTGACCTCAGTATGGTAATCCTGTAAACAGCAAACAGGGACGGGTATAATACATTCATTATGTAGTTAATATTCATTTTATAGGTGTTAATGTGACCAAATAAGGGTCTGTGGTTTGTTGCTGGAAATGTATACATTTACAGACTGTTATGGATAAAAGAATTGTACTGTAACCCCTTGGTTGCTCACTCCCGGCGTGGAGGTGAAATGAGCAGCAATAAAGGGTTCCTTCTCCCCAATCCAGCCCCGGGACAAGCTGTTTGATTATTTCTAACAGCTTTCACTGTAACACAATCTCTTATTCCCTTCCCCTATAGCAGGAGTGAGTTTTAGAAGGAAATCCTAGCGTGTCCTCCTACCACGCTCAGCAAGAAAAATTACTAATGGTAATAGCTGTCCTTTTCTCTCCCCACCATGTCCCCCACTCCCCAAAAAAAAGTTTGTTGAGATGACCTTGAGCTGATGCTAAAGTCTGATCCTGGTTCTTAAAAAACGAACAGTACTTACCCAAAACAGGAGAGCACAGAGAGAAAATCTAGCTTTTTGTCTCTAGTGGTGATTCTTTCTTGCCACTTCACTGCTTGGGAAACGCAGGCTTGGCTCGCAATCTTATCAGCCACTCAGAACAGCATCGGGCTGCTTAGGGCATTGCTTTTAGCTGCCTTTCCAGTTACAGGCTTAGTTTTGCAAAATATACAGTCTTGGCCCACTAACTCAGATTTGTATCAAACAGAACGCAAAAGCAGAGGGATCAGGAAGAGAAGAAATAAAGTGGGGCAGGAAAAGGAGACACAAGGGAGGGATTGACAGCAGAAGCTGAAGTCTCACATCCCGGTTGGATTTAACCGAAGCCAGTGGAGGTGCTGGTGTGATTTGGGGGCCTTCAGTCCTTTTGGCTCTCCCCAAACTGGCCCAACCATTACACCAGACCATAAGCTGCTTCACTGGCTCCAGTGCTAGATTGACTCCCTAATGGGGGAGAGGAGGATGCAGAGCAATGGGGATTAAGTAGTTGAGTTACTGTGTTTCCTACAGTTTCTGTGTAACCATCTGGATTTCTCACCCAGAGTGAAAATCTAAGTGGTAGATGTCCACCTTCTGTGGCCAAATTGTGGCACCCAAATAAAGGAGGCCAGTCAAAGAATCCCCACCACCACTACAAAACGAACAAACAAAAACCTAGTCAGCTGAAATGTCAGTGAATTTGCATTACTAAATCAGTATTTCCAGTGTAATCTCAATGATAGGAACAGTGGTTCAAAAATGGCAAAACAAGGCTGGAGGAAAGGATGAATTCTGCTCTCCACTACACTGGTGTGAATCCAATGTAGCTCCTTTCACTTCACTGGAGTTACTCTGGATTTACACTGCTGTAAAAGATCGTAGATGCTATCCAGGGATTTGCAGTGTGCTATTGACAGAGGCCTACCTCTGAAAAATCTGAACAAGATGAGTAACTTCCTTTGAAGCAGGGATACAGCTGATCCTCCGACACCACCACCTTGCTTTGAGTAGGAGCTGATGCAATCTCTGTGACTTGGACTCCAGAGCCTATGAATTGCATGGATGAAAGTCCAAATCCTAGTTCATGAGCAACAAAAAGAAAGATCAGGTACACCCATGGGTTCTGAACTGGATGTTCTTGACAGCAGAGCTGGTCAAAAATTGTCCAATGGAGCCGTTTTCTGCTGGAAAATGCTGATTCAACCATGTCATTGGAACATACCCATTTTGTTGCAAATGTCAAAAAGAGATTACAGGAATGTTTCAGCGTTCTGCTTTTTAGTAGTCAAAATGATCATTTGAGACGGAATGTTTTTGATAAGCTTGAAATGAATTCTCAGAATGATTTGTCTTGCAAAAAATTGAGATTTTTGACTCTGTCCTGATTTGCAGCTAAGCACAATTTTGAAGAATTTCCATCCCATGGGAAATTCTGTTTTCAGTCGCTTCTGCTGAGTTGATAGTCTTTATTGTAGTACCTGAAGGAGAGCCTGGGGTAGATTCTCTTCTCTCTCGCTTCTGTTATAGGCTAAGGAGGTCCCCAGCCTGCCCTGCTTTAATCCTTCGATAGACCCACACAGCTGTGAAACATGGTTCTGGCCTAATAGGCTTGATAGTATTTAGAGCTGGCTAAAAGTTGGAATATCTGTTCAACAGGAATTTGCAGCAACATTTCAAAATGTCCTTTGAGCAAGCCGTGTTCCAACTCTTGAGCCCAGCTAACTGCTAACGTGGTTCTTCGGCAGAATTAGATCATGTCTCCCAGTTCATACAAAGCAGAAAACATGTTACAATGAAGCTGGGCTACAACTCTGCTTTATGACGCTAGTTAAATTGATGCCTTATAAAGGTAGGCAGAGCTGTGGTAAATGGACAGGATACTCCAAGGGCTTGTCATCATGAACTGATCAAAGCTGTTAGGACAAATGTTACCTATCAACTGGGTTCCTATGGATGGAATTCCTATAGATTTCCATACTGGATTGGAACAGTGGCATCCCCAAACTAGCTTCATACTATCAAGGTTTCAGTCCAGTTGGACAGGCTATATATGAGAACAATTTTATCCAGAGCTTGTGGAAAATTTTTCTGACAAGGTCTTTCCATTGGAAAATGCTGTTTCATCACAACCAAAGCATTTCACAGGAACATGTCGACTCTACGTTTTTGTTTTGACTAAAAACTGAATACGATTTTGACAAATTGTAATGTGAGATAAAATAAGAGTCTAAATCGGAATGAATTTCTTTCATTTATGTTGAAATGAAACATTATCAACCCCAAATGATTTTTTTTTATTTTGTTTTGTGGGAAATTGTGAAATGTCGCAAATTCCTGTTGAACGGATATTCCAAGTTTTAGCCACCTCTAGTGCTAGCAATTAACTCTCTTAGACATGCACTAACCCTTCTGACTATTCTAGCTGGCATAGTTGCAAGGAGATCCTCAGCCAAAAATCCTGACATAAGAAGCAGAGTTCAAGACTAACACGATCATAGGGTGAGCTTTCCCCCCCACACTGGAGATTAAAAAAAATAATGTATTTACAACCATGTGAGGGAACCACATGTTTTTTGGCAGGGTAAATGAGACCTAAATGAAGCATGTTTAGGATCCATTTGTATTGTAGAAATAAGCATGTTGCTGGATCTGATTACAGCAGAGCTGTCCTGACATGTTCAATCGGGGTTCCTAGTTCACTGCAGACAGGACCCACCCTTGTTTAGAACCAAGGAAGACAGTGTGGTCTAGTGGATAGGGTTCTAGCATAGGAGTCATGAGACCTAAATTCAACTCTGGCATTAACCTGCTAGGTAATCTTAGGGGAGTCCCTTTGCATCTGTTTCCACTCACCGTGTGCCTGTCTTGTCTCTCGAGCCTGAGCTCTTTGGGGCAGCGAATATCTCACGGTGTGTGTCTACAGCACCCAGCGCAATGGGGCTTCTACGTGTGCTATGATCCTCAGCCAGGCCTCAAGTTAGGTCCTGTCTACACTGCAGAATGGAACTGTGCTACAGGCATATCAGGGGACACCCGGGCTGTAACAGGATCCACCCATCTGGGGCTGACCATTACTAAGAAGCCTCTGTTCAAGTGTGAGATAATGTCAGAGGACATTAACAATCCCCCTGGCCTGTGAAAGATGCCGCCCAAGATAATGGGCAACTCCCAGCTAACTGAGGCTTCGCATCCAGTCAGAAGCTGAAGGCTGGGAGGTAGCGAGAGAGAGTGTTTACAGGAAGCAAAGAAAAGAGGTCAACAATACACCAAACTTGTGTGGTTTGGGTGCTGGGCCTGGCGTGACCTGGGCCTCCGTTTCCTACATGCTCGAGGGCTTTCTATAGTGGGAGGTAATACTGCTTTGGAGCTGGGGGCTTCAAGGAGGTGTGAGCATAGCAGCTGGTCTGGGGCTTCCCAAAGACTTCCTCCCTTGCTGGTCTCACGCGATCATTTCAGAAGGGCGTTGTACAATCCCAGACCGAGACCATGCCTGCCCCCAAAGAACCTGCCGTCCAAGGCGACATCGGCACTATGAGCGAGGGGTGGGGTTCCCCTGTTTGCGCACGTGTAGTCGTATGCACTGAGCTAGCACGGGGATAAATAGCCGTGTAAGCGCAGCAGCGCTGGTGGCGGCAGCAGAGATGCAGCTGAGCCACGCTGAGTGTCCCGTGGCATCCGTTTGAACTTCGTACGGTCAGTAAATGATTCCAGGGATCGTACTGAAATCGTTACAAGACATTGTAGGTTAATTCCCACATTCACGGTCCCTGGGCAGACAGGTGAGGTGTGTCCCCTTTCCCTATCCCTCTCAGGTCTAATTACATCTCAAAGGACCACCTTCCACCTACTGAGGAAGGGACACCTTTCCTTCTCCTTAACATCTGCCCTTTCCCGAGTGGTTGCTTCACTCCCTTCTAGGATCTCCCCTCTCGACATGAATTTGTGAGCACTTTTACCACCCAGACGCTCCCTCATTCCAGGGGAGCTCTGACACATGCCACCTTGGGACAGTGCCTGGTTTCGCTGCTCCTAACAGCCTTCTGTCTAGCAGTCCCAGTGTCTCTCGACTGCTGAATGCCTTCCTTGCTCTAGCAGAGTTTTGGCCGCCAGCATTTCCTAGCTGTACAATGTCTCCCTGCTCCTGGCAAATTCTTGGGCACGGCACCTTTTCGCTGTGCCGTGACAAACTCAGGACTGACTCCATTTCCCCGGTGAGGATAGATCACAAGCTTGCCCTCTCAGCTACTGAGCCCGGCCATGGCAGGCTTATCCCTGAGATGGCAGGGTTTTAACCCTGTTCCATCATGACTGAAAGTAACGCAGCAGGGAAATAACTTCCTACATTCCCATAGGCAGAATCCCTGGACAACCTGTAGCGTCCATATTGACACAGGGTGATGGGGTCCATCACATTTGTTGGCTTGCTAGATCTGGCACACCTTATGTCCTTCTTGGGTCCCATGGGCATGACCTGACCCTGTTCAAGCTGCCTGTGTGTGTCCTGGCGTGGAAGTTTCCGTTACTCCCCCCTCTGTCTCCTCACTGCCATCTGTCCTGCAGCTCCATCTGTCTTGCCACCCTGCTGCATCCTCCTCAGCTCTGGGCCTCAGACCATCGCCGCTGCTGAATCATCTGCTTGCTCTCCTGGATGTGCTGTTGGAGAAAAAGGGGCCCCTTCTGGCCTGTGGTTTGGAGCAGCAACCCGTCCTGTCTCCTGGCATAGGAGTGCAGCATGGCAGATTAGCATTAGCAGCTGTCAGACCTCACGAAGCATACAATTGTGTGGCCAGCTCTCATGGCTTTGTCACGAGTCTCATGATGATTATTGTTTTCCCCTAAAGCCCCAGCTTCTGGAGTCAAGTGGGTATGTGATGATTTCAGCCTTACCTTTTCTTTAAGAACAAAGTTTCTAGCCTCAAAAGGTGACCCCAGCGCATCCTTAAGGTTCAAAGCAGAAGGCAAATAAAAACACCAAATCTCTTTTTTACATCATCTCGTGATTTTTGGGGAGCCTAACTTGTTCTTTTTTAACATTTGGGGCTCGCCATACTGCTCTTCTAAGTGTTTTTTTGGTGAGCCGAGTGTGTTTCTCAGCTCATCCTGCCACTGCTGCGGCTCTACTCATCTTACACTTTCTTTTGTTCTATTTCCCTTCCTTGAAATAAACAAACAGAAAGAAAATAACACACTGGAACCTCTTTTTATTTTTATCTGTTCCAAATCTTCTCACTGGTCATTCTCTTACAGTGCCTGGAGTGTGATTCTTCGCTAACCAGCAAACTGGGTGTAAAGCTGGCCAGGACAGCAAATCACCCCGCCCTCCCCCCCACACACACTTCTTCCCCCAAACACACACATACCACCTCCAGCAAGAGAGATCTTCCAGTGCTTTACTGTCAGGTCCCTGTCAGGCTGACAATCTGCTCTGGGCTAGGCCAGCCCTCCCTTTCCCTTGCAGGTTAACACAGGTGAACCCCAATCCCTGAGCTTCTTGGAAGTGTTCCTCTATAGTGTCCAGCCCTTTATCCACCAAACACTGTCAGCAAAACCAGATTTACCACCCCCAAAAGAACAACATACACCCCAACTTGAATGGCTCCACTCAGGACCAACGTTTTCCTTAATATCACAACACTGGTCGTTATAGTGAAAACAATCGTACATTTATTATCAAAGGTCAAGATTTAAGAGAGAGTGAGTGAGGAAAAAGGAAACAGAAGGCTTATATATATAAAAGAAAATTGTAACACTATTCCTAGAGACTAAATTTAACAGGCTAAATAAGCTTAGCTCACCTGAAATGTCCTTTGCAGTTTTTTTTCAACCAAGCTCTGGTTGAAGTCCTGTTTTCACAACTGTTTGATCACCTGTTTTGCTAGGTGCAGGATAAAGGGGTGTCTTTTTGCCTAACCCTTTTATTCCCCAAGTTCACTATCTGTCCGTGGAGACCGGGTAGCCCCTTGTGGTTCAGTCATCAGTGTCTTTTCTTCCCCTGTTGACTTGGTATATAAATGGGGCTTTCATGATGTTGACTTACAATGAATCATAGAAAATGAGGGTTGGGAAGGGACCTCAGGAGGTCATCTAGTCCAACCTCCTGCTCAAAGCAGGACCAATCCCAACAAAACCATCCCAGTCAGGGCTTTGTCAAACTGCATCTTAAAAACTTCTAAGTTATGTTTAATTTACATGTGAGCTGAGAGAGGCAGGTGAACATACGTCCTTTGTCTGGCAGAAATCTGTTTGTCGACCCTGCCTTGATACAGGTTTTAGGAATATTTAATTTTCATGTTTCCTGTACCTTTTTTTTACATAGTATCTCTAGGTTCATTTCAAAATGGTATTGATGATCAGTGGGAGCCTTGGTTTCCTTAAGATCTTACATGATACTTTGGTGAGCCTCAATGTACCTGCTAGAATCAGGATATTCTTGTAACTCCCTTTACAAGTTAGCACCAAGAGGCTAGGGTTTCACAACCCCACTGGTTTCAGGCAGGTTTGTACCTGGCATAGCTCCACCTTGTGTCTGCTGCTAACACCTGTGTACAGTGGTTGTGCTGCTGTTAATCACGCTCTACCTCCTAGGGTAGACGTAGCCTAAATAGACCGGAGAGATCAAGGGCGAGAGGGGAAACGGAGAAGGGAAATATCTGGGCCAACATCACTCAGTAGATCAGTGACAGAATCAGGAATGGGAGCGAGATCTTCCAACTCCCAGACGTTATGACAAAAATGCTAACAACTTTTTTTTTTTTTCTTTTAAATCTCTTATGAAATTAGCCTGTCTGAAGGAGCTGGGGAAAAAGGTGAAAATTAAATTCTTAATTTCAGAGGCGCCATTTCCAACTGCTCCTTCCTCCTAAATTACTGCCCTGCTTAACTCTATTTTTCCAAAATTCCGTCTTTGCCCTAAGTTAGCATTGTAAACCTGGTGCTGATGCACGGGCTAATGTTTTCAAATGTGACTAGTGATTTGAAAATCTGGGGCGTTTGTTTTGCATGCTACTGACCTCTCCATTAACCTATTCAGAGCTCAGATCATCTAACCCAGGATCTAAGAGTACTTGGATACAAACAAACTTAGGGGAAAAATAACCACCCCCCTGCTCCACGTAAAGAATAATTGCTCCTTTTTTGACCTGAAGCTAAGCCAAAGAGTTTGAAGGTTTTAAGCTTCTCCTTTTTGTTTTTCTCTCCCAGTTGGGACCAAAAAGGGTTTTGTTGTAAAAACCTTCCTATGATATTTCCAGCCCACATTTGCAAACCCAACTGATTTGGGGAGTTTGAAGCAGCATCCAGAGTTCACGCTGCGGCACCAAATAGGAACTGGACTGAGCTCTCCGATGTTTATCTGTCACTAGCAAAGGCCACAAGTTTACACCCACCCACACCCTTTATGTCCTCTGACTACTTCCCAGACATACCATCACCACCTCCACATCCTCTGCATACACAGACTTTTTCACCTTCCCCTCCAGAAACACAAATCTTCCCCTGCAATCACAAACAACCCCCTCTCGCAGACTCGCTGCTATGTATTTTACTTGCGATCCACCATCAGAACAGTCACTTGCGGACTACCTCTTGCACAACTACTTTATATAACATACCGAGCTGTAATAAATAAGCCTGTAACCTGAATAAAAAACGTGCAGGAGACTGAAAGTGAGTTAAATAAATTAGCTACGGAATTTGATCTGGATCAGAACTAGAGTCTGTGAATAACCAGTTTTTCAGTTTGAAGGCCAAATGGCGGGGGGGAGGAGGGATTCTGTTTCTAAGGCTTTTTTAACACCTCCTCCTTTTTCTGAAATTGAGGTAAAATTCTAAACAAAGTTATCTCAACCTGAAAAGTCAAAACAAAACATTTTGAAAATATCAAAACGAAATCATTTTTTTTTTTTTTTTTTTTTTAAGGTTTGCTTCAACCAAACAATTAGGTGAATTCAGTACAAATTTGTGAAATGTTTCGGGTGATCTGAATCTTCATTTTTCAGTGGGGGGGAAAAAAGTCTTTTCTGAAAAATTTCAGCTGGCTCTATTCAGAACTCTGGGTTGGAACCGGTGTGGGCGAGCCCACTTGTAGACTTAATCGTCTAGAGTCATTAATACAATAAATGATCTTAATCTAGAATTTAATTTTGAAAGGTACAAGTAGGAGGAAAGAATAAAAAGCCAGATTTACCATGGAAAATATCTTCCCCCTGAAGTAAAACAGTCCTGTGGCACCTTAAAGACTAACAAATTTATTTGGGCATAAGCTTTTGTGGGCAGAAACCCACTTTGTCCGATTCATGAAGTGGAAACTTCAGTTTGGTACGTGTGTATATATACACATGCAAGAATGGGTGAGTTACATCACAGTAAGGAGGGCCACAAGACTCTTGCTGTTTTGCTAAAAACAGCCTCACGTGGCTCTCCCTGAAGTGCTGCAAATTTCAGGAGGGTGCCCTTGAAGTGATGATTCTACAGGGAAGCAAGCGGAAGATGGTTTGAGTGTGAATTGCTGTTACTTCTAAAGGTCTGACTGGATAATGCATACACTGGCTTTGCTTGTTGCTTGCTTGAAGTTTAGAGGGTGGTCTGTTTGGGGGCTGGGAGGGAGGAGAGGATGCAGAACCAAGTGGCCTCTAAGGCTAGGCTGAGAGTTTATTAACCAGACTTTAGCCTACCATCCTTTGATCCCCTTCAGGATCCCTTGACCAGGGAAACAGGAGATTAAAAATCCGGTTTGTAAGTGACCAGAGGCGGTAGCAACCAAGAACAGCAAATGGGAGTTAAACACAAATTAAAATCCTGCAGGAGTAACACTAATGCAGGCCAATGTCCAGCAGCAGAGTGGGAGCTACCCACTTTATTGCACTGAATGCAGCATGTATGATTATCTGCCTTTTTAGCAGGTGGCATCCCTGTGCCTTCTGTGCAAGCAGCTCGCGGCCCTCCAAGACTTGAGTATGGACTCTTGAGACCAGAGTGGCTGAACTAGAGGACCTAAGTGAGACACTGGTACGTTGACAAGACTTTTAGGACTCAGTAGAGCAGTCCCATCCCTGGTCTTTGTATTGCTGAGGAGGATGAAAGTCTTAAGGAAGGAGAGCATCAAGCTGGAGTGGAGGGAAACAATCCCATATTTTGAAAGAGGAGGGGGGAAAAAAAAAAAGCTAATGTGGTCCTTCCAGACAAGGTATTTCCAGTAGAGACAGAGAGGTGTTAGGCCTGTTATACAAGGCGCTGGTGAGACCTCACCTGGAATGTTGTGTGCAGTTCTGGTCCCCCATGTTTAAGAAAGGTGGATTCAAACTGGAACAGGTACAGAGAAGGGCTCCTAGGATGATCCGAGGAGTGGAAAACCTGCCTTATGAGAGGAGACTCAAAGAGCTTGGCTTGTTTAGCCTAACCAAAAGAAGGTTATGGGGAGATATGACTGCGTTCTATAAATACATCAGAGGGATAAATACCAGGGAGGGAGAAGATTTAAGTTCAGGGCCAATGTGAACACAAGATCTAATGGATATAAACTGGCCATCAGGAAGTTTAGACTTGAAATTAGACACCAGTTTCTAACCATCAGAGGAGTGAAGTTCTGAAATAGCTTTCCAAGGGGTGCAGTGGGGGCAAAAAATCTAGCTGGCTTCAAAACTTACCTTGATAAATTCATGGAGGGGATGGGATGATGGGACAGCCTAATCTGGCAACTGAATGATCTTTGACTACTGGTGGTAGTCAACGGCCTGTGGGGGGTGTTATTTCAGAGAATTCTTTCTTGGGTGTCTGGCTGGCGAGTCTTGCCCACATTCTCAGGTTTTAACTGATCGCCATATTTGGGGTTGGGAAGAAATTTTCTCCCAGGGCAGATTGGCAAAGGTTTTGGGGTTTTTTCACCTTCCTCTGTAGCACGGGGTACGGCTCAGTTGTTGGTGGATTCTCTGTACCTTGAAGTCTTTAAACCATGATTTGAGGACTTTAATAACTCCGTCATAGGTCAGGAGTCTATTACAAGAGTGCGTGGGTGAGGTTCTGTGGCCTGTATAGAGCAGGAGGTCAGACTAGATGATCATATTTGTCCCTTCTGACCTTAGAGTCCGAGACACTCCTTCCAGATGATGATGTCATAATATTTGCTTGCACTGAGGACACTTCTCTGGGGGAGAGGACCCCAGTTATTAGGAAGAGACAAGTAATAGTAACTGGATTTGATTAGTAGAGGTAGTGGGGTTTGTCATGACCAGGAGAACAGCATGGTGAATTGCCTGCTGGGTGCAAAGTTTGCGGACTTCTCAGTAGATTTATGTGGAGTGCTGGGGAGGAGCCGATAGTCTTGGTACATATAAATCCCAATGAAATAAGGAAAGGTAGGAGAGAGCTCCAGGAGGCCAAATTTAGGCTGCAAGGTAAAATATTAAAGGACAGGACATCCATGATTACATTCTCTGAAATGCTTCCAGTTCCATTCGCACGGCCAGTTGGACAGACAGAACTGCAGGGTCTCAATGTGTGGTTGAGATGTTAATGTAGGGAGGAAAGTTTTAGATTTATTAGGAACTGGGGAACCTTTAGGGAGGAGGAATCTGTACAGAAAGGATGGGCTCCATCTGAACCAAAATTAAACCAGATTGCTGGCATGTAAAATTAAAAAGGTCATTAGAGGAGGTTTTTAAACTAAGGGCAGAGGAGCGCACTGTCCAGAGACAACCCTTAGGGGAGGATCTATTAACGGGATTCTCTATAGCCTAGCAGAGAGGAGAGGATAAAGTTGATAAAAGTACCGGCAGGAATTGAAGAGAAACAATCTCACAAAAGAGCCCCATTCAATGGCATCACATGAAAGCAGACCACTAAATATTGACAAATTATATGTGTTTGGACACAAATGCTAGAAGTGTGCCAGTGTGGCTTGTTGATCTCCTTGCAGTTGACTACATGCAAGGTGGAGGGGGAGCAGAACCATGGCTTTACCTCCTTCCCATCCCGCTCTTCTTCCCCACATGGCACTAGAAGGAAGCGTCCCCCCCCCCCCAGCACAGGGACTGGGACTGGCACACGCAGTGGCTGTACAAATGGGGGCGGAGGGTGAGAATGTTCCATCTCCTGCCCATGCTTCGAAGGGCCAGGAGCTAGATCATCCCCCAAGAGACAGACGGGCTGAGCTGGAGCTGGAAAAGTGGCTCAGTGAAGATGAGATAAAGTAGGGTGTGGGTAAGGGCCTATCTTATCTGTCACTTCTCACCCTCTCCTGTTTGCTTTTCCTGCTGCGGAGGCACTCTTCCGTCCGGCTTGCAGTTTGTCCCCCTTCGCCCCCTCTCTCTGAGTTTGGCCCCCAGCTCATGCGACAGCAGGAGAACAACAAACAGGAAGCGTTACTCATTTCTTAATCAACTGCAAATATCAGCCCATGGGTCCCTGGGAGGAGTTCCAGCCTTGGGAACCCAGAGCTGGGTTAAGAACCATCTAGGGCCCTGGCTCGCAGACACTCTGGGTAGCAGGAGCTACAGAGACAGGGAACCAAACACCAGCAGTGGTGGTTGGGGGAGCAAGGGACAAGACCAGCGATGGTGGGGGGAGGGAGATTTCCTACAGCAATCACTTCTGAAGGCGCTGTCATTGCCATAAGTCGCCTCTACCTGCTCTGGGGGATGCAGGAAATAAACACGCTTGTGGTTTCTTTTAATCTTTAAGCATCAACATGGCATATTTCACACCTGAAGAGTGGTTGCAGTGCGTTGGCTGCCGTTCAGCATTCCAGTGAATACAGTACGCGCGTCACTGACCACCGGGCCTTAGCAGGCAGATCGCTTGGCAGCCCCCTGGGGTTTTCTGCCAGGGCGACCACAAGGCTGAAGGGTCAATGCTGCGCTGTCCCTGTCACATGGAATTTCAGGTCAGTGAAAAGTGCTAGATGGATAGTAGCACGAAGGGGACTGGCTGCCCGCGGGAGGTAGACCTTGCTAATGGCAGTGGCCAGATGAGCTCCCCTGGCCTGCTTTGCTGATGTGCCTGTGCCCTGACTGGCCATCTCTGGTGTGTTACTATTCTAGTTTGAACGGCAGTAGCAATAAGAGACGCCAGTCAGGGTCCAAAGCCCCCTGGCAATGAAAAGATGCTCTTTGCCCCGAAGCGCTTACAGCCTAAGGAACTCAGGTTACATGTCCTCCCTCCCTTGTTCCGGCCATGCTTTGTCTTGCAGCCAGTGCATGTATTGACCATGCCCTTGGTGATCAAGTCTTATGGGAACAGTACAGCTGACCACTAGGCAATGGATAGAGATCCCCAAGGGCCATGAGGGGCTGGGGCAGTGGCTAATGCAAGCCACTCAGAGTGAGGTCTCCTGGGTCCAGTTCTTGGCTCTGTAACTGACTCACTGTGTGACCTTGGGCAAGTTTATTAAACTCATTTTCTACCTCCAGTAAAATGGGTAGAACATGACAGGGAAGATTTCACAAATGGCAGCCAGGGGCCCAACATTCATAGACACTTCCCGTTGGCTTTCAGTGGTTGTCCCATTGCCCCTCCGTGCCTTTTGAGTTGGATTGTGTCGTTTCTAACCCGGCATTGCACAGGGGTGGTGCTGAGCTACCATGGGGTGGCCTGTAAGAGCTCTGAGAGAGCGCTCCTGGGGGCATGGGGTGGAATACAAACTGTGACACCCCTTAACAGGGTGCTGCAGAAAATCAGTTGTCTTGGAGGGGTGTATTTGAGTCCTGCAGCTTGCCAGAGATTCTTGATAGTAAAGCTGCTAATATACAGTGTAAGCCTTGGCTGGCAGTATAGAAAAGAATTGTGCTCTAAGGTTTAATCCAAAAGATGAGCTATTGCGACTGATTATTAATAGCGTGGAGGAGTCAAAGGGCCAGATTCTCATCTCACTTACATAGGTGTGACTCACTGATGTCAGTGGAAATTTACTTTGCTGTTAGCAAGAGGAGAATTACATGGGACTCTCCGGTCTGTGCATGGAGGTTCTGCAGAAAGGAACAGGTCATTGTGTTGGTGGTTCTCTGAACCACAGAAAAACTTTGCAGAGCTGGAAGAAGCAAGGGAGAGGTTTGCCATCTGAGATCTCAAATCTGGATAGGGATTTTGCACATGGGTTCTCCTTACATTGGGCCAAAGCAAAACCCTAAATACAAATGTTCCCTAACTCTGGGAGTATCTGACACCCAAATCTGAATTTTTGCATCACCTGTAGAATGAAACACAGTCATGGGCAATGGCAAATATGCACCGGGCAGCCCTCAAAAGTGAGTGGAACTACATTAGCTGTGAGATGAGATGAACTGGTAGGTAAGGTTCCACAGGAAGAACTTTTAAGGGATAAAGGAATTCAGATGAGCCGGCAGTTTCTCAAGGAGACAATAGGGAAGGCAAAACTGTCAATTATCCAGATGCAAAGGAAAGATAGGAAGAAGGTAAAAGGCCAATATGGCTCCGTTGGGAGCTCTTTACTGATCTGAAAACCAAAAAGAAATCTTACAAAAAGAGAATCAGAAAGGCTAAGGCACAAAATGAATTGCACTCACCATGGGATATGAAAGGCAGTAAGAAGACGTTCTTTAAATACATTAGGAGTAAGAGAAATTTGAGTGTAGGTCCTTTATTTAGTGGGGAAGGGGAGCTAATTAAGAACTGACATCAATTATGCTGAGGTGTTTAATGCATGTTTTGTTTGTCTTCATTAAAAATGTTAATGATGATCAGATACTCGTCACAATTAATATAACAACAAGGAGGAAGGAATGTAAGCCAAAACAGGGAAACAAGAGTTTAAAGAATATTTAGATAGATGTATTCAAGTTGTCAGGGCCTAATGAAATTCATCCTAGGGACTTGAGAAACTAAGTTCCTTATGGAACTTACTGAAGCAAACTGCTAGCAATTCTCTTTGAGAACTCCTAGAGGACACGAGGTCCCAAAGGACTGAAGACAGGTTCTATATTTGCCTATCTTTAAAAAGGTGAACAAAGAAGACCCAGGGAATTATAGACCAGTCAGCCTGACTCTAGTAATTTGTTCCAGTTTCCTTCCAGGTATCAAACAATCAATTTAGAAACACCTGGAGGATAATAGGGTGAGAAGGAACAGCCAGCATGGATTTGTCAAGAACAAATCATGCAAACCAACCCAATTTCCTTCTGTGACAGGTTGAGTGGCCTAGTGGATAACGGGGAAAGCATTAGATGTGATATAACTTGATTTCAGTCAGGCTTTTCACCAGTCCCACATGATATTCTCACAAGCAAACTAGGGAAATGTGGTTTAGGTGAAATTATTATAAGGTGGCTGCAAAACACATTGAAAGACCACACTCAAAGAGTAGTTATCAATGGTTTGCTATCAAACTGGGAGGGCATATGAAGTGGGTCCCACAGAGGTCAGTCCCAGGCCTGGGGATAGTCGGTACTCTGATTAATGACTTTGATAATGCAGTGAAGAGTTTGCTTATACAATTCTGGGAGAAGTTGCAAGCACTTCAAAGGAGAGAATTTGGGTTCAAAATGACCTTTACAAATTAGAGAATTGGTCTGAAATCAACAAGGTAAAGTTCAATAAATATAAGTGCAAAGTACTACACGTAGGAAGGAAAAATCAAATGCACAGCTACACAATGGGGAATAACGGGTGTGGGGTGTATTAGAAGGAGTGTTGTATGTAAGACACAGGAGGTAAATGTCCTGCTCTACTTAGCACTGGTGAGGCCTCAGCTGGGGTACCATGTCCAATTCTGGGCACCACACCTTAGGGAAAAAAATTGGAGAGAGTCCAGAGGAGAGCAACAAAAAAGGATAAAGGCTTTAGAAAACATGATCTCTGAGGAAAGGTTAAAAAAAACAACAGCATGTTTAGTCTTGAGAAAAGAAGATTGAGGGGGGAGCTGATAAGTCTTCAGATCTGTTAAGGGCTGTTATAAGAGGATGATGATCAATTATTCTCCATGGCCACTGAAGATAGGACAAGAATTAATAGGTTTATTGTGCAGCAAGGGAGATTTAGGTTAGATATTAGGAAAAACTTCTTCACTCTAAGGGTAGTTAAGCACTGGAATAGGCTTTCAAGGGAGGCTGTGGAATCCCCATCATTGGAGAATTTTAAGAACAGGTTGGACAAACACACGTGAGGGATGATCTAAGGTTACTTGGTCCTGCTTCAGCACAGAGGGCTGGAGTTAATAACCTGTCAAGGTTCCTTCCAGCCCTACATTCCTCAGATTACTCACCGCACAACCACATCTCAATAAGTATATTTGTTTTTCTAGCCATCCCTGACTTGAAAAATTTGGATCAGTTACAACTCCCAGCAGACAATCAAATACACTTAGCACCTTTCTGGCAAGAATGAAGATTTTATTAGGCACAAAATATGGCCCCAGCTCTACAATACCGTGCAGATCTTCATAAATACAGTGGCTCTCTTCACATAAGGCATTCTTTTCCAAACGAGCTTATGGAGGAGATGGGGACAATTATTTCCATAGTCAAGTGGCTTTCTTTGTCCTTTTTACATTGTCTATTATGTATATAGCACCCACAGAGCTCTAGATGCATTCTAGACAGGCAAACCGGATGTAGACCATGCTCTGAAAAGCCTGCTGTAACTTTAATGAAAACACTAATGTGACAAGTAAAGACAAAAATAGAAGAGAATAGGTGGAGTAAAGATTGAAAGTTAGATATAGCTGTTGCAGCAATATACAGCCAAGAAGCATCTTTGGCTAACACTTTGCACAGATCCGTGTGTATTTGCTGCTGTAACAACATGTTCTGCAGAGTTCTGTGAATTAAGTAGTAAGGTAAAAATAGATGGTGTATTGCTGGCCCCCTATTAAGAGGGCGTGAGGAGGATGAGGCCAAGCCAAGGAACCAAGTCCTGGGTTCAAACACGCCCAGTTTTTTAGGGGCTGTTTGAAATCCAACTCTTGAGTCAGATACACATTTTGCAAAGGGCTGCCTTCTGTCTTTAAAACAGCCAGAATCAGGACCCGAACAGACATCGCCTGAGCCTTCCAAATCTGGATCCCGAACGAGAACCATAAACTGTGGCTTGAGCTCATTCTGACTTTACATTTGGAGAGCCTGCATTGTGCAGCTTATCAATTGAGGCACTTAGAGCATGGTGTGGGGAGATCTGGAAGGATCTCTTAGAAGAACAGTGATTTAAGGTTGGTAGGGAAGGATAAAAACTGAACCCAACTAGCCTGTATAACTTCTCTAAGGAATGCCCAAGGAAAGACCCTGGTAACTATGTACAATATTTGATGCATGTACCTGCTACAGCAGGAGAGAATTCTTTAAGCTCAACTATAGATTCTAGCCAGGTACTACAAGATGAAATTAAGCGGAGGAAAATTTAGGGTGGGGAATCAAAAAACTGTTCTTAATGGCAACATCTATTAAACAACAGAATAGTCTCCCAAGGGAAGGGAGGGGAACCCCTTTCACCTGGAACATTTAACGTCTGTACATTAGACTCAAAAACACATTGGAGTGAGCAAACCTGCACTGGCGGGGATAGACTTGAAGACCTAAAGTGTCTCTTTCACCTCCAGCTTCTTTACAGATCACTGTGCAGTGGCACCCAGGATCTCCAGTTGAAATCATCATGGCACATGCAGAGGGGATGGAAATTGTCTGTTTATGGTACCATGTAACAATGTGCTAAGTAATTACCGTGTAATTCCCCTGCCATTACCTGGAAATCAAGCTCTGTATAGAGGCCTGCCTCCACCAAGAAGATGCTTCCAGGAGGGCTCTGATTGGCCAGCAGAGGGATGCCATTGTACCCTTATCCTATATCTACCTGTCCATTTCAACACAGTTGTTCCCCTGCTGTGAACCTGTGCTACTGGGAGCATCCGCTTTGGGGCGCAGTGAACATGGCAGGAAGGAACGTACTGGAGGAATCGCCATGTCAGAACAGGCCCATGGCCTATCCACTTGGTTCCCTGCTTCCAACAGTGACAGCAGCCAAGGGCTTTGCAGAAACCTGGCTGCACCCATAAGCACCTAATCGCACTATACTACTGGGGGGAGAATTCTCCTAGGGAGGGTAATGACTGGCTTATGCCCTTGAAACATGATGATAGAGAACATGTTAGAGTGTTTTTGGCTGTGTTAGCTTCCAAGGTCTCAGCTGCAGCTCTGAGCCCCTGCTTGATGCTGGGGGAGCCGACCCCTTTCAGTAGAAGCACCGGGAGGCAGAGGTGACAAGTGCAGCGAGGAGGCAGCAGCTTTTTCTGAAGCAGCAGGCCAGCTGGCTGAGCGCCCCATCACCCCTGCTACATGTGGTTGCTCCTCTTTCCCGCAGCTGGAGTCCCAGTGCTTCCCACTGCCTGCTTGGCAGACTGCCTGTTGAGGGTGAGGCAGAGGCCATGTATCGGATGGTCACCTACGCTCCCCCTCCCAAAACCTTTCAGTTGTCCCCCCCACTCTCCACACTTACGTGTCGCCTCTGCGAGGAGGCACAGAAATCAGGATCGGTGCATGCCAGAGAAGGGCTGCGTATGTTATCTGATGAATTCACAGTGAATAATTTGTGCAGCTCTGCCCCTGAGACAGAAGGGATGCCACGAGGCCTCTGGCGTCAGACACTGAGAATGTGAATCTCACACTTCTGTCATGAAACACTTTCCCCAGTTATTGCTCAGAAACAAGTCTTTCCTTTCTCTCTGCTCTGTTAATGTGAGAGTAACCCACAGGCCCGCGTGTCCCCCTGGCTGCCTGATTCACAGAGAATGTGGGTCCGTTGCAGTTCTTCCCTAGAGAGCCTGCCTCTTTAGGGCAAGCTGTAGCAACTCCGGGTTTCAGCTCTGGGGATCCTCCGTTCATCCCCCAGTCTTGGCCTATGGAGCAATGGTTACGAAATGCAGTAAGCGTCTCTAAAGCAGGCTGTTTTGCATGGCCTTTCCCTGTTCCAAGAGCCTGGTCCACCCCAGGAGCTGTTTTGTTCCATATTTATGGTGTCTTTGCACTGCCACGCCCAGCCTGGGAACAGACCCAAAGGGCGAAAGCCACTGGTGGTGTTATCCTTTGCTGATCCCGAGTACCCCAAAACATGCCAGGAGCAGAGCCTTGTTGGAAAGCTCCTTTTTGTCAGGTGCCTAGCCAATGTCTCAGATGCAATTGGTTTGGTTAGCACAGAACATCACTGAGTGTAGCTAACCCTAAACCAAACACTGGCCGGCTGGAACTTCAGCCTTGACTAGTATATAGGGTCACCTATTAACTGACTATTTTTATTATTTCTTGTATTATTTTTATTAGTTAACTGGCTATTAATACCATTTGACTGGTAGAAGGAAATTTACTCAGGTAACTCTTACATAGGCACTTTGCATTTGCAAAACTCAGCACAAATGAAAAGGGCCGAATCCTGACTGCCCCTGCACGAGTGGGCTGAGAAGGAGGCAGGAAACTGGTTCTATTCCCACCCCTCATCCCCGAGCACATGCACCAGACGTGGGACGCCACTTCCCAAAGGTTGCCTGTACTAGAATCTTTCACTGTGGCAGGGAAAAGCTCTGGTAATGGGGAGCCAGCGTGACACTACACTGCCAAAAATCGTGCAGAGCTGGGAGGCGCTGCTTGGCCATGTGGATATGGAGGGCACATACCCTAGGGTTCAGGTGCGGAGGGCACTTTGCTCTGCTTGCCTAGGCTGCGTCTCACCGACTAAACTGCTGTTTATGCCCGTACTAACTGGGCGTGTGGTGTCTGCGCTCTACATGCTACCTGAAGTGCAGACGTACCTTTAGAATGCAGCAGGCTGGTGAGCTGTATTTTCATACCCTGGCCTGTCACGCACTAAGTCTCCATATAGACCAGCCCTAGAATTCCAGCAAACTGGCTGCTGCTCACCATTTCTACTTTGGTTTTTCTGGTTTTGTAAATGAAAAGGGACAGGTTTAAGCAGAATGCAGCAGTGGGAGAGATGCCGAATGGGGCTAATGGGAGGCAGAATCAGGACCCTCAAGGCAGTCCTTTCCACTGTGCTGTAAATGCAGCTGGTCAAAAAAAAGTTTTGTTTGCTGTGCAAAATGTTGCATGTTCAGCAGAAATTTGAATATAGAAACACTTCAGCCGAAACCGAAACATTTTGGCCCAAAACTGAAATATTTTGATTTGGAAATGCTGCTGTGGTGCCGTACGCTCCCATTCTCCTCTGCAGGCTAGGCTTCCCTGGGTGGACTACATTTCCCATGAGGCACCATGATCTTCCTACTTGAAGAGGGGGCTCATGGGAGTTCCTGGTCAGGGTGCATCATGGGAGATGTAGTTTGGCTGGGGATCCCAGCTCACTGAGGAGAATAGGGGCATGAGGAACCCAATTATAACTCTCATGAGGCGCAGCAGCATCATTTCCAAAGTTAAATCTTTTCATTTTTGTGCATTTAGCTTTTCAATGGAAAACAGAAATTTTCCACCTAAAGCAGATGCTTTTCATTGAAAATAAAAATCAATTATTTGAAAACCCCATCAAACAATTTCAACCAGCTCTATTACATAAGTGTGACAGCAGCAGCCATCTTCCATTGCCACCATTATTACTGCCATGGGTAGGCAAATACCGGAGGTAGCTTTGAGGATACCAGTCCAGATTTTCAAATTACATTTAAAACTAGCCAAAAAAAAATGGGGGAGGGGTCTAAAATGATGTATTTTTCATTTTGCTTATTGAAATTTAGGGTGAAACTTTTAATGAACGTTTCCATGTATCATTTTCCATTTTCAAAATAAGAGAGTTTAAAATGGGAATTTTTTTGATCTGCTTAGTCACAAAGTGGAAAATTATTTAAAATTATTTCACAAATTGGAAAACTTTTTTGAAAATTTCTTATTTACAAAAAAAAAAGTTAAATGATAAACAAAACAAATATTTTTGATAGAATTCTCAATTACACATTTCTGAAAGAGATTTTTTTGGCCCCTCTCCCAAAAACTGATGTAAAGAAAAATGAAATTTTATCCATGCTGGTTAAGCGAAATAGATATGTTCAGTCTGAAGAGAATGGATTATTGGTGGGAAATACAGTGGCCTAGATTCTGCTCTAGTTTTGCACCGGTGTAATCCACTGGAAAGCCAGTCCTTTGATGGGACTCCACATTTACTCCAGAGTAACTGAGATCAGATACTGGCTAATTGCTCTGCAAATTAGGCTGAAGAGTGTTCTAATGTGGATTTCGTGGGGAACTCCACAATCACCAGCGTTGAAGATATTCAAGATAAGACAAAGTACCAGCCATTAAGGAATGGCTTAAAGGATAATTAAATCTGTTCAGTATAGATCCAGGTGAGCTCTTTGGAGGCCCCTTCTTCTCACCCAGTTGATTTGTGGTCCCATTGCCCATCCTCGCACAGACAAAACATGACTGACTCCAATGAGTCTTTGATAGTCAGCTACTTCCCTCCCACTCCCACATTTGTCCCGAGCTTGCTTCAGGTATGCTGAGGTGCGCATTGTAGAAGCTCTCTCTTGTTCATTCGCTGTTTCAAACAGGAGTCATGAATAAAGGTTTAGTAGCCCCATCCTATGGGGAAGAAAGTGATAACGAAGCAAGGGGAGTGAAAATGCCCGCCATGCCAAGCGCCTGTAGTAGGGGTTTAGTGCCGCCGTGGTATTGTACCCTGCTCACCATGCCCATGATGTCAGCCTTCCCCATCCTCAGTCCTCCCCTCCCAGGCCCATCGCAGAGCCGGCCTTTTGGCTCTAGACATGAGCAAAGCAACAAAGTGAAACCCTAAGACCCCTGTTGTACATAGAGTGATTCTGCGGGTCTGACTGTAACCCGGTGTGTGGCGCTTGGCGAAGTACCACCGTGCCATGCTGACACGTACAATCCCCGTTCACACTCTGGTCTCACGGGTTCAGCGCAAAACAAATTACTTCCCCTCTTCAGTGCGCAAAAGAGTTCTCCCCTGCTCGCCCCCTCCCTCTTTCCTTCCCTCCCAGCCCCCTAAGTGCCTCCCATGATTGGGGGTTTCCTCTGCAGTCTCAGTGGGAGTCAGAACTGCTCTCCTCCCAGCTACTGAGGGCTTTAGTCTTAATTCTGAGTTTGTGAGGCAAGGCAGAATAGCTCCGGCCCTTCAGAGGGTCCTCTGTGGGGCACAGCTGGCTACAGGGGGGGAGAGGCGATATTTTGGGCACTTGCTGCTCATCATCTTCATCTGAGGCACTTTTGGAGCCTTTCTGCCCTGTCTCAGCCGTGCTGGGCGAGGTGGCAAAGAAACGGGCATTGTCCACTAAAGGGAAATGACAAGTGTATTTCTCCAGAAAGTGGTAATTGAGGTAAGAGGGGCAGAGGGTGGATTTGAAGGCGGATTCAAGCCTCTTTGGCTGGTGAGGGCTCAGCTCATAATGGGTGCTCAGGTGGGTCTGCTTTGGGTCAGCGGTCTGGAGATTTCTGGGTGAGCTGAGGCCTTTGTAAGCGAAATCAGTTGGTGCCACCATCCGGGGCACAACGCCGCTTGTCCTGAAGCAGCCGTTCCGGGTCAGGGGCTCCGCCTCGAGGAAAGGGGAGGCTGCTTTGTGCCCTCTGAAGTAAATCCCCAGGAAGTCCTGGATGGAGCTGGCCTGGTGGGCATAGACGTCTGGGCTGATGAGACCAAAGTGCAGCTTCAAGGACAGCAGCTCAGCCCTGAGAAGGGTGTTCTCCTCACTGAGAGCCGTCACCTGGCTCTCCATGGCAAAGTCGTTCAAGCGCCGCTTCTCCCGGGAGCGCTTGGCCGCCTCGTTGTTCTTGCGTCTCTTCTCCCAGTACATAGTGTCCTTCTTCTCGTCGGGCATGAACTCCCGCTTGCGCCGCGAGGGCCCGCTCACCTTGCCGTGGAGCAGCTTGCTCTTGCTCTGCTGAAGCCCCAGCTCGCTGATGGTGCTTAGCGGTGCCAAAAAGCTTTCCATGGCGTCAGACACCACCACTGTATTCTGCTGCTGGGAACCTTGGAAGGTGGAATTCAAGTATCCGTTACAAAACCGTTACCACCTCATTATTATTCTCTGTTTATTCATGCAATTTTTTATTTTTTTTATAGCACAGTAGGGCTTAGGAACCACGACTATTCAACGAGGCACCGCTGTGCTGGATGCTGTACAAACATAGAACCAAAAGATGGTCCGTGCTTACAGTGACGTCGATTCTCCTAGCCACTTTTGGAGCCAGATTTACAAACGGGTGCCTGCACGTCCTGGGGCACACAATCCCCAGTTGTCCCTGCAGAATGGGTAAACGTGTACAGGTTTGAGTAATGGCGGGGGGGGGAGGGGAAGGGAGGAATGCAGACCAGGTCTGCATAAAAATGTGAGGAACCCTTCCCGTTGCTACAATGAAGCACGGCAGCCCTGCAGCTGCAGCAGGCAGACTCACGTGGTTGCACACATTTTGCTGATGCAACTTTAATAACGAGAAGTCAGCTCTCACAGGGCTTATCCTCAGATTTCAAAGTGCCCGATGAAGGAGATGAATAGCATTATGCACATCTTACTTATAGGGAAGATGCAGGGAGGAAAAGTGATTTGTCAAAGATGACACAGCAGGTTAACGGGAGAGACAGGACTAGAACCTCCATCAGCTGAGTTCCACTTTGGGCAATTTTCCTACTTTACGAGGTCAATTTTAAAAATTTGGTTCTGAGAACTTCAGACATACAAATATATGAACTCATTAATTATTTTACTTACTAATCAATTCTCATTTGTTAAATTATAAAGGGCTTCTAAAAGTGCTTTATAACACTCATTCCACATCATAGCTTAAATTGGCAGGACAGTATCTGCATGGTATGTGTTTTATAACAGTGTTTTATAGTTCCATCTGTTAGTAATAAGTAATCAGTAAGTAGCGTGCTTTACTGAATTCTTATTCATCATAGCTGAATCTTGGAAATACAATTTAGATGCATTGTGACTAGAAAAATGTATTTTATAGCACTTGGAGACTTCTTCCCTGCTCTGCCTCTTTGTACAATTGTAAAGTGCTTGTGTGAATCGTGGGAGAGTTGTGAAACACGCTCCATAAGGGTTCCTGGCAGAGCTGGTTAGAAAATGTTGCTTTTTTTTTTTCCTTTGAAATTTTCAGGGGGAAATTTTGATTTTTCACAGGGGAGGAAAAGAATTTTCAGCTGAAAACTGCCAAAAACGTTTTCACCAACAACGCAAAAAAAGGCAGTGTTCAGTGGAAAATTGTGAGGTTTTGTGCTTCCTGTTTTCAAATGAGATGTTGAAATTTTTGGAGGAAAGCAGATGCTTTCTGCAGAAAATGCTTGTTTGAAACCCCAATTTTCCTTCCAAACAGAAAAGTTTCAACCGAAAATTTTCAATCAGCCCTACTTCTGTGCGTGTGGCCATGAAGGGGCTGGTCAGAGCAGAGACAACCTATAGTTATTACTATTCATTTAAAAAAGTCTTAAAATGTCTTAGATGCATCGAAGATCCCTGGTCCCAGGGACCATATCTCACTCAGGGTGTTCTCTGAAAGTGGTGTGGTGGGAGTCGGCCACAGATGTTGGTTCTGCTCATAGATTATAGGAGTGCAGTAGTGAGGTTCCTGCATTAAATTTCTGCACTGGTTTGGGGGTAGAACCTGCCCGCACTTCACATCCATAGAGCACATTGCCTCAAGCTATTTCCAGGTGAAATGGATTTCATACTGAGGGGCAGAATTTTTAAGAGCACTAAAATAAGTGACCAGATTTTCAGAAGAGCTCAGCATGTTGAGCTTTTGAAAACCTGGCCATAAGTGTCTCAGTGGGAGCTGCTGGGCGCTGAGCATTTGAAAATCTGTCTCTGAAGCCATTGAAAATCTGAAGGGCTCACAGTCAGCTTGCGGTGAATGTTCAATATACAATCTTTGAAATTCTTGCTGGGGTTGGTTAGTTACCTGAGTGGCATGAAACTGGTACTGGCATTTGACTGGCTGGCAAAGCAACAAGTGTGCAAATGTGCAAATGAAATTCACTTTCGGCAAATGTATTCTCCCCTGAGTTTAGAAAGGGCCTAGCACGTTGACAGAGCGAGGACAATAGAAACAAGGAAAAAGGATATTCATCAAGTACTCGGGCACTACATTTGCTTCTTGCACACATTTACACTAATAAAGTTCAAGAGTTCATACGTTCATGGGAAGTAAAGAAAAAGTCATGAATATTGTCCACTTGTAAGTTGCTTCCAAATTTGTGCAAATTGGTGGAGACGCTTTTCCTCAATATTTACTCCTCTTCAGTTTTCGTACCAAAAAAAAACAAAACCAAAAAATGGTTTTGATGGCCAAGATTTTCCAAAGTGGCAAGTATCTGTGGACGCCTTTTGGGGGGGGGGTGATTGCCCAACCTGAGACACCTTAAAGAGGCCTGATTTTCAGAAGGCAGGTTCTCAGCACTTTCTGAAAATCAGGCTTCTTTGAACAGTGTCTCAAGCCAGGCACCCAACAAGTGAGGCATCCACAATCACTGGTCAGCTTTGCAAATCAAACAGCACCTGCTTATACATGCAATAGCCCTTTGGTATATATAAATGGACTCACATGTATATAGCATGGCTGAAATTTGGACACCAAGATCTGAAAATGATGTGCAAGCTGTTTGTTTAAATCTTTTGTAGCTATTTATTTGCTGCTATTTATTTTCCCAGGCAGAGAGCTTCAGAATTGGCAAGATTTCATCTGCAATGATGTTTGCATAACACTTATCAGGTGCAGTATGGAACTCCAAGCCAATAGATCTGTGCTCTTTTTTACTAAGGCTTGTCTACATTGGGACACTCAGGAAAATTAATACTAATTAACTAAAAGTGTGACATTAAAGCACATTAATTAAAGTGAATTAAGCCCCCCTTGTGGATGCTCTCATTCAGAAGTAAAGTGACCTTACTTTGGTTTAGCTTGTTAACTAAAGGTGTGACACTTTTAGTTAATTTGTCTTAACTTTCCTGAGGGTCTGTTTACATTGCAATTAAACTCAGGGCTGGCCCAGGCCAGCTGACCTGGGTTCACGGGGCTCAGGATAAGGGGCTGGTTAATTGTGGTGTAAACGTTCAGATCCAGGCTGGAGCCCAGACTTTAGGATCCTGTGCAGTGGGAGGGTCCCACAATTAACCAGGCCCTTAGGCCAAGTCAGCTGGCATGGGCCAGCGAAGGGTGTCTCATTGTAGTGTAGACATACCCAGAGTGTCCCTGTGTAGACAGGCCCCAAGAGTGTGCTGTCTGAGAGCCTGATTAAGATCTGGTGTAAATGAGGAGTAGCTCCATTGAAATACTCTCTAGCAAATCAGAGTGACATCAGAATCACGTCCTAAGTCCTTACGTAAAGTTCCAATTTGTTTATTTTAATGTATTAAAGGCAGCTATCATAGACCCTCTGGCATACATACAGTAACACATGGGATCATGTTGGCAACTAAAAAGCAAAGGAAAAGAACCTATTTTACTCTAAATATGTTTGGGGAACTTCTGTCTCTGGATCAAAACTGCTTTTGATCTGAGGACACTTGTGGTTTCTGACAGCATCACAAAGCAGAAGTGCTCTGTTTCAGGACTTAATCACTTACCAGGAATTTGGGGCGGGTTGTCTATGACGTGACTCCTTTTGTTAAATGAGTCAAAGATCACCAGGTGGCTTTTTCACTGTGCAACCCCATCCCCTGCATGGGTGAGAGGAGCTTGCTTTCTCCTCATTGCTCTCGATCCAGTTGCCTGGCATAAAAGGGCCCTGTGAAAAGAAGTTGGATAGTTATCAGCACAGAAGGTAATGCCCTAGGGGGCCCAGACGTTCAGAGGGAGACTGGTCCCCAGCAGGTATAGGGGAGCAAGGCTAGAAAGAATAACCAACAATCCCTCTTGAACCCCAGAACATGGACTTTTCCTGAAACATGTATGACAATTCCAGCAGGTTTGCTTAGCCTTTTCAATCCTGAATTGATTTGCTCTAAGGCAGAAGCTCTCCTGAGGTCCCACCTCAGTGCTGTTTGGAGTAAGACAGGTAGCAGGAGGAGAAGCAAGACAGAGTTGCAGATGAGAGCTGAATATGGAGCAGCAAGGGGTGGGAATTGGAGTAGAGAGAGAGGATGCTTTCGCAGTAGCTTAGAGGCGGGGCTAGGTCAGATAGTCAGAAGAGGCAGGCAGGGGAAACTCTTATCTGAGGCAAGATCTGGTGTATTAGAATTAAGGGATGACATCTCCGCTGGGCTAAAAATGTGAGATCTTCCATCCTGTACCTACAGAACCCAAACTCCACCCGTTATTTATATCTCCACCCAGCAACGCCTCAAATCAACCCACGTGTCATTGGTCTCTGGTAACATCTGTTCCACAGCTGCACTCACCCTGAGAGCCCTAGGTATCATGCAATCAGTGTCCGCAAAGTCAAGTGGAAACAATTTAATATCAGCCACAACAGTAGATAAGTTCAAGTCATGCATTAACATTAAATAAGGTGCTCTCCAACCAAAAAACCAGCGATGGCCTTTGTTCCTGACCAGATTCTGCCTTCAACGTAGGAGTTGCCATACTGGCTCAGAGCACGGCTTCTTCTAGTCCAGCCTCCCATCTCTGGGAGAGGGCAGTGTCCGAAGCATCTGGGAAAGGTGTCCCTATAGCTCTTGCCCTCTCATTTGCACTCATGTTATTGTTTTTTGTTTATACTTCATGCTCCAAAAACTGTTCCCTTCAGGAAAGAGGAACTTTCTTTGTGCTGCTCATGTCTGGAGTCACTGTAAGCAGAAGGAAAATCCACATTTCCCTATAATAGCTTCCTCTTCCTAATGTTATGTACTGATTCTGCTCCCTTACAGCCTCTATAATGCATCTAGCTAATTGTGTTTCTCTGCATGAAGGAGGATATTCCTGAGAAGATCTGACTCCATATGCAAACGTTACAGTTGGACCCTAGAGTTTATAAGTGGTCAATTCAAAAATGTGGATGTGAAAAATCCATGAGCTTGTTGGGGGTGGACCGATCCGTGTTTACACTCAGTCCTCTTTATACGCCTCTAAAAGTGGATGTAAATTATATTTGCACTCATTTCTATACAACCACTTTACACTGCATGAGAGTCTCATTTACAACTAAGACCCCTTTAAATCTCTCCAGCAATGTAAGCTGTCCTTAGAGTTCAGGAGTCTGGCATGTTGGGTCAAACTCATCTTCCTTTTCCCCCTTAACTCTTTCCTCAAGCAGCAGGTCTGCGTAGACACAGATTAACTGTACTCTCCAGCAGACTGCATAAAGCCCGATAGCATAAACTTGTGTCTGATGGAAACTGATTCACTGTGGATCTATAAGGAGTGGGGTTTTTTAAACAGCATAAGCAGCCTGATAACTTAGCTAGCTAATTTCACTTTTCTGTGGTCAGAAGTAAAATTCTCTGCTTCTAGTTTACTAGATTTATTCTTTCTTTCTTGCCACAGGAATGGGTGATTCTCAGACTGGCACTCATGCACCACGGCCTCTTTCACACTCAGATCAATGGTCTCAATCAGGTCAGGTTTATAAAGCCTAATCTTGCACCGTTGCAGCCGATAGCGGTTGTGCCATTGACTTCAATGGGAGCTGGATGAGACAAATTGCTATTAAAGAAGATACCTTGAGGGAGAATTGAGCGTACTTTGGACTCAGACGTACTGTCTCTTATACCGAAGGTGTAGTATTTGTGGTTGTAAGAGTCTCTCATGAATGAGGGAAGAGAATAGGCAGGACTCTGTGGGCACAGTTAGGGTTGTTGGACATACCTTATACTTTCATAGAATATTAGAGTTGGAAGGGACCTCAGGGGGTCATCTAGTCCAACCCCCTGCCCAAAGCAGGGCTAACCTTCAGCTCCCAATGTGCTGAACTTTTTTATTTATTTTTTTACCATAACTTAGAATGTCTTGACTTTCCATTGTTTGCATTTCTTAAATATTCAGCCATTAATTTCCCTCCTCACCCTGAAGTCATGGATGTAGATCTACGACTGGAACTACAGCACAGCGAGGATTCCTAGCCAAGAACAGGGGAATCAAAATCAGAACATAAAGCTAGAGAATTAGTAGGGGATATGAAGGTGACTATGTAGAAATGCCTCCCCGTGTGCAGTGCATGTGGATTTCTTTTCAGTGGGAGAGGTGTTTGTTGTTTGCTTGGTCAGGGCCCCCACTTGGGGGGGAAGGGTACACTTTACCGGGGCCCGGAGGCCCTGAGCAACCTGGCCCAGGCTTCAACCCCCATTACCATGAGGAAAACAAATTTCATGGCTCATGAGGCTGCGTGCCTGGGAAGACGATTGTGGTATGTGTGTGGGAGGGGGCCCATGTTACAAGTTTGTATTGAGCCTGAAAAAATTGTGCTTGGGCCCTGTGGTTGGTTGTTTTTCTGAAATGGAACTCAATTTTGTGATTATGAAAAAGCTTAGCTCAGGCTAGTTTAAAGTGTATGTGTGTTTGTGTGCCCAGCTGTGTTATTTAGCGGCCACACACACACACACGCCATCCCCCTCAGAAGTCAAAAGTGATACAGCATACTTGATTTTTAAATACACCTCCAAATAAATCAGAGGACAAAGTCAATAGCCATCCATGGGCCGCATTCCAATCACACATACACAAGTGTCAACCTGGAGAAATCCTGCTGAGATCCTGTTACACTCGTGAAACTGAGGGCAGAATTTGGCCCTCCTGGGATGCAGTGGGCTTAACTCAGCACAGAATTTGGCCCACTGTCACTGGCATTACTCTTGATTTCTGCTGATGTAACTGAGATCAGAATTCACCTCATTGTTACCTCAGAATTATACTGGTGTAAAGCGAGATTATAATCTGGCCCAGTGGAGTTACCCTGGATTTCCACTGGTTTAATGAGATCATAATCTGCCCACAGTGAACATTTTGTAGGTTCACGATACAAAACCTCTGCAAAAGTTCAATTAACTGCTGCATAGACACCATGTTATAAACACACATTACTAGTAAACACAGTTTCATTCTAACCAGCAATTTATTAACTTTCTTAGTAACAGAAAACGTAATCTGTGGTTTGGTAATATCTCAGATCACACCCTAAAACTTTTGACCTATTTAAGATAAAAGGTTACCAAGTTCTAATTACTCATATTCCTGAGCACGTTACGTTCGTATTAATACAGTGATTACCAGATGCTATTGAGGAACGAGCATTATTCATTTTTCACCTTTCAATGGGAGGATGCAGTGTCTATTGGTGAGAACTGAGGGCTGGGAGCAAAGCAGAGTCAAGTCAGTGGCTTACATTCAAGGGGCTTCAGGAGAACTTTTCCTTTGGTTTCTATTTCCACAAGCTTCCCTGTCACTGAATGTGACTTTGAGGTTCCCATGAACCCAAAACTCAAAGCAAAGTTAACTCAGAAACCATTGCAACACGGCAAAGTCATCACTTTGCTATAGTTCTCTGGATAGCACAAAGCAATTGCTGGTGTGTGACACTGAGCACCATTGCAAATCTATCAGTACATTCCCATGCCTTAGGGTCAGATTTGCCAACGTGCTCAGCCCTCACAACTGGGGCCAGATTCTCCAAAGAATTCAGCTCCCATTTGGGTTCCAAGTTTTTGTTAAAATCCGGCCCTAAGTGCCACAATGAGATCTGCGGGGAGCCGAGTTCTTCTGAAAATATCCCCAGTTGTGGGTGCTGAGGCCTTAAAAAGCCAGCCCTTTGGGAAGATTCTGCCTTGGAAGCATATTTTGCGCTTTCTGGGCTATTGAAAATGATGGATTTTAAATACACTGCTTCTCCTCCTCTCCCTTTATCCTAACCCTCTTTATTTTCTTTCTGTATTATGATGAATCTGGTATTTTGGCATATTTGTTTCATTGGAAAAAAAATTTGTTTTAAATGATGGATTAAAAGCAAATTCAGTTGTTAGTTTCTGGGACTTGAGAACTGCAAGTTGCTCACAAGAGATATAACAGACTAAATGATGGAATGTTAGCCTGGAGAGGGGTATTTACAAACCTTTAAAATAGATGAGAATTACGTACGCATCTCTCTCTGCATCGTGTGGAAATTTATAGCTCTTCAGCTATAAATGTATTAGATCACCTAGTCCATCCCCACTGCCATCAACAAATTGTTTCCTCCAGAACTTTCAGTCTACCCAATTTTAAATAACTCCAGTATTCGGGGTTCCTGTCATGTCCCCTGGGAAACTGTATTAAAGTTAGAGCTGGTTAGAAAATAGGGGGTTTCCCATGTTATTTTTGGGAAAAAAAAATTTTTGTTGAAATTTCCCCCCCCAAAGTCTACTTTTTGGCAAAATATTAAAAACTGAAATATTTCATCCAAAACCTGAAATATATTGGCAGAAAACTTTTTGAGGTTTGGGTGCTCATTTTCTTTCGACAAAATATCAAAATTCTCCACAGAAAGCAGACTTTTTTTTTTTTTTTTGCAAGAATAACTGGAGTTAAAATCCCAATTTTCTATCCAAAAATCAGTTTCATGGAAAATTGTGATCTGCTCTAAACACAGTGTATTGATTTACCAGTTCCTTCCAAACATTCAACCTAAATAACCCTTTGTTGAATTCCAACCTCTAATTGCTAACTTTTATGACACCATTAGATTATCTTTTTTCCGCCTTGGTTTTCATCCCTTTCAAATCCTTGGAGCTGTCATGACCCCAACAATTGTCAATAGTACCGTATTTAGGTCCTAATTCTAATCCAGATTACATTGGTGTGAATCAAACATCATGAAGTCAATGGAGATACCTCAGGTTTACCCTGATAGAAGCAAGATGAGAACCGATTTCTCATCTGTACTACATTTTCTTTTGTGAAGAACTGACCTTCAATATTTGAATAATAAGATTTCCAATATGCTGAATATGATATTGATATAATGATTGAGTAGAATAAGTTTTCTTTTTCAATAATATAAGTAATATCGACAGATCTCTGCTCCCAGGTTCATCGAAGTAAATCCAGACTAGCTCCGTTGATGATAGAATTTAGATTAATAATAATCCCATAATTAATTATAAAAATACTGTGAATAACAGATATGAGAAATATATAACAAATGTACAGTTATAATCATTTCATTGTTGAAGTGAAGGCATTTTTGAATCCATACGATTGCTTTTGTTTTCTATACTTTGTTTCTTTTGTCTTACAGACGGAAATCTTTAACATGGAAGTGAAAATAATGTGTAAAGTATGACCAAATATTTTACAATTTTGTGTCCAAATCTAGTCACCCACATCCACGTTTAGGCACCTAAACTAAAGTAGTCTTATTCTCAAAGGTGCTGTGCACCCCCAGCTCCATTTAACTTAAGTGGAAGTAGTGTATGCGCAGCATTTCTGAAACACTTTTACTTACATGCCTAAATATGGATTTAGGTGCCTAACTTTTGGCACCCAAGTTTGAAAAATTTCTCCTGTATTTTGTTCATATACACACACAGGTTGTTCTCTGTATGTGTACAGCATACATGATGATAATTTCAGAAGTAACAACTCCCTTTAGAGCAGTGATGCTCAACCTTTTCCAGTAGCACTGGCCTTTCCATTTATGGAATTTGTCGCGCCCCCGCTCCATTACTTGTAATCTGAACCTGGGTGTTTTCTGCAAGCTGGCAGAAGGAATGAAAAATTTATTTTTGTTACTGAATTTATAAGACTAGATAAAGGTGATTAGGAAGTATTAGACACAGAGTATTATAAACGGCAAATATGTATTTTTAAAAAAATGTTCAAATGAAAAAAAAATTAACCACTCATGATAACTGTTCCTTACTCAGTTCCTCCTTCTTCTCTACCCTGCAGTTGGACTGGGATCCCATGGGTCCCACAGGACCTGCTGCCATAACAACAGTAGTGGGATAAAAATTCAATAAATGATGAGGGAGCAGGTGGAGTGGGAGTGGATATTGTGTGACGGGACAGGAGTGGGATTAAAAATATAGAAAATATAGTCTTCCTGCGCCGCAAACAACATGAAATCCCCGGCCAGCAGCCACTGCTCTCCGGCCGCCCCGCTCTAAAGGCAGCACCGCCACGAACAGCAGCGCAGAAGTAAGGTTGGCAATGGGGCGCTAGCAAATCTGCTGTGAAAAGCGAACTCTTACATGAGCAAGGATTCCTCATGAGTTAGGGGTCACAGAATCAGAGCCTAGACCAGGGGTGTCCAATCTTTTAGATTTCCTGGGCCACATTGGAAAAAGACGAGTTGTTTTGGGCCGCACGTAGAGCTGATGAGGGAAAAAAAATGGCACAAATTCTCTACAAATTAAGCAGATTGCCTTATTATTTGTCTCGACAAAAAAGTAGTCATCTGTCCATTTTTCTTTGAACATTGTTTCTTTGAACAGTCTTCAATTGTAGTCGCAATTTTATAAAGTTTGTAAGTTTACGATTTTTTATTGGGCCGCATTCATAACGGACCTGGGCCGCATGCGGCCCGCGGGCCGCGGGTTGGACATGCTTGCCCTAGACCCTCCAGCCCACTGGGACATGTTCTCCATAATTGAAGAGAGTTGGTCCTCAGCTTTGCAGAGCAGAAAAATGGAGGGCTAATAGTGATGACTGTAGCTATCGGGGCAAACTCTCCTTTCCTTTACATCCACTGGATCTGATTCTCTGTTTCTGTGGCAGTGTAAAGGGGGCCTTAAAGGGTGTGAATGCAACTTAAACCACTTAAAAATTCCTTTACGCTGTCAGAGCAACGTACAGGAACTATAGTGTAAACGAGACTCAGACCCATTGATTTCAGTGAGGCAGCTCACTTGTAACATTGATGGGAAGCCAGTCAAAACCCAGCAAGCTTAATATTTGTGGGCACTAACATCGTGTTGCCCTTAAGATCCACTACAGTCCTGACTCATAGCAGGAGATCAGGACGATTTACACCTATGAGTAAGGACTATTTGTGAATCATGTCTGTGTCCTGTAGACCTACACCCTCTAGAGAAGCAATAAATAAGAGTCAAACAGGTCCCTAGGTTTCATCATAGAAGGCAGGGCAGTGAGCACATTAATTTTTACACATGTATTTATGTATTATAGATGTCTGGATCAGCAGCTCTATGCTAAAAATAATTGGTGAGCTGTAGGCTCTGATATTCTGTTCACGCTGGTGTAAATCAGGAGTGAGTCCATTGCGGTCAGCAGGATTACACTGGAGTAATATTGGCATGAGAGGAAAATCAGGCCCCCTCAGCTAATATTGTTGTCCTAGTTCAAGCAAACTCATGCCCATTTTTGGTCTGCCGTTGCACAATACGTGCAGTGAATGCTAGGTGCCCATTTTTTCATACCCAGTCAAACGGAAAATTCCATCTGCTTCATAGTGAATCTGGTAAAAACTGTCATCCCAGCAGTTTCTTAAAAAGAGAAGATTGATGCACAAAGATAAGAAAATAGTTTTCTGAGGGCTACTCCAGCTCTTAAAACGACTCCTCAGCAAGATGGCTATTTGAGAGTCAGTCTATATGCAAACAGCCCTTTTCTGTTCAAGGCTATACACAGCCTTATCTTGCAGCTGGACCCTGATTCTGCAAAGTTCATAAGCACGTGCTGAAGCCCATCTCTATTAAAACCCTCATCCATATTCATGGGATAATGTTGTATCCTACGAGCATATATGTTGTGATAAATCATGAACGAGTGGCTCTCCAACTTTGCTGTTTTAGGATTGTCACCTAGACACCTCTACACAATTCAGCAAAATGAAGGTTTAGTTTAGCATAAAAAACATTTTTTCTGTATCAAAAAAGTACATGGGGTGCAAATGTACCCCAAATGTGTTCCACTGTTATTCTGTGGTTTTAGTAGTTCTATGTACACGTTTGCGTCTAGTGAAAGTATCTTGTATTATAATAGTGGTAACTGTCTCCCTCACTAAGCAAGCTGTTTTTTACATAAGTATAATTTCCATATGCTAATTGATAATGCATTCGTGGAGAATGCTATACCCCACAAGCACATATGTTGCGATAACTCATGAACTAGTGGCCATCCAAGGATGCTGTTTTAGGACATTGCATATGATAATTAATAATGCATTGCAGTAACAGTGGTTGCTGCATAACATCACCAAGGTAGAAGGTACTCTAGGAGTGTGTGAAAATTGTATATAGGATCACACTGAAGGCGATTCCTGCTTGTTTTTTCAATTTGCTAATTAAATAAATTTTTTGCCTAAAACATTACAGAATTGTTCTGAATGCATTTGGGAGAGAAAAGACTCCTACAACACAATTCATATAACTTTTGTTCCATGACAGTGGATTTTAAATAACATTTCTGTCTTAAAAAATTAAAGAATTGTTCTTGGTTTCTGAATGCATTTGGGGTACAAACTTCTCCTATGACACTGTTAATGTAACTTCTTTCTTGACACTGGATGAAGGTTAAATCAAAGGGATGTTAACACATGCTTAAAGTTAAGCATGTACTCAACCACTCTGTTGAATTGGGACCTTAATCCTTATCCAAGCAAGATTGCCATTGGCTTCAGGGAACTGGTAAAGACTGCAGGTCTTGGTAATTTGAAGTCAAGAAAAAACAATAAAAAGAAAGGATCTGATAAATTGTGATTCACAGACTTTCTGATCTGTCCTAAGGAGATCCCCCGGTTAAAATCTCACCTTCAGATTAAGGATGGAGAAGGAGGATTTCTTGCTAATGATGGGGTCACCCATTCTCTGGATCGTGTTAAACTATCACTGCCAGGACACTCTTAAAAATCCTTAAAAATGAAGTGGCATCTTCTTAAAAAGAGCCATGTTTCAGTTTTGGAAATGCACTAGGATCCACCAAATACCGTCTCTTGGAAACAAAAAGGTTCCCCCACAGCTGATTCACCTACACCTCTCTATATTTGTTTCACACACTTGTTCCAAAGTTGTCCCAGCCTGAATGTTGTGCTCCGGTCTCCAAAGACTGAGGGCCCAACTCCCTGCTCCTTGCACAGTCATTCACACTGGTGCAGGACAAGTGTGAAACGCTCCTTGGAAAGACGGTTCAGGACCTCAGTCTATTTTTCGGCAATGAAATAGATACATTTCCAGCAAAAGCAACTCTGTGGGAATTTGCTGGCCTAGTGGTGGTATCTCTTTCCTTGGTTCTAATTACGAGAGAGGATGTTTTCTTACTTGGGAAGCCAGATGAAGAGATCTCCCATCCCCTCACTACTATCTGCAGCACAAACACGCTTAGCTCACCCACAGATCAGTTGTATCACCATCCTCAGCAGACTGGGAATCTGTGGCACATGTAGATGGAAATGACTTGCCACTAAATGTCATTCAGCCACTAAACGGCAACGCCAAAATTAGAACCCAGGTCTCCAAATTCACAGGCCATTGTCTCCCTTATTGCATTCTGTCCCTAAAACTCCCATTCGTCTTTTCTGTCACGGGGAGCTTGCCAAAGCCATGTACCGTGTCTAAAGGTTTTTGCTTCTCTTTTAAATGGAGCAAACCCATAAGTAGGGGCTTGTCTCACAGGCTTGCTGATCCTTCCTCATTTCTTTGTGTGCGTAAAGAGCACACCGGAGAAAGCACAATAGCATCTCTCATTCATTAATTGTTAATATCAAGATTTTCAGTCAGAGGTTTCCCTTTCACTACCTTATCACAGGAAATAAATGAAACATCTGAAGATTCTGTAAGACAGTCGCCCGTCGACTTCTTTCCACTGAGGCCCTATAATACATGTAGTGGATAACAAATAGATCTAGACTCGGGGTGAAATTCACCCACATCTTGGTTCTCTGGCCCAAAAGCAGCAGAAATTCCGTAGCACTACGACTGCACAGAGCAATAGGATGACACAGTATATTTATACTACGTGCCTTTGTGTGTTCAGAATGAAAATGAATACGCAGCTCATACAGTCCGACCTTAGAAACATTCTCTCCTGTCTAAACCTAATTTCTTTTTAAGACCATTGGAAGAGAGGATAACATATTACATAAGGGTCAGATGCTGATCTTGGCTGCACTGGTGTAAAATCCCAAGTCACTCCACTGGAGTCGCTGGAGTTGCTCCAAACGTCTACCAGTACATCTGAGATCAGAAAGCAGGCCATAATGGCTTGCATCGAAATCAGCAACAGAAAACGACATCGCCTTGGCTGTTCCATCTCTTGGACGATTCCCAGCACCAGAGTCTCCGTAGCTTTGCACAGTACAGTTTTACATGACTCAAGCAATGGGGGTTTTTTGTTGATATTTAAACTGTTTGACCACACAAGAGAGAGAGAGAGAGAAAGAAGAAAATAGAGAGGCTCAGGAGCATCCTCCTTCCACTTCAACACATGCAGCCAAATTCTGCCCTTATTTACGTGCACACCGTCCTACTGCACAGATGTGAGTGACGGGTGGTTTTGGCCTTATGCAGGGCTGGAAATAGACATGCTGCAATCTGCTTACTCACCAGATTCTTGCTTCTTACCAGTAGATGTTTGCTCTCAAAAATCCCCATGGGCAAGGGGGCTGCAACTCCCCATCCATAGACAGACCAACCAAGATAGAACACCCAGCTTGCCACTGAACAGTGGAAGAGGTGGAACGTTCCATTCACCCCTGAATTGCAGCCACCTCCATGGTAGAAGGTGGTAGGAGTTTAACAGCACACGTCACGACACTACTACATGAAACCTAGGCCAGGAAGTAGAACAGAGTACTGCAGCCAATGGAAACTGAAGGGGAATCTTGAGGAGACAGAAAGGGTAAACAGCCCAAACTGGATTTTGCACGGGTTGCTTGTATTCCAGCAAAAAGTGTCACAAGAGCTGTATAGAGTACAAGTTACCAGGTCCTTGGATTTACAGTCATCAGAAAGATGTATTAGAGTCTTGGATAAAGCTCCCATGTATCAGTTCTGCCAACTCTCACGATTTTATCATGAATTTCCTAGTATTTGGTGTTTCTCTTAAAGCCTCAGGTGCTGGGGTTGAGATTAGGTGGGAATTGTGGCCTTTTGTTTTTTAAAAAGTACATTTCTGCCTCTCGTGGCTGCAGAGAAAAGCTTGAAAATGAGCCTCCTAAAGGCTAAAAAAGAGCCAAAAGACAAAGAACCCCACTGTGTTTTTCTTTCAGTTTAAAGATTTATATGTCAATCTCATGTTTTTGGGGTCTGGTTCATCATTTTTTAACATTGGGGTCGGCAATACGGCATGCTGCTTGGAAAATGTCCCTCACGAATTTTTTTCAATAGTAACTCATGATTTTGGCTATCCCAATTTTGGGGAACCCAACCTGAGATTCCTTAAAAGGGTCTGGCTTTCAAAAAGTGCTTTCTGAAAATCCCCTTTGAACACTCTCAGGTTTAAATGGAGACGTCCAAAATCACTAGTCACTTCTGAAAATCTTGGCCTGCATCTCTACCGAATGTGACAAAAACTGGCTTGGAAATAAAAATAAATGATATTTGTGGCTTAATATCATATTTATTTTATATTACTATTTGATTATTATTCCACATTGACGGGGATGCCAGACATGAAATAATTTGCAAAGCCATGTAATATTTTTTTTTATAATTATGCATCTTTCAGTAATTTTACTTATTGGCCTCTGCTCACCACTAACATTCCAAGCTTCTGACAGTTGCCATTTTGTTTTAAAGCAGCCAGAAATGTACCTTTATCCTCCCCTCAGTCTGTGGACTTCCTCCAAAACAATGTAGCCTAGCCTAAGGCTGACGATGGGCAAGATCCCATTGGTAACCATTTCTCTATACCTATAAATGTCACATCTTTAAAGTCTAATACCTTAAAGGGCAAGAAATGGAAGCTCTAGAAAGAGGGAATCGTGGCTTCCCAATGGCAGACAAGAGAACAGACAATAAAGATGTGACATTTTTAAGTATGGAAAAGCTATTTTCAGTCATTTGGGTGAGGTTTTTATCACTCCCTTGAAACTTTGAACAGTTGGACTCCGAGTTGTTATAGGCAGCTGGTGCTCCTGTTGAGGAATTAAAAAGTAGCCTAATAAAAATGTCAAAAACTCTCCTAAAGCAATTAACCAGCATGGTCCATAGAGAGTGGTGTGTGCAACAATATGGAGTGAGACTATATAAAGGTTCCATCGGCACTTGTGTGAGATGACTGTCACCATTCCCTCACAGCTGTACCCACTCATGAGTAATAATGCAATTGTCCCAAATGCATCAGATTGTTAAAACCTTCATCCCACACCAGCATGTGTTTTCTTGATGTAGCCATAAAGAACCTGTTTCTGCATGCTTAAAGCCATATACATGACAATGAGCATGCATATTATCTGACACTAGTAAAGGCTGCAAACATGTGGGGTGCAACTCTGACCTCAGACACCTTCAGTGCCCTCAAATTACTTCAACAGGAGCTACAAACTTGTATCTGAGGTCAGAATTTGGCTATGTAGGTACTGGTTCTAAAGAGATGGTGTAAAAGCACCAAGATAACATCTTGATGGGAGCTTTATAAATACATAAATACGTTTGTCTCTGTCTGTATTTATATGCTGGGCCCATCAACCACAGTATGTGGGCAGTTTCGACCAGCTCCTCAAAGGTATTTAATGATTGCAGTGGGAGTTAATCACTTTTGAAGAGCTGGTCTTTTCTTTCTCTGTCTTCCACTATCTAGTAATCTATAATTCTACATACCCAAATTCTGACCTAGGATATCATCGGAAAGCATCGAAGATACCCCAAGGCAGATTTTCACCCCATGTTTTTGCAGTCTTTAGTATAACATGGGAGCTCGTGTACATATGTGTTGCTTTAAGTGTACAGAAATGGAGGCTCTACTCCAAAAAGTGGTGGCTTCTTACTAAACCGATTTGCGCTGTAATCGCTTTAGTGATAGCAAGTAACATCTTCGAGGCACATAAATGTCTTAGGAGCCTACTTCCATTTCCATGAGTGACCTAGGAATTGAGGAGACTAAGAGTGTGCCTACACTGTGTTTTAAAACTCGCAGCAGTGAGTCTCTGCATCCACGGCCTACAGACTCGAGCTTGCTACACAGCACTAAAAACAGCTGCGTGATGTCTGGGCTGGGGCTCTGCAAAATCTATACTAGTGTCCTGAGCACCGTGGCATGAGCCCACGAGCCCGAGTCTATAGACCTGGGCTCTGAGATGCGATGCCAAGGGTTTTCAGACACGCTGTAGACACACTGTAAGATTCAGTGAAAGTTAATGGGATTTAGGTTCCTCGCTGTCATTTAGAAATTGGACTTAGCCTTCTAAGTCACTTCAGCCCAGGGAGTCAAAAGCATGTAGGTGCCTAACTCCCATGGGAGTTGGTCTCTAAAAATCTGTGAGTATATGGGTCTTTGGCACTGTTGTAAATCCCACTAGACAACTATCTTTAATGTTAGGTTCCTAAATCTCTTTGCAAATCAGGCCCAAAGAGCACTGCTAGATTCTCACAACCCAGGGTGATTTCGCTGGTTGAAAATTTAGGGTTAAAATCCATCTGTACACTTGTAAGCTGAGTAAATTTGTCCTCTTGTTACTGGAAGTCAGTAAACACGAGACAACATGGTTCCTTATTTTTTTTAACAGAGGAGCTTTTCAGAGAGGACTCGCACTTGAAATCTCAAGAAGAGTGTGCTTGATATTTATTTGCCATCATTAATTGTGGGCTGACTATAAAAGAGTCTTGTGCATGGAGCAGTATTTGTTTGCTGCTTACATAAATTAGGAAAGGCATATTGAGATTTAGCAGATATGCAACATCTAGACTGATAAGCATCTCACATATGAGAGGTGCTAACCTGCCTCGAGCATTTCATCACATTTTAAAATCCCACTGTCTAACTGCTGATGTAGAGAGGGAAATTTTGCAAATCTGACACAATTTCGGAAGGTAACTTCATTTTCTTTTGCATTGTAACTCATTCTTTTTTCAGTGTTAGTAGTTCCCTTCTCTACATGGCACCTATGCTGACCGTGGGGTTAAAATTAGAACACTCCTTTGTAAAATTAGACAAATCGCCAAGTAAGATCCACTCGTGGGCATAGCTGTATGAGGGAAATGAAAATTTAAATTCTGCCTTTCTCATGTGACATAAAAGAGCTCTGTATAAGCTTGAAAGGTCGTCTCTCTCACCAACAGAAGTTTGTTCACCTCACCCACCTTGTCTCTATAATAGCCTGGGACCAGCATGGCTACAACAACATTGCATATAACATGGGATGTGTAAGTTACCCGATAGATAGTGTCTAATGCAGAGACAGATAAAGAGAGAGTTCATTGACTAGCACAAAAATTATTTAGTGAATAAATTATTTGTCAGATCATTGCAATATTCGCTGAATAAGGTAATCTGTTTATAATATTCTCCCAATTTAGATAGAGTAGATAGATTGATTGAAAGATAACTCTAAGACAGTGAAATCTCTCCTACGCAACCATTTATGGGACCTACAGAAATTGATCCCCCAGTGCTGCTGAATTTTAACTAAAGCTTGCACAAAGTTTTACTGGAAACCTTGAGGAAAACTTGTGACTGTCAGAGAAGAACCTTAGTGCATGTTTCAGAGTACAATGGAAACCATTCTCAGGAGGCAATTCCCTTTGTATTCTGTGAGTCTGCACTCAGGACATTTGAAACAGAGTTCAGCTGTTGCTGTGGATTTGTGCACCCCCTTAAAAACTGTTTCTAGCTCATTTGGTTGTGGAGGTAACTTTGAAAATGTGAACTGAAATGTAATTGCGACTTGAAATGTGAATGGAAAATGTAATCAATGTAGTGCTGCCTGTCTGTAGTCTGCAGAACGCGTGAAACAATAGGGCTGAGAGGGGTGATCTGCTTTGATTATCTTAGTCAGGGCTTTCCTAGCTGTTAGAGAACCCAACATTTGTTTTCTGTGGAATTTGCCAATTTGCTGCAGCAATAAAGAGTCCTGAGGCAAAAACAAGCAGTGAATATACACTCTAGGCCAGGGGACACAGGGTCGGCCTTTTCTCCCATCTTGAGTTCATGGCAGCTGTCATGATCAGAATTCAAAAGCAAAATTGGAGAGATGAATGCTTCGCCACAAACCTCAAAACTAAATACTTGCAAATTTAGTACCTTCCTCAAATTAGATCAAATAACAGTTACCTGACACCTGGCTTCTCTGCAAACCCCTGTGTGGGAGAGGTTCAAAATTGTTCTCTCCGTCTTGCAAAACTTGCTTAAAAGGGGGATATAGTGACAAAAAAAAAAAATTCTTTGAAATAAGATGCAAAGAGTTTGTAAACGAAAGAGGCATCCAGAGAGGTAATGCTTCTGAGAGAAACACTTCACAGGCTGAGCAATGAGGGGCGGAGAAGTTTGTTTTTAAAATCATGTCCAACAAGCTTTGCATTCATGGGTCGACTAAGCTTTGCATCTCTCTGTCTAGATTTTTCTGATGCATCAGCCCTCGCAGTGAGGGAGGTAGATATCAAGGTCCTCATCAGATGGAAGAGCCACAGAGAGGTTAGGAGACCAATTTTCAAAAAAAAGCTCAGCTCCAATTCAGGGATTGAAAGAAATGGCCGGCCTTTCAGAAGAGCTCTCTGCACAGTGGATGATGAGAAATTTTGAGAAATCTGGCTGTAGTGGGAACTGTTGTGCTACTGAACATCTGGCCCTTGTTTAATCTAAATGGGAGCTGAACTCTTTTGGAAATCTGAGCCGTGGGTCTGTCTGTAGAGCAACTGAACACCTGCAGCTCTCCCGTGCTGGCTGACTTGGGCTCATGGAGCTCAGGCTGCAGGGCTGTAAAGTTGCAGTATAGATGTTCAGGCTCGGGCCGCAGCCCAAGATCTGGGACCTGGAGGTGGGGGAGGATCCCAGGGCCCAGCTCCAGCCCAAGCCTGAACGTCAACACGGTAATTTTACAGCCCCACAGCCTAAGCCCTGCGAGCTGGATCAGCTGATCCTGGCCAGCCTCGGGTGATTGCTGTGCAGACATACCTTAAACGACTGTCCTGAGGGACACAGAAGGCATTGCTGGAACTCGGATTACGATTCAGGAGTTCCTGGCTCCCAGCCCTGTGCTCCACCCACTAGGCAGCACCCTTGCCTTAGACACAGGAGAAATTAAATGATCTTCAGAAAAGATGCCAAAACAAAACCAGACTGTGCTCCCAGATACTCCAGCGCAGCCCCGCTGACCTCGGGAAATTCCTTACAGAATTTGACCCTGTGTAAGTTTCCCACACCGTGAAGTGCAGCAAAAGTCATTACCTTCCAGCGGCCTCTGTGAGATGGTTTGTTTTCGGTCTAAACTAATATTCACAGCACAGTAACTACCAGGAGCACTGGGGCTCACTGGCCCTAGTCAGCTTTTTCATGAGATAGACGTGCACGCTTTTCTCTCACCCAGGAAGTCCCTTCTGTTCAGGGGTGAGGGCCATAAGTGGGAGATGGCCGGCGTTCAGCAGCGCTACGCTCGCCCACATTATCCGTCTATGTTACAGCAACAAGTGTTCGCACAGAGACATCAGGAGATGCCTTAGAAACCACAATTCTGCAGCATCTGGTGCTAAACACCTCCCTGTTCCCATGGCATGTCAGGCTTAGCCCTGCTGCCCTGAAAGGAAGCGCATGCTACAGAACCAAGGTGGAGACTGGAGGACAACAGGCAATAAAACTGTCTGGCAGTAACAACCCGGCAAAGAGCAGTGGCAATGAGCAGCAACGAGAAAGCGGGGAAGCAAAATGCCAGCTGCTGCAAGACAGAGGATTTGGATGTGAGGCTGTACGCCAGGCGTGCGAGGGGAGGAGCTCAGCTGGGTAAGGGGTCTTAGTGTGGAGAGCGCACTTTGGAGCGAGAAAGGCAGTGGGGAGAATGGGGGGGGGGAAGGAGAGAGGAAGGAAGAAAGAAAAGAGGGAAAGAGAGACAAGGCAGCAGAGAAAATAAAGGACAGTCCCTCTGAAAATCCCCCATGTGCCCGCAAAGCCGGAGAGCTATCAGAGGGCTAGGGCTGAGCGCAGAGAAGTTATAACATATTTCCCCCAGCGTTACTGCTGCCAGCTTGCCCCCAAACAAACAGATCTCCGCACCCCCTGCATGTGCTGCTAATGCCCATTCAGCTCTGCCCATTCAGGCAGAGGGGTCCAGACTTACCGGTCGGGCATGATAAGTCACCCAAGGACCAGCAGAGCATCAATCCCCTCCACTCCGGAGACCCAGTGAGGGCGAGAGAGGGACGGTGAACTCTTGTGCTGTTGCACAGCGCAGGGCAGCCTCCCACAGCCCTTCTTGCATCGCTGCTCTGAGAAATATGTCAGTGGGTCAGCAAAGCACTGACTGATTCTTTTTGCATAACCAGGTCTTAGGAAAGCAGGAGTCATGTAGTGATTACGTAAGAGCAAGTGACAGGCTGTGGCAAGGCCGGCAGCGTTGCTAGAGGGTCAGGTGGGTTTCTCAGGCGACACAGCTGTTTCTGTCTTCTCAGAGCTCCCCGCTCGCGCTCGCCTGCACATGAACGCAGCCCTCGGCCCGCGGATCCACCTCCCCTCGCGGCTTCAACTTCGGTATTGTCAAAAAGCAGAGAGGAGCGGAGTCAGACAGATGCCGGAGTGATGGGTGCGTTAGAAATACAGGGAGGCAATGCCAATGGGGCTAGACAGACAGACAGAGAGAGAGCCAGGCAGTGAAATGAAGATCAAACACACTGCCTTGCCTACTAAGACACGCTTAGCATCTTCACATCACTTTAGAAAGCCTCACACAGCATTTGCTATAAGATATGGGGGGGCAGTCGCCCCCCTCGAGCCCTTGGTTTCCCTCTCCCCCGACGTTTTATAGGTCTATACGCTCCCTCCCACCCCGCTCCCCCCGTGTCTTTGCAGGATATAACATAACCACAGAGAACGTTCGATGTGCTGACAAAGCTTTGCCCCTTCCCAGGTTTTTTCTGGAATGCCAGGCTTGTTTGGGCGGCCGGCCCGTTCGTATCCCTCTCCCTATTTTAACCCTCCGCATGCTGCCACGGGGCGTGGGGTTCTAACCCCACGGGGGGGCTCAGCTACCAGGCTCTGCGCTGGGTGGCTAGTTGGTGGCTAGTTGCTAAGGAGGCTCGGGCCATTGCTATGGGGTGGCAAGGCCCGGCCAGGCCCATGCCAACCCTCCTAGCCTGCCCTACCTCTCCCTCTTGCTAATGCCATCCCCTGTGAGGGGCAGAACTGGTGCAGGTAGGCTGGTGGGGGCAGTCGGCTTTCTGCCCCTCGTGGGGTGGGGGGCTGCAAGGGGAGCCCCAGGAGGGGCCTGGAGAAGACAGGAGGAGTGAGGGAGCCACCAGCTCCCCCTCGGTGCTCAGCCCCCTAGCTAACACTCTGAGGGGCCAGATCCAAGGCTGTGTGCACAGCCCCTGGGAATGGGCTGGGCCCAGGGGCTCCCCACGGAGGCTGGGGAGGACAGGATTGCCTTCCTCAATTGGCTGTGGCTGTTGCTATTGTCTTAGGGCAGCAATAGGATCCTCATCCAAACCTCCCTCCCCGGCAGAGGCAAAGATGGAGCAAAGATGGCGTCCCCTTGGGGGACGTCGGCCTTCATTAGTTCTGCTACCGGCGGGAGTGGGGGGAAAGAAGTTGCCCCTATATGCACACATCCAGTTAAGCTCTCTCCAGCTAATGCGCAGGGGGATGCATTCTCTCCTGAACATATGGCCTTGGGGGGCAGCCCAGGAGCTTCGGATTTGTCCCACGATGCAGATTGCATCCCACCCTCCTTCTGCCAGCACGCTCAGACTGCACCTTCCGTCCTGGGTCACTGCAACCTCCCTGCTTGGAAAAAAAAATCTGCCTGTAGCCTCTGTATGAGACATTTTTCTCCACCTCCCCTCTGCGCCATTCTTCTGTCGAGGGGCCATGGTGCTCCCCCCTAGAGGTTTTTGCCTTCTATGGGCATGCCAATTTGGTCAAGCACACTGAGATACCTCTGGACCCCTTTGATTACAGACAATGTATTTAACTTGCTATTAAAATACCACCTAGAAACCCCCGTGTACTCGGCATCACACAAATGCGGAGTCAGAGACAGCCCCTGCTCCAAATCGAAAGCACACGGGAGAGGACTTGGCTGAGATCACACACCAGCTTAGTACCAGAGCTGGGAATAGAACGGAGATCTGCCGAGTTCCCATCCATTGTCCTATCCACCAGCGTTTCCCAAGCTGTGAATCATGACCATCAGGCTGGCCGCGAAAGGGTACCAAGGCGGCCACAAGACGTGCTGCACAGGGAGAGACAGCTCCGTGTCTCGCCCCCATGCGTGCTGCGCAGCGAGAGGTGCTGCAATTCACCGGCGCACACACCCCACAGCCCAGCGAGATGGTGGTGGCCAGCAAGTGCAGGGCTCAGAGCCACCGCCATGCTGTCCCCATGGGCATGAGGTAGGGAGCCAACCTGAGCGGAGCCGAGAGGGCTGGGTTATTATCTGATTCGACCCTGACACGTGCAGTGAGGTTTCTCAGGGTCCCGCTCGGGTTGCAGGGCTCTATCTCAGGCCTCCGAGGGTCGTATTAACAGAGGTGTTCCCAAAAAAGGTGGCGGCATGAAAACGTTTGCGATCCACTGCTCTTGGCCATGCTGCTTTTCGTGGTGCCTTTTGCTGCCAAGGCAGGTGTGGCAGGACACTCCTCGGTGCTTTGAACTGTTCGGTGCTTGGTGCTTTGAGGTGTTTGCACCGAGAATGCTGTAGGTGTAGGTGCGATCTCGCTGGTGTCACCGGGAGACTGTGGGAGGACAGACGCTCTCGCTTTCTCGGCTGGTTGGGTGAAAGGGGTTCTGTGTAAAAGAAAACCCTGGTGATCAGTTGATAGCGATGCAAGGACCAGCAGAGGCCAAGGGTTCTGCCAATTCACATGAGCACTGCAGCCATGTCACCACTGCCCTTTAGTGATCTGCTCCGAGCACAGCAGTGCAGGCCCGGTGGAAGGACTCTCAGATGGGCAACATCTAAGAGAAACTCAGGAATGCTGCAAGAAATGAGGCTTAGTGCACATGTAGAGGGCAATCTTCTCTCTGACTCCACACCGAGACTGCTCCTTAGTAGGCTGCCGGGGAGATCTTGTGGCACCACGGGATGGGACTGAGTTCTAGCCTGGCTTTGACATCTTGTGTAGACTTGGGCAAATCATGTCACCGCTCTGTGCCTCAGTTTCCCTGTCTGGAAAATAAGAAAGCTAACAATGGCAGGAAGGCGGGGTTGCCTGGGGGTTACTCACTGGACTGGGACTCTAGAGACCCAATCCAGTAGTTTTGCCGCTGTCCTGCTGGGTGACCTTGGGCAAGTCACGGCCCCGCTGTGTGCCTCAGTTTCCCCATCTGTAAAATGGAGACAATTACACTGATCTCCTTTGTAAGATATTTTCAGATGAAAAGAGCTATAAGAGCCAGGTATTATTATGTCTATTGCCCCTACGTTGCAGGAGGCTGTCAAGCTTAAGTCAATAATTTTTGTCAAATGCTCGGAGGCTGCTATGGCAAGGAGCAGAGAAATACCTATAACTAGCGATAGGGGGCGCTGTGCTGTCGGTGACTCTGTAGAGACAGTGCCTTGCTGCACTTCCTGTCCTAAACTGTTACGTAATGTTTCCGAGCACTTTTAAAGGGCTGCTACATCACATGTTCTCTAACTAGTTCCAGCCTGAGGCATCTGCTTTTCGGGGGGGCAGAGGGGCAGCTGATCCCCAAAAAGTGCTTTGGAACCCTTGAGGGTGCAAAGCTCTAGCAATGATTCTTTGTATTAAGGTTGAGGGAATAGTCTCGCCGAGTCGCAGTGGGGCCAGGCAATCCTCAGCCTGAGCGAAGGGCTTCACCACCTTCCAAATTCCAACCGGGCCAGAGAAGGAGATGACCAGATGGAGGGGTGAACAGAGAATACAAAGCCCAGGGAGGAATTAAAGGCAGTGGACTGGACTTAGAAGATCTGGGATCCTTTCTTGATTCTTCCACAGTTCTCTCTGGCTGACTTGGGCAAGTCACGGCATCCTCGCAGGTTTAAATACCCTGTCTGGGAAATGGGGATAATAAATCTTCCTCTGCCTATTTAGATTGTAAAGGCTACAGGGCAGGGTCTCTTCCTAGGTATACGTGCTGCCCCTAGCACAAAGGAGCTCTGACCTCTGTGCTACTGGAACACAACAGGGGACGTTCTCTAGATACAAAGAAACTAGGCAGGCTCATTCTATGTACCCAGAGGATAGACAATCAAATGGCAGGCTCTGCTGGAGTGTGTGAGACAGTCCAGAAAGGAAGAACTTAACTTCCCTGGGACCCCCCCGGCCCTTCTGCAGAATTTATCTTAGTGGCTTCTCACTTACCCGAAAACTTGTCTAGGCACGTGTGCCCTCTCGTGGACACTAATGGTGAAACAGCTGTTAGCTGTATTTAGTGATGGGTGAAGAGAATAACACACTGGCTGAACTGTCCAGGTAACACACTGCCTGCTGCCCCACCGTGTGGTCCTGCCTCGCAGTGTGAGAACCCACACGATTCGGGAGCTTGGAGAGGCAGCAGGAGAGAAGCACAACCAGCTTTCTGAACCCTCCACCCCGATTCTAGCGGTAGGGAGTGCCTTCGCCAGCTGCCCCCTGAACAAGCAAGAAAGGGAGAAATCCGAGAGAGCAGTCACCTAATCTGCCAAATCACCAGTTTCACGGGAAGTTTGGAGAGGCCCCATTCTGTTCCTGACCGCAGGTATCAGTTTTTACAGAAAGAGTCCATCAGTTCAACCAGCTAAATACAGCAGACACAGCTGGCAGTGCACCTGCCACACTGAATTGTCTTGCCGTTGTTTTTAGCCAGCAAGAGGTACGAATTTCAAAAGTGCCTGTGTGACTTAGGAGCCAAAATCTCAAGCGTATGAACATTTTGCCCATGTGCTTTGTTTTAACTGGCATTGACAGGCAGAAACCCAGCAAGAATCCCAGCTCCAGGAGTCTGAGGACTTGAACAGTCTGTGTTTTAACTGCAATTTAAAGGCCTTCATTTCCAAAAGATCATTGAGGTTTTTGGGTTTCTTTTTTAGCTAATTCTGCAAGACTGAACTGAACCACCAAGGGAAAGCAGATCCTCCCAGACGTATTAACCACGACAGATTCAACCATGGTATCATTCTGAGCTTCACGACGTATTCTTGTCCTGCCTTATTTCCTAGGTGAGTTAACTCTCTTGCGTTGGGTGTAGTCATCCACAGAATGATGGACGGACGACCCCCTGCTGTTGATTTCAGTGGGCTTTGGATCAGGCTTCAGGGCTTCCTCCATGAGCCTGGTGGCCGGAAACAACATCTTTTTGATAGTTAGCTGTGCACGTTTGAGATAGTAAACAAGAGGGAGCTCCATATTTTACAGAATCACTTTTCAGAGTAAAACACACTTTAAACTGCTCGTACGTACTGACGGGTCTTGTGAAAAAGATGCAGGAGACACTGTGGAGTTAAGGCATCTGTTCTGTGCCCGGCTATGATCACTTACAGGCTATTTAGCTGTATGCAGAAAATATTCCAGTGCCACTCTATGAATTGACAGTATGCCCTCCCCAAGGCCACTCTTGGTCCCTTCAGACACAGCCAGAATGGAACAGTTCCCGTGAAGGGCAACAAGAATGCTGAAGGGCAGGTGGCTGGGGAAAAGATCCAGAAGGCCTGGGCTGTTTAATTTGGAAAGGGGAGGAATAAGGGGGGGATGTAAAGCTGGTAGAAAATTCCATTCCTTGGGAAATTCCAGTATTTTGGCTTTTTTTTTCCCCCCTGAATTAGGATTAAAACGTGAAATATTGACATTTTTCACAGAGCAGAAGCTTCTAAAAATTGATTTGGAAACGTCAGAACGTTTTGTTTCTATTTTCCCAGATCAATACAAAATGTTTTGACATTCCCGGGTTTGTCTCAGCTTGACCTGAACTGTGTCCACCGGAGCTGATGAAGTGCCTCATGGGTGATGTAAGTCAGGTGGCGGAGGCCACCATTCTCCCTTATAGGCCAGACGTCCCAGCTGGGCTACATCCCTCCTGACGCACATTGGTCCCAGGACTCCTGTGGTGCACTGAAAGGTGCGCCCCTGGTGCATCATGGGAAATGTAGTCCAGCCTACAGAAGAAGCAGCTGATTACAGCTTCCAAGCTGTACCATGGCAATTCAGGCGGATGCTGTTCAGTGCTGAGCTGAGCAAAAAGAAACATTTTGGTTTGGTATGACAAGCTGAAGCATTCCTGTTCAGGTCAATGTGATTTGCGGATGCTGAAGTCTTGTGGTGCTGCTCCCTACACATGTGCACGCTTGCACTGAAACCTGCAAGCCTGTACTGAGTATAACCTCTCCTGGTGAGCTACCTCACCTTCAAAACCTCTGCTCTCTCTTGTGCCCACACAGGCAACCATACATGGTTTCTCCTCTGCACTAGAAGGTTGTGGGCTCACCTCCCTGTCAGCGGCTTCACACTCTTCGTCTGAGTTGAAGCAGAGTAACCACTGTGCCCCCCCAAATCTCAGCTGACCCCCCTGCGGGGCTGTAGATATTTCCTACATTACTGCTGCAGCCACCAGCCCTGGGTACTTTGGAAAAGCTATGTTTTAACGCAGCCACCTTTTTAGCTAAGGGAAGGAGTGTGGACTAGTGGTTAGAGTGGAAAGCGTGGTGTCAGGACTCCTGGGTTCTGTTCCTGCCTTTGCCATTGAGCAGCTGTGTGAACTTGGGAAAGCTAGTTCCCCTGAACTCTGCCTCAGCTTCCCCATTTGTGATGGGGATAACGTTATGAAACTGTCTTGCAGGGGCTATTTGTTAATGGTCTAGTCACAGTTAGGATGCTAATCTGAAAGTGGGAGTTAGAAGACCTAGACTTCTTGAGTGACGTTGAGGGAAGTCACTTAGTCCCTCTGTGCCTCGGTTCCCCATCAGCACACTGCCATGCCCACACAGAGGGGATGTGAGAATAAACACTATAAAGATTGTGAGGTGCTCAAATACAAGGAAGTGGGGAGCATGCATGTAACTGTGACAGGGCAGTTAGATCCTTAAAGGGAGATGGGCCTCCACCCCACCGGGGACAAGCTTAGCTTATCTCCCAGGTGGGAACGATGAGTACTAAAGGATGTCATGTCACAGATGGGTCAGGTGGCTGAATAAGGCTTACCATAGATAAGGGAGAGGCCTAGAGAGTAAAGGGGGATTTGGGGCAAATGTCTGTAGAGGGAAGAGATCAGGAGAAAAGGAGGCTTGTGGAGAAGGCCAAAATCCAGGCCAGGATCTGAGGAGGGGTGTGTGTGTGTGTGGTTTCAGTGGGTCTAGATCCCGGGGTCGGGGGGAGAGAGATGGAGTGCTAACATGCCCTCGTTGCTACCGAGCAAGATAGACATAGCAGAGCCGCACCGATCCTGGAAAGGCAGGCCCCACAGAATATCCTACCGAAATGCCCAAGGCGTGTTGTCCCTGACTGGCTTGCACCCACGACGTAAGCCCAGCGCTGGGGAGGCTGGCTAAGTCACTGCGCACGCTCTCCGTTGCTGTGGCGCTCCTACCTGTCTCCTGCAATCTGTCTGCACCCTTGGTCCCGATTCCTGCTCAGCTCCCATCCTGTTCTTTGTTCCTGCCTTGCCTCAGCTCTGGGCTTGATCCTTACCTGCTCTCCGGTCCTGCCGTTCTGCTCGACTCCTGACCACTGGCTCCCCGACTCTGGCTCCAACGCTTAGCTTGCCTCCTGCCTCGTGCCGTGGCTATTTCGTTAAGGCCATCCATGCCCTGCTCCCTAACAAGAAATCCTGGGAGAGCAGGAAGGCAGAAGGTCCGAGAGAAGGTGTTGTGCCCAGCTTGGAAGTAGAGCAAAAGAGTGTTGAATATTTGGACTGGAGGAGTTTCTCAAGAGCCCTGTGAGAACGGGCCACCAGGAGGCAACGACCCAGGCACAGTGCCATGGGTAGATCCTTCAGAGGGGAGGTACCAATGCAACACAAAGAGCTGTTGTCACTGAGGAGGGAGTCGGATGCAAGCTCAGAGTTCGGGATCTTCCCTGGGACATCTCAGGGCCTGATTTACCCCAAGGGAAGTGAGAGGAGGATCGGGCCCAAGGCGTTTTGGTCTGAAGTGCTCCCAGTGCCACACAACCTGGTCTGGCAGCGTGGTGTGACTGGAAAGTCAAACGTCCTTTCACAGGCATGTCAGGTCCCCTACAGGTGTCTCTGGCCCAGCATGACAAAGGGGGACATCAGAAGGGGGATTTCCACAGTAGGAGACAGATTCACCAGATAGCGTTAGTGAGATTTACAGCAAAGGCCCTGCTTTCCTCCTCTCTCCCATCTGCTCCAGTAGGCTAGGAGTAATTCCCAAAGATTTCAGCCAGTCATGCAGGCCCTGCCACAAGGAATGAGACAGCAACCGACTCCACAGCATCTCTTGGGATTGCCACAAACCACCATTAGGCCAAAGGACAGCTCCTCTGTCCTGTAGTGTAAGAGCTAGGGAGCACTCAGGGATCAAAGGGAAGAGGATCCCTCGGAACTCCCTGCCACAGTATAATCAGGAAGCAATTGGCTCAGGAAGCAAGTGGAAGAGGACTGACACCTCCAAGAACTGGGGTAGCAGCGGGCAGATGGATGCACGAGTAATAAGTGCAAGGGTTCTCAACATTCAGGCCTCAGGTCTAGCTGGGATCAGAGAGAACTTTGCTCTGAGCGCTGCAGCATTGCATAGTTCGGTAGGGCGTTTCCCTGCGTGAAGTAGCCAGCCTCAAGGCTGAATAATTCTTCTAGGCTCTTCCTGTTACCCAGAGCCCACCTGACCAAGGAAAACCCTGTTGAGCGGGTGTCACAAGTTGATGCCAATGCTGTCAGCACCATCCAGTGGGGTTCGTGAGCTGCCAAGCCTTGTGGCTAAACCCGAACCAAAACCTCATTGGTTTCCCCGCACCGAAAATATGGCGGTAGGATTTCCTTAACAAAATGCCCCGGCTCAATCAAGAGTTGCAGCCGTGTATCAACCTTTCCTCTGTTCCTGTCATCTGCCTCCGTCCACAGGTGCATAGCAGGCCCTGGGGCGTTTGAATTAGGTCGTACTCAGTAGGTTCATCAATAACCATATTTAGTTGCTGGATTAAGACCTCACACTGCGCAATAGACCCAGGGGTAAAATTGCTTCTCTGCGGCATTGCCATTGTAAGGTGAAGGGGTTGCTCTTCAGCAAGAGCCTGTGGTTTCCTGATGGTGTAGCAGGCTGCTGTCGCTGTGAGGCTGAGTGTACCGAGGATTTTTTTATTGGACGATTCAGCTGCCCACAAGAGACCAAAGGAGGCCCCTCTGCCAATTCCCATCAGCGAGGATTTTGTGGGCACACTGAGCTCATGAATTCTGCCCCAGCAGGCGTGCCTACCACAGGTAGAGGAAATGAAGCAGACTGACGCGGTGGGCTGTGAGTCAGACTTCAGCTCAACCTGCGAGACAGAGCCCCCTCCTTTTCCCCAACATACACCTCTTCTGCTGCCTCCAGCTTAGCGGAGCTGTTGGGGGGCCTGATACAAGCTTTCTGCTTAGCGGGCGCTGTGGTGTTATTACTACCCAACATTTATATTACAATAGGGCCTAGAGGCCTCAAGTGAGAATGGGGCCCTGTGGCGCTGGGTACAGTACAGACGCAGACCGCGGCACGGTCCTGCTTTGATTCCCTGTCCCAGTTGAAGTGAATGTTTCCTGCTGCATGTGGAGGGCTGGGGGAAAGAGGCAGTTTGTTGGCCCTCTGCCCCCAGCCCTGTTTGCAAGGGCCCCTAAACTAAGTGGTGTTGCAACCTAGACCGCAGGGTCACGACACCACTCAGGCTTGGCCCATCCGCCCCTCTATTGTCTGCTATGAGTGGCTCAGTGGCATTGCTTCCTGCTTTAGCCACTTGAAATGGTGGGAGGGTTTGCAGACACATAGTGAGAGACAGTCCCTACCCCAAGGAGCAGACAGTCTAATGGAAAAACCTCCGAGGCTGACACTTCGGGAACTTAGGGGTAAGGGTTTTTTTTTAAAGGCACAGATGGTACTTCTATTGACAAGGGAATTAGGTGCCTAAGCTCCATCGGTGTTCTTGAAACTCTCCCTCTTAGCGCCAAAAGATGAAGATACTGCATTTGCACACCGAACTGTGAGCACAGTTGCACTTGTTTGTCCACACCCTTGCAGTGACCGGGAGGAGTGGGGGGAGGAGTGGTGTGTTGGAGTGTAAAAGTAAGTGCACATTTCATACACAAGTCACTGCCTCCTGAAAATGGGGCCTTTCAGGACAAGTGCACTGAGATGGGTGAAGGAGTCTAGTGTGGGGTGACCACAGCCCAGTTTTGGTCAGGGATCTAACCATCCAAATTTGCAGCAGTTCTTAGTAGTTCCCAATCGAGTGCATATGCCTATCACACAGGCACCTAAGAGCTTGCAGGCTGAACGGACAAGAGAGAGCAAGGCTGGGAGGGGACGGGACACAGTGCCCAGAGGTGATGAGACTAACCCAAGGCTGTGCAGTGAGTCAGTGGATGGAAGACATGGAGATAAAGCCCACCTCTATCAAATCACAGCACTGTGCTGTAGGGTTCTCAACCTTTCCCGATTGCTGTACCCCTTTCAGGAGTTCGATTTGTTTTGCGTACCACAAGTTTGATCTCAGGTGAAAACTACTTGCTTACAAAATCAGACATAAAAATACAAGTGTCACAGCGCACTGTTCCTGAAAAATTGCTGACTTTCTCCTTTTTACCATATAATTATAAAATAAGTCGATTGGAATATAAATATTATACTTGCATTTGAAAGCAGTACTTGAACCCATGTTTCGCTTGTGAGCCTTGTCATGCTGGGAGGCAGTGAAGCAAGAACAACAATTAAGTTTTGATTCACATTGCGTCTATTCCTGTAACCTGTTGTAAGGCTAGGCAAATGTTGTATCTAGATGAGCTGATGTATCCCCGGAAGATGTCTGCATACCCCCAAGGGTACATGTACTCCTGGTTGAGAACCACTGCTCTAGCCAGTAGGCCACATTGTCTCTTTCTATCAAGGTGGATTTTGTTCCTGCCTGTGTGGAATAGGTTCCCCAGTAGATTACATGAAGTGGTTGTCTGTATGTAAAATATCTACCGTTGCACTGGTGTTCAAGAGGTGCCAACTTCATAATCCATACAGTGATTTTTAAAATGTTTAAATGGTGAAAAATGATTCAGACAAAAGGCCCAATGGGACTGATGAAGTATGTTCAGACACAAGATTTGTTTATAAGCTTGATGCTTTAAAAGGGACAATTTCATAAAGTTGAAAACAATTGAGTTAAATCAGCCGGGAGGAAGAATTTAATCAGAAAATGTGAATGATAAAGTAGCAATCATTTAAGAACTTCTTACTAAATGCCCCAAAAACCACAATCAAGGAACAAGTCTGCGTTGGTTAAAAAGATAATGGAGTGACTGATACAGAATTAGATTAATGAAGAATTAAAGAAGAAGAATATAATTAAGGTCAATCAATATGGGTTTATGGAAAATTGCTCTTCCAATTAACTTTTTTATTTTTTTTAACGAGATCACAAATTTGGTTGATAACGGTAATAGCACTGATGTAATATACTTAGACTTCTGTTAGGTGTTTGGCTTGGTACAGCATTAAAAAACGAGAACGATATAAAATGAACATGCCACGCACTGAAGGGCTTAAAAGCTGGCTAACTGATAGGTCCAAATGTAACTGTAAATGAGGAATCACCATCGAAAGGGTCTGTTTGCAGTGGGCTCCTGCAGAGATTGGTTCTTGGCCTGCGACTGCGTATACAAACCCTGCACCGGAGAGAAAGGAATGAAGCAGATGCACTCGGCAGAGGCAGCCCCACCCCACCTGCAAGGCATGCGTGGTTTGGATGAGGAGCTCAAAAGGAGAGCAGCCCGTAGGCCAATAGGGCCGCAGACAGTGGAGACAAAGGGACCTATGCTCTGGGCTCTGGAGACAGAGTTCTGTGGGAGCTCGGGCTGCTTGAGGCCTGACTCTAGGGATGTGGCCTCACCCAAAGATTTAGGATTCTCAGGGAGGCTTGGGAGTGCCGAAGGCAGAAGATGACCTCTGATATGGCTCTGAGGACTAAAGGGTCAAGACCTCAAAATGTCAACCGAGGCAGAGATCCTCACCTAAACCAGAGGACTCCCCGTTGCTGGATTCTTTATATAGCCCAAAAGAGGTGGGCATAAAACATGACCTCATGGGAAGGCTGATTCAAGGAAGGGACAGATCACCACGGCACCGGACCAGAGTGGTGGGCAACAGGAGCGCCATGAAAGACGAGGACCTGCCACACCTTGCGTGACCACTGGTTGGTGGCTGCAGGAGTGGCCCTCTTCATTATTTAACACTTTTATCAATAACCTGGATGAAAACCTTAAATCAGCATTGTTTAAAGTTTGCAATCAACGTCACAGTTCAGGACAGCGACACCTGTATCCCCCGTCTATGATTCATCAAGGGTACCCGCTCCCATCTCCCCTGCTGTCACCTCTCCTGGGTGGAAAGACACATCTCTCTACTTTCTGTCAGGGTTTTTTGCAGGCTGCATGGCTCCTGGCCTATGCCGTGAATCCCCCTGCAAGTCAAATGCCTCAGCAGGCCTGCTTTGCATTCTCCTTAGAGGCTATAAACAGTGTAATCGCCCCCACACAACCCTTTCTAAGCAAGCACATTTATTCGTAAAGTGAAAGCATTACAGAGAAAGCATTAAAACAAAGAAAAAACCTACCCGCATGCGAATAAGCTTACTAGAGATCACCCCAGTCCCAGAAAGGGCTCTGACAAGAGACAGTCCTTCAAACCGCACCAAGGTATTTTTCTGGGGCTCCTACTTTATGGGTGCCTTGGGTCAGAAGAGGCAAAGCCATGAATCTGAGCCACTCCAATAGTTTGGGCCTCTGATCTTGTCTTCATGTAACAAGTGATTAGCAGACAAAGGTCCCCTCCTCAGGCTGAAGCTGTGAAAGGCTGAGTTCTTGTATAACTGAAGAGGTACACTTGCATAGCTGTCCCCTTTACACCAAGATTTCCTAGGAAACCCACTAAACTTCAGAAATTCATTCTTGTCTGAGTCATTGTCCTTTGAAGCTTATAACATGTTTAGGGTTTACATTACTCATGTCTTCCTCCCCCTCCAAAAGAGTTACATACAATCCCACAATAACACATAACCATCTCCATTTTTAATGCAGTGAACTCCCAAGATACTTAAACTGAATTCAACAACCACCACAAAGGACACACAGATTGGTGGAGTGGCAAATAATGAAGAGGGCGCGTCTCAGGCAGAGGGATTTAGATTGCTTGGTAAGTAGGTAGGGAATGGGGAAAGCAAACGATATGCGTTTAATATAGCTAAATGTGTACATCCAAGAGCAAAGAATGTAGGTCTTATTCACAGGACTAGGGACTCTATCCTGGGGAGTGGGGACTCTGAAGAAGATTTGGGTGTCATAGTGAATAATGAGCTGAACCGGAACTTCCAATGTGATACTATGGCCAAAAGGGCTAGTGAGATACTTGGATGCATAAATGGGAATCTTGAGTAGGAACAGAGAGGTTATTTTACCTCTGCTGGAATACGGTGTCCAATTCTGGTATCTGTGATTCAAGAAGGATGGTGATAACTTGGAGAGGGCTCAGAAAAGAGCCATGAGAATGATTAAAGGATTAGAAAACCTGTCTTATAGGGACAAATTCAAGGAGCTCAGTCTAATCATGGTAATAAAGAGAAGGTTAAGGAATGATTTTATTAGTCTATAAGTACCTACTTGGGAAACAAATATTTAATAATCAATCTAGCAGAGAAAGGTGTAACATGATCTAATGGCTGAAAGTTGAGGCTAGGTCTAGGTCTATACTGACGGCAGCAAATTCGCCGCCATCAGATTGATTTCTCTGGATCGACTGAGCGGTCAGTAAAGACCCTATGAAAACGACCTCTGAAAGTGGCGCAGCGCAATATGGATGCCTCGCAGAACGGAAACAGCGGAGTCGGCGTGAGTTACGCAAGTTTTTTACGTCACTTGCGTATCTCCTGCCGACTGCCGCTGAATCTCGGAGGTAAGTATTGACCAGCCCTAGACAAATTCAGACTGGAAATAAGGTGTAAGTTTTTAACAGCGAGGGCAATAAACCATTGCAACAATTTACCGAGGGTGGTTGTGGATTTTTCCATCAACCATTTTCCATTTTTTAAATCAACATTGGATGTTTTCTAAAAGATATGTTCTAGGAATTATTCTCAGGAAGTTCTATGGCCTGTGTTAAACAGGAGGTCAGACTAGAAAGATGATAACAATGGCCCCTTCTGGCCTTGGAGTTCATGAATCGATGAGATAAGATCCGGTTCTGGGTTAGGTTCTGGGTTAATCTACTATTAAGATTTAGTCATTTAAGGCATGGACTGTAGTTTTACAAAGCACTCATGGTGAACCTGGATAGAATAAAAGAGAAGATCTACATTGTGGATTGTCCTTCATCACTCTGGATAAGAGTGACTCCCTAACTCTGCTAGTGGTAATCATAAATTATGGGAGGAAATGGACCTGTTGGATTAGTTAAACCTGCTGACTAAGAGGGATGGTGCTGCAAATCGATTGGCAAATAATTCCCCTACTTCCAAATAGTAATTGCTGGCCAGGCCAGCATGTGCTGTAAGATCAAGGGCAAGACTGCTTGTGTAGCCCATTGGCCAGTGTCTGTTATGGGTCCATCTGTGGGCCCGGTGCTCAAAGGGACTCTATCCTACAGCAGCAGCTAGAGAGCTTTGGTTTATTCTTCTGGCCAAGAAGGCTTCTGGTTCAGTCCTCAAGTGTCAGCCAAGGTGGTGGCCATCGCACAGACAAAAATTCAAGCTCTAAGGAGGATTTTGGTGGCTTATGTTTTCCCTGCACTTGTAACAAACCTGTTTGGTCCCTGGCCCTACATGATACTGAGGCCAGATTTTCAAAGGAGCTTCCTTCTCATTTAGGCATCAAAATAAGTAACCAGATTTTAGAGAGAGCTTGGCACGCCATGTGTGGAGGAAGCCTGTCTTGTTGCTGCCCAAGCAGTACCCAGCTGTGGCTGGAGCGAAGACTCTGGCCTTTGGGGCTGTCACCCAGGCACATCTCCCCAGCAGTGACGCTGACTGAAAGAGGATGAAGAAGCCAATTGCCTCAATTGCTCCACATCCCTTCTTACAGGGAGTGGAGCTTCCCCACCAGCAGCAGTGGGAGCAGGACTCATTACAGCCGCTGCGGAGTCCATGAAAACTGTAAAAGGAAAAGGGTATTTTAAATGAGAAAGGAATGAGACTGTGCATATGTGTGGCACCGGCTCCTTCATCCCATCAAGGCAAAGGGAGGCTTAGGAAGCTGTAATGGTGTCCCCAATCTCCCAAGGGATAATGTGATTTCTAAGGAGAGCACATCAAAGCCTCTTTCCTCCACTCTCTCTTATTTGATGTTTATTACCTTTTGGCCTACTAGTGTTCCTTTTTCCTAACTACATGGAGTGCCTCAACCAGCAGATGCTTTCCTTCTTTCCTTCTGCGGATTGTATTTGAACCTGAGCCTCATTCCCCGCAGTGCAGAATAAAATGACGGTGGCACTTTGTGCGTGTGCAGGGCTGCGGCTGTGCGTGTGTGTGTTTGTGTGACCCGAGGACCTCTTGATGCCAATGGGCAGAGGGCACGGGGCTTCGTAAAGGTACAGGGAACCCCAGCTTCACCAAAAGAACGTCATGTAAGGACCCGTGCCACACTGCTCATTGTAATCTTTGTGAGATGCATGTATGGAAAATATGTGAGGAGTTATGTGTGTATATATGGTCGAAATGGTGTTTTCTAGGCCTTGTAGTTAAAGGCAGGACACTCAAGGCAGCGTGTTTTGAGATAAAATTCTCCAGAGTGGAGGTGAGACTCTTATCTCTCTGTGTGTTGTGTCTCTTACAAGAGGGGTCTATGAGCGTACTGAGTTAAATGCTAATGCAGAGCTGGCAAAGCCTTCAAAAAGGAAACTAACAGGAAGAGGTAAACAGAGTGTGTGGGGGAAGGACACCCTGTTCTCAGGTGAAGATCAAATGTCTGGTCTGGTACATCTGGGGTTGCAGAAAATACATTCTGGCACCCTTCAGTCTATGAAGACTGAGGGCTTGATCTTATGAAAGGGGGATCTCAGCTGCCGTGGCTGAAAACGCTGGGGAAAGGACGGGGGCTTAGCTATCCCGTAGGAGACAAGGGGAAGTTTTGTGAGTTGAGTTTAGGTTCTCAAAAGTATGTTATAATTTCTTTTTATATGTCACCATTTCCCCCCACCATTCTTACTTTCTAGCACTGGAATCTCTGTTCCTTGATAATATACTCACTCTTAAAAAAAAAACGAGAGTCCTGTGGCACTTTAAAGACTAACAAATTTGATTTCTGCAGGCCCACGAAAGCTTACACCTGCAGAAATTAAATGTGTTAGTCTTTAAAGTGCTACAGGACTCTCGTTGACTTTGCTGTACACGGACTAACATGGCCACCCCTCTGATACTCTTGTTTTCCATATCTACGTGCTGGATGTTAAGCAGAGTGGTGATCCCGAGTTAAAACTATAAGGCAGTGTGCACCGTTCCTTTGGGAGTAGTGAATCTGTGACCGCTGTGAGTGTCCAGTGGAATGAGATCTGGGTGCTCCAGAGGGATGCCTTGAGGTGGGTGTGTGCCTGTCCGTAATCTGTACAGAGGGACCGAGTCCTGCAGTGGCTTGGGAGGCCATGTTTATGTTGCCAGAGACTGGTGGTGTCAGGGAACTAAAACACAGCAAGCACTGAGACGACTCCCTCAGGATAAGGGCAGGTGATGATGAGGTGCCTCGCAACCCTGGTACCCTGGGAAGTGTCACAGTGAGAAAGAATAACCCTTCATGTGTGCACGTATGAGCGGCACATGCAAGCGTGAGTGTGTCTGTGTGCATACGAGTGTGTGTGTGTACTTCAAAAATTGTGAACAAATGCTTAACGGAATTAATATTGACAAGAAGAGTGAAGGAACACAGGTCAGAATCCGGGAAGAACAGGTTAAAGAGTATTTAGATAAGTTGGATGTATTCAGATCAGCAGGGCCTGTTGAAATATACCCTAGACGAGTACCTAAGGGAGTAGCTAAAGCAATCTCTGTACTTGAGGAATTATAGATCAATCAGCCTAACTTTGGTACCGAGGAAGATACCAGAACAAATAATTAATCAGTCAGTTTTTAAGCACCTGGAGGATAATAAAGTAATAAGTAATAAAGTCTAGACTAAAAACAAATCATGTCAAACCATTCTAATTTCCTTCTTTGACAAGGCAACCTAGTGGATAGTGGGGAAAGAGTAGATGTGATGTATCTTGAGACATAGTAAACGTTTGACACAATCCCATGTGACAATTGAAAAAGCAAGCTAAAGAAATGTTTGAAATTACTATAAGAACTTGTTGAAAAACTGTACTCAAAGAAGTTGATATCAATGGTTCACTGGCAGAACATATCAAGTGAAGTCCTCCAGAAATTTTTCCTGGGTTCGGTATAATATATTTTTCTATGCTTATAAAAACTGCAAATGACACCAAACTACGAGGGGTTGCAAACACTTTGGAGGAAAGGATTAGGTTTTAAAATGACTTTGATAAATTGGAGAATTGGTCTGAAATCAGCAGGGTAAAATTCAGTCAAGATAAGTGCAAAGTACTTCACTTTGGAGGGAAAACGGAAATGCACAACTACAAAATGGGAATAAGTGGGTAGGTAGCAGTACTGCAGAAAAGGATCTGGGTGTTGTAGTGGATCATAAATTATGAGTCAACCACATGCTGCAGTTGCAAAAAACAAGGCAAATATCATTCTGTGGTATATTAACAGGAATGTCATGTATAAAACATGGGAGGTAATTGTTCTGCTCTACTCAGTGCTGGTAGAAAACCTCCTCTATGAAGAAAGGTTGAAAGAATGGGACATGTTCAGTCTAGAGAAGAGAAGACTGACGGGGACATAACAACAGTTTTAAAACATCTTAACGACTGTTATAAAGAGGCCACTGCTTAACTGTTCCTCCTGTCCGTCAACGGTTGGACAAGAATGCATTGGCTTAGTTTGCAACAAAGGAGATTTAGAAAAATGTTCTAACTGTAAGGATAGTCAAGCACTGGAACAAGCTACCGTGAGGTGTGGAATCCCATCATTGGAGGTTTTTAAGGACAGGTAGGACATACACCTGCCAGGGATGGCCTCCATCTACTTAATCTACTAGGTTCCTTCCAGCCCAACATTTGTCAGATTCTGTGTATGTGTGCATTTGCATCTCGACATGTTGACAACAACCAGGGCCGCATTCGTGTTTTCATTATTCATAAATTAGTCATCAAATCCACAAAGGAGAAACCCACCAACACCCCAACCCTTGCTTGAAAACATTAACCACGCTGGGCGTGTGCACCTGGGGTTTTCACTGGGGTCTGATTCTAAACTTCATTAGAACACTCACACTGCTTCCCCCACCTCCATTCCTTTTTTTTTTAACCCTCTATTTCCTTTACCGAGCTACTTGAACTGATTAATAAACTGCCCTGCTGTTGCGTCTGAGTTAAAAGGTGTTTGAAGTTCATATTTATCTGTACTGTGGTTTTCACGGATGAACTGCACAGAGCACGGCAGCATGTTTAAAATGCCCCTTTCTATATATATGCATACTATAAGAATGAGTTTTAATGGGACCCCCTATCAAGTGTCTATACATGACGCTCATGTCCCATCAGAGAAAGGAGCTGTTGGAGTTTGGGACCGGAGAAGGGAGCTCTGTATTCTATTCACAACACTCTCCCACCAACTTGTCTGTAACCTTGTGCAACTCACTCCATCTCTTGTGTCTGTACAATGGGGGTGGTGACAATGCCGACCTACAGAGCTGGGGCACAAAGCAAAAAAGGGTTCTCAAATCATTCTTTGATGAAAAAGTCTCCAAAATTCACAATAAATATTATTTGCAACAAATGATTTGACCAACTCTGCTTGCTTAGTGCCCAGGGCTTGGAGGCTTAATTTCATGTTTGTAAAGGGCTTTGGCATCTTCAGTTGAAAGGTGCTATAGATGTGCTAAAATAATAATAGATTAAAATGTAGAATAAAACAATTATAGCAACAGTGCAGAACTCAAATAGACCTTTATCCAAGCAGTCCAGAAAAAAACAACATCCCATTGGTCTAAACACTTAATTTTTGTTGTTGCTGTTGGTACAAGTGTCTCTCTTTTTTTTTTTGTTTTCTTTTTTACATTTAGGGCCAGCTCTGCTCTCGGTGATGCTGGTGTAAATCCACAGTAACAGTGGGAACACAGGGGAAACTGAAGTGGTTTGTTTGGCAATACTTTATTGCAGCTGGGAGCAGAATTTGGCCTTTGCTGGAATTTTAGAGCCAGAGCAGTTTGTAAAACTACTAATATTCCACCAAGCAAAATTATCTACCATTTTTCTAGACATAAAGAGCAGTACAGGAAAGTTCTGAATGGAAAGACACCACTGATTGGAACTGTACTTAACTTTGCCCTTCTATTTTCATTGAAAAATCCTCAAAGGTATAACAAAGTCCGATCTATTCACCCATCTATTCAGGCACTAATATAGCCCTCATAACCACATGATTTGTGTATAATCTGGGTTTAAAATTAAGAAAACCGTACTTCTTAGGCTTGTCTTTACTATTATAATTATTGTTTGCATCTAGAGGTGTCAACCAACCTCATGGCTTTATTGTGCTACGTGCTGGCCACACACACAGCGAGGGACAGTCCTTGCTACAAAGAATTTACAGTCTAACTAGCTAAAGGGTATGGAAAAGGGATGGAACATACCAGGAAAAGAAGGAGAGCTGAGGCATGCAGACTTGAAGCAACTTGCTTAAGATCACACAGCGAATCTGTAGTAGAGCTACGAAACGAAGGCAGATCTCTTAAAGCATGGTCTAGTTCTTTACCCACAACAGCGGCCTTCCTGCCAGACCAGCTATCTTTTTGAAAAAGTTCAGGGCCAGATTTCTAAGAACGCAGGCCCTAACAACTGGGGCCAAATTTTCCAATGAGCAAAGCTCCCAGGTTGTCACCTAAATAAGGGACAGATTTTTAAAGGTGCTCTGTACCTATTCGGTAGCTCATGCTATTTAATGGGAAGTAAAATGGGCTGAAGGAGCCTGAAAGGGACCCCAGTGGAGGCCTTTTGGGAGCTCCCAAGGCACTAGATTTTTCCTCCACCAGTGACCTGCCATGGGGATCAGCCTGCTGGAAGCATTGACCTGAGACAACAGTAGGCTGGGGATTAGAGGTCTGTGTGGGGCAGAATCCATACAGAGCTCTTGTTTTATGCCTTGGATGGATGCACTTTGCACATGACCCCTCTGGCTGAGGGGTTCCTGGTCTTCATTTCCTAGGCATTTTAACTGTAGGGGAGGGTTTTGAGTCCCAGGCTGCAGCTGGTGGTAGAGAGATCCCAGGCAGGGGCAGCCGCATCAGGGCTCACTTTGATCCCAGAGCCTTGTCTCTTGGTTCTGTCACACCCCAGATGGGAGCTCTTGGAGATCATGGACTCCTGCTCATTTCTTGGGCCTTGTGTCTCCTCAGATAGGCATGTCTTCCCAGAACCTAGGCCCGAAGGGTGGGGGAGCTGATCTCCTGCTGAAGAAAAGAGTCCCACGGATATCTTGGTCAGTAAGTTTTGCCCATGGTGTGGATTGAGGGGCACAGTGTGAGCACTGGGTGCTGAGATTTGACCCATCTTGAAACACCAGAATCATAGAGTCATAGAAGATTAGGGTTGGAAGGGACCTCAGGAGGTGTCTAGTCCAACCCCTTGCTCAAAGCAGGACTAACCTCAGCTAAATCATCCCGGCCAGGGTTTTGTCAAGCCGCAGCTTAAAAACCTCTAAAGATGGAGATTCCACCACTTCCCTAGGTAACCCATTATGAACAGGGAGTTGCTGGGTCCACTGGCCCAGCCCAGGCCCTTCTCTAGACCAGAGAGTGTGTGCTTGTGCAGTTAAACTAGGACGTGTCGTTTGAGACTGAGGCAGAGAGATTTGTGCTCCTCTCTGTGACATGGTCTAGCGTATCAAGATCAATCACTACGAGTGCCAGAGTTGCTTGTGCATAGGCAGGAGGGAGGGACAGCTGGGGAGAGAGGCAAAGCATGATAAGACAGTGGGAGCCAGGACTGCTGCTGCTTCTGGTAGGATTTGCAGGTCCAAAATATATGTGAATAAGTGTCGAATTCACTCACAGTCACATACACACCCCACACGGCCATGTCTGGTGGTGGCTATAAATACAAATCAGGCAGCCGGGAACGTAAGGAGGTAAAAGAAAGATAACTAAAAGAAGCTAAAGGACACCTCCAGTGGAATCCTCCAGTTTTTCAAATCAGACAAGGCCTTTCTGCAGTCAGGCAATATACCAACTGGGGAAGCAGATGTACAAAATCAAGATGAAAATGATTTCAATATAGAGACTATGTCTGTGGCACATAAAATCAATCACAAATAGAAGCACTGAAAAGGCACTTCAGATCATTTTTATGCCTTTTGATGGCTAGCTTCCGGTACAAAGTTCTTTCAAGCATTGAGGACAGAAACAAGATTTTACAAGCCGGAGGAATCTCTTTTGAATCAGAGGTAGCTCTCATTGCTAATATTATTAAAGAAATAATACAATGTAGAGATCAGTGGCCCAAAATGCTACAGGGAGCATGTCTTGTAGCAGAAGGCATGGGAATTTTGGACCAATTGCCAAAGAAGAGAGGAACGAAATGGAAAAGATTTCATGATGAGCCTGGGGAATCATGTTCTACCATCTCTGAAAATGAACCGAAGTCTTTATTCAGAAGGAATGTTTTCGATGCAACTTTGGACAATGTCATAAGTGAATTAGAGCACAGATTCAAATCAACCAATAACATTGGTTTGACATTCTGTTCAGTCCTAAAATATGTGACACTAGAGCCTGGGGAACCAGAAGAAGCTTCTAAATGTCTGCTTTCTACAGATCTTTTTGAGAATTTTCCTTGTGAAATGTTGCACCTGAAAAAAATCTTCAGGTCTACTTTTGGAAAAGAATATGAACTACCCCACTTACCTTATTAAGTGAGATTTACAAAAAACAACTGCAACTAATTTTCAGTGAAGTGTGCAGAGCCCTACAGATTTTTTGCACACTGCCAGTGACTATGGCAGAAGCTGAAAGAAGTTTCAGCAAGCTAGCACTCATCAGAAACTGCAGGCATTCTACAATGGGGCAAGAACGGTTAAGCCACCTAGCTATCTTGTCTATTGAGTGTGAACTTGCAAGAGAAATTGGCTGGGGGGCGCTAATTCATGATTTTGCAATGAAAAAGGGCAGGAAAATAAAGCTTTAACGTTAATTGGCCTAATTATAAAATGCTTGCAGTCACATCAGTCCATTAGAATAAAAAATCGAGACATTGATAGGACATAATTCCTTTATAATGACCAAAACGTTACAAAATAGTCAGCAGACTTGTCGGACTCTCAGGCTGGCTGTTCTGTTAAACACAAATAGCAAAGGGGGGCAGGTATTTTTCAGAAGTGTAGAATATGTAACTGTAATTTCAGAATTCTAACTTTTTTCATGGCTCATAAGATTGCGTGTCTGGGATGAGGGATTGTGGGATGTTAGTGAAGGGACCCGTGTTACAAGTTTGTACGGGGCCCGAAAAAATTATGCTGGGGCCCTGCGTGTGCTGCCAGCTGAGAAAAGACCTTTTGCCTTGTCCTTTCCTGTTCTCAAAACCAGGGACATTACATGTACAACCCTTTGCTAATCCCTACTTTAAGGTGGGACGGAGACTGTTCAGCACAGTGGAGGGAGACAGAAGTCACAGGGTGAATTTGGTGCTGCCTCTCAAACAGGTGGAGCTCAGGGGAAAGAGAGTGGGGCTAAGGTGGCTTTAAGCCACCATTGTGCCCTCCCAATGCTGGGCTCCTATGGGGTCTGGAGAGGCCCTTGATATAACTTAAACACCCATGAGAGTTTGCCTATGCTCCACTATGCTCTGCTGTGGCCATGCTCAGGGCCTTTTATTGCACTGTGGCCGTACCCTTTGTTTCTCCATCAGTGAGGTTGCAAGTGAGACAGCAGAGGCATAAGGGACAGTAGTTACCATCTTTAAGATGAGCTAACAGACTAACAGACAAGGGCGGGGGGGTGTCTTCTGAAGACACTCTCCAACTAAAGGGAAAGGAAGCAAGGGATGTTGTTGAAATGAAAGCCTTATTTAATCATTTCCATTTCAAATATCCCACCTGTTTTTTCTCTTCTTTTCTGTATCTTTAATACAAGGCTAAAAACATTTTTAATGGGGTTTACCGTGGTACCAAGGAGGCTGAGCTCTCTGTATACCAAATCTTACTGTCTAATGTTGGACAGTGACTTTGGACCCATTTATTCCACCTAAATCAATATAATTGATACCGTCCCTTTCTCTGTCTTCTCTCATGTTTGCAATTCCTCCCAATTTAGTCTCATTCATGAATTTCATTCGTGTGCTGTCTACTCCCCCGTCCAGATCTTCAATGAAGACATTAAATAAGGCTGATCCGAATATTGCGTTCTGGGGCACCTCATTATATGTCTCTCCCGTTTCACACATTGCTTTTCACCATTTCCCTTTGGACTAGAGGCACCAATGTTCTGCTCTGGTATTTCCTACCTTGCAATGTTTGTGAGTTTTAGCTAGTTTTGAATCCACACGCACTCCATGCACATACTGTAGCCCACGTTCATTTTTAGATCCAGATCATAAAATGTCCCTCTCGGCTCGTCTTCTTTTGTGACCGTGTCCTAAAGAAATCTCTCCTCCATATCCAGAGCAGGGTGATTGTATTTCAGGAGTGAGGGACCAGGGACCTGGCTCTCCATTACCCTCTTCCTGCCTGGTGGGTCACCAAGGCTCCCTAGTCAACTGGGCTACACGGCTCTCAGAGCTCAGGCCTCCCCAGATCCAGCCTTCCAGTGTGCCCAGTTCCCAGGGGCCAAGGAGACAGCCAGGAGGGGAGTTGAGCAGCCTGGCTTTCCAGGTGGCTACCTCCCGCCCCAGGCTACCCAGTTCTCCCGCTAGCCAGGTCCTCAGGCTGTCCATCTCTCCAGCTACTTGCCAGAGGGGCAGCAGGGCCCTGGCCAGGCAACTAAGCTGGCATTTTTTTGGGGGAAAAATTCCATTTCTGTTCTCCCAAAACGTGACCGTTGGAAACGGTCCCTCCCGCAGACTGATTTTCCTTTCAGAAGTGTGAAATTTTTCACTGGAGGAAAACTCCAGCTCTTACTCAGCTCTGCTGGTGGAACAGGGGAGCCGAGCGTCAAGCTCTGAAAAGACCAGCTAGGTTGCCTAGTCCCTGCCGACTGAAGGCCGCTCCCTGCAACCCATTTAAATGGTTCAAGCAAGAACGTTCCCGCCCTTCCCCCAGGCTCACAAATCTCCCCATTGCAAAGCTAGGCCAGGAACTCAGCTGAAGCTTCCTGTCGTGTTTTCTTGCTGTTCCACTTTCCGCCATTTGCCAGTAACGCTCCCTGTTAAGCACATTTCCCTCCCCCCCCACGCCATTCCTCTCCCTCCTCTGTGCATCCGCATACTTGCATACAACTATCATACTCTCTGCGCACTCATCCGCATACTTGCAGACAACTATCATGTCTCTCTGCCAGCGTCCCAGTCACACGACAAGCGACATATGTACAGTAGCCAGGGATTGTATAGCTGTGCCGCGTATGCACTTGTAGAAGACAAACACTGGGACTATAGCCCGTTGCCTTTCCCTAGCATCTCTCATCCAAACACCTCAAAGCCTGTGACCAGCATAAATTTGGTATTTGCCACTGTCGGAAGAGACGATCCTGGGCTAGATGGACCGTTAGTCTGACCCACTCTGCCCGTTCTTATGTTCTGAAGTAAGCCTTATAATCCTAGTGGCTTGCTGACTACTGACTGCCAGAGAGCTACATTTTATCATGCCACTTTTTCAAACGGGGAAAGAGAAGTAAAGTGACTTGCTCAATGCTATGTAACGAGTCAGTGGCAGAGCGGGGACGAGAACTCAGGAGTCATTCTTGGGGGCGGGGCAGAAATAAAAACACCACCACCGAGCTCTTAGCTAGCACTTTTCTTCTAGAGATCTCAAAGCCCTTTGTGACCATGATCATTATACTTAATTTACACATGGCGAAACAGAGGCACAGAGAGGGGAAAGTGACTTACCCAATATCCCTCAGAGGCCATTCTTTAATACCTAGCTCTATATAGCATAAATGGTCATAGCTCCACAAATGGGCCGTGACAATTTACACCAGCTAATGATCTGCCCTCAGGTCTTTAGATCTGTCCACACACACATCTTTCCAAATGCGCCAAGCAGGGGGCCCGATCCTGCATTCTTTACATTCCCCAGGTCCTGGCTCTGAGCAGCTCAGGGGGCCTGCATTCCAGCTGGAACGGCTAGTGCCCATCCCTTGTGCGAATCAGGACCCTAGTGCTCCCACTGAATGTATGTTGGGGGCGCACAGCGACTGCAGGACCCAAACTGAAATTGCCACACTGCCAGGGAGAGATTTTGCCGCAGCGTCCGCAAATAAATGCAAGGCACAGTCACATTCTGATTTTCAAAAAAATCATGATTCAAAGAAAAATCCTAAAAGCTGTAGCACGTGAGGATGAAATGAATTGTTTTCTTTACCTGCGGTCCCAGTATGAATCTCTGTTGAGTTGGTGAAAGGGTTTGAAAGGGTTTTTTCAGCCCCTTGGTATAAAGTTGAAACGAACCAATATGTATTTAAAAAAAAATTCGGCCTCCTGCCAGACCATGTAGGGAAAACAGGGCTACAGCCAATGAGAGAGGATGCTTGGGAAGCAAGCGCTGCTTCTGTGGTTTACACTGCCGCTATATTTCATGTCAGTTTGTCACTGATAACATGACACTTATATTAATAATGGTGGGGAGGAGAAATGGAGATGAGAAGAAATTTCCTGGCATTCTACCTAATAGTCAACCCCCTCACCCTCCAAATGTTGGACTCTTGGCTCACAAGAAAATAAACCCCTGCAAACCTGGGTCTTAAATAAACTGACCCCCCTCTTCCCTGACCCATTACCTGAGTCCTGAGCTGTTGGGGTATGTATTTGGTGATATTATTATTTGTAATACTGCAATGCCTAGAAGAACATTGTGCTAGGCGCTGTACAAATCCGACTCCTTTTGACCAACGTAGGTAGTTGGCTTTCCCAAGGACATACAACCTGGCCTTTCTCCTCTAGCCATAAGGAACAGCTCATCTCCAACCAGCTAAAATCCCCAAATTATATGCTAACTGAGGCAACACAGCCCAGCAGCTGAAATCCTCAGCTTTTTAGCCCCGTGGTAGGTGCTTCTGGACTATGCAGACTCTGGAGAACATAGCACTCCGCAGGGGTGAAGGCACCGGGTGTGGTGTTCTCTGTGAGACCCTGTGCTTCGCCATATCTGGTAGGGGTGAATTAAGATGTGCCTTGATAGAACATGTGTGTGTTTGTTCTCTAGCGAGTCCCAGCTTAGGAATACCCGAGGATTCAGACATCCTTCCTCAGACGTTTCTTAGAAGCAGCCCTGTGAGTAATAATAACATTAGCTCAGCAGCTGGGTGAGAAGTGCGTGTCACTGAGTTTCGTTCTGGAGAAGCAGCTGCCCGACTTTATTGCCCAGACTGCAGATAGCCCAGGAGAATGGGACAGGGCAGGAATCAGCAGATCTAGCTGGAGGGTAAACACCTTAGGCGTGAGTGCGGATGGAGTTGGGGGGAGCTTTTCCTTTTGGTTTAATCCCTGCCCTTGAAAGGCCCAACAGAAGGCTTCTCGCAGCCAAAGTAGGGCTCTGTTTAGTCATGAGGCAGAGAAATCTATCCCTGCCTTCCCAGACCTAAGAGGCCGCTGATCCCGCAATTACTTGCCTGGGGCTGGGGGTGTCTGCTTCAACATCAGTCTGAGTGGAAGCAACCAGGGCTCGGATCAAGGGGACGTGCCGGGTGCAGCTCTCAGGGTGTGTGCTGGCCTTCTGGGACAATGGTGGGGGAGTGGGAGCTTGCTGGGGAAGCGAGGTCAGGAGGGAGGGGTGCGGAGTGATGAGCATGTGATGGGGGGGGCCACAGGAAGGGAGAGTGGGGGAAGCTGGGAAACAGGGAGGAAACTTGAGTTGGGGCTTTGATTGGCAGCCAAATTTGTCGGCATCATCTGGGCGTTCGACCCTATGAGACAGGTCTCAACACCCTCACTCCAATTCCACGGGTTTGGGGGCTCTCTCAAACAAGGAGCCCAGCTCAAACTGCCCCCCGCCCCTGGCAGCCCTGCTCAGAGCAATGTGAAACAGACTTGAACCGAGCCCGTGAGGCCACAGGCTTCAGACAGCGTGTGGAGACTTAAACCGGTGCTGAAACCACCACAGCTTACCCTGCGCGCTGGCTGCTGGAGACAAAAATAGCCACTCTCCGGGACACAACGTAAGTGTGAAAGCGGCTGTCTTCTCTGTAACTGCACCTCCTTTCGTGCAGTATCAGATCAGTGGTATGATGCAATCGACGTGGGCCAGCCAGGGCTCCTGGTTTCTATTCCCACCTCTGCCACTGATGCTGGACTGGTCATTTCTCCTCTCCGTACTTCCGTTTCCCCTCTGTAGAGTGATATTCACCTTGGTAAACTGCTTTGGGATCTATGGGGGGAAGATGCTTTATGAATGCAAAGTGTTATAAGATTTTACAGGGACTTTCACACAGGCTGGAAGAGGTTCTGGATTCCAAATCCTAGCGGAGCCCCTGGGACTCCCTTGGCAACCTCCAGTGAGTCACTCACCCCACTTGTGCCTTGGCCAACGCTGTAAGCACAACCAAATGGACCCTTACTGCAAGGCAGACGCTGCTGCAGTTTGCCAGGGAAACGCTTGACAAGGCCTCGAGGGTGACTTACAGATTGGATGCTGCCATAAAGGAGGATTGGAGGAAATTCAGGATCTAACCTCAAAGCAGCGTTGAAGCCTAAATTTTCTGCCCACGGGGATTCTCGCCACATGTGCTGCTAGCCTCAGAGCGGGTCATGTGGAATGTCAGAAGAGGCTGATACGGCTAAGTTTCTTCTTACTCCTGATGAGTTTAGCACCGACGCCTCCCTGTCATGCAGAGGCTTGCCATACGGACCTGGAAACCGCTTGTGAAAACACATGCAGGCCGTCCAGGCTCGGCGTGCCAGCATGCAGATTGCTACTCAAGAAACAAAGTCACAGTGATTTAAAAAACCAAAATGCACTCATCTCCCCTCTAAATCTGAAATGCCCCGGAGGGTGACTCACGCTGTGAACCTAGGAGGAAATGTTAGGTACTCCATTGCTTCAATGATAGGAGGAATTCTGTACTTTAGGGCTTAAAAACTCCATGGTCATGCTGTGGTGATGGGAGCTATGGAGGAGTCTGAGCTAGATAGATCTGTTGGTTTCCTGTGGCAGTGAGTTCCACAGGTCAGCTCTATGCTGTGTGAGGGGATGTGTTTTCTTTTCTGTGTTCTAATTTTACTTCCCCTTCACTGCCCTTGAAATACCTCTTTTCCCCATGTCATGCCCACTGAGGACAGGAGGGACTGGTTGGCTGTAAAAGGAGGAACCATGGCACCTAGAACACTACATAGTTCCCTCTAAACCAGTTGATGAAGGCTGAGTTATCTAACAGACCATGGTCCTTCTCCTTCTGTGCTGTAGGCTGGGTAGAGATCCTCAGCTGTCTCATTCAGCTGCTCTGAACTATGGGGTGGAGACATTATCTAGTGGTCAAAGCACAAGACTGGACGGTAGCAGACCAGGGTGGTCCTCCCAGCCCTGCCCTGGGTGGTGATGGTGGCCTGGGATATACAGGAGGTCAGATTAGATGGTCTGGTGGTCCCTTCTGGCTTTAAACTCTGACTCCTTGTGTGCCTGTCTCTGTGCCTCGGTTTCTCCATATGTAAATGGAGACAAAAATAACACTGGCCTACCCCACAAAGCGGGGGGTGAGGTTCGATGAATCAGTCGAAGTCTGTGAAGGGCTGGTACGATGAATAGCGCTGAACAAAGCATAGCACTGTGTGATTATATATCTACCGGGACAGTCCTAGCAAGAGGGATTGGGAGGAGAGGGTTTGTGCAAAACACACCCTGATCTAGCGGTCAGAGCCAGTGCTTCGGCTGGGCTAGCGTCTCCAGGTTCCTGACACTTTTGCCCCGCAACAGAGACGTGGGGAATTCCAACAGGCTTCTCCCCACAACAGCTTCTGCACGATTCAGGTGGAGTCGCTGCTGAGGGCGTGTTTATGGCTAGCCGCCGGCGGGACCTTTTCATAAGCAACACCAGGCTAGCAGAGGTGGTTGCCCCTCAGAACTTCTGATGAGCTTCTCTCCACTCAGTGCCGGGTCCACACTCCCACCCGCTCAGTTTACTGGCAGTGGAAATGTTTACAGGCCAAGTGGGAGAGCTGGGATGTGGCCAAAACAGGATGGTTCTGCTGCTGGGGGTAGGGGGCGAAGGATGGGGGCAGGAAATGTAGGCTAGCCCGCACGGATGGACCACACACAGTTACGCTCTGCAGGAATTCCTGCTACCTAGCGTGGGGCATCCTCAGTCAATCTCCTGGTGACTCGACTGGGGCCTGGCCAGAGTCAAGGCTGATTCAGGTTAGGGAACGTGCTTCAGGGTTTAAGTCTCCAGCCAACCAGGGGCTCTGGGGCTGTCCGAGGGGGAGGAGGCTGGCACTGAGAAGCAGTGGGGCTGCCTGAGGTCGTGCTCATTCGTAAGGGATGTTCTGCTGGGGGTGAGTGTCGAGAGGGTGGAGGGGACAAATGACACACCAGCCTGGAGACAAACATCTCTCCTGACTCACAAGGGAAGCCCCATGACATCAATTCGCCCCCCCCCCCCCCCGTGTTGTGCTGTCTCCCTTCTCCAACAGTGACTGCATTGCTGCGAAGCACCGTCCTCTGTAATCTCGGCCAGGCTCTTTGCTTGGGTCTCCCAGGGGGATGCGCCGCCCATCCGGCATTGTGCCTCCCTTTTTTATTTGCACGTGTGCACGTGCGTGCATGCGGGCACACAGGCATCATGTACATGCGTGTGTGTGTGTGCGGGCGTGTTTGTGTGTGTATGTGTGCATTTGCGTGTGTGTGCATTTGGAGCTTTTCAGAGATGAAGCCAGCAGCTCCCACTCTATGTCAATGAATGTGTGTCAATGAGTGTCAATGAATTTAGCCCACTTCACACACACCAGACAAATTGTACTTGTTAGGACGAAGTATTCCCTAGGACAGAATGTTCAGTGGTTATAGGAGCGGGAATCAGGACTCCTGGGTTCTTTTTCCAGATTCCAGGGTGCGAGGAGTGTGGTAAAGAGTTTAGAGCAGGCGACTGGCAGTCAGGAAACCTGGGTCATGTTCCCAGTGCTGCCACTGACTTGCTGCGCAGCCTTCGTCAAGTCACCGTCCCTCTGTGCCTCGGTTTCCCCATCTCTGTGGAGAATTCCCTGCTTCTTGAGGGTGCGGTGACAGCTAATTCATATGCTTTGAAGCAGAAAGAGCTGCACTATTTAAGCATTTGGTGTCGCTCAGGCCCCTGTAAATCTTCTGAGGGGGCCTGGACTCTGTCAGATGCTCGTTACACAGGCCGTTCAATCCACTCAGCCCTGCTCAGGTAACTGCATGGGGGCTTCGGGGAGTGAGAACCAGAACTGTGGCTGGCTCTGTTCCAGAAACTGTGACCGTTGGATCAGACCCGACCCCGCCCAGACAGCAGCTCTGCGCTGGACCGGGCGGTAACTGGACAGAAGTGCATTGGCTGAGCACTGGCTGCTACGAGATGGTGATAGATAAGTTTCCCATCTCACTGTCTGGTACAGCTGTGAGCTTCTGCTTCCTCTGCTCCTCTGGCCCCCACGCCCACCCTGCGCTCACCACAATGACTCTTCTGTCTCTTGAATACATTAGATCCCACGGCAAGGCCCAGGCCATGCCAGGGGCTCGGCAGCTCTGCTGCAAAATGGAGAGCATCCGCCCCCACCAAGCTCTAACCCCCATGACATTCCTAACTGCACAGGTGTCGTGTGGGCGGCACTGGGAGGAGATTGTGCTCTGCAGGGTCTAGGAGAAACCACAGTAGTGGTAATAATTATAATTCAGCCATAAATGCTTTAACCTCCCTCCCCCGCCTGAGGATCTCAAAGCGCCTGGTGCACGTCTGTGAGCTGCAGCCCACAAAATATACAAACATGCTCCATTGGCAAAGCGATGTCACTGCCCCCATTTCACAGATGGGGAAACCAAGGCCCAGGCGAGTCACCTAACTCCCAGAGTCAGTGACCGAGCTGGGGAGAGGCCAGGCCTTGTTCTAACCACCTGTCTCCTCTCTGCCTGCTTTCCACACTCTGGCTTTCTCTCCTCCCTGGCAGGGGAAGTGGCCACAGTGCCTGTGAGGTTACTGAGAGAGTTTCTTCCATTTCCTGGCCTGGCCTGGAGCAGGGTTGGTGGGATGCTTGTGGTTAATGCGGCGTTTCTCGCCCTGAAAGACTGGCTCTCCAGCTGGCAAGGGAACAACTGCTGCCTGAGGTGGCTCGGACAAATGGGGGGAGGGAGCATGGGGGTGATGAAAATCAAGGCCATTTATTTCTTCCTGTTTCGTTGTTTTCATGTCAGACTCGAAGGCTTACCTGCTCACCGATACAGGCCTTCTGCCTCCTCATGTCTCAAAGTGGCTAATGATTTATTGGGGACAGCCAAGTTGAGACACTAAAGTTGCCTGATGTTCACAGGATGCGGCTGAATGCTCGCCCTCTGGCAAGCAGGGCCCTTTAAGGGGTCTCAAGCTGGGCAGCACAAACCACTAGCCACTTTTGATAACGCAGGCCTTTAAGACGGGGGCTCCATCATTCCCTGCTGAGCTGCGCTGCCCAGCTCCTAAACAGCAACCTGTTACCCCCTGCCAGGGCGATTCAGTGCCTTGATTTAACCCAGCCCAGGTGTAAGCTGGATTGCTACTTAGGAGCCCCAGGGAGAGCGATTGGAGCAGGGAGGCAACAGGGTAACGCTGCCTTAGTGCAGAGGTGATTTTTAGATCTTTTTAAAACCAATTGTTTAAAGAGATCACTTTCTCCAGCTGCATTTCCACCCCGGCCGTCCCCCAGGCCCCGCAATGGATTGCTCCTGAAAGTTCCTTATTGATCTTGACCTAACACCTAACCCTCTGCCGCCCCCCCCCCCCAGGGCTGGCCTTGTGCTAATGGGCATAATGGGCAGCCCCCAACCCAAACGGCTGGCTCTGATGAGGAGCCCTCGAGGGGTATCTCCCAGGGTGAGATGACAATGCAAGTCTAGCTAGCTGGAGAACCGGAACAGGGAAGCCATGGCAGATAGGGTGACCAGATCTCCTGATTTTATAGGAACAGTCCTGATATTCGGGGGGTTTCTTATATAGGCCTCTATCACCCCCCCCACACACACACACACACTTCCATCCTGATTTTTCACACTTGCTATCTGGTCACCCTAATGGCAGTGCACGCTTCAGCACAGGCTGGCCTGGGACCCTAAGCAATTACGTGTGGGGTAGCCTGTGCTGAAGTGCACGTTGCTTCAGCTTCACTCTTTCGGGACCTGAGCTAGCTAGATCAAAGCAAGCTCTGGGATGCCTACTCAAACTGCAATCGCGCCCTGTGATTCCAGTATAGACACAGCCAAAGAAACACTAACAGCCAAACAATGGCTCTGCCTTTGATGGTGACAGAATGGCAAAAGAGGTGTGAGGTCGGGCTGAAATGACACAGCCGAGACCTGCCGCCCCACTGGAAGCATGCTCGTTTTCTTACAAAAAAGAGCAGCCGGCAGCCAAGTCCTCCCAGCTTGGTTTCTGCAGAATACAGCTCCCTGAACCTTAAACTGATCAAGGCCTGCTTGAGGTCTTAATGAGTCAGCAGGCTCTCAAGGTCTGCGATGCTATCAGCAGCATGGGAGTTGGCCGGAGGCGTTAGGCATGACGCTTTGGTCGACGAATCAGAAATGCAAGACGGGGCGAAAGGGCCGGTGGCCGTGCCTCAGTCAGAGCGGCTGCAAACATTTGCCGTAGTCGAATTGTCTGAGATCGGCGTAAGGGTAAAAACAAGAATGGTTTATGTATAGGGTCAGCGGATCTTCAAGCTGAGAAAGAGAAACGCTCTTCGTGGCGGGGGAGCGCACGGGGCAGGGGTGGTGGGGGCCGGAGGTGAGCTCGGAGCGCTCAGGGTTTAGCTGCTGGAAAAAGGCTTCACAGGTCTGGCCACAGATGCTCAGGCCATCCCTGGTGGAGGTGCTCTCCCTGCAGAGGTTCTGGCAGGCGTGCGGGAGTGGGTTCCCGGGCAGTTCCCCGCCCCCACGGAAAGGGAGCCGTGCGCATTTCTCCAGTGCCCAACTCCCAGTACAGCTAGCAGGTATGGAAGGGGGATGGGGTGCTGGCCATGCCCCCACCCTGCGCAGCCAGGCTCCCATTCACCAGCCATTCTGTGCTGTATGTCAGCTGTCTCCTGCCCAGGTGCAGAGGTGTGGAGTGGGGAGCTGTGGTTCCCTGTCCTCTGCCCCCCCATTCCCGGTCACACATCACCACAACAGCCATTATCAGGCCAGGCTTTTCCCAGGGGCCGCGAGAGCAAATCAAGGGGAAATGCAACGTGCTGCTGGAGCTGGGAGCCAAGGTGAGCACAGCGCGGGGATGAGAGCCGAGAGTGGGGGACGGTGCTGTGGAGGTGCAAGGAAGTGGCCACAGTCCGGTTCTGCCCAGTCCCCCAGACGGGACAAGCCAAGGCTGTAAATGACAGCCTGCTCTTGTGGGTCGAGAGGTGATCTATGCCTGAGGTCCCTTGGGAGCCTCATCTGCCACCATAGTCCCTCCAGCACCGTGGTTTCCAAAGAGCTCAGCTCCACAGTGCATCTCCAGCACCCTTCCCGAAAGGCCGAGACTAGAGAGCGCACGTGCCGAGGACTCCTCCGGGGACCGAGAGGAAGTCTCATGGGCACGCTGCGTTTGTCTTGTCCTCCTCCTCCGGCCCCTTTTCTGTCTTGGCAGCAACGCTGTAGTAATAGGAACGGATTATGGTTTCCACAGCTGCAAACCCTGGGCGATCTTCCCATCTGGCAGAGAGAGGAACCAAGAGAGGTCAGTAAGAAGGACCAGCACGGGTTAGCAAAGCAAACAGACGAGGAGGGACGCACAGCCCGGATGCACCCAGAGGGTGCAGAGCGTAGGGTCAGGAGTAACGCCTTAGCCGCCCCTTCTCAGTGCCAGCCAGTCTGCCTCGTGGACCGCCCTGCCTGACCGAGGAAGTCAACAGGCCGGTTCTCAAACCTCGTAGCAGCAGCAGCTCGCCGGCTGCTCAGCTCCCAGACTCTGCCTCCCCGTGCTTGTCTCTCCAAGCCCTGCTCCTGCTCTCCTGTCTCTCCCAGATCCCGTCCCGCGCCTCGCCTGTTCCCAACCTACCCCAGCATTGCTCCTGCCTTTCCTGACTCCAGCCCTCGGCTCTCGCTCTTGGCTCCACCCTGGGCTCTCATTCCTGGCTTCGACTCCGTCTCGCCTCAGCCATTCAGACTCTGACCACTAGGCATGACTCCTGCCCTGACCACGAGGCTGACCACCCACCAACCCAGCCCACACAGAGAGGGGCAGGAGAAGCAGGGTTATGGGAAGATCCCCTGGCCCCACATTGGCATCAGGGGATGAGTGGGGAGTTGTCTATTAAGCGTGAGCCTCTGTGCTGGGGCTGCCGGCAATTAAGCTAGTTGTGCTAGTGCGTCTACGAGCTGGATCCCCCTCCAATGGGACCTGTACTGAGCAGCCCAGAGATGCCCGCCCCTTTCAACCTGGGCTGGACTCATCTCAGCGACAGCCTCCGCATCCCATTTCTCATGGCCAAGCAGCATCTAGGCAGGGGCTGTGTGTGGGAAGGCGGCCCCGACTGCTCTGGCTGGGAGCACATCTGCTGATTGTGCCTCTTTGCTAGGCTCCCGGGAAAGGGACCATCGGGGGCAGGTGCCCATCCTGGGAATTACCACCCCCTGCTTAGCACCCTGAGAAGAAAGCCCGAGAAAGCAAGTCGCTTACAAGAGCAGACAGAGCGGAGCGAAGGGACCCTCCTTCACATGTCAATGGCGAAGGGAGGAGCCCTTCGAATTGCTGGGAAGTCCCAGGAGATGAAGAGAGGTGAGTCACGCAGAGGGGCTAGCCCGGAGGAGCTGCTGTGCTAAATCTAGTCACCAAAGCGTGTTCTGCTTTGCGTTGCGGTACCTAATGACTGATCAGCTGAAACCCTATCATAACGACCCGGCTCTGTCTGTCGTCCCGTGCACCTGCTGCCCAGAGACGCTGCAGCCTGGGCCGGCTGGGCCGGAGACAGCCTGTTTCTAAGACAGAGAGACCCACAGAGGCGCCAAGCTCTTCCAGGTGAGCTGCAGGCCAGGTGAGGAGAAGGAAGAAAAGGAAAGAGGCGATCACTCGTCACAGACCCTGCAGCCCAGGCAGACGATGATCGGGACAGGAGGCACGTCCTACGCAGCCGCCATCTCCATGCAGACAACGTGCCAGGTCCCAATCCAGTCTGCTGGGAGATTAGCTGGGGAAAGACTTACTTGTAGGTCCAGCACTGCAGCATCAGCTTGTACATCTCTGCCGGACACTCTGCTGGGGACTCCATGCGCTTCCCTTGCTCTATGAAACTGATCACTTCGGGGCCTTTCATTTTCTAGGGCGAGAGGAGCCATCGGGGAAATGTGTTAACGCCCCTGCCCTCCCCGCCAAGCACAGCGGAGAGAAGACAGGTCACACCAACCCTAGGGCCCTTTTCACTGCGTGGGTGATGAGCTAATGACACTGGCCGTGCACAACTCCTGTGGTAATGCTATCAATAACCACAGCACCTTGCATTGGTAGCTCACATGTGCCCTAGTGCATGCCTGTCTCACTGCTTTTTGCAGTGCAGAGGGGACCCTCTCGCCAGGACTGGGTGAGTACTTTGGCTGGCGTCTTTCTCCCTGCCCTGGCTGGAAGGGCATCCCAGAGTTTATTGCCCCATGTATGGCTCTGTCTGCCTGCCCCTGGGTACTCTCTCTACCGCTGAGGCGCTATGGGACAGCTACTTGGCTCTTCGGGGGATGCAGCGAGGCAGCATGGGATCACAAACTTCGCTGGGACGGCAGAGGAGCTGCCCTGGGGTGAGTAAGGCCGACTCTAATCCAGCAGAGCATCCTCGTTCTGCTCACCTTGTATGGTTTCTGCCCGTAGGTGAAGGCCTCCCACATGGTCACGCCGTAACTCCATACGTCACTCTTGCTGGAGAACTTGTGGTACAGGATACATTCAGGCGCGTACCATTTCAGGGGCCACTTCCCAGCCGTCCTGGCCTGCAGCAAAGCGACAAAGAAAGGAGGGGGGTGGCTTACCCGGCGACAGTCTGAAACACACTCCAGTGCCCTGAGTTTGAGCCCTTTGTCTTGGCTCTGGTTTGCCGTACCTGTCCGTCTAATGAGATCACAACCTTTTGAGGGAGGATTCACTGCCAAAGACAGATTCAAAGTGCCCAGCCCCAAACCCTGGGTCAGGAACTGAACCCACATGCAGTTTATGAGCTGTTCTCCATCACCATATTAGGATGAACTAAAAACCCAGGTCTGAAAACCCCTGCACTTTGGGCTGGTTGAATTCAGATCGGAGTCCGAATGGTGCACTGAATCCATCACTAATTCAAAGCTGAGCTATCTGGGCAGCGGCCTAGAAGAAGTCTCCTTCTGATCCGCCAGGGGAACAAAGTCAGCACTAAGTCTGCCCTAGTGTTATATGGGGAGAGGGCTCCCTCTCCTGTTTGCCAGAACGAATGGAAGATGAAAGTAACATGAAGTGAACCTGTGTGAAACAAAGCCTAGGAGCAGCCCATCCTCCATGTGACTAATGAGCCGTTTACAGAGCCCTGGGGTGTCTTCTGTGGCCCCCACATGCAGAATTCAATCCAGATCTGTACTTTCCCCCAGAACACGTGCTCTGGATGCCGTGTTCCAGCCAGGAGCCTCGATCCACAGCTCCAATCTCAGGGCAGGTGGAACGACAGTGAATCCAGAGCACAGGGAATTGGTCTGTGTCCTATGCAGCCTCTTGGATGCAGTCCAGATTCTGTGGTGTCACGTAGCAGATTCATGTGCCAGTAGGTTAAAAATATGACAGACCGTACACAAGCCTGGAAATGAAACTAGGATGCTACCTGTGTCTGGAGAGATCACTGTGCAAAAAGCGTCGTTATGTGGCAACCACACCCTGCTATGTTTGCAATTATTATTATTTAGTATCTCTATTGTGGTGCCATCTGAGGTCCCCACTGGAGGGATGGGGCCCCTTGCGCTGGGCACTCTATAAACAGAGAACAGAATGCTGGTCTCTGCCCCAAAAAGCTTCCAAGCATCGCTCCTTCGTCCCTTCTTCCTCTCGGCTTCGCTTCTCCCTTCTCCAGCCTCTCCAGATGGCTACAGTGAAAATATCTTCCCTCTTCCACAACTCCACCACATCACCCCCTCTCCCTGCCCCCCTTTGGTGCTCTCTTCCCTTTGTCCATATATATCTTGAGCCCCTTGTCACCCTCAAAGCTCAGCACAGTTCCCGGCTGCCAGCATCTCAGCTCTTGTTTCTTGCTTCACCACCCCATCTCCCCTTCTATAGACCTAGCACCCCCTCACCTCTTACAGATCCCTTCCCAGAACTCTCCTATGTGTGTGTCTTTCTGCCACCCGTCTGCTCTCCAGCGTTATGCAGCTTCATTCTTACCCACGATCCTTAGCCTTCCATTGTTCCTCTCTGTGTCGAACTGTAAGTTCATTGGGGCAGGGCCCAGCTTTCTGAAAGTTTGCACAGCCACATGGGCAGCTATGGCACTATATAAGCAACAGGAATGACAAGACTTTGGTGTCGTCACAAAGCAGAGCTCCTGGGAATGGCGTCGACATGTGGCTCTAGGTCTCTGCAGCAAGCCAGAAAGGTTCAGCTCACGAGGTTATGGGTAAGTGTCCCAACGGCACATGCCTGAGATGCATGCATGGCTCCCATTAACAGGTGCAGAGGAAAACAAAGACTCCTGGGGTGTCTGCAGACACGCCGCGGTCCGTGATTCCTCTGCTGTACTTAAGCTTACCTTGTAATAGCTGTCATCAGCAGCCAGAGCCTTGGAGAGTCCGAAGTCACTGATTTTGGCATAATGCTGGTTGACTAGCAGGACATTTCTGGCTGCCAGGTCTCTGTGGACAAAGTTTTTTTCTTCCAAGTACTTCATCCCTATGGCCACTTGGTGCATCAGCTCCACAACGTTGCTCACTGGAATCTCATCTCTGGGGAAAAGAAAAAGGGCAATACGGTAAGAAATCCATGGACAACTCGGAACCTGTCATTACCATGGCCCCTTGGAGCTTCACAGCCCACAGTGAGCAGAGAATTCTAACTCTCCCGCTCTGGAAGCGTCAGTCCCGACTAACCAAGATAGAAGAAAATCTCCATTCGCTATTAGCAGGACAGATGTGCCAAGAACCCATTTATCTCACCCCACCTACCCACAGGTTCTACACGTGCCACGGCCAGACTAGTGTAGGAATGTTTCCGAAAGTTGCCGAATGTCTTACGGGGAACTGTTTTACTATTTTCCGCATCCCTCCAGCTGCAAAACAATTCTCCCTCCGTTATTGTGAGCTTGACGGCACAGTGTCCAGAAAGGGAGAGGATTCCGCCAGCCACGTCTAGTCAACGTCCTAAAGAACGCTCACCTCTTGGAAGACAAGAACTTGTTGAGCGGCCCGCCCGAAGCCATCTCCATGACGAGCATCAGCGACTCTGCCTCGCACACCCCAATCATGCGGACGATATAGGGGTTGTCTAGCTGGTGCATGATCTGCGCCTCCTTCATCATTTCATCCTTCACCGCCTTCTCATTGTTGCTCTTCAGCACCTTGATGGCCACATCAATCTGCTTCCTAGCCGGGGAGAGTGGGGGGGGAAAGGGGAGGAGATGAGCGTACGTGGGGTGAGTTAAGCGGCCGATGATCGAGCGCATCACAGCCAGTAACGGGATCCATCTATCAGTGGTACTGTTTAAAGCTGGTGGCTCAAAAGGCTGCATCCACAACGCCTGGTGTAATAATGATGCTATTAGGGCGTCTCGTGCCCAGTTAAGGTCGTGGACTACAGGTCTGTGAAGCAAGGCTACGACAGAGTAACTCTGGGTGCGGAGTCCCTGCAGCGATGCTTTCAGGGGACCCAGATTCGAGAAGACGAGGCCAGGAAACAGTAGCTAGAGAAGTAATGACAGCAACTGAGAGAAAAGTTCTGTCTCAGATTGTGCAGTCAGGGCAGTTAGTCTCTTCCCTCACCCTTTCTAGCGCAGTACCAATAGGTAGCATTGATAATCTGTACCTCTGAAGGCAGCTTACAAAGGAGGATCAGTCCCATTACTGCCATTTCACAGGTGGGGAAACTGAGGCATGGAGAGGGACAGGATCATTTCCAGGGTCACACAGGGAGTCAGTAGCAGAGCCAGGAATAGAATCCCCATCTCTTCCTTCTCCATCCCGTACCCCATCTAGCAGATCGAGGTGCCTTCTTTAAAAACGTGAACTCCCACTCTGATTGCATGCCTTCAGCTGGCCAGCAGACACCGTCAGTATCTGCAGGCAATGTGCGACTTCCCATCACTGGCCTCCCCAGTGCACACCACGCTCCCCAGTGCACATGAAATCACTGCTGCATCTTCCGTCACTGGCTTTCCCATGCATGCGCCCCTTCCTCCCCACATCAGCATACACACGCCTGTCTCCATCCCTCTGCTCTGGAGACGGGTCCGAACCAAAGCCCCAAACGCCCCTGAACTGGGGTGGGCTTGGCACATCTCTATCCTAAGCAGAGTGTGATCCACGCTCCACCTCTCATCCTTTTTGGACAGCACTTACTTCCTCATCTTGTAAACGCCTTTCCTGACGCAGCCGAAGTTTCCTGACCCCAGCTCCACCTCGTCGATCATCAGGTGGTCCCTCTTCAGGAAGAGCTTCTTGTCCTTCAGCTCCTCGGGGTCGCTGTAGGGGCTCTCGTAGACACTGGTGTCCATTGGCAGGACGCATGATTTCCCCAGGCCTTCCACAAAAGCACAAGATCAGGGATCTGTCCTGCATCCCCTGCTGTTCTCTCCCTGTCATTCCCTTGGGAGAACCTTGAGCCTCCCCGTTCCCTCTGGCAACTCTCCACGTGCTGACCTTCCAGCCTCCCTCCTGGCCATCTCCCTTGGCTTTCCAGCCTGTGGTGGCCCCTCCCGCTCCTACTGTGGAGGGTGTTGGCGCTATCAGTGGTTCCACTAGCCTAGGCCTTGATCCTAAGCGCACTTCCCACGTGCACGGCTTCGCTCACGTGAGCAGGGCCACTGTTGTCTCCTTACGCCCGTGTTTAAGTGTTTGTGGAGTCGAGCCCAGAGGCAGGACTGAGGCAGGGGAAAGGGGGAACAGGACTGGGCTGGGCTTGGGTTGTTCCTGGGTGCAATCGTTTTAGAGCATTAATGCAAGTGGCTGTAAAACAAACGGGGCCCTTGGAGTGTCCTTAGGTGCCCTGAGCGTGTTGGAAGCCTCGGAGCACCTCTCTTAGCCAGAAGGTGGTGATAATGTGCTGGACATTGCGGAAGCTCGGCTGTGCCGTAGGTGTAGGGACCTGCAGCGTTACTAGCTCACGTCCCACCGCCCGGCTGGCCTGGCGCGCCCCCCTCCGATCTGTACTAGCAGGAAGGGAGGCCTCTGCAGGAACACTCACTGATGGGCTCCGGCGTGTATCCGTCCGCGTTCAGCGTCCCCAGGCGTCTCTGGGCCTGGGAGGGAAACAGTGATCAAATAAAGGCTGCATTTAATGGAACAAGAGGGAAACAACTGGTGTGGACGTCTGGGACCTCCAGAACCAGCGCCTTCCCGTAATCTCTGTGGCTCTATGAGATCACTGCCTTTGCGAGCCCACTCGCTGGCTACGGCATGCACCGACCTTTCTGGCGAGCCGCAGCCACTGCCCCAGCATGTGCCCCAAGGATACAGTGCGAGGGGAGCCCCAGCCACCGTGCTGTCCCTTCCACCCCACACGGAATCTGTGGAAGGGAAGGGGGGTGCTGGGGAGCAGGGATCCAGGTGTCTCAAAGCTGGTCAGGGGCTTGCTCTTTCTGCTCCAGCCATGGCTTGCATGCACCCCCATGGCAGATCAGCTGGAGCCAGTCTGGCATCTGTCTAGGGCTGCCAATGCAGCATCCAGCTGTGTCCCTGTAAATCTAGAGGTCCTGCTCCTAGTGCTGGGGAAAGTGGATATTCCTAGGCAGATTCTTAGGCACAAAAACTGGAAGAAGAGGCAGGTTGTCTGGACAGTCGAGTGAACCCTCTGCGATGAGCCAGGCCCCGAGACACATGTACACGAGTGCCCAGTGGAGCTGGGAGTCCCCCTCCTCTGTCGCCTCTGTGCCTCTCCCACCCCAGAGTCGTGAGACTACAGGGGCACAGAAGGAACACGAAGATTGGGCCAAAAGCCTGGTTAATCCCAGCCTCTGCCAAGCAGGCAGGCCTCGGCTGAGCCGGACTCCCCAAATCATAGGCTCATGTGTTGTATGATGGAAACTTGCTTCCATCTCCAGCTGAAGCAGTGCCCAGCCATCTCCCCTTTCCCCTGTGCCCCCCCCCCCCCAGGCGGGAACGGCTTCAGGCTGCAGCTACCCTTAGCATAGTCCAAGCAAGACTCTGCCTTTCAGAGAAGCTCTGCAGGGACCAGAAGCAGATACCGCCTCAAACTTACACTTCCGGAGGGGTGGGCTGGCGGGATCGGTGCCACGGTTGCTGAAAATCAGGAAAGAGACATTGTTAGCGCATTGCCGTCCTCTGGGCTGGGCAGTCCTCAAAGGGCAGGGAGAATAAGGGGTTTCACTTCTTGAGCCCGGGCCTGATTCCGGTTCACACAAAGGGCCCTTTACACTGCTCTGACAGCGTGGAGTAAATGAGGATGAGGCCCCCAGACTCCAGTGTTGGTGAGAAGTGTTGGCCCGAGGCGTGCACGGATTCCCTTGGTTAGCCTCAGAGCAGGAACAGGGTGAGCTCTACCCTGCCCCAGCAAATAGACACCGAACTGGGACTGACTAGACACGGGCCAAGCTTTCCAAAGTGACGCATGATTTTGGGTGCCCAGTTTAAGACACCTTAAAGGCTGATGTTCAGGAAGAGCTGAGCCCTATGAAAAACAGTCCCTTTAAGGTGTCTCCAGTTGGACACCCAAAATCATGAGTCACTTTGGAAAACCTTGGCCTGGAATTCTCTTCTCAGCTCTGTCACTGCCTCACGGGGACCTTAGGCAACCACTGTGCTCAACATTGTCAAGAGTGGCTAGTAATTTTTGCCCAACTTGGGACATTGCGGGCCGGATTGTTGGAGGTGCTGAGCACCCACATTTCCTGCTGCTCTAGGTGTCCCTCCAGATCAGAATGTAGGCATGCTGGTTGGGAATGGTGGGGGAAGCTTGCATTGACCCTGCGGTGGGGATAAACCGAGGCCTTAAGACTCCAGGGCTGTTAATCTGGCGCCTCTCCCCAGCAGGAATTACACTCGGATTAAACAAAAGTAGGACTAAAACAGCAAGGGAGAGACAGAAATGAAGCAAATAAAGAATAAACCACTTCCCTTCCCCTGGACACACAACCCAGAAGCATTCAACAGGCTTGGCGGTCGATCGGGAGTCATGGGGAAGACACAGCCCCTTGTCATCCCTGCTTGAACGTGGACCATGGGTGGTGACTGATCCCTCAATGTGGAAATGAAAACCAGTGGCCAGATTCAGTGATGCTAAACCAATTTACCCCAGTTGAGGCACTGACCCCATCTGTCCCGTCACAGGATCTGGCTTTATCATCAGTGTCTTCCCTGCCTGGTTCAGGAAGGAATTGTTTCCCACCAGATACAGCATGGCACAGCTGGCTACCACTAGATGCTTCAGGGAGATTTTTTTTTTTTTGCCTTCATCTGAAACCTCAACTTTCAGATGCAGGATACCAGACTGATCCAATCTGGCAGAGGGTAGAATTCCAGCCCAGACAGACTAACAGAAGGCCTGACACCACCCTAGAATGATGAGTGGACTGGTGGGTAAGGCAGCAGTTGGGTAACAGAGAAGAGCAATGCTTGATGTAAACTGAAACAGTTGGGGAGCTCTCCCTACAACCACAGCAGAGGAAGGGAATTGTCTCTCAGCATGGGGTGGAGAAGAGGGAGCTGTACGCCTACCTTCTGTTGGCCATTATTTTAGCCCTTGGACAAGATGGAGTGATACACTGTAGAGGAGCCGGGACAGGCCAATGCCCAGACTTGGTCTGAAATACATACGTCAGAACGGCTATCCTTGGGCAGATTAATGTAATGACCTTTTGCTTTGTATCCTCTATCCAACACTGACCATTACCCAGTTTTTCAGAGAGAGATGTGCAAAAATCCCAGAAATAGCCAGTTAGGGCAGAAGGCGGGATACTAAATTAGATGGCTCCAGCAATCTGATCTAATGTGGCAGGAAGCAAGATAACAGATGGACAGATCCAAAGCAAACGAAACAAACCTGGGGGCTAAAATAGATCCCCAGCGTTAAGGTGAGGTTAGGTATTAGACAGCAGCCAAAGGTGGTTGGCCCTGCCCATATGGCCTGAAGATTTAACTCACCTGCTGGCATATTGGGATTAACGCAGTTTTCCTTCAGGAAATATATCAATCCGTCTGGCTTGAGTTTCAAGTACTCCACCAGCTGGGGAAGAAATCAGAGGAGATTACGCTAGGAAGAAAAATCACTTTTTTGTTTTACAGGCAACGTTTGGGGTTTATGGTAACTATTTCTCTGAGGTGTGTGGCCCTCATTAGCTCCTCTCCTCTGTCTCTGTGCTTGGGACCCTCTTTGTCTGCGGGAGTAGAGTTGGTTGGAACATTTCCAGTTACATGGAGAGGGGTTGGTTTCAATGATTGTAAGACTCTTTCCACTCTATAGCTGTGGGGAAGACACTTCCCTCAGATACTGGGGGGCCAGGGTCAGGTACCTAATTCCTAGTGGAATGTCTCATTCCAGAGCACGGAACTGTGCAGTCCGGGGACTTGAACCTGGGTCTCTCAGGCCACTTCTAGAGAATATGATCAGTCCTTCTTTTTCTTTCTTTCTTTCTTTCTCTCGCTGTCTCTCCCTCCACCCTGCCAGACTTTGAGCCAACACTGGAATTCAACACAATGCCATCTTTGCGAAAACATTGTAAAGGTTATGTTTTTGTTCAAATGTGGAAGGAAAAAACATATGAAAACCCTCGAAAGTTGCTATGAAGTGGAATTGGTGCGCTCTGTCTTGCAGGACAGAAAGGTTTGTGTCCAAGAGAGAGCACGGTCTGTGTCTTCTGTGCAACAGACTGCAGCAGGTCTGAGACCAAAATGGCTGCTGTCTATGCACATAAGAGGGTCTTTGGAAGATAAAGGTGAAGTTCACAGATGACAAAAGGCATCCCAGTTTTCTGACTAGGGACTTGGCCGCAGTTGGAGGTGGCTCACAGTAGGAGGGAGAGGCAGAGGATAGGGAAATCAATCAGGACTCATTGTAGGCAGGAATCTCTAGTGTTGTGTGGGGTAATCCCATGGCTAGGTACAGTACCCCGCAGAGTACAGGCTTAGTTAACGGGACCACCTCAAGGTACCTGACTTGGAAAGTATGGTGGCCAGGAGGCTAGAAATAAAGGGCACTGTTCCTCTCAGTTCCTTTAGAAACACAGTGTGGTGGCATCATTCAGTGACCTGCCCAGGGTGTCGTAAGACAAGGCGTATTCCAGAGGAGGGGTGTTCGGAGCTGTACGGAAGACAGTACTAGTACTATTGGACAGAATTGGCTGCGGAGTGGATACAGGAAGCTGGAAACAGATTGAAAGGCTTAATGCTGCCTCTGAAAGAGCTATTCTGCCCATGTAGGGCCTCATATAGCTTCTGAAGATCAGGCTAACCCTTTGTACCCCCCGAGACTAGAGGTGTGTGTGACAAGAGGACGTCTCCTTCTCCTGACTGGGGGCAGCTGGGGCGAGCATCCCACAGCACCGTACCTGCCACAGCGTGTCAAACTTGGTTCCCTCAGGGATGGAGTACTTGCCGGACTTGTCCTGGTCGATGCGGTAGTGATACACCGTTTTCCCGTAGATGAGGGACAGCGCGTAGGTGCCAGCCTCCTTCCTTTCTCTCAGTCTGGGTGGGAAGGGGGAGGGCTCTGAGCGGCTGCCTTTTGGGGCTCGCCCCGTGAAATTACAGTGCATCCCCAGTAGGAGCATCTGGGTGGGGAGCTCTGACCGTTTCCAAAGCTCTGGGAAAGATCACTGCCTCCACCAGGGTCACATCCTTCCATGGGCAGAGACCCCATGCTCCACATTGGTCTTGGTCTTCACCAATCTCCCCACCCACCCTCCACAGCAGCGCTGTTCTGATTCTTTCAGGGCACTCGCCTGGGCGGTGACGGGTGGCTGCTCCTCTGCCTCCAGAGCTCACCTGGGGAGCTCCGCTAGGCTCATTCCTCTCCCCCACCTCTTGAAACATCTACTATGAGCCACTCGGTGAACTGTGAGATCCCACAGTCTCGGCTGCTGGCCATGCCCTGGCGATGCCCAGCTCTACATCTCCTCAGTCACTGGTAAGATGGGGCGTAATGGGCATGGGGGTCACGGTAACAGGAGCGTGTATCTCCCAGCGCTTTGGATACTCACAGGAATTTCCCATCAGGCTGTGCTCCGGAGTAGAGCCTGCGTTCAGCCTCCTCCCGGGAGATGTTGCCATGATACCAGGGCATCTTCTCGTGGGCTGTGGTCGCAATGAGTTTCTCCACCTGAGGGGCCTGGCTTATGATGGCCTGTTCGAGGGCATCGCCCTGCAAGGGAGTGAGAAGGGAGACCATTCTACCCAGCCGCTACTAGGCACTGGATCAGCTGTTGCACGGCGCACTGGTTTTCAGTGCATTCTCCTGGACAGTTGCTAGGGAAATCTCAGGAGACCTCAGAACCCCGCTCTTGGTCACCAATAAACCTCTGGCTGTCAGCACCCCTGGAGTAATCCTGGGTTGAACTCTGCTCCAGTGCAAATCCAGAGCAACTCCGTTGTCCAAAGCAGTCGCTGTCCCTCCCGCCCATCGCCCCCCATTGGTGGGAAGGGAAGAGAGCCCCCTGACTTGCACCAGAGAGAAGAGGAAGGTCATGGTGGCCTTTAGAAGAGGAAGAGTGTTAGTGATGGTCACAAACCGGGGGGGGTCTGTCTTCTATTGTCAATCCAGAGACCTTTTCAACTCTCTCCTGCCCTCCCGGCTGCTCTCTCTCCCTTTACATTGCTCCCTAGACCCTGTTAAGAGCGATGTAATCCTGAAGCCATTCGCAGCACACAGCGTGTTTATTGGTCCCACAAACGTAAGGGAAAATACATTTTCTTATTTGCCTGTAGATGGCACACTTTATATTAACCAACCTATGCATGCATGTAGGCACCTATGTCTCCTTTAGGTCTAACTTTCATAACAGCCCCCACCCTCAAAGGATGTCTCTTTATTCTTAGCACAACAGGTTCCTAGTCCAGGACTGGAGACCAGATTCTTAGGTGCTACAAGAGTACTATTAAAAATAATGACATAGACAAGCCATTGATTTGGTGAGGCCTTTCTGTTGCAAGGACTTAGAACAGTGAATGGGACCATACTAACCATTTGTGGCCTTATTTTGCCCCACCCCACTGTAGATTGCGGAGTTACTGCACTTACACCAGTGGAAAATGGCAAGGAACTTCAACGGGACCTAACCAAGGTAAGTAAATGGGAAACATAGTAGCAGGTGAAATTTGTAGTTGACAAAAGCGAAGTAACGGACATTGGAGGGAATAATATGAACTGGGTTCTAAATTGATTGTATCAGCTAAGAGAAAAGACCCAGGCATCATTATGGACAGCTCAGGGAAGACCTTTGCTCAATGTGCAGCAGAGGCTGAAAAAGCAAAATGTCTAGGATGCATAAGAAAGGGGGTGGAGCGTGATATAGAAACGACTGTAACGCCATTATATAAATCAAGGGTGCATCTGCCTCTGAAATACTGTGTGCAGGTCTGGTCACCCCGTCTAAAAATAAGGTATTGCAGAATTAGAGGGGGGTTGGAAATGGGCATCGTGTTTAGGGGCATGGAATAGTTCTCATGTGAAGAGAGATTGTAAAAGCGGCAACTATTTTCCTTAGAGCGGAGGTGAATAAGATGGGATGTAATAAATGTATAGAAAGTATTGGATAACATACAGCAGGTAGAGAGGAACTGTCTAATCATCCCTCTCTTGTAATACTAGAACAAGGGGCCATTCAATGAAATAAAAGTGTCAGATTTAAAGGGACCCTCAAGGTGGATATCCTTCATTACAAAGTGGTGCCTGGCAGAGAGGGCCTTGGGATTGTGGAACTCTCTCCCCCTTTTGATCTGAAATAGCCTGAATTTGGTGACCTTCCTGACATGCTGCAAAAGCCACCTCTTTGAGAGGGTTTGGGGAGAAGGCTAGTCCTGTGCCTACTGGAGGAGGAAGGGCAGAAAGGAGTTCTGCAGGGGTCTGGCTGCGCCCGTCCTCAGCTCAACTTAATGCTGCTGAGTTTGAAACTGCGTGTACTTTTGCTGTGTGGTAAGCTGCCTAGAGCTTTGGATAAATGTCATTCTAGTTATTTTAAAACTGGAATAAATATAGAAGTAGCTAGCTCTGTTTTGATACACCAATTCCTGTGTCCATAAGAAAAACTCCCAGTGACTTCAGTGAGAAAAGAACGCTACAGCACCCTGGGGCTGCGAGCAGCAGCTGAGTTCCCAACTAGTGCCTACCAGGCTGAGGACGCTGGGGCTAGCCCCTCTCTCATATGAACCGTGCTGCGGGCTCTTTAATGCCCACCCAGAACAGACAGGACCTCCCTCGGTAAGATGGAGCAGAGGGAGAGAAGAGTTTGAAGGTACAGGCAAAGGATCAGAGCCATGGCTCCAGATGGAACCGGGAAAGTGAGGAAGCTTTAGGGAGGCTTTTCCAAATGGCAGGAGCCCTAGAGAAAGTTCTTGCCCCCGTTGTGATGAGCGTGTGTGTAGGGACAGAGAAGTGTTGGGGTAAGATGAATGCAGAGAGGAGGAGTTGAGGGACAGAGAAGATAAAAGTGACCAGCTACAGCAAGTCGCCGGAGGGTTCTGAAAGCAGCGTTTGTATTGGGAACAGCCAGTACCTCCAGTTTCCACGTCTGCCGGACGTACTCGCGCACCATGTTGTTCCGCATGCTGTCGAAGACGCCGGTCTGGAGCTCCAACCCGCTGGGGCGGTTGCAGGGCTTACGGAGGGTACAGCAGAGCCCGTCAGCATCCTTGGAGTAGAATTCGCACAGCTCCTCTGGCCCGCAGTGCGCCTTGCCCCCCGCAATGGCGTACGTGCCATTCAGCTGGCGCTCGATGGGGTAGTGGTAGAACTCCAGGTTGTACACCATGGAGAGGACATAGCCCCCCAGGCTGCGTAGGCACTGGCGCAGCAGGAAGAGGCCGTCCGACATGCCGGCCAGTTTGAGGTACTCCTCAGCCTCTGACCGAGAAATGCTGCCATAGAAAAAGGGCAGGTGACTGGCTGCATCTGGCATCTCGTTCGCTTACTGGGGCGCCTCAGACTTGGTCAGATGCTCCGTGTGCTGGGCCTAGGAAACAGAAGCAGAATTCCTCCTTGAGACATTGCATTGCAATACTGCCACAGACAAAGGGAAGCTGTTAGCGGAGGGCCCCTTCGGCGCGGCAGGGCCCACATCGCCATATCCGTCCATCTGCCTACAATTCATTACTGCAGGGTCAGTTAATAGAGCCTAAGGCCAGAAGGGATTTCTGATTATCTAATCTGGTTTCCTGCATAACAGGGTAGATAATTCCACCACGCGGTTCCTGTATCATGCCCGTACCTTTTGATTGAGCTAGAGCGTGTTTTTTAGAAACACATCAGGTCTTGATTTAGAGATTTCAGGCGATAAAGAATCCCCTAGTGGGATTCCCTAATGAGCTGTTCCAATGGTTAATTATCTTCACTGTTAAAAAATTTCACCTAATTTAGTTTTGCCATTATCATCTACATGTAAGAGCCCCCTATTCCCCGAAATCTTCTCTCCAGATAGGTCCTTGTAGATCATAATAAAAGGAAATATATTTTTACACAATGCATGTTTAACCTTTGGCAACTCACTCCCTCCAGATACTGTGACGGTCCAGAGATTACAGGACTCAAAAAAGGGCTAGAACATTATTGTTCCAATACACGTTTATAAGGGATATAAAACCCTTATGCGTCTAGGCATAGTGCAACCACGAACCGACAGAGTGTACAGAAGAATCTTCCCCTAACTGTCTGTTTTTACATTTTTTGCATCGTCCCCTGGAGCGTCTGGCACTAGATTGTCCATTAGCCAGACCAATGGTCTGAGCCAGTTTGGCTGCTCCTCTGTGCCTATGGATCTAGAATATATGACCCAGAGAAAGCTGTGACTCCAGTATGACGGTCAATCACTGCAGCTTGGATTCCATACAATTCTACCTCCCTTTTCCAAGTGGAATCTGCAGATGTCACTGGAGGCTCCTGGACCCACAGCAGAGAAAGGCACTTACCTCCTGGCCCCGTAGAGTCAGCTCTCAATAGGAGCCCAACAAGTAATGTCAGCCTGCCGGCCGAGCCCGTGCTTTGCCCCTCCACCAATGAGCTGCTATTTGCGCAATTGGTTTTCGTATCAAGTTATCTAAATACCACCCACAGACCAAGGCCAGTTTCCAGTGGTTTCTGGAACCAGTGAACTCCTGGAGGTACATGGGCTCCTCGGGAGCTGACCTTTGATGGGGAGGTAATGCGATATGATTAGAGTTGAACTGGCACGTCCCTGCCACAAATAATCCCATTGTCCCATTCAGAATACAGTCAGCCCAACCCCTTGGGTCGCTGGGTCACATCTCTGGGCTTCTTCACTGGTTCTTCATTAATTAGTAGTAGTGTCATATTGCCCCAGAGCCCAGTCAGAGGCTGGGACTCAACGGTGCTAGGTGCTGTACAATCCCAGAACAAAAAGGCAGTCCCTGCCCGAAAGAACTGACAGTCTCTCAGATGAAAGATGGACAGAGACAGATGAACAAGATTTTAAATTGTCCCAGTGGCTAGCCCTCTTGGCTGACTGAGGGCCAGGCCCACTGCACGCTAAAGGCCAGCACAGAAAAGACCAGGCCTCCGATGGTCATATGGCATTCTGAGTTGGGCTGGCCATAACTTGTTAGTCTGAGTCTGCTTTTTGTGTAGGCTAAGCAAGGACCGTCTTATTGTTATGGATTTGTACAGCACCTAGCACACTGGGGGTCCTATAGGACAATGACTGGGGCTCCTATGTGCTACAGTAATACAAATAATCCATAACAATAATGCTCAGTGTTGGCTTTACAGACGATACACATTAGTGCACGTGGGATGGGGCTGGAGGGGAATTGCCGAAGAGAAGCCGTTCTGCCATAGCTCTCCTGCTTTACTCAGAAGCGAGGCAAAAGGGGTGCCTGAACCGGCAGCTGGATTTATGGCCACTAGCATTTTTTGACCTATATGTTTGTTATCTGCCTCAAGCCCAGAAAGGGCCATTGCTTGAGAACAGGAGGGGGAAGCAGGCCAAGCAGTGGAGGTGTTTTACCATTGCAGGAAACCACAGCAGGAAACAGTCAGGGAGGTTTGCAATTTGGGTACAAACTGTAGATTAAACTGTGTCAGGCTCAGCGAAATTCAGCCTGCCTTGTGAAGCCCTTTTAATCAAATGCATTCAATGGGATGATACAGGGGCCAAATGGGCCAGCAAGCGGCGGGGGGCAGGAGACCTGAGTTTGGAATATAGTATTTGTCAGATTGGATCAGACCAGGGGTCCACCTTGCCCAGGATGCTGTTCCCAACAGTGGCCAATACTAGCTGAGTTAGAGGAAGGTGCCAGAAACCCTGCAGGAAACAATTATGGAGTAACTTGTCCCCAGGGACATTTACCTCCTGACGGCTGAGAGTGAGTGGTTTATGCTCTGAATGCATGTGAGTTTATATCCCTCCCAAAGCTCATGTTTGTGTTTGAGCGTTACTGTTGTAACTCTGGACATTGTTGCGTGGAGTGTTCTTGTAGCCATGCTGGTCCCAGGACACTGGAAATGTTTGTTATCCATATACATTTCTAGTCTTTTCAGAACCCCGCTAAGCCTCTGGCCTCAGACCTGTTTTTTAATAATGAGTTCTATTCCTAACACTGCCACTTCACTCACCATGTGACACTGCGCAGCTCTCTTAGCCACTCGGTGCCTCAGTTTACCTCTCTGTGAAATGGGTCAGCATTATTGTCCCCACCTCGCAGGTGTGCTGTGAAGCTTTGTTTATAACCGTTCATAAATGACCAGCATCTATAGGGAGCAATGCCTCTTCAACTCCCTTTGGCTGCTAAAATCAGGCCTTGATTTTTCACGCAGCCTCTAAATGTTGTTGGCACTTTAAGCCTGATTTTCCAGAGGTGCTAAGCATCCCCACTGGCATCAGCCGGAACTGTGGATGCTCAGCACATGACTGAAATGTCTCAAGTTGAGCATCCAAAGACCAGAAGCGCCCAAAATCAGTGGCCACTTGAGAACACGTTGGCCTTCATGTGTTAAATTGCACTGAGAAAGGCCTCTCCCCCCGGCTTAATTAGGCCTGATCAAAACTGCAAACACATTTAGATGGGCAAGACAAAGCAGGAAGAGCTCTGAGATATCTGTCATTTACATCTATATATAGCCAGCCACCGATCTCTGCTTGGGAGAAAACTGCCAGCAGCGGTGTGCCAGCTTCATAACATCGAAACACAAGAGGCTGGGCCAAATTCTGCTGTCTCTTACACCAGTGCAAATCAATCAAAGTCCATGGGGTTGTGTCAGGGAAGCAGGGAGAAGTATTGAGCTTGTGAGGACTGCCGATTATGTCTTCCTATTATTATTAGTGTTGTGGATGTGATTATGATTTGTTATTAACCGGGGCACAACAAACCCCAGCAATGCAGTGGTCACAGTGTGAGGTGGCCCTTTAGCGTGGCCAAAGTTCAGCATCACCTGTGCCAGGTGTAGCCTCCCTCCCAGGTGAAGGGGATGGGAGAGGGGCATGTGATGGGAGCATGTGATTCAGCAGGAGGCCTGCCGGGGAATATAAGGCCAGCCTGAGGTCAGCCAGAGGGTGTGGTGGGAAAGGTAATGTGCGGGCACGGAGGAGCAGAGAGTTGCAGGAATTGGACCCTGCTAGGGAGAAGTTCAGCAAAGCATGCAGTAAGATCCCTGCACCAAGGGTCTGTGCCAGCTTGGTGGGAGATTTGTGGGTTTTTAAGTGTTACCTTGATGAGCTAGATTCCTGGAAAGAGGAGGCAAGCTCAGAGAACGCCAGCAATCGGCTGGTGGAGATGGGAGAACTGAGGCAGCAGCCGTTCCTGAAGCCACATGGGTAAGCCTGGCTGCAGCAACTTCAAGGCTGGGGTTGCCTAAATGAAAGGCAATAACCAACATGAGAGAGAAATAATCCCCTTGGCTGGTCTCTTGTTTGCTCTTCCAGCTGCGTCCAGGCCTGGCCTCGTAGCAACCCTGTGAGTAAAACAGCAATCATTCCCCCAGCTGGTGTCCATTTCCGTCCTAGGAACGCAGCGGGGACAAGGTGACGATGATGCCTACTTTCCCCACGGTGCTGCTGTGTCTCTCTGGAGTAATGCTGGGGGGCCACTTTCTTGCCCTGTTGCTTTTAACTTTCCTACCTCCCTGATGGAAAACTCCCACAGAGCCGTAATGGGGATGACACCACTAGGCACAGGGTGTGGTAAATCTCCACGGGCTGCAATGGCGCCTGGCCCTGGGGAAGGCAAACAAACCCCAGAAGGGCCATGGACTTGAGGTCAAGGGGGAGGCGTGACAGCGATTGAGAGTGAAGGAGGGGCTCTTTGAAGAGGTGGGCGCTTAAGGAGGGATTTGAAGGAGGAGAGAAAAAGTGCAAGAGCAGAGAAACTGGCCCGGGGTGGTGGGGATTGCATGGGAGAAGACACAAAGCTGACAGGAGGAGAAATGAGGAGAGAGGAATGCAGGTTACGTGGGGTCTTGTCCTGAGGCACTCGTCTGATGGGCTTGGAGGAGAAATGTCTTTATCCCTTTCCAGACAACTTCCCTCCATCCCTTCTCTGTATGCCCGCTTCTGCTTACCAGGAGGCTGTGGTCTTGGAAGCCCTACATGGAGGCGGAGTAGTGGGCTTACTGCCATAGGACCTCCAGAGCCTTTTCCCAGCTGTGATGTGGGGGGGGGCAGCTACTTCCAGGGTAGAAATGATCCCTGCTCGCCAGGTACCGAACCGACGGCCACGTCTGCCTCCAGACTGTCTTCTTGTAACTGCCATGGAATCTCAGTGCAGGGGCCTCGCAGGAACTGCCTCGTGTGCTGCCCTGCCACCGTCCTGGCATTGCAGCGTTTGCACCAATGTGCTTGCTGCTCTTATCCACTCCCTTTCGTCTTGGAACTGGATAACTTGGGTCATTTATCAAGGCTGCTGTTTCTAACAGAGGCGCCTGCTTTTAGCGCAGGCAGGAGAGGCACCTGCTTTTAGAGCCAGAGGTCCCTGGTTTGCTCCCTGCTGCTGACGACTCAGCCAAGGTGCATGCGTGGCTTACACGGGTAGCATCTGAGGGGCACGCTCCGCAACTGCTCCTTATTTGACAAAGGAGAGCAACATGTTACGCTAAAGAACTAAAATGCTGAGCAAGGAGCCTGCTTCACTGACGTACGAACTACACAGGGCCTGGTTCTCCACTGCCTCTCCGTTGGACTTTCCTGGTATTGCCTGGTACAGTCCCTTGTATCAGGGCAAGTGGGTGTAAAATGCTACCATGGAGTCTGCGCTCCCTGTGCCCTAGCATAAATAACTGCATCGAGCCCAGCATCTCGCACTGTGGAGGGTCACACTTTATGTTAAGTTTCTGTTTACCAAAATCTAATAACGCTTCCTAGCTGACACACAGCACCTTTCTTCAGTAGATCTCAAAGTATTTTAGAAAGGAGGTAAATATCGCTATCCCTGTTTATCGAGTGGGAAACTGAGGCACACAAGATGACTAGATAGGACTGTAACAGTCATGTTTGTTCTATAAGATTATAGGTGGTTATAAGCAGTTTTTGATCTCTTGGACTACATAACAATTAACCACTTATTAAAACATCTGCTGACCATTTAAAGCTTTATGAACTACTGATAAATAGAACAGTGGCGTACCATGTGGTCCCATTCATGTTTTGCTTGGCTTTGTGCTCACAAGTCAAATATTGCTAAGGAGAATCATCTCTCCCAGGAACAGAGCTTTATTGAGGTTCAGTCTGAAGTGAAATTATTGTTTGTGTTTTCAGAAAACCGGGAGAACAAACCCTTCAGCTTTTCTTCTGAGGGTTTTCTTTTGGAAACCTGCACCACTCTGGCTTTACCTGGGGCTCTGGTCGTCTCTCTTCTACGGGAAGTGAGCAGGTAAGGCCATCTTGTAGGCTAGCATTTGCATGTGTGATTAAGGTAAATAAAAACTAGATGTCTGAAGTGCCTTTCATCCCGAGGGATGCCAGGCTCTGCATGTTGAGATCGTTCATCCACCACCCAAATGAAGCCACTTCTAGTGTGGCACATGGTGACCATTTTGCCCTAGTAATAACGCACACTTTTCAGGAAGGAAAGTGAAGAATAATTTCTCGGATACCGCAGGGGAGAGGTTAGGGAAATGCTGCTCCATGCAGGAGAATGAGGAGAAATCAGAGTTCAATAAATACACCTTCCTCCCTGCTTCTCAGCGGTCAGTGAAATGGCATCACGCCTCTGAGTACAGGGAAGGGTCCATGGCAGGTAGTGCTTCTGCGTCCCATCCTGTATAGCCCACGTTCCACCGAGGGGATGTCTACACTGCAGCTGGAAGTGACCCTCCTTCATTGAAGAGCCACAGCTCTGAGGGGCCTGTCTCCGTAGGGATATGTTCAGCGAAATCAATTCATAGACCCCCAACTAAATCCTTGACCATGACTCGGCTTTTTTGGTAAATAAAGGGAACGTCTGCCCAAGGCACTGACACATAGGCATGTGCTACCTGTGACGCTGCTCAGCCACTTGCCTTATGACCCCTCCTGCGTCTTTCCATCCATGCCCTGCCAGCTTGGTAGCAAGGCTCTCTCTCGCTCGCTCCTCGGCTGACTTCCCAGCAGCTGTGCAGCTGGAGGGGCGGTTGGTGGCTGAGGGGAAGCTCATCACATTGAGGGAAAGGAGCACGGGAACCTTATGCAGCGTGCCCTCCCCCCGAACACCTCAATCTGCTCCCACGGGCTCGGGAATTGTCACCTGTGCCCTTCGCTCCCACCCTGCGCTTTCATCACGATTCATTCACTCCCCCACCCATGCGCCGGCTCGGCCGCTCTGAGCCTGCCACAGCCCCCCGAAGGCACCGCAGGCTGATTTCACTCAGAGGGGAAGGAGAGATCGGGCGATAAAGAATGGAAAAATAATGACACGCTCGATCGGTGCAGTCAGTTGGCAGTGAAGGGCTAAGCTTGTTCATATCCTGCTGGGGACTTTTTCTCTTTCTGTGGTTATTTGTCAAATGCTAATGAGCGGAAGCAATTTGCTTCCATTGCTGTGTGGGGAGACTGGGGTGGGGGGGAGGCCACCTGCATGGTGTGGGGCAGCGGCCTGGTGGCTATGGCTCCGTTGGCAGTTTGAAAGCATAATTATCCGTCAAGAAAGCGTCATATCTGAGCAGATTTTTTGTGCATGGGTTGAGGCTCTAACGGCGAGGCTCTCCTTGTTACGAGAAAGTGGTCTTCCATTTATAGTGCCTTTCGTTTGGCAAACGGGCGTGCGAATTGCATGCCACTGGAATCGGGGGAATGTGGCAGCTGACTGGCAGTGTGGAGCAATGCTGCTATGAGCAGGAGGCTAAGGAAGGGTGGTTCTGCAGTCAGGTAAATCGGAAGGGCAGCATGAAGTCACCTGAGCTGGCGTTTGGCCAGTGCACTATTGCAAAAAGTACCACGGGCATCATTAATGACCCTGAAGAGGTCAGGACTTTGTCCGAGAAACAGCAGCACAGTGGGCGACTACTGGCTTGTTGGAGACATCCCTTCCTCGTGCGAACCCATCATGAACACTCCTTATTGTGTGAAGGTTGATGGCTTGGCATGGGTAGACCAATTTCTACAGAGATCTGCTTATCCTTTTCCTTGTCTCTCTGCCTGCCCTGGTACTTGTATGCCCCAGTCCATGTAGTATCGAAGACCCTGCTCATTAACACCCCCCTGTTCCTTTTTGCACAAATTCAGTAGCTAGTTGTCGTCTGTTAGCAAAAAGGGACAGCAGAGGCCCCCAACATTGCATGAAGCAGGATGACTTAAGTAATGTGGCTGCTTTTGTGGTGGTCAATGACTGACCACAGAGCTGACATTTTTCAAACTGATCCTGACACTTACCGAAAGCGTCTTGGCTCAGCCAAATTCGCCAGAAAAAGACAGCCTTGGAGTCACCGGCCAAACGGAGCCCGGTATTCCATGTAGAAACCGATGGGATCTCTTTGCAAAATTAGAGTCTAGAGAATCATGAGCCGTCTGTCTCCTGAGAGCAATGCAGAGCGTCGAAAGATCTTACCGGTTGTGGTACATGGTCTCAATTTCCTGTCATGTCTGATGATAGAAATATTTCAGAGATGTCTAATGAGCGTGGCTGACTGAAGCAGTTAGAACATGATCAAATCCTGCACCACTGAAGTGAATGGGAGCTCTGCCACTGACTGTGCTGTGTTCTGGATCAGCTCGAAGGGAGGTTGCTGCAACCATGCTCAGGCCCACCCGTGCAATCGGTGCTTAGTCTCCTCTTCTGTATGACCAAGATTGTCATTCCCCAGGGTTTTCCTTCTGGGGTAAAGTCGTTGCACCCCAAGGGGGGGAGGTTCCTTGGTATGAAGGGCATCGAGTCACGGGGCTGTGAGATAAGGTGAGGCCACTGCATGTTTGCAGACAGTGTAACGATAATACCCTGGGCTTGTGTGTCTGAGCGAGTGATGTTCCCTCCAGCTTGTCGGTCCCAGGAAAACTGTCTAATGAACCCCGGAGAGGAGCTAGGTACCTGAGGCGGGCCCCGGCTGGACCCAGAACAGGGAGACAGGGTGCCACCCCAGGGAGCCCTTCACCCCGTGGAAAGGACACAAGGAAGGAGGGGCTGTCATCTTCCACAGCACCCCTGCAATCTGGCCTCCCCAGGGAACAGCACACCATATCATGGGTAAAGGAGAGAGAGAGAGATAGAGAGAGATGGGTCAGGTTAAAGGTGCAAGGCTGGGATTGGGGAGGCTGGGGTGCAATTTTCAGCTCTGCCACAGCCTTCCCGTGTGACCGTGGGCAAGTCACTTATCCCTGTTTGTCAGAAAAGACTAATAGGTTCTCATAGACTCATAGGTCAGAAGGGACCAATATGATCATCTAGTCTGACCTCCCGCACAAGGCAGGCCACAAAACCCTACCCATACACATTTATAACAACCCCGAACCCATGACTGAGTTATTGAAATCCTCAAAAATGAGATTTGAAGACCTCAAGCTGCAGGGAATCCACCAGCAAGCGACCCATGCCCCATGCTGCAGAGGAAGGCGAAAAACCTCCGTGGCCCCTGCCAATCCGCCCCGGAGGAAAATTCCCTCCCGACCCCAAATATGGCGGTCAGCTAAACCCTGAGCACGTGGGCAAGACTCACCAGCCAACACGCAAATAAGATAGGCTGCTGGGCCTAAAAACACCAACGGCACTGACTGGGCTACTACAGTAACGGGGGCTGGGGAAGAGCATGAGAAACGAGCTAGTTTTCATTTCCTCCACTGGCCCCGGTTGTTCTGACCATGCATGTGGCAAACACCTTCTCAAACATGACTAAAAGCAGCGCTGTGCACTGCAGATGCAGCCGTCCTAGAGGGAGCCACTTTACACATCAGCCTCTCACCCACACTATGCTTCATGCTTAAGCAACCGTCAGAAATGTGTGTTTCCGACCACAAAATGACCCAGCCGGAGACCTAATCCCCTACATGTTAGAAGCATTTGGAATGGGGGGAGATCTTTTAATACCTCAGGTTTGATATGTAATCTGATAGGTTTTGCTTATTTTTTTAATTTGTATTGTAGCATCTAGAGGAACTGAGATCAGGGCCCCATTGTGCTAGGAGCTGTACAAACATGCAGCTAGGAATAGTCGAATGCAAGCTCTTCAAGGCAGGGAAACAAAGAAGGCAGAGGGAGGGTGGGAGGAAAGGGATTTGCCAAGGGGGGGTCACAGCTGGTCAGTGGCAGAGCTGATGATAGCCCCATGGTTCCCCTGACTCCTCATTTACTGCCCTAGCCCCTAGCACTCACTGCCTCTCACAATGGGACTCTGAGCAGCAATGCAAACGGGACAAAACAATAATGCCCCTTTTGTTAATTACATTCTATATTGTTCTTCTCCAAATGCATCACTTTACACTCGCGTTCAATTTCATACTCCACCTCTAAATCCGGTCACAGAATTCGTCACGATTAAGCCACCAAACAGCGGCGTTTAGTAGTCAGGCTGAAAATGCACAGAGAGGAGCACTGTCTTTTTGTTCTGGATTTGTGCAGCACCTAGCACACCTGGGACTTCCAGGAGCAGGTGGTTTTGGGCACCTGCTTCTGACCCAGCCCAGCGGAATGGCTCCTTTCTGCTCACAGGGGGATCAGAATGAGTGTGGCCTTGGGTTGGAGAATTCCATTTTTTGGTCACCACCATCATCATCATAATGTGATGTGCAGACAGCATCTTTCATCAGGGTCCTAGCGCACTTTGCAAGTCGTCTGTATAGCTCATTCACCCACAAGTGCAATGTAAAGTCACTGGAGCAGAATGGCTGTGAGACCCCCCCGAGATGGGACATCACAACCGTTCTGCTCGTGGGACTTTACAGCAAGTGTCTGAGGAAAGGAAGAGGGAAGGATAAAGGCTCCAATTAAAACTGCCGCCGGGGATTTAGAGAGGTCAAACGTAATTACTCAAATTGGAATTTGGCCAGGACATCAAGGTTAGCATCTCTCCTCTTGCAAGAAGTGTCAGATCTCTAATGATCACGAGTCACAAGCCTTTTGGGCCTAATTTGAAAGGAGGGTGTGGTGTGGCCAGCAGACCCAGCTTGGCAATAACTTTTTGGGATGTCTCATGTTCGTCACTAGGCATCGGTGCTATTCGCTTTTATGAATACAGAAGGGTGAGTGGCTAGAATAGAAGCCACTGCCAGCTGGGGAGAAGCTAGCAGGGCTTGGGCTGGATTAATCCGTTCTCAAACAAAGACGAGTCTTCTTTATACGGAACAAACCTAAAAAAAGTTGCTGTTTTAAAAAGAAGTGGGCACCAGGGCCACGATGCAGCTGCCTCTGGCAAACGAATGAGCCAGGCATCCTGATTCTGCTGTTGTTTATTTCAGTTGGCCTCTCAATATCAGAAAAATGTCAACAAACTAGCAAAATTCGTAGAGAAGCAATATAACTGCTTAAGGGGCTGGCGGGACTGACTTATGAGTAAAATTCTCATGAGCTAACTATGCACGCAGTATATTGGCCAAACGTGACTGTGGGGAAAATGTGACCGCTAACTCCAAGTGTCTGAAGAGCATGATCAGTAAGGGGAGAGAGGAGGCAATTTGTTTAGGCTGTTCCAAGGGGATATTACTAGTAGGAATGTCCTGATATTAAGCAAAGGAAAATGTAGGCTGGTTATCAGGAAACATTTCCTAACAGCGAGATCCATTAGAGCATGGAACGGTCTCCCCACGGGAAACGGTGGAAGCCCTATTACTTAAGTCATTTGAAACTGGGCTAGGAAATATACCAGAGGGAATAATCCCACATTGGCAGGTAATGGATGAGATGAGCTAATAGGACTTTCCCATATCTAATTTCTGCAATGCTGTGAGTTCCAGTTGGGGAAAATGATTCTCCGGATTTCTAATTTTGGCCGGAGCGTAATGTCAGGCTCACCTAATGCTCCATGGAAAACTGGAAAGCATTCGATGTAGAAATGTTCTACTTCCATATGTTGGAATTCTGTCTTCTTTTCCACTGGATGTCAAAGGGCCTGAACTGACCGCCCTGAGGAATGAGGTCCTCTGTCCACACACAGAATGGGAAATATGGGGATAGCAGCAAATAAAAGGTTGTTCTGACAGGGAAGGGGTGAAACAACGAGAGTCTGTATCACCTTAAAGACTCAAATTTCTGCGGGCATAAGCTTTCGTGGGCTGCAACCCGCTTCATCAGATGCATGCCGTGGAAATCACAGCTAGGAGGTATATATATACATCCAAGAATGTGCTAACAAAGTCCGTTCAGTTAGAGTAGGTGAGGCCTATTCCCAAGCATCGATCAGAAGGTGAGAATGTGTGAACAGTGACAATTAGGTCTTGTAATGAGAGAACCCTTCCACGTTCCTATCAGACCCAGTCTGATTGTGTCAAGTGACACCATCTAGTGACACCATCACAGATCCTAACCACATCAGCCACACCAGCAGGAGCTCATTCACCTGCATGTCTACTAATGTGATATATGCCATCAGGTGCCAGTAATGCCTCTCTGCCATGTCCATAAGCCAAACCGGACCGTCACTACGCAAACGAATAAATGGACACAAATCAGACACAAAAAATGGTAACCTCCATAAGCCAGCAGGGGAGCACTTCAATCGCCCAGGACACTCTGTAGCTGACTTGGAAGTTGCCAGACTGCTACAAAAACAGGCTTCAGCGAGAAACTGCAGAGCTGGAACTCATCTGAATAGGGATTTGGATCCTATCTGTGGTTTCCACTTCATGCATCTGACAAAGTGCGTCGCAGCCCACGAAAGCTTCTGCCCGCAGAAATTTGTTAGTCTTTAAAGTGCCCCAGGCCTCTCGTTGTTTTTGCTGTATACAGACGAACTTCCCTGTAAGGTAGCTCAGCTGTGATCTACAAGCCCATCATTAGTGGGGAAAATATAGTTTGGTCTTCATGACCTGGTCAATCCTTAGCCTTTGCACACCGGGTGTGATTTGTGTTACTCAAGGCCCTTCCTTACTAAGATATTTATTTCCATTCTTGAGCCAAGTCAATCTACCCAAGCCTTCACCATGTCATTCCTGCCTTGCACGCTTGGTACCCAGGGCAAACGCACCAGGGCCTGTAGCCCGTGTCCCAAGCACGTCACATTTAGAGGCTAACTTTGCAGTGAGTCATATGCTCATCACGTGTCCCAGCCCCGTTCTACAGCTGCACAGAGGCTGCAGCAGAGATCAGTAAGCCAAGGGATGATGTTCTCCCCAGAAAACCCTCAGCCCACTCTCACCTCCAACCATCCCCTTCTGCAATGCCCAGCAATGGGCAGTCGTCTCATAAATGTGCGGGCTCCTCCTTGTGTCTTCTGGGCATAACCAGTTAAAATGAACTGTGCTGGGGCAACATTATTTTCAGAGTATTTCACCTCTAGCTGACTGGACTGACTCCAGCCATGATGAGAAATGACTGGCTGTTCCAGTCTGACAGCCGTTTGGTAGCCCTGACGGGAAATGCGTTTGTTCATTCCGTCTGATTCATCGGAGATTAACGTCCCCGTCACACCATTTAGGTGCAAATAGACCCTCCACGCCCAGCCGAGTCCAAAAGCTGACTTGGCCAAGGGAACTGAATTTGCTCTTGCCTGTTGGGTCAAAGTGAAGTGTGTTGGTCCGAGGGCATGTGGATGCTTGCCCAGCTGCAGCCTGGTCAGTTCTTATTCTGTGCAAAGACAGAGGCCTTTAGGGAGGGATTCTCAAAAGCACTCCACATTGGCTTCACTCGGCTCCCAGTGAAGTCAATGTTAAAACTCCCGCTGACTTCAGCGCGAGCCACGTGCTGCATTGAGTGCCTCAAAATCCCCAGCCGTCTCTGGCTCCCCTCAGTCTTGAAGAGGCTGATTTGCAGGTGGGGAGGGATGCGGTTCTCCGTGACCATGGGGCCGCTAGCCGATATCTTGTCCATTCATGCAGGCAGGCAGAGTCCATTGACTCCTTGGACCCTTTTTCAGAGCACTGGGCTTTGACCAAGGTTCTCTGCCCACAGTGCTTAATTTGTAACGAAAGAGGAGTCATTTTTTTACATTCAGAACTGATGCAGCAGCCCGCAGGTGCCGGGGCTATGAAATGCCAACCCTAGAGGTGTTGAGGCTCAGCCCTGGCACAAATTAAGCACTCTTTGCCCAGTGTCCCCCTCTGCATTGCTCTGAACTCCCATTGCCTCTTTGACATTCTTTGTCCTCCATAATCAGCTGCTGTTTGGACTGTGGCCCTTCCCCGATCTCAGGGGGTGGGACTTTCGTTGTTTTGGTAGGCTCCACTCACCTACGCAGGGGTCAAATAGGGTTTTGTCCAAGGCCAAAGTTGTTTAAAAAACAAAGCATGCTTTTAAATAAATAACAATCTGGCATCTCACCTCCACTTACATGCTCTCTCAGTGCACAGGCGGTCACAGTCTCCTCAGATAAGGAACAGACCGTATATGTACACTTACACATTTGAAATATTCAGCGTCTCAGCTTTTTCCACCCAAGCATCTTTGCAGTTACTTTCACTGCTCAGTGTCACAATGGTCAGATAAGAAATTCTGCCCAATTTTCCATTTGCCCTAGTGACCTTTAAGGATCCAGTGTGGTTGGCTGGAGCAACATGCAGTTGGTGGTGCTTTAAGCAGAGTGACAGGAGGGAGAGGAGGCGGTTGAGGGAATAGCACAAAGGCAGGGAGAATGCAATCAATCTGTTTGTCTTTTTAAAATGGATGCAACTAAAGTCATGTGAAGCAGGGGCGGATGAACCCAGTTTGGGTTGTCTCTTATGAGACGTTGCCTTAATAGCCTCGGGTGAGGGACTTTGTCAAAAACTTTTGGAAAGTCCAAATAAACATATTCATTCATCAATTTGAAGATCTCATGGGACCATAACAGCCATCTAGTCTCACCTTCTGTCTAACAGAGGCCAGAACCTTTCAGGGAGGGTAGAATTGGATCAAGACCTACGACATTCGTTTCACAGATGCTATCAGATATTCATTCTGGACCTGTACAGGATTTGAACCTATGACCTAGGTGAAGTGCACTGTATGAATGACGAGCCATTCACGTCCCCTCGCTTTCTCTTTGTCAGCTCATTCTTCATCCACAATTATTTTGCCACAGGCAAAGATTTCTAAGCACTTGGGGGTGGAAAATTTTTGGCTGAATAATCGTTTGTGCTAATCTTCACGAAAAGTCGGGAATCACAAACATCTTCGCTAATGCCCAGCAACGGTCCAGATACTCAGTTAATGGATAATATAGCCCCAGGAATTGGCAAGCTCAGTGGTTTTACTATTCAACCAGTTCCGCTCTGAACCCACGGAGGTTTGTTTACTCTGAATGCTGTCTGAACGGGGATTGTTCCAGGAGCCCCTGGAAGAATCCAGCTCACCCCATAGACTCCATCTCATGGCTCTGACTTGTGGAACTCTGTGAACAGCACTGCCAAGTCTTGCTGCGAATGAACTGGAAGGTGCAATGTTCCACTTTGGTTTTAACCGTTGCGATGAAGGATTTCTCAGTGTGTGTCCAGGGGAGTTTTCAAATGACTTTCATCCTCTTTGTGAAATTGCTCTTTCACTGCTCCTAGCTGGAGAGCCCTGGATGGAGCTAGAGAAGAAGGACCTTTTCAGAGTCATGGGTCCTTTCCCATCGACAGACCAAATTCACTGTAGATTTAGCCCATGCCATGGGAAGTTTGTATTTCAGAAACATTCACTCGGTATTTTTCTTTACTTGCTGCCGGACGCTTTTGTGTCGCGTGGCTGTGTGCTGTTAAACAGCAGCAATCTACTACTTTAGAGGCAGGTGAAGGGATTTCACTTTGGGATCCTTCAGGATAAAAGATACTATATAAATAAACGTACGAGACAATAACAATAGTAATTAATAATACACAGGGATACAAAAAGCCAGCACGACCTCCAGGTGCTGTTCAGACGGCATTATTCCTGGACTGTGTATACATCATTACCCCTCCTCAGCTAACCCTGTAACGAATTCTGCTAACCCTGTAAACCATCACCTCGTCCCTTGAGATCCAGATTGACCATGTAGTTGCCAATGGAGTCGTCCAGTCCTACGATGGTGTTTTTATAGCGTCAAACAGGCTATAGTTACAAACAGTTCCACTCGTTCTCGGCTTTCAGAACTCTGCCTACGCTCTCATCTGCCAATAGATGCTGTGGGACTGGACCACCCAGCTCACACGGAGTCCCATTGCTGTGATGGGGTGCTGGACAGGAACAGCAGTTCACCAACATGCTAGCAATTGCAAGATCAGGGCCGTAGCTCCCTATGCTAGGGAGTGTTATGGTCAGCCCGGCCTTGCATGCATCCTGCTCACCCAGCGGTTCCCCTACTCCCCAGCAACTTAAATCCTCGATCGGTAGAGTTTGGCTGCCAGTGTGTCCTAGTGTATTCAGTCCTCCAACAACAATCCCACAATGCAACTGTCCCTTCAGCGTTGTACTGCCTGCTAAAGGCTTTGAGTTCTGCTGCCCAGGGCTGGTAGCTGGATCTCTTCCTGGAACCTGCTATCCTTCTCTTCACTGCTCCAGCTTAGCCTCCTGCTTGCCCATGGTCCAGGAGAGAGGTTCTGGATTGTCTTGGGCGGTGGCCAGAGTAGTACGTGTAGGCCCAGCTGTGGCACTCCCACGGGAACAGGGGAAGTTGGTGGGAGCAGTGGGTGCTCAGCCCCTCTCAGGGTGACGCTCACAGGAGGGGATTCTGTGGTTCTGATGACGTCACGGGGCAATGGGAGCTCTCAGTCCCGTGCCGGAAATGCTCAGAATCACATAGGGCCAGACCCACATTCAAATTCCGGGGTCCACAACGTCAATAAAGCGGGCAGAGACTGTTGAATGCTTAGATTCCTGCGGAGAGGTGTTTCTTCTCCGCCGTGCAGATGTAACGCTTCCTTCTGGCTCTTGAAAAACAGATATTAATGTCCTGCAAGCAGAGGACGTTTAACCAGGATCCTCCTTCCATTGGGAATTTGCTACTCCCTTTGGTGGGATCTGATATGAGCTACCACCAAAATAATGTTAAGAGCCAAGTTTTACCATCAGCTTCCCATGTGGAATTTAGCCTAGGAGCCTTAAATCTCTAAAAAAAAAAAAAACTAAGGGGAGATTTCTAGTCAGTGCCAGCCAGCACCTTTGCCTGGAGTTCACTGGCCATGTGTCTGAACTGCCAAGTTGATTTTGTGCCTGTTCGTTTAGGTGGTGTTCGTCATGAACCCGTTTGTTCCTGTAGAACTCGGGAAAACTGGAATAAAGATGCAGGACCAAATTCAGCAGTGGTCTCCAGCTGCTTTGCCCGCCCTAGCAGTTATAAATCTATCTCAGCAGGTCAATTCCCCGGGAGCAGTCTGCGCACGGGTGAACATGAGCCTGATTCATTACGAACCCAAAGAACTCGCCTGCCCCTCATGGTCTGGCGCTTGAACAACAAGCCTCCCCCAAAGAAATCCACATTTAGGCACTTACAGGAAGATTTTCCAAGGAGCCTAAGGATATATCTACCCTACAAAAAAACCTTGTCGCAGCAGATCTCAGAGCCCAGGTCAACTAACTCGGGCTTGCACTACAGTGTTAAAAATAGTGTACACGTTCCCGCTTGGACTGGAGCCCGGACTCTGAGACTCTCTGCTGTGGCATTTTTGTTGCTGTGTAGACGTACCTTAAGGAAATTAGTCACCTAAATCCCACTCAAAGTCAAAGGGCCCTAATTCCTTTAGGCTTATTTGAAATCCCAGCCTATATGGGAGTTGTGAGTAGAATTGGATGAAAAATGGTTTTCTTGTCTTGTGAAAATTTTCAAGATATCAAAAAAAACTCTCCTAAGCTGAATTGGGACAAAAAGTCCAAATTTCATAAATGGCAATGAATAAAAATTGGAAAATCCGTTCAGCCCAATTGAAATGTTTCAGTTTGGTTTTAGAGAGACAAAATGGGTTAAAATAATATCTCACCATCAGAAGTTGGTCCAGTAAAAGATATCACCTCATCCACCTTGTCTCTCTAACATCCTGGGACCGACATGGCTACAACTAGGCCTCATTCCAATTTTGACAGGTTTTTTTTTTTATTGTTAGTCTAGTTTTAATTTCAAAATGAAAAGTCGTCGTAAACTGACTGGAACGGTTTGTTTTTAATTTGAAACTTTTTTTAGGCATTTTTCTAGCTGAAAAATTAGTCGAAACAGAGCCTTTTCTGTAAAAAGTTTCTGTTTCAACTAATCGGTGTTTATCGACAGAAAAAACATCCTTTGGAAAAAAGCCCATCTAGGTCCAGCTGGGAGCGCCCAGCACCTTTGAAAATTGGGCCATTGATTTAGATACCATAATACGGATTTAAGGACAGGAGTTTCAAAAGCCTTTGGGAGTTAGGCACCCAAGTCCTTCTGAAATCCAATCAGAGCTGGATGCCTTAATTCCTTAGGATCTTTTGAAAAATCCTATATTTGGTGCCTAATTTTAGGTGCCTGGGTTTGCAAATCTTGATGCCAGATTAAGAACAATTAAAGGCAGCAAGAAATGTAGGGCCTGACTTTCATTTATACCAAGGGATCTGATGTTGCCAGGGGCCTTAATGTAAATAAGACTCAAGCTTCCTGTGCTTAAATCTGCTTTGAAATACGGAGGCCGGTCGTGAGTTACAGAGCAGTGGGGGATGGGTATTGCACAGAGGAGAGACCTAAAAGCCTCGATTTTTGTTAGGGTTATAATTAGGGCAAACAAAATAGCAACCGAACCCAGAACTAACGAATATCCACTGTGAGTGAGCCTAAAATGCCTTCTGGGTATAATGCAGGGACCCCAGTCAGTATACGCTGATTTGCTGTATCCATATTGTTCTGCTCTGAGTCTGGAGGAGAACATTTCACTAACACTCTTTTGCTAGGAAGAATATTGTTTTTCTTTCTTCTTAATCTCCAGAGATGTGTGTAAAATTCGCATTAACGCACATGCTTAAAAGGCACTTTCATGGGACCGCTCCTTTTTAGAAGATCATATTAATACGCCGGGAGATAAAGGTTCAAACGTCATCAGCTGTACTGCACTTGCAAAATGTTACAGATGGGGAAGTGCAGACAGATGTTTGCGTGTGACCAGCATGCATTTGTGCAGAGCAGGTGACCGTGCATGAAAATGGCTGTTTGTGTGTACTCGCTGCTATTTCTTGTTTGAAATTTGGAGTGTGCAAATGCACTAGTAATTTTTTGGATGCAAGGCACACATCGTTTGTAGAAGTGGCTTGGGTGTTGAATTTTGAAGCATTGAGCCCTTAACATCTGCTGCATGGCGAAGGTTCAGGAACAAACATCTTTAGCCCTGATTCAGGGAAACAGTTCAGCGTGTGCTTAAGTTTCACGGGCTGCGTGAGTCGTAAGCACAAACCTAAGTGCTGCCTTGAATTGGGCTGCTTTCCTGTATGCATTGGCCATCACGAAGCCATGGATACAGCTGTTCGTGGGCTAAATTCCCATTGCCAGCCCTGCATTTCTCTTGCTGTATGTTCTGCACATATCCAAGGTATGCCTTAGCAGCCAGAGGAGATGTCCTGGCACGCCAGCTCTCATCGAACCAGCGTGTAACCCCAACTACGCGAGCAGCGGGTGGGGCTAGCCACCCTGAAGATGTAGCTATGGCATTGGATGGGGAAATCTCAGAATCCCCCATAGATCCCAGGCCGTGTGCTGCAAATCACACCCTATCAGGACCACTCTGTGCCCAGACAGCAGCCAGTGCCACAGCAGAACTGTGACCACAGCAGCCTGACCCCCTAGATCTCAGGACCACTTTGAAATAGTAAAATACTTTGGGATATTTAATGGTCTGACAGACAAATAACCAGCCTCTAGGAGGAGTTGTACTGCACAGCAATGACTGCAGATTACAACCCACATCCATGCCAGGAGCTAACTGGGTGGCAGTTCATTAAAAACGAAGGGGATCTTCTAGGCCAGGCATGTCCAACCTGCGGGCCGCATGCGGTCCAGGTCCATTATGAATGCGGCCCAACAAAAAATCGTAAACTTACAAACTTTATAAAATTGCGACTACAAATACAATTTTAACAGGCTATTGATTTATAAGCGAAGAATTTTTGGATTTAACACGTTCTTTAGCAATAAGAGATTCATAAAATCATTCTCAAATAATTTTATTTATTTAAAATTGCCGCCCGTGCGGCCCAAAACAACTTGTCTTTTCCAATGTGGCCCAGGAAATCTAAAAGATTGGACACCCCTGTTCTAGGCCTTAGCAATTAGGTTGCTTCTATTCCCTGTAGTTGGTGTGGTGTGAGAGGTAATTGTTGTCAGACCTTAAAGCTGCACTCCTCTGGGCAGGGCCCGATGGGCTGGGAGATTTTTAAGGCACATCAGGCCCAACGTGAACTGGTATTTCCAGTTCAGTGGGAGCACTGTTCCCCTTGAATCAGCAGTGAAGCCGTGCTCCTCTGAGGTGGGAGGGATGCTATGAGAGGCGCATGGCCAAGGCCCTAATTTATGGTCATCAAAGATCTCATAGTGCCTCTTGTATAAACAAGGGTGCTGACGACAGTGCCTGTGACTAAATATCCGCTGAGATGAGAACAGTTGGCCTCTCCCTGCTGTTTCACAGGGCACCCTTCGCTTTTGTTCTCTGTTAAGAACGGTTGGTGTTTCACACCAGAGAGGGCTGCATTTCCCTCGAAGATGAAGCGATCCCAGTGTGGTTTGTAAAGCACTCTGGGGTAAAAGGCATTGAAAGACCCATCTCACTAGACAGTTCAGATTTAATTTAGGTACTTATCTGGCCTTCATCACTGTAATATCCAAGCGCTCACAATCTTTACTGTATTTATTTGCACAGCACCCTCTGTGAGGTAATGCCAGGCTATTACCTTTGTTGCACAGATGAGAACTGAGGCACCAAGCGTCTTACCTACAGGCACACAGGAAGTTTGGGGTAAAGCAGGGAATTGGACCTAGGTCTACCAAGACCTAGGCTGATGCTATAACCACTGGACCATCCTTTATGCCCTGTACTTTCCAAGAGAGCTTCTGGCTTTCTTTCTTTTCTCTCGCTGTAGTTAATATATAAGTGACATGAACCTTGTGCTCTCCTCCCCACCCCCTACACCAGCTTGTTGTATCTACTTGCTTCTAGTCTTATACTTACACCCTAATCTCTTTAGTCAGGGGCCACTGTTTCCTTCTTGGTATGTACAGTGCCTAGCAAACGAGGCCCTGACCAGGGCCTGGAGGTGCTATTGCAATAGAAATGAACTGATTCATGATAATCGTCATGAGAAACCATATTTAAAAAATACAGATTAACCACTGGGAGACAGAGGGAATGATCCTGAACGGCAAATAAAAGGTACACACCGGAATTCATGACCCTGCTGGACTGCAACATACGGACTATCTAATACTTCATAAGGGGAGCTTAGATTAACAATGATTCCTAGAAAAACAGGTGCTCTGTAACATATGTAGAATTTCAAGTTAGTTTATATTGATTCCACACATTCTGTAAAGAAAACTACATCTCAGTGCCCCACAGACTGGTGTTTTGCAACACACTTACGAAAGCATTCACCTCGATGGGTAGCAGCAAATACAAGATTCTCGCCCCTTTTCCCGGTAATTTGGCTCAACTCTGACCCCTAAGACCATCATTAGGGTTGAAAAATGCTTCAGTCTCAATGACCTGGCCAGTTCTCCACCTCTTTGCTTCCTGTGATGCTGGCCACAGGTGGCCACAGTTTGTGTTAGTCCAGATCCATCCTTGCTAAGATATTTATTGTCATTCTTGAGCAAAGTCAATCTTCCCAAGCCCTTGCCACTTCGGTGCTGCCTGACATCCCGGTACCCAGTGCAAAAAGGAACACAGCCCTTAACCCATGGCCCAAGCACGTCATGCTTACAGGCTAACTTTCCAGCGGGACATATGCTCATAACAGGTCCCAGCCCCATTCACAGAGGCTGCAGCAGAGATAGGTAGCCAAGGGTTAACATTCTCTCCAGAAAACCCTCGGACACTCCTTCATTTCCCATGCAATTGTCACTTAAAGGATAAATGGACCCAGTGTCTTGGTTGGTTAAAACACACATGCCCAAGGACAGGAGTGACCTTGTCATGTTTCTTCTCCTAATTATGGTCTTATTGGAAAATAACCTTTACAAAATGTCCTTAAAAAACCCCATGCACTTTACAAGCGAACACTTGATGCAATTGTGGCTTCATGCCTATTTGATTATGAAACTGTGTATGCCTCAGCTTTGATGCCAAAGTATTTTACAGGAATAGCAGCATGCCATGCAGGAAGCTGTTCCTCTCCTCACTCCAGGGGAGAAAGGATAATGAATGGAAAAGCACAGAAATCAGAGATAAGGGTGGCAAAAAATCCACTTAGATCCTCTAGTTGCATCCCCCTGCCAATATAGGAGGCTGCTCTGTGATCTTTTCTCCAGTTCTTTGTTCAGGTCTGCTTATAGCTGACCCATGTGATGGGGTTTCCACTGCTTCCCTTGGGAGCTTATGCCACGGTCTAACAGATCTGACCATTAAGAAAGGTTTCCGGAAGCTTAACCTCAAATTTCCTTTGTTCCATTTTGTTTCATAACCTGTTGGACCCATGCTCGAATTGACGGGATTTTGCAATGTTGCCTGCGTTCACCAGACAAGGCAGAGCAATGAGATGATAAAGAAAGTAAAGGAGATGGATAAGAATTTGCCAACAGCCTGTCTTGTGGAGTATGTTTTGTGTCACTATTTGTATGTGGGGAGCCTATGAAGGCCGCCTTTTTTATTTAAAGGTGTTCATGGACAAGTGTCGAGGGATCTCAACCATGCTGTCCTTTCCATTTTGCTTCCTGGAAGCAAAGGCTCTGGAGGTCGGTCCTAAGTTTGAGTACCATTGGCTAACAAGGTGCCAGACCATTTTAATCATGATCACAAGCTGTCTAACTCCCCTCTGTTTTGAAAAGAAAACTCATGGACCCTGAAACACTCCAGCCTTCCTCCAGTTCTGCTGTAACGCTCCAAGAATCAACTGAGTAACCCCCAGGGTAAGCCTGGAACCACGCCGGATTGAATCAGGTTTGATGCCTCTGCAGTGATACTTAACAGGGCCCCCAGTGCTCTGAGGATGTGTAGAAAGCCGTAAGAGAAGAGACCGTAGCAGCAATATCGCACCTCAACTAGTGAACAACCCTGGAGCCACGCACCGCAGCTTACCTGCCTTTCTAGACGGGGCGAGGGTCTCGGTTGGATTTCTTTACATCAAACACACAAAAAGAAGGTGAACAATATTCCTGGGCGTAAAAGCAACGTGGCGGTTTCGGAAGAGAGCGAGAGGGAACCAGGCCACGTCCCATCCCCTGTGCTGACTGACATTCACAAACCCCCGCTTATAGGTTTCTTTGAAATGTGACCTATTTCCTTGTTGCAAAGACAGGAAAGGAAAGAAGAAAGTTCAGCAGCTCTGACGGGGAAGAGAATTCTCAGAACCAGCTTGCCATAACTGCCTGTTATGGAGGAAAACAAAATCAAATGAAGGTGGGGAAGAAACATCAGACTCCTAAGTAAATCTAGTGCCGGGGAGAGGTGTGCAGTGATGTGCTCTGCTTGGAAAGCAAAGTTCTCGGCTTATCCGTGGAGCAGAGGCTATCTGGGAAATGAGCCCGTTTGCACAAATGCACCTCACTAACGTGCTACACCCCTTTACTTGGAAATTACAGGGGGCTAGAGGGCGGTTGAGGAATCTGTGCCTAGCCCTCCTTTGCGACCTCCAAGAAAGAGCCAGTGGTGTTACCCTGCTAATGGCTTTTTGTGATGTGGACATCTGTCCATGAAGCACTGGACTAAGATCCCCTAAGCCCATTTTACCCTGACCAGTCGTCAGGTGGGAAAGATGTATGGTCATCCCTGAGCTGGACGTAAATCCCTGCCTGAGAGGTGAAAGGATCCACATCCCATTACCCATCCGGTCATCCCTACTGTGTTTGTCAGCTGAAAGAGACCTTGCCTTCTTGTGAGAAAAGCAATGTGTCCATTCACAGGGCAGTATCAGTAATAACAACAGGTCATTGTGAGCTCCCAGAAGGCATGTCAGGAGGTTCTCATTGAGCTCAGCGCCTCTTTTTCCAGGGACTCAGAACCGTGACAGCGTTAAAGTCCAGCCAGCTTTGGCTTTGTCCATCTTCTGTGCGGCTGCATAGAAAAGACCCATGAAAAAAGGTCCCAGGCCTTCCTTCTCCAGCCTCTTCCTTCCAAGCCTCTTTCTCCAGTTTCACTTCTCATGCTACAGGGGTTTCTCACATCCTTGTTCCCACAGAGCCTCACAAGTGATGAAAGAGGCAATGGCCATGGCCTGGGAAACCTTGGTCCTGGAGATGCATTTTGTCCTATCGCATTCCTCCTTCAGATGGCTTTGTGGAGCCCATTCTGAAAAGACGGGCAGCGCAGGCCTGGTATACACCACAGCCATGAAAGGGGAACAGAATTTAGCACCTTTTATCTCCAAAATCCCAGCCTTTGAGGGTGCAAGAGAATCTCCATTAGCTGTTCACTGTATTTGGATTTTGAATTCTGTCCTCTTCATGAACCTCCTGCCATTAGAGGGCAGCACAAGTACATGAATGGATCTGATTCAAGCCATAGAGGGCAGGGGCGACCCATACGGAAACCAGCTTGGGTCTCCCAGTGACCAGCATGGTCAAATAATTCCTGGGTTTGGATTCTGTGTGTTTAAGGGACGGGACTGAGCTGTTTAGGAGAGGAGTTCTGAACCTGGGAGGTCACAGCCCTCTGCTGTTCTCAGACTGATCAGAGCAAGATCCCGGCTCAATTTGGTTGTTGATTCCAGGGAGTGTCCTGGTGTGAAGGGGGGGTGCAGGTCTGGAAAATGTCGAGATGCACCGGTCTAGTGGCTAGAGGTTTAATCCACTGATGTTTGTAAAGTGTTCGGCTGAGTGAAAGATGCAATACAAGATAAAGTATATGAAAGACCAGCTGCCCTTGGACGTTGCTTCTCCTCATGGGAGAAGGTTCCAAATCTGGGATTTCTTTTGTTACATTTAATTCTGCAACAGCTTGAGATTGTGTCCGTTCGTCTCTCTGAAAGTGCACAGTGCACTTGAGCTAAATGGAAGCCAGGGATATCTCTGGGTAGTATAGGGCCACTGACACACAGCGGGGTAATTCTGCTTCCTTCCAGTAGAGGACAGTGGTGTGCACACATGCGTGCATGCATACGCCCTGCTCGTTTCTCTATAGTATGATGGTTCCCCCATTTGCAAACACGTTCACAGCCCGGTTATTGAGTCAGCCCTAATTCCACCACACATCACAACCACACCAGTCAGTCCCACAGCCCCTGCAAAAAAATGACAGAAACGTACATCCATCCCTTGGCAGCAGAATGCATACATTAGGAAGAAATGTTCACTGTACAGCAACCCTTCCAACAGAATGTAGCAGGGTGATATATTTTCCTACATTAATCCCAGACCCATCAATATAATTCATAAATGATTCCCATATGTTTGCACAACAGCCTCCTCTGTCCTGTGCTTTATAAATCACTGCCTCTAATGATGCTGTGTAAGTCAATCGTGCCATCTCTCTACTTCTGCTGGGGCATTGTTTCTTAAAACAGTTCTCTTTGCCCCCACGAATCTCATTCAGAGCTGAGACTCCTTCCTTAATTAAGTGCACCTCGGGCCAGAAGTATTATTAAGGATACATGCGGTTGGATGAGCCAGAACATCCAAGGGCCTCATCCAAAGCCTGTCCGTTCATTGGATCTGGTGGCCTTTGGATCAGGCCTCGTGTGCAGATTCTTGGGTTTTAAACAACACAATGTTCTCTCGACCCACCACAGGAGACAATCCCAGTGCATCGATGCCAACCCTTTGGCCAGCTGAGGAAGGCAAGAGGATATCCATGAATCAGAGCCTCATGGGAAAAAGTAACGCACAAAAAACCCAGGGGAACCAAGTAACCTGGATTCAAAATCAAGAGGCTGATGATGAAAGGAAGGAAAGCCCCGTGGTTGGGGAACTAGCCAGGAGCTTGTGAGACCTAGGTCCAGTTCGCTGCACCAGCGCAGGCTCTCAGTGGGACCTTGGGCAAATCTCTTAGTTTCTTCAGGCCTCTGTTCCCCATCTATGAATTGAGGGTAACAGAGCTGTCCTGCCTCATGGGTGTTGTGAGGATAAATACATTAACGATTGTGAGATGCTCCTGAAATTCTGCCAACTGAGACTGTATAAGTACCATACCACACAAGTACCAGGCCTTGGGACCTGTCGACTCACTCTGGTTGTACATGCTGGTGGAAATGGAGCCACTCCCGATATACAGTGTGAGATCAGAACCAGATCCTTGGTCTGATGATCCCAAAGGTTGGTGTGGTAAAGGGTGTTGTTAAAAGGTCCCAGTGTTGCTGAAATCATTTCCAGGGAACTAGTCAAAAGGAAGCAGAGGAAGGAAGCCAGCTTTGTATAACAGACTGTAGCATTGGGAAAATGGAAGGATTTGCAGTTGAGAAGGAAGTCAACCAGCAAATTGAGTTTAATTGTGAGCAAGGGACTACAGTCATCTCAGTGTGTCATGTGCCGGATGTTGCACAGTACAGTGACAGGAGTCTTATTAAACATACCAAGCTCCACTGGCAACCCGCCTCATTCGTTGGTGTGTCCTGATTTAGCCTCAGCCGAGGACCCTGTCTTTCCTTAGTGTTTGCACAGTCATCCTTTGCTCAAAGCTCCTTTAGGCCTGAGCAATAAGCCATGTTGTCAAAGCTCTCAAAGCTTTCAGGCTAGGCCTGGGTTCTCCCCAGTGACACCCACTACAACTGTGGAGGTGTAGTTAAGGTGACATCAGGTTACCTGCGCCACAGGCATTTCATTGCCTCCATTACAAGTAATACCTGAGATAAATGAAATGGACAGAATTTGTTTTTTTTAATCAGATCTCTTTCTTCCTTTTGGTGCTGTTAGCTTCCTTCCTTTTTGCATTTCTTGCAGCCCAGACTATGAATACCAAGCACATCAGTTTCAGTTTTGTTTATAGTCAGTTTCACTTGCAGGTCTCAGCCCTGCAAAATTTGGATCACAAAGGGTGCAGGGAAAGTGAATTAGTCATTTCTTAGGTAGCACCTAAAGATCTCAAACAGAGCCTCGTTGTGCTAGGTGCTGTACAATCATAAAACATTCCTGACCTGAGGAGCTGACAAGTTAAATAGAAGAGACCTATGAAAAGTGGGCGAAACGTACAATCGGGTGATCAGGAAGTTGGTTGGCATATATGTTAGGTCCAAGGATTTTCAGATGAGGAGAGAGCTGGGCAATAGGGCAGACGGGTATGAATGAAGGTGGTAGGGACCATGACCTCAGCACAGAAAAGAGCAGTCCAGCTTCACAGCGAGAACTGGTTCCTGTTTTGTATTTCGCTGTGGTACAAAATGATCACAGCACCAGGGCTTTGGATCACACCCTTCTTCGTGTCCTCTCGTGGGGATGCCAGACAGTTATCCTGTTGCCACATTCCAACAAAAGGAGACAATGTCATGACTCCGTGTCACCACGCAACATCGCAAGGCCTAAAATACTTTCGGGGGCTCTTCAATTATCCCACAAGCCGTAGCTGGGGAGCACCCACCCAGAAACTTAGGAGCGTGCCGCTGCTTTGGGGGAATCTGAGAGCTCTATCCAGTGGCAATGACTGCCTTGTGCGTCAGGCCGTGTGCGTGTTCCTGTTTCCAACATTTCTAGAGGGACACGACCAGATTCCGTACAGCATCTCTGTGGGATCTCCACGTTTCACTAACTACTGGTGACAACTAAGTAGCCTGGACCGTAGAGCAAAAGTTTGTGTTCAGGCCAAAGGCAACGTCGTGTGTGGAAAATATGAGAAGTATTGAGTGCATTTGAAATATGACGGTAGCCAGAACGCTTATGTGCCTATTGCCAGTTGTGGCCACACGAGGACGCAGTGGAACCGAGTATCTGCTGTTTATGGAACGGTTGGAACGGCCTTTAAGGCTCTTGCTGAGTTAGTAAATCCAAACTGCGACTGTCCGAGCTCGTGAGATTGCCAGAGGAGGGAGATTTTGAGTGTCTCCTGGAAACAGGACCAAAATTCTTCATTGCAAGAGAGGCTCCGGAACCAACTGTGTTTGTAGTCAGTCGAACGGCGGGCTTTGGTTGCCAGTCATCCCCGAAATCTTTGTTTCGTCACCGCTGCCCTCTCCTGGAGAGTATCTGAACTGTACAACTGTGTGTCTGGCACCATGTCCTGTTAACAGCTTGGTGGAGGTTCTCCTTTCGCTCTAGCGACAGAGGCCTATGCTTTGGAAGGAGGTGGACCTGCGTTGTATCCTTGCTGCTGCTGCGGGTTTCAAAGGGGTCGCGATGTGCACAAGCGTCACAACCAGGAAGTTCCCAGATGACTGCAGTGTCAGTCACCTTAGACCTGGCCAGTTCTCGGGCTCGGAGGAGCTATAACCCGGGGGGAGAGGTTGGGTGACTAGATTCTCGATTTGATAGGGACAGTCCCAACAGTCAGGGCTTTTTCTGATATGAGTGCTTATTACCCTCTGAGCCCTGTCCCGATTTTTCACACTTGCTATCTGGTCACCCTAGTGAGAGGAGCTCGGGACACCAAGAAACAAGTGCAGGTTGGGAAACTCGTCTTCCTGGGTCTGCTTTTCTCCTGCCAGGAAGCCCGCTCCTCTCTAGGCCTGTCCTCAGGCTGTGAATGACAGCCAGTCCCAGCCACTTTGGCCAGGTGCCCTCCGAGGAGAGGGAAACCGCATGGGCATAGTGGGCAGAAAACAGAATCCCCCAGAATGGCTTTGTGCTCAGGGGCAGGGTTAGAAAGCTTTGAGCAAAAGGTGTATGCGCCTATGGTAATTTACCTTTGTCCCTTGTATGTTACAATATGGTCTCTGGCGTCATCGCAGCAGGTCAGGCGAGACCCCACAAAATCCAACCTCCAACGCAAGAAGAATCTCTGTCCAAAGGGGAAAACCAAGTATCGGAGGGGAGAGAATCGGGACAGCAAACTCCTGGGCAGGAAAGACGTATGTTTGCAACGTCGTTTCCTCGTAATTACACACACGGCGTGCTTGCTGACAAGCTTTTAGCAGGGAGAAGTCATTTGAAAGTCCTTCGCCTGGCTTCAGGCCACGTTCAATGCAATTAGTGAGTTTTCCCCTGGCCAGGAGCAGTTCCGTGCAACAATAAAGCCCCCAAATACTTTGTTTAGCTGCTCTTTTGTGCATGTACTTTGGGGGCCCATACAATGGCCAGAGCTGCATGAACCGTATGGAGAGGAAGGAAGCCATTCTTCCCACCCACCAAGGGAGCTGGCCAAGAATCCAAGTCAACAATCACCTCCTCTTTGAACTGCTTTTAGTTAATAGATGTCCAATTCCTTTGGGTTTTTATGATGATAAATGAAAAGGCATTTTCTTCCCTGGCATTTTCAGTTCTGCAGCGTCACCTCATGCAGAGACGCCAGCTGCTCTGATCTTTGCTGCCACTGTCTATGCTTCAGAAAGTATCCGTGCATGTTACCCACCCACGAGCCCCCATCCTCCAGAATCTCGGCTTCTTGCTGGGGCTTTATCTCTGAGCAAGCTGGCAGGGGCGGGGGCTTGAATTGTGCACAAGGCAGAGTAGGAAGGGTGGCGATCGCTGCTGCTGGCATGACCCCTATCTCGTCACTACACCCTGTTCAGATCATCTGTGGGACCAAACTCAGGACCTCGGGCTGGAAGAGCGCAGTGAGCCTACACTGCTTAAGCTCGGAACCAGGCTCGTATGCGAAGAGGCAACTTCAGACTCACGAACTCCTGTGTTTGATCTAGCCATTAGAAGACGACAAATAGCCCCATTGTGTTAGCCTGGTTTAAATCCACCATCAGCTGCCGGGGAGCCATTGAAGTGCAAAGACTCATCTTGGGGGGCTAGATTGAGCCGGTCAGGCTCTGCTCATGCCAAGCAATGGCCTGGCTGAGAGCTTGTCATCTCCTCCATCACGGAAACATTGTGGCTCTGTGGGACAGAGGCTTCCGTGGGAAACTATTCCCTGGGCTAACAGTCTGATGGTCAGGAAGTTTCTTCTGATATTCAGCCTAAATATTCCCTTGCTCTATTTCACTCCATTACCCCTAGTTAAACCCCCATTTTATTATGCTAAATGATTCCTTCCCACTCTGCTTTGGGATTGGAACCTTGGTAAAAAAAGAGCGGCCCAAATTACTGTCCTAGCACCAAACTCCCCCAGCCTTTGGGACTGGGATCTGTGAATGGACCCACCCCTGCATCTCTACAAACCGGAACCCCAGCTCCAAACCCAGAGAACTTTGCAGTCTGGGAATCTCCTTCCTCATAGCAGATTAGCAGAGTATTATCCCCCAGGTAATTCTTCCTCTTAGTGTCTATATTTAGCTCTTTGAAACTTTCCTTGTAAAGGAGGGAAAATGGGTTTGTCCCCTGTACTGCTTGCGTTCTAATTTATAAGGTACCCGAAATATTTTTTCTCACACACAAGATTTTTGTTGTGCTTGTCCTTTGTGTTACAAATTGAGGCCTGGTCTACTCTGGAAAACTCTGTAATGATTAGAGCATGAGGGAAATTACAAAATCACAGGGACCAGGAGAGTGAAAGTGGAGTAAATGAAAGGGGAAGGGGGCTTTATTCAGATTGTATCAAACTCAATGTTTTGTTATTTCACTCCAATGCCTAATAACATTTTAGAGAAAGGATGTCCTTGTTAAAGAACCAAATCGCCCTCCCCACATTACTTTTCTTCAAGGTGTGAGAGCTCATGATACAATTCCTCTGAAAGGTCCAGGGCTGACCAGATTTGATGTTTCTGATATTTCTAAGGTTAAATCTTCAGCAAAAAAGAAACGCAGGAGTTTGCAGGAAGGGTGTGGAACTTTAATGGCTGTCTTTATTCATTGTGAAAAAGGAAACCAGCCCAATTTCTAAAACATTTATTGCACATCACCTTCAGATCCATTCCTCTAGTTTCCTGACCCTTTGGTCTTGTAATTATTTATTATATGGAATTGCGGAAGCTCTTAGGCGTGCCAGTTACGGAGCAGATCCCCATTGTGCTAGGCCCTGTACAAAAACAGAACAAAAAGACGGCCACATTAATTCAAGTAAGGAATTGAGTGCTTCCTTTTAGAACAGTCAAACTGAGTAGTTTTATTCTGCAGCAGACAAGACCTGCCTTCTTCAATGATTTCATCAGTCTGGGCAGGGCTTTTAGAGCCTTGTGGGGTTTTGACTTTTTTGTGTGTGTGTATCCCTGGCAAAATTCCTGAGCGAGTGGTGGTTGGGCTTTTTTTTTTTTTTTTTTGAACAGCCCCTATCCATGCTGCCTGCTGCAAACTGCTCTCTTATTACTGCTCACTTCCTGAAAGGAGACTTTTTAGCAAAGCCTCTAACGCAAGAGCCGCAGGCCTCTGACAGAAGAGGGCTATTGCGCTGGGACTCGAGGAAGGGCAACACACACCCTCAGCTTGGAAAGATTCTGACACACGCAGGAGGGAGAGAGAAGAGAGAGAGAAGCTTTTGGCTGCTGCTGGAAAAAAGAAGAGAAACTAAAAGACTAGAAGGGGGCAAAAGAAGAAAGAGGGGGGAAAAGATAGAAAAGGTAATACACTTTCTTTAAAAAAAAAATCTTTGCAGAGCAAACTCTTGGAGGTTGGGATTGTGGGGGTTGCGGGAGGGGGGTTATGCAAAAGTTCTTTGAAATCCAAACTGTCTCAGGTAGAAGGAATGAGGCTGAGGAATACGGCATGCTGGAAAAACATTTATGAGAATGAAAACCATGTTCACCCGGCTCCAACATTCAGAGTTTCCATAAAAACTCAGGGTTGTGTTTCAGAGTGTCTGCAAACAGCAGGAGCCAGGCATTTGCTCTATATCTCTTCCAAACACATCAGTCAACTTCTTTGACTGTGCTAAGCCATCTGATTGCATGTTTGTTGTTCTAAAATCAGAGTCCCTTTTGCAAAACCGCTAGGGGGTGAAAACTCTTTATTACCAAGTTTCAAAGCTATAATCCATGCTGCAGAATTATATGTTCTTAGCTGCCCTTGTTCCTGAAAATAAGCACACATTGCATTCTGTCTCTGACTCCTTGAGCGGCCGGTGCTTGCTTTCTCTGCTGTACTATGGGGTGGGAGATTTATAAACTGTCTGCCCTGAAAAAGCTATAGTGCTGTTAATTCTGTGAGCAGCATCAGGCATTTGGCAGTTAGGGCTGGTCATGTGTTTCTCTGCCTTGATTATATTTTTAAAGGTTTTTTTTTTCTTCTAATTTAATCTCCTGGAACATGTTATTTTAAACATCAAGGTAAATATTAGTGATGGTGAAATGCCAGCCGATTATCTCATTAGAGTTGGTGGAGCTGCGCTATAAATAGAAAGGAGTTTATAAAATAGCCTTGGCAATGGCTTCCAACAAAATAAAATCAAAAGACGAGCCTGATGCTGTGCTGGTCTGAGCGCCGTGGATGGGCTGCTGCCCTCTGACTTTGGCGCCAACTAGGGGTGTGTGCTAAGGTTTAAATTTTCAAATTGGGGCCAGTTTGGGGGGAGGCTTCTGTCAGTGGTGATGTGGTCAAATGTCAAAAGTGGTTGTCTGTAAGCCTGGAGTTTTCTAATCGCAGCTGATGTCTGTTTCTGTGGGAGAAAACTCACTGTCTCACACTTGTACAAACCAACCGGATTGGATTCCTATCCTGGTTTTATCCATTTTCCTCAGCAGAGTTTAGACTTTGACAGCTTGGGATCTGGCGTCAGGTGTGCAGTGGGTCAGAAGGGTTCTTGGAGTCCCTGTCTCTGTTAGTCTCTTGGTTTGGATTCATCACAGAAGCTCAGGGAAAAGGAAATGACTTACTGGGCCATCTAGTCAATTTCCGGAGCCAGTGTGAGATTCTTCCCTACAGTCTGTTTGCCAGGGCTTTTCTCAGTCTAGTTTTAAATCTCTCAATCAATGAAGCTTCTCCACTTCTCTTGGGAGACTGTTCCACTGAATTATAGTCTGCAATGTTGTAGCTGTGTTGGTCTCAGTTGGTCCCATGTTTCCACCAAATTGTAGACGGGGACATCATTTGCTATGGGGCAAGAGGGCAGTTGCTCCCCAAGACCTTGGTTTTCCCCTGCCCCTGGCTTTTATAGGTCTCAGTGCTTGATTATGTCTTCCATGTCCCCCCCCCACCCCCCAACTTTGCAGGTCGTAATATCACATATAATGTTCTACATGCGGACACAGCTTTGTCCTGCCCCAGAATTTTTCCGAAATGGTCCACAGATTATAGATGTCACAGTCAGGAAGAGTTCCTTATATTAAACATACCAAGTGTTTCCTTTGCTCCATGTCATCTAATTATTAATTATTCCTAGTTATGCCTCTTTGGACCTCCCTATACGTTCCTTTACCTCCTTGATGTTTAATGTTCTTTGATCATATCACATAGATTTTGCTCTTGTAATCTTCAGGGTAAACCAGCCCCTCTGCACAGTTCACATGGACAAGGCATTGGTCGGAGAACACTTGTCATTTGGGCGTGGAATGCCCTGGACAAAACCCATGAGACAGTGAACTGTTAGATTCAGGGACGGCTACTGGCTGCCCCATGGATTCTCCCACCCGTACAAGGAATAGCAATGTGTTTTAAGCAGTAGGGTGACGTTCCAATGTTATCGGGTCCATCCGAATATTAGGGGCTTTGTCTTATATATGCAAATTCTCACCCACGCCCCGATTTTTCACACTTGCTATCTGGTCACCTGTTACGTAGCCACACCGAATAACAGCAATCCTTGATTTCCTGTACTTAGAAAGTGTAGAGGTCACAGGCATTGTCTGTTAGTATAGGCAGCTGGCCACTAGATAGCAGCACCAAGTACAAGAAGCCAGGGTCCCCTGTGCATAACATGGGTCACCAAGCGCCTGACCAGGGGAGGAATAAAGTGCTTTTTCCCCCCTTGAGGAATGGAGGTGACCCAGAGGGCGAGGTGAGCGTTTATTGCCACTGTCTGTGTGGCTGTGCTGTGTGGCTCTGAAGGGGCCTCATCCAATGGGGGAATGTTTTCACTGACTTCAGCAGGAATTATATTTGGGCCATAGTGAGGGGAGAACATCAGTTAGTGGATGGTTCCGTCTGTATCTAAAGCCTATCCAAAACCCCCTTAACTCTGAAAACCTCTGTAGGCCAACTTTCATGCCAGGTTTCCAGCGATGAGTTCATTCCAAGCCAGAAATGTCACAGGAACTGCCTCTCTTGGCCATTTGTCGTTTCCTAGACCAGTGTCCAGAGAGGGCAGAGGCAGGACAATTAGCCAAACTTTCTCAACTTTCAAAAAGGTTCAAGGCAGATTTGGATTTTTGTGGTAAAGTTTAGGCTCAGATTTCTGGGTGATGCATACATTAGAAAGAACCCAGCTTGACTCTCAGATCCCAGGCAAGGTTTTCAGGGCTACTAGTTAGGAAAACCATCTTCTGTCGTGTAAGCCGATCAGCTCTGATGTGGTATCATTCCAGCATGAGAAACACGGAAACCCACAAGGCCACTGTGAGAATCAGCTTCCAGAGCCGAACCACTTTGTAAAGGGATCCCATCAAGATAAATATTTCTCATTTTAGTTACTATTAACACCTTGGATTAAGTTCCGAAGACAGTTTAAATTGGCATAACTCCACTAAACTCAGTGCCGCTACTGCATCATTTGACACGCACTGAAGATCTGAGTGTTCTCTAGCAATGCTGGGTGTTTATTTTTTTATTCCACCCGGCCTGGCCAATGAAAACAGAATATTCAGCGATGCCGCGTCTCGTCACTTTCACCTTCTGTTGATTGTCCCAGCCCAATGCTGTTGCCTTTGGGTTTCCAACGCTTCCATTTTCAGTCCGTTTTTAAAGAAATAACAAGTCACTAACAGGATTCTGCTTCTATTAGCTTTGCAAAACCCTACTGAATGCAAAACCTACATAAATCTGGGTCCTAACTTCAGCTGATTTTCGTGTATGAAATACCAGGAGTTTTGCCGTTGACTTCAGTGGCACCAGGATTTCACCTGTCAGTTGAAACCACAGCAAAACCGACTAGTTCAATCCATCGTTGGGCTTACTCCAAAGCCACGAACCAAGGTGTCCGCCAGTGACTGGTCAAAGGTAGTGCACTGTGTGGCCTTTGAATTGGAACTACCTCTTTAGAAGTATTTTGGCGAGTCAAAGTAAACTTTGCCATATCCCCTCAAATCGAAATGGTCTGACGCACGTGCTTCCTCCAAGGGAGAGTCCACAGAAGGGGATAAAGAGACCCTAAAATCTTGGCAAGTTAGAGCCATTGGAGCTGACCCCTTCTGTTCCCATTGGGAGGGGGAGTTGGAGCCCAGAACAGGAGGCAAAAGACCCGACCTGCAACCTTTGGATCCATGAGATCTATATAAAACTCAGGGCCCAGCTCTCATGACTCTCATTCCTTCTGCAGTGCCTCTTGGACCCATCTCCCATCTGGCAACACTCCTTCTCAGGGCCACGCTATTGCTGGCTCTCCTGATGCTCTGCGATGTTTCCCCCTGCCCTCCAGAAGCGGTAGAGAGGAGTTTGGTGCTACGCAGGTCAGCATTAACTCCAGCCTTGATTTCCACTCACCAGTCTATTGCGAGTTGAAGAGTGCAGATGTTCTTCCCCTCCCCCTCTTCTCTTCCATCGGCTCCTTCCGTCAGACACGCTTCCCCCGTGAAGTGTACGACTTTTAGCCATGAGCCATCTGCATCTGACTTGGGTTATGTGCTTGGCCAGGCAGTGACATTTCAGGTGTGCACGGTGCCAAGCTAAGCTAGAAAAATAATATTGAGAGCTGCAGCCCTTAATCAATCCATCAATCAAGTCCACCCTCAATCAGTGGGGACCAATTCCCTGGCCATTTTTAAGTGAGGCAAACAATGAAAGCAGTGACCAGTTTCTTCCTGTCAGCCTCGCAGATCTCAGCCTTAGGAAGCTTTTCCTGCCATTTAGTGTAGATTTTCCTTTACTTAATTTCATGTCCTAGCTTCTAGAACAGTAATACCCACTCAGAACCCCTAAACCCCCGGCCCCTTCCTAGTGCTACTTGTAGGCAGCTAGTGCATCCCACGGTGGTCAGAGATTCTAAGGGCAGAAGGGATGTTTGTGATCGTCCAGTCATCAACATCCTTCGTGAACTGTGGCCACCATAGAATCATAGAACATTGGAGTTGGAAGGGACCTTAGGAGGTCATCAGGTGCAACCTCCTGCTCAAAGCAGGACTAACCTCAGCTAAATCATCCCAGCCAGGGTTTTGTCAAGCCGCAGCTTAAAAACCTCTAAAGATGGAGATTCCACCACCTCCCTAGGTAACCCATTCCAGTGCTTCACCACCCTCCTAGTGAAAATCTTTTTCCTAATGTCCAACCTAGAACTCCCCCACTGCAACTTAGGACCGTTGCTCCTTGTTCTGTCATCTGCCACCACCGAAAACAGCCTAGCTCCATCCTCCCTGGAGCCCCCTTTCAGGTAGTTAAAGGCTGCCATGAAATCCCCCCTCGTTCTTCTCTTCTGCAGACTAAACAGGCCTAGTTCCTTCAGCTGCTCCTTGTAAGTCATGTGCTCCAGCCCCCTAATCGTTTTTGTTGCCCTCCGCTGGACTCTCTCCAACTTGTCCACACCCTTTTTGTAGTGGGGGACCCAAAACTGGACACAAGACTCCAAGTGCCCCAGAACTGGACGCAGTATTTCAGCAGCGGTCACACCAGTGCCAGATACCGGTATAATAATCTTCTTACTCGAGAATGCCGTGTGTACGTGTCCAAGGATTGCATTAGCCCTTTCAGCCACAGCCCTGGGAGCTCCTGTTCAGCTGATTATCCACCATGACCCCCCGAGGTCAGAGTCACTGCTTCCCAGAATACAGCCCCCATCCTATTAGGATGGCCTTCCTTCTCCTAGACGTGTAACTTGGCATTTGGCTGTCATCAGATGGCGTTTAACAATCATTCCTCGTCACTGTCTGCAACCCAAATGTTGCAGCACTCAGCTGTCAAGGTTTGGGTTTAAAAGGGATTCTCTCGATCGTTGCTCCCGCTCTGAATTGTGGCAGCACAGTCCCCGTTTTTGAGAACAGTTGTGCCCCCACTTTAATCCTTCTCCGCTTGCTGCCTTGGAGTGTCACCGTCCCATCGTAGGGCTCAGTATTGAAGTTCCTACTCTGAAGTAAATCAGTGGGACTTGTGCCTGAAATAAGAGATCAAGACTAGCTCCCTTGGCGGCTTGGTCACTGTACCACCTAGCGAGACTGTGGACTTGATTCTCCATGGCCCCGCACCTTGTGCACCAACGCACAGTGGGTGAGTAAAGCTACCGTGCTAGCATACCTTGCACCGTGTAGAAGACTGCACAAGGCTCAAGGCAGTCAAGAATCAGGCCAGGGGTCTTTGTTCGCAGGAGGAGCAGGGGTGTGCATTTCGCTGCCTGTGCACAGCCATGAGTGCTCCATCCCTTTTCTGAGCCTTGATGTGCCTATGGCAACTATGAGCGAAGTAGGGACAGCGACACTGCTGGGTAGCGTGACACTGCCGGCTGCCGAGGACGGGGGATGAGGGTGGTAAGAGGAGTGGGAGAAAAGCTGCCTTCACTAACACCCAAGGAGGTGGTGAGTCCATATTTCCTCCTCACACCGAACCCCGTGAACTGTAAGGAGCATAGTGGGGCCATTCACAATTCCAGACAGTGCAGCTTATGTCGGAGGACGGGATGCCAGAGGCGCGAGCCCTCTGAACTGCGAACTGTTCAGCAGTAAATGATCCAGATTACAGGAGAGGGCGCAGGGGCCGCAGATTTGGTGCGTAGGCCCTGGGTGTCAAACGCTCAGTCTGTCCTGGCCTTGCAGTGTTGAATGGTAATGGCTCAAGCAGTCTGTGGTCCTGGATCTGGTGGAAATAGAGTGTGCTAATTTTTTTTATGATTGTATCCTGAAGCTGTCTTGGTCAGATGAGACACACACGTAATAAACACACATGCACACTCATGTTCCATCCGTCCCATGTTCGGACACACACATGTAAATGACAGATATGGAGGGCTAGAATTTCAAAAGAACTCAGGTTTGGGTTTTCAAGTGCTCTGCCCCTATAATTCTGTAGGCACCCCCAGCAAATACAGACACACGTGTAGAGAGATTGATATATGCCGATGGAATTCATCCGTGGTCACACAGACAGGTAAACGGCACACACATGGACAAAGACATGTAGATAGACGTACAAGTGTTTTGATGGCGTACACACCTGCATAGACGGCACACATCCATGCACATTTTATGCATGTGTGACACACACATAGATGGCCATGTACATGGGCACACGCACATACACACTTCTGCACAAATGGTACCTGTGTGCATAGCTGACTTATGCACATAGAATTATAGAAGATTAGGTTTGGGAGGGACCTCAGGAGGTCACCTAGTCCAACCCCCTGCTCAAAGCAGGACTAACCTCAGCTAAATCCTCCCAGCCATGTGGATGTGTGTGGATGGCACACACAAGCGTAGGGGGCACCTACACATGCAAAAATTTATGTGTTGATGGCTCACACACTTGTACAAAGGCAGCGAGTGTCCCCCACACTTAGAGGGCAGGCCCACGTTTGCACACACACACACGCGCGCACAGGTTGATGGCACACCCGTTCTCTCAGGGACTGCCTGTTCTCTTTTCACTGCCGTTTGGTAACGGCTGAGGACAGTGAGAAGTGTGGTGGCTGGGGGCCAGCAAGTCTGGGTCACATGGAACTGCTCCAAGCCATTGCATAACTCCTGTCTGAGAGGAGACCTGTAAGGAAGCACTTAGATTCATCTCCTTAAAGAAAAAGACATTCTGGAGCCAGGGTATCCTTTGGGGGCAGGGCAGGAGCTTTATGTGTGTCTCAGTCCACAGCCATCTTACCTCTGGCCTAGAAGATTAGCCTGTGTGGTCCAAGGACTAGGGTTTAGACCCGTGCAGACACTGCCGTTTGAGGTGGGACAGGAGGCTCTGTCCCCAAGGTTAACAACACTTAGCGTGCCCAGATGAAGATCTCAAAGCACCGTCCAAAGGGGCTGGAGAAGTAAAACGATCCCAATGTTACAGATGGGCACAGACAGGTTAGGTGATTCCTCCAAGATCACACAGCGAGTCATTGGCAGAGCAGGGAAGCGCCCCCGGAATCCCTACCCCTTGTCCTTGGCTCTGCTGCCTCCCGTTAAAATGCAGTGCCTCCTGCCCCAGGCCTGGGGAAACTGAAGACTTGCTCTCCTGGCCGACGATCTCTCCTCAGCGAGCCCAGCTCTGAGGGAGGGCAGAGTTCTCAATGACTTCTGCCTTTGCCAGCCTGCGCCTTGCTAGAGGATGTATGGAGAGTGAGGGAGGCAACGTGTAACTGGCCTCTCCTGTGGAGCCTGACTAAACCTGCAGAGAGCTTAGGATAACAAACCCAAATGTGCTAAACTCCCGTTGCTGTCACGCAGCCAGGGCAGCACCGGAGAACTGCAGTTGCCGGTCCAGCGCTGCCCAGCGTGTGAACGGCCAAGCGGCTGCATTTGGAACTCAGCAACACAATTAGGAGGCAGCGAGAGAGAGGGAGAGAGCCAGGAGTGTGCAGGATCTAGAGAGACGGCAGGGCGGGGGCAGGAGCCATAAGAAATGGGATCAGCTTCAAGGGATCCGGTTCAAGGGAAAGGAGGCAGGTTGGTCTTGAGAAGCTTTTTCTAATCCAGCTATTTCCTTCGAATCCTTATGACCTCACCTTGGCAGGCAGGAGAATCTCGGGCTCGGAGCCTGCTGGTCTCACCTGTGGTCCTTCCTCCTTTGCAGCTCCCCACGGCCTCTCCTTCCAAGCCTTTGTGGGGGCAAGAGTCCAGGAGAACTGGCTTGTGAGCTCCGAAAAGAAGCAGGCCGTTCTTCATCCAGAGAGGCACTGATCCCAGCACAACCACGCAGGGCACTGGGGCCAGTCCAGGGGCAGTGCATCTGGAACGCCCGCCCAAGGCTGTAGAACGGGAGGGCGTTGAGGGTGTCTCAAGGGCTTTGCTACTGCTGTTGATTTTAGGTGGAAGGTGCTGAGATACTGTCACGATTGGAATCAGTGTCAACCCGCAGCTAGAAAGGAAGGGCCAGAGGAAGGGAGATGAAGGTGACACCTCCACCCAGAGGGGTACAGCCCAGACAGGCACACAACACTTTCACTTCTGGCAGCTGATGCTTTGACTTCCCCATTGTGGGATTAGTTATGGTGAGTGGCAAGGCTCATTTGCTAAATGAGGTGGATGAGACCTTCACAATGAGAGGCCAAGCTACTTGAGGGGGTTTCGATTTGGTTGAACGCTCAGAAGAGGGCTTCTTTCCCGAAACAAAATAACGAAAACCAAATTAAATTAAAAAATTCCCATGTTTTATGAATTTTTCCCCTCAAAACAGACCTCTCTGGCTGCGCAGCTCATCCTGCCAACTGGCCAATGGGATTCAGTCACGGTGCTGAATGGGCAATCGGGTTCAGTCACGTGATGATGAATGGCCAATCGGATTCAGTCACATGGCGGTATTTCCCCAGGATGCCAAAGCCGTTCTCAGTTCAAAGAGCAGAGGTGCATTGCTGGTTGATAGGAATCTGTTTGTCATGAGCCTGGGAAACGAATGTTTAAAATAACGAGAGGCCTGGCCGGGGATGTGGACCTTGAGGATGGTGTTCTCTCCGTGGTACAGTTTTACTGATTGCTTAGAGATGCTGGGCAGGTCGGCCATGAGGAATGAATTAGGGGCTGTCTCTGGAGATCCAGCCGTGGCCTCCTTTAGCTACTGCCTGGCAAAGCTAACAGTGGCTCTGGCTTTCGGTGCTGATTCCCAATTAAGTAATTTGGAGTTCTCTTCATCAGAGAGGTCTCAGCTTTCACACATTATCTGAATGATCCCTGCAGGTTTTTTTCTTTTTCATAGGAACGCAGAAATCAGACCAATGGCCCAGTTGCACTTTCTCATTTCCATGAGTGGATAAAACTCTGTTCTTCAGAGCTGATTATTATGGGCAATTATGCAATAATCTGCGATACTGGCCTTGGTTACTATATACCCCTGAGCAGAATAACCCAGACTGGATTTGGGACCGCACTTTGGGATGACACTGGACTACCCTTCTTTTCCCTTTTGACTGCATGGGTCCGTGTCTGAGAGCCATATTTCAGCAAAGGCTCCAAACCAGAATTCTCCAGGACTTCATGCAGCAGCAACAGCTCTAGCAGGTAATGAAAGGGGCTGGTTTTCGGAGAAAAGAGGTTATGATGATCTCAGCATGAGTATATGACTATTTGGATGAACTCTGAACAACTCCGGCTTTAACACAGTCCTTAGTCCTTCCTCAGTTCAGATCCTTGCTAACATTCAGTAGCATCTTTCTGAATTGGTCAGTAATTGCGGTGTTGGAGTGGAGCAGAATGTTTGGTTTACGGTGATGGTTTGTGATAAAAATTCTTGGCATAAGAAACTATCCAGCTGGATGGTGTCTACCTAAGGCACTTAGATGGCCCTGAACACCTCAGTCTTTAATGTATTGAGCCTCCCAGCACTTCTGTATTTTTGGGAAGTGCTGTTTTACTGAGGCACGGCGAGACAAAGTGATTCGCCTAAGGTCACACAGGAAGCGTGTGACAGAGCACAAGATCGAAGCGAGGTCCCATGAGTTTCAACTGGAACCCTAACCACTGGGACATCCTCCTTCTCTGGGCTATGCTGTTTATCTAATTCTAACAGCCACCCCACTAGATTAGGGCAGCAGACTCAAGGCATTAACTGAGTGCTCTGTGGTTGAATTCTGGTTTGGAGAGTGTATTCAGCCTGCACTACGTTGTGATGGCATGGACAAAGGCCAGGTATGTTCATTCATTCATTATTTAGCTAAGAGAACAACACAGAAATGTCTCACTGGAAGTTCCACATCTGGAGCTTTATATTCTCATTGTTTTCAGCAGCTGACACGCCACATCAGGGATCAGGGAAGGTGTGTTGTTGGAAGGGGGATGGGGAGGGACTGGTAAGGGGGGCTCGCAAGTATTTCCTCCCCCCAGGGTGTGCTGGAAGCAGAAATCTGTGTTTGTATTTATTTCTTTCTCAAAAAGGGAAAAGGACACCTGAGCTCGTAGTTTGCAAAAGCTGGATGAGAAACCTGGAACCAGCAAGCCCCTGCGTCTTTAAAAGCATTTAAGTTCCTTTCCTCTGCACTAGGAGGCACCTTGAACCTTCCTCTTGGGCCAAATCAGAGCCCATCTGCTTTCTATTACCTTCCCATCCAGCTGCCTCCCGTGCCAAAAAGCTAGGCTTTCAGGGAATTCTGTCTGCAGACCCGATGTTGAAATTAGTAACAGTTGTTCTTTCTCTTTCTTTCTTTTTCTTTCTTTCTCTCTCCCAACTTCCCCTTAAAACTCCTCTGCAGCTGGTGTCAGAAAAGGCAGACTTGACTCCAGCCACAAGTTCAAGCTCATCCCTTCTTTTGTGGCTCTCCTAGGGTCTGGATTTCTGGTGGGGTCGGTCATCTTGTTTCAACCAAGCCAAGGATCCAAACAGTCTCCTTGTATTCACTCCACAGCCCAAGAGTTCACACAGCGAAAGCCACCTTGGCACAGAGAGCTGGGAGCGTTAGCTCTCAGGCAGTGCCTGCCAAGTGCAACGAATTCCTAGGAAAGGAGCGAGTCGGAACTGACCCGAGTGAGGCAGGCACAAGACCTGGAGAGGTCACACTGTACCCTGGACCTCATTACTGCTGGAGATGGCCCGCCTCAGACGAACTGAAAGGACTGCCATCCCCCATGTCCTCCTGCCTGTTTGTGCCTGTGTTCTATTGACATCCTGAAATCTTGAAACGGACATTATGGAAAACTTTCTACATATAAAAGAAACAGAGGAGCCTTTGCTCTTCCAGCATCCCTTCTCCTCTGCCCCATGCGCTCCTTGGTTTGGGTCTTTCCCTCACGTGATAAAGGCTCATTAGCGGGTCTCAGAAATCGAGTGCTGTGGAAAAGAGGATGCATTTTCACCACCCTGTGCATGAAGGAATCAACGCTGGAGCCCTTCCCGCACTGAAGCGCAGGGGAAATTTACAGCCCTGATGCCCAACATGTGGTGCTAAAAACAGGCCTTCATCCCTGAAAGGTCAGGGATTGAAGGGTTCTCCTGGCTCTGCGACCTCTCACAGGCTTTGATGCCTTTGGGTCTGAGGGAGCTGCTAACATAAACCAGGAAGGAAAGATAGAGGGAATAAAATGGAGGTCAGAAGTTATAGCCACTGTAGTTCAGGGTCCTGGAGATGTGGAAGAGTGAGAGGAAATAATAACAGCTTTGAGGAAGCTGGTTCAACAGTGGAAAAACAAGACAAATTAGTAGTGGAAAGCCCAGGGGGAAATGTACTTCAGCTGAGAGGCTTTCTGTCCAGAAACCTTGGAACCGTGACAAAGTTTAGGAGCTGGAATCTCAAAGCTTAACAGAGTCTAAAAATGCTGACTTCGGAGACAGTCACACCATGCTGCGCTTTTGTTTCCCTTCTGCCTTTTTCAGTTTAATTCATGCAGCCTTAAAGGGACTCGTGGTGGACAAGCTCCGAGCTTTTGCCTAGGTTTGGCTTACGATTACGACTGCTGTTCTCTTAAATTGGCTCTCCCTTCACTGGTGCATCTGGAGGTTATGTTGCGATGTGGCACATCACTAGGTTGGACATGGCTACATCATTGCCTTGTGACCCCACAACATTGGCCACGTCAGCCTCACGTTATTGAGAGGTGGGATGGCGATAGTCCTGCCAGCCCCCCAGATGTGTCTGTTCTTGGTGACCAGCATGAGCCAAAGTTGAACTTTATCCAGCTGTTCTTCAGCCATGTGCTTACTTCACTTAGGCTATGGGATAGTTGGGAGATGGGTAGTTTCTGCGTCTGATGTGAAGGGCATGGGAAATAACGTTCTATCTGTGTACTACTGGCATTTGACCCCAGGGTTTCTAATAGTTTTCCCCCATGTGTGAGAAGATAAAGTCTTGTAAGGCTTCTTCAATGAGAGTCCAAGAGAAGGAAGTGCAGATACCCATTACAAATCTGGGGGTTTGGTCTGAGAGGAGGACCTGGAGCCAGGAATACAACATATCCCTACAGCCCATGGCAAAGAAGAGATTATTTAATAACACAATCAAGGCCATCTCTGAGCCATAGCTGGCCTACCATTTAAAGGGATACAGAATGTGGATGGAGGTCAGGAGTGGTTGGAAGCTTAGCTTCTCATTCACCTTATTTAGAAAAGGAAGATTAGACACCAGGCTATCGACAGCAGTACTAGATAGTTGGCGAAGTTTGTGTCAAGCGATGGTTTCTTAATTACTAGCTGGAGTTGGCATGGTTTTGAGTGAGAAGACATCTACATTCTTCCACGGAGACGTAAATTATTACATTTCTGCAGCTGCACAAACCAAGAGGATGTGGGGCAAAGTTGCGTGTGATGGCTCTGAGATCCTGCAGTACTTCCAGGACTTCATCTTGTATGAACAGTCCAAATCCATGGGGAAGGAAATGGAATCATGGGTTCTCTGTGTGTCCACCAGTGTATCTGAGAGGTCCTCTTGGATTTGTGTGACCAGATCTGTGATGAACAATCTTTGCATCAAACTTCTTATGCCTCTGCCATGGCTGTTCACGGTTTTTGTTATTGACTCTCGTGCCTCTTTCCTCTCTGCAGGTCACCTGAGAACCGTAGATGTCTAGGGAGTGTTATGAGGGAGAAGGGGCATTTTGGTACTCAGATGTCAATAGCAGTGGAAAGAATATGGTCCTAATGTCTGACCAGATCTCCATGCTGTGGCCACGTATTGGAGTACCAGTTTCTTTTAGGATGTTTTGAAAGTTGGCTGGCTTCATGAGTCTGTGTGGTGAGACGATTATGACTAAGGGGGAAAAAGCTGACACTAGCTTGGATGCATTGACTGTCTGACCACAACACAGGTGAGATATCACACACCCAGTGCCCAAATCCAGGCTGAAGATATGGTCCACAGTGTGACTGGCTGAATAGCTAGGACTGGAGACTACCTGGGAAAAGCCCAGGAGGAGAAGGTTGAGATGAAGCTCCATGCCAGCTTCTCAGAGGAGCTGTTTATGTATGCATTGAAGCTTTGGGAACTTCAACATGCCTGGAGAATATGTCTCTCAGTTCTGCCAGAAAATCTTTGCTTTTTGGAGATCCCAGAGGTTGCTGGATTCAGAGGCCAAGGGAATGGACTCAAGGGACTTTGTTCTCTACCAAAGGAGCCTCTCTTGCATGTAGATGGGATGCAAATGCTGTATAATGCATTACCATGCTACACTAAGACTCAGGGAGTGAGGGTTGGGAGAATGCTGGCCTGAGGGCCAGATTCTTGGTTATGATCTGGGTGTAAATGGGCAGTGAAGAATCTTAAGACATAAAATCACCAATCAGATGTTAACATTTAAGCCTCCCAGTATCATTGTGAAGTAGGAAACTACAAGGGTAATAAGCTTTGTGCATGGGGGAAGTGGTAGATGTGGTATATCTTGACGTTAGCTTTTGATACTGTCTTCTATGACCTTCTCGTAAACAAACTAGGGAAATACAACCTAGATGGAGCTACTATCAGGTGTGCAGATAACTCCCTGGAAAACCGTTCCCAAAGAGTAGTTATCAGTGGTTCAAAGTCAAACTGGAAAGACGTAACGAGTGGGGATCCTCAGGAATCCGTTCTGGGTCCAATTCTATTCAATATCTTCATCAGTGATTCAGACAATGGCATAGAAGAGCACACTTATAAAGTTTGCAGACGATATCAAGTTGGGAAGGGTGGCACGTGCTTTGGAGGATAGGATTAAAATTCAAAGTGATCTAGACAAGCTGGAGAAATGGGCTGAAATTAATAGGATGGAATTCAATAAGGACAAAGCAAAGTCCTCCTCTTAGGAAATCAGTTGCACACATACAAAATGGGAAATGACTTTCTGGGAAGGAATACTGCAGAAAGGAATCTGGGGTCAGAGTGGATCACAGGCTAAATATGAGTCAACAGTGTAACACTGTTGCAAAAAAAGCAAACATCATTCTGGGATGTATTAGCAGGAGTGTTGTAAGCACAACCCGAGAAGTAATTCTCCGCTCTACACCACACTGATTAGACCACAATTGGAGTCCTGTATCCAGTCCTGGGCACCACATTTCTAGAAATATGCGAATAAATTGGCAAAAGTCCAGAAAAGAGCAACAACAATGGTTAAAGGTCTAGAAAACATGACCTGTGAGGAAAGATGGAAAAACTGGGTTTGGTTAGACTGGAGGAGAGAAGACTGAGAGGGGACATGGTAGCAGTTTTCAAGTCCATAAAAAGTTGTTACAACGAGGAGGGAGAAAAATTGTTCTCGTTAACCCCTGAGGATATACAAGAAGCAATGGGCTTAAATCACAGCAATGGTGGTTTAGGCTGGACATTAGGGAAAACTTCCTAACTGTCGGGGTGGTTAAGCACTGGAATAAATTGCTCAGGGAAGCTGTGAAACCTCTACCATTGGAGATTTTTAAGAGCAGGTTAGATAAACACCTGTGAGGGACGGTCTAGAAGGTAATACTTAGTCCTGCCATGAGTGCAGGGAACTGGACTACATGACCTTTTGAGGTCCCTTCCAGTCCTATGAATCTATGATTCTGTGATTCACTATTAGACTGTAAACTCCTTGGGGTAAAAGCCCTGTTTGTTCTGTGTCTATATGACGCCTAGCACAATTGGGTCCTGGTCCCGACTGGTGCTCCTAGGTGCTACTGCAATATAAATAATGATATTAACTCCATTTTACAGAGGGGGAAGCCAGAGCACAGGTTAATGACTAATTTGAGTTCCTGCAGTGAGTCAGTCAGTGACAGAGATGCGAACAGATCCCAAAAGTCCTGCCTCCCAGTCTTGTGTTCTAACCACTAGCTTACACCGCCTTCCTTTACGAATTAAAGGCACAAGAGGAATTAAGAATATGGGACAAGGCAATGGTTTATTGATTCAAAATGCTTCTTTCAAAGTGTCCAGAGGGATGAGCAGTTAATCAGATCTCTCTGGTTAACTTAAAAATCGTTCCCATTTGCAGACCTTCAGTCAAAGCTCACACTCCAACCCCAAATAACTATCAGAAGGCTGAAAAAATGCATCTTCTGCACTTCCCGTCCAGTACTGGAATAGGAAATGGCCATTGCTGGAACTGAGCAAATACTGGTAACTAATGCCATTGACTGTGTGTACAAATTTGAAGTCAAGTTTCAATTTGATTGCGTCAGTCGCCCTTTTGTGTTCGCTTTCCAGGAACATTTGTGCTTTGTTAGAGGTGGCACTAGCAAACGGGACGTGGAAAGTCAAATATTGTCAAGGAGCGCATTTGGAATTCTGTATCCAATAGTTAAATTGGTGCAGCATTGATCAGTTGCATAAGCCATCCGATCAGTGAACGAAAACGAAACCACATGACTTGTGGAACTATGCAAACCCGAGTGAATTTCTTACAGTTGCTGCCGACTGTGTGGAAGAGATCCATCGGCCGAGGTTCTTTCACAAATCATTTCAGATAACAAATACTATCAGGAATCTCATGGTCTATTTAGGAACAGCTCAAAAGGCAAAATGCACTGACTGCATCATTTAGCTCTACTCACTACCCTGACAGAGGGGCTGCGCTCTGGGTAACGTGGTAACCATTGATACCAAGTGATACTCGGACTGGAACTGTGGAGCCACAAGTGGTTTTTTAAAGCATCTCCTGTGGTTCTTTGCAGCACATGATGGTATGATATTAATATGATGTTATTAATGGTGACATGATATTAAATGAGCACACGATATTAAAACACCATGTGATTGAATAACCCAGTTATTTAGGCTGAAGATGATCTGATAAGCATCCGAACAATGGGGTGCTCTTTAGACTCCAGTTGCCCATGAGCAATTACACATCCCCTCTCGGGGACACATGGCATTCAGAGGGGAGACTGTCCCCAGCTGGGGATTTGAACTCAGAGCCTCCACTTCACCTTGTGGCTTCCCCTTCTGCTCTGTCCAGTTTCTGTTTCTCGAGAGCGCTGCTGTAGAGCCAGCCTACTCGTTGTTTAGCTGAGGGGAATCTCTGAAGCACAACCCTGGAGTCTCCTGAAAATGTTTCTGCCAGCGCATCAGTGTTGTGTGCGTTCGCTGTTGGTTTTTAAGAGATCATGTAGATCTTGAGCCCGATTCTCCGTTGCCTGGCACAAAGACAAAAAGGGTCTGGGTCTTATTTACACGAAGAATGATTTATACAACTTTGGCTGTGCAAAGGGGCCTCAACGTGGGCATAAATTGCACTTACCGTCACTTTAAGGCCCCTTTACACGGCCAAAGTGATATAAAGGACCGCAGTGTAACTGAGAGTTCAGGCCAGCGGATGCAAAGGGTGTACAGGGCCACCCAGTTAGAAAGGCAGTCACTCTTCACTGGTGTAAATGATGACACAAGGGGCAGGGTGCCAGAGAATCAGGGCCTTATGGGCTTCATCTGGACACTAGGCTAACAGATCTTTGCCATGCTGTGAAATGACATTTATTGATTTAATTTGCACTCTTCCCCCTGCCCACATCCTCCCCTTCCTTTCATTCTCTGTGACTCTCACTCTCTCCTGCCCAGTCTGCTTTTCCTAGCTTTCCCTCTCTTTTTTCTCTCTAGCCTTTCCTTCTCTTCCCCCTCCTCCTTTCCCTCTCCCTCCTTTACTCCACTTCTCTTTCTCCCTCGCCTCACCCTCTCTTCCGCAGGGGCAATGCCGCCAAGATCCTTTGATTGGAATTAGCACATGTTGAAGCCATTACGCCAGCCGGGGTACAGTGCACTACAAAGACTCTATCGGCTTTGCTGCTTTGGGGACAGCACGGAGCGGCTGAGAATGTCTGGGAAGGAACCAAGGACTCTTGTCTCTACATAAGCTGTGGCCCAAAGAGAGACATGTTGGGACAGAGCCCTTTAGGCTGGTACAATACTCCCTGCACTGAGACAAGCATCGCTAGCTATGGCAACAGCTTGGAGGCTTCTGACGTGGACTTTCATCTTCACCACAGCTGTGTGCGACTCTCCCGGTTACAAATTCCAGTCACAAGGTAGGGATTTCCCATGGGGGAGGGGATGAGGGGCTGGAATTGTGTGCCAAGGGTGGCAGAATTCCTAATGCTGGCTCTAAGGTGGGAAACCCTGAGAGCTAATCCTGTTGTACTAGGGAACCCCCTGGACCCACCCCCACTTGTCCAACAGTAGGTGGACCTCTAGAGCTGGCCCTATTATGCGTTCAGCGTAGTTAGGGACACCTCTCTGCCCGTGAAAAAGACAGATGGTTTTCTGGGATTTAATGCTCCTTGATTTTAGGCAGTGCTTAGCTATCAAACCGATAAAGGCTGTATCAAGCCCCAGGATGATAGCTAGAAGGAGCAATGGGCTAGATGCCACTTAGAAAGCGGAATGAGGGAGCTCCCCCTGCACATCAGTGGAGTGGGCCATCCCGGTGTGAGTAAGAGCTTTATAGCGAAAAGCCGTATAAAGAGAGGTGTGTGTATGTGCACACTGACGTGTGTATGTGTCCTTGGAGGCGTTTCTGTGTGTGCATATCTGTATTAGCATATGCATGTGCATGTGTCTGCAAGTGTTTGTGCAGATGGCTGCAATTGTGTGGGAGTTTTTATCGCTTTGTGTGTGCTTGTGGGGGAGTGTCCATCTGTGCATTTTTGTGAACATGTGTGTCATCTGGCGGTGGACATATGAATGCATTTACGAGTTAGTGCGTGCGTATGGATTTGTGCTTTGTGTGCCAGTTGTGTCTGTCTGTCTGCAGTGTGCATGTGCGTAGCTGTACTTGTGTGGGTGTTGGATTGTCCGTAGGAAGTTGTGTGCTCTCAGGGTGTTGTGGCTAACTACAGTCAGGCTACTTTCAATGATGTATTAAAGCCCCTGGCGCACACGCCTAATGTCACCAGGCTGCTGTTACGTTGGCTCTAGGCTGCTTGTTACATGGCGTTCCAACAGGGATGGACAAAGCCTCGGTTCTGAATACAGTCTGCGTGCCACGTCTGTGCTCCAAATCTGGGGAACTGTCTCATCCCGCTGCAGCCTGTGCAGGGGAAAACTGAGAGGTGACCGAAAGCAGAACCAGCGCCGACACTGGGCAACTCACGGTTTTATAAAGGCGGAAAAGAAATTTAATCTGAAACAAACGTGGTTTTGGGTGCTTTTAGCCAAAGACTGGCCATTCCTGTTCTGAATGTTCTGGGCTTCCTGCATCCCTCAGTTCACACCTCACTCCGTCTGCATTACCTTATTCACTGCACTAAATAAACGCCAGTGAAAACTTAACTACCCCACGCAGTTCTGCCAAATCACCGCAGTCCTGATCTGCAGCTGACAACCGTTGGCCCCCACATAATTCTGCCAATACCTCCCAGTACCCCTTGTGCAATTCATTCAACCCGCCTCCCTCCTGGCCTGACGCACACTTTATTCTTTTAGACCTGGTCTTTTACAGAGCAGAGACTGCTAATTCTGCCACACTAGAGAGTTGTTTTGGTGGCGTGCTAAGACAGCCAGAGCCCTTCCACATTTCACCTGAGCCAGGATTTGAAACCAAGTCTCCAGAACGGAGAAGTTGATGGACTTTTCTGTTGAGTCCATGTATTTGTGACCATTACAAGAATTGGGCCCTGTGGGATTTTGAACGGGTATTTGAGTTGGAGGGGACCTCTGCAGGACCGGGGGTCGGAATACCAAATCATATTGGAGATTGCTTGGTAACTCAAGCCTGGAACAGAAATTGTGGATTTTTCTGGTGAAACCAAAGCCAGGTTTTTAAGAGTCTTATCAAGGTCTTGTTTCCAACCTCGTATCTGTGTTGATATTAAATGGGGAAAGAGAATCCTCATCATATGCCTCGTAGAAGATGATTTCTGCACTCATCTGAAGGAGACATCAGGGACCATCTTAGATTTTCCCTCTTTGCAGCAGTTACTAGATAAGAGCTAGAATTTAATCAATCCTCTTTAGGAGGCAAGATAGACCTAAGTTCTACACCAAGGGTTGTGTGACGCACTGGAAATTCAGCGAGTTGGGAGTGAATTCCGAAGCAGAGGTCTTTATTGAATTTGATGTGAGCATAAACAGTCAGTCAGTACAACAGCCACGGTGGTGTTTATTTTGATCATGAATTCCATTTATTTTCAGCTGCCCCAAATGTTTGCTGTGCCCAGAATTGCATATTGAAAACACACAGCCGCATTGGAAAAATTGTGAGGGGGCAGCCGGGCTTCCTGGTGCTCTGGTCGGCGTGGGAGTGCTTGAGGCTTGTGGCACTGACGCAGTGGGTGCATGTCCTCATCCTTTTCCTCCCTCCATTATGGGGCAAAGCACACACATCTCAGTAGCAATGCCAGGAATAGAACCTTGTCTCCTCCTTCCCAGTCCAGTGCCTTCTCCGTGAGACCACACAGCCTTCCAGACCACATCTCAGTATCAGAATATTTTGACAGGCTTTCTCTGTCTTGTGATTTGGGGGTTCCCTGCTAGCAATAATTATCTTAGCATTTAGCTTCGCAATGTTGTACAGAAAGGAAGGAAGTAATCCTCACAGCAGCTTTAGAAGGGAACAAAATCGCATCCTCCCCATTTGGCAGACATGGAGACGGAGGCCCAGAGAGATTAAAAGTCAATGTTTTCAGAAGCACCCACTGGTTTTGGCCTCTGGGATGTGCCCAAAGCTGCTCAGTTAGTTAACATCGGAGCAGGATTAGAACACAGGACTTCTTGGCTCGGAATTGGGTGCTTTCCTAACAGATCGGCTCTAGCTGAAGCAGGAATGATCTCTGGGAAATTCTCTTGCCTGTGTTATGCAGGTGATCCGAATGGCCCCTTCTGGCCCTGGTATCTAGGAATATCCCTGCGCCCCAGCCACTAGAGCACACTGCCTTTCATTATAGGTGGGGCCCACATCTAAATGTCCTAAGCCTACACTCTCAATCGCTGAACACTATTCTGATACGATTTTGCCATGATAGGCATGGTGGCAGAGCACCAGTCTGGTATGATCTTGGTTTAGAGCAATCAGACACTGCTGCCCATATGGTCAGGAAGGGAAGATTCATGGGATAGACATCCATCAATTGATGGTACCACGGACAGTTCCAGTCATGTCTGCTGTACCACAAACGGGAGGGGGTTTGGGGCCCCAGCTGCTCCGATGCAAGCCAACCCATCATTGCAGGCAGAGCTCAATGTCGGTCAGTGGGACGCAGACTATGTTGAGAATAGGCACTATATTGCGTCTGTATTTGGAACCCGTGGGCCCACTGCTGGAATACTGAATGCAGTTCTTGGGTCCACAGTTCAAGAAGGATGTCAGTGAATTGGGGAGGGTTCAGAGAAGAGCCAGAACAATTATTAAAGGATTTCAAAAAGCTCCATTTAGCTTCTCAAACAGGAGGTTGAGGGATGACTTGATCACAGGTCCCTGAGTACTGTGGCAAAACACCCCCTCAGTTTTGCCAGGTAACAGCTGTCTCCTCTGGTGGAATGGGCCTGGGGTAATGTGTCCCAACCTGGACGAGACCTTGGCCTTGGTTTGGCCTGTGGAATGCCCCTCCATCCCACTGGGAGGGGGTGAGTCAGTAAGTCTATATCACCCAGACCCCAGGGAGTACCTTTCTGTGGCCCCTCCGCTGGAGCTGTAGGGCCAGCGTGGTCTCAGTCTTTCTCCCACGCTGGTATCTGGGGTTTTTTTCTCTTCTGCTGCTCAGCTCCTGGGGAAAAGCACTATCTCCTATTTTGGGGGAAGTCTCTCCTCCTGCTACCACAAGCCTTCTGGCAGCTTGTGTGTGTCTCTCTCTCCCCCTGGTCTCTAGGAGTTTTAATAGGCCTGGAGTAGCCTTTGATTTTGCTCAGGTGTTTCTAATTAACCTGCCTGCAGGGAAGAGAGCCTTTAACATTCTAGGGCTTCCACAATTGCCCTCAAGTACCCTTTTGTAGTCCTCTGGCCTGACTTTATCACAGTACCTACACATGATGGGCATTCTAGCAGATGAAGGTATAACAAGATCTAATGGCTGGAAGTTGAAGCTAGACATATCCAGAATTAGATCATTTATGGACAGACTAGAGGGGAGTGAGGTGAAAGGCAGGGAAGCCAAGATCGGGGATTGCAGTAGTCGGTGTGGGATGGTGAAGGCCGTTATGTGGGAATGTGGAGGAATGGATGCAATAAAGACAGAAATGGCAGGATTTAGTGACCGTATGTGTGAACAGAGGAAAACAGAAATCAGTGGGAAATGACTTGAGACGCATCCCTCATAGACATGAACGCAAAGTGTTAGGGAAGAAACAAAACAACTTTTGTAAAGGGAAATCAGGTCTCGACAGTCCATTCGAATTCTTTGAGAGGGTCAACCAGCATGTGGACAAGGGTGATCCAACAGACATAGTATACTTGGACTTTCCGAAAGTGTTTGACAAGGTCCCACCCCAAAGCCTCTTAAGAAAAGTAACCAGTCCTGGGATAAGAGGGAAGGATCTCTTATGGATCAGTAAGATAGGAAAGAAAGATAGGAGCAAATGGTCAGTTTTCACAATGGAGAGAGGTAAATAGTGCTGCCCCTCCAGGATCTGCACTGGGACCAGGGCTCTTCAACATATTAATAAATGATCTGGAAAAGGAGGTGAACAGTGAGGTGACAAATTTTACAGATGATACACATTTACTCAAGAGAGTTGAGTCCAAATCTGATTGCAGAAAGTTACAAAGGGATTTCACTAAACTGGGTGACCAGGCAACAGATGGAATTCAATGCTAATAAATGCAAAGTAATGCATATTGGAAAACATAATCCCAACTACACATTCAAAACGATGGGGACAAAATTAGCTGTCACCACTCAAGGAAGAGACCTTGGAGTCAACATAGATAGATCTGTGGAAACATTTGCTCAATGTGCAGCGGCAGTCAAAAAGCTAGCCATTAGAGACCATTAGGATAAGGGTCGATAATAAGACAGAATATATCATAATACCTCTATATAAATTCATGTTATGCCCACACCTTGAATACCACATCCAGTTCTGGTCACCCTGTCTCAAAAAAGATATATTAGAATTGGAAGAGGTACAAAGAAAGGCAACAAAAATGATTGAGTATAGAACAGCTTCCATATGAGGAAAGATTAAAAAGACAGGAACTGTTCAGTTTAGAAAAAAGATGACTGAAGAGAGAAATTAGAGAGGTCTATAAAATCATGAGTAGAGTGGAGAAAGTGAATGAGGAAGTGTTATTTATCCCTTCACATAACACAAGAGGCAGGGGTCACCCAATGATTAATGGCCGCAGGTTTAAAACTAACATAAGGAAGTACCACTTCACACAACTCACAGTCAACCTGTGGATCTTGTTGCCAGGGGATGTTGTGTAGGCCAAAAGTATGATTGGGTTCAAAAAAGAATTAGATAAGTTCTTCTTTAAGTGATGTCCCTGTGGGTGCTCCACTTTAGGTGTCATCGCATCCCACGCCCTTGATCGGAGATCTTTTCAGTAGTATTCGCCCGGGTCGTGCATGCTCAGCTCCCATCTCACAGTGCCGTTGGTGCATCTTCTAGTGCATGCATGATGCGACCCCTCAGTTCCTTTTCAGCCATCCATGGTCCAAGATAGAGTGTTACCAGCACTGTTAAATTTTACTCCTCTTTAGCAGTTTTAGAGTTAGTTAGGAATTTAATTTAGTCATAGTTAAGTCTGTTTTAGTCAGTTAGTTACTTGTTCAAAAAAATATATTTTTAAAAATTATTTTATATTTATTTTTCTCCTATTAATGAAGCTCATAGGCATAAGATATGTCATGTGCTCCAAAGATGTACCTCTTGTAGAGAGGCTATGCCAGTGTCGGACGGACACTCACTATGTGTACGGTGCTTGGGTGAGGCTCATGTATCACAAAAGTATACACACTAAAAATCTCAAGGCAAGGGCCAGAAGAGACAGAGATCTGAGGCTGAAGCTAATTTTAATGGGAAAAATCCCTCAGACCCTCATCTGACCCGGGACCGGACAAACCTAACTCAGAACGCACACCAAAGAAAAGCGCCTCATCACCTACTCTTAGTACTGTGACAAAAAGAAAGCATGTGCCTAAGAGGCTGTCCCCCAAACAAAGTACCAAAGAGGCAGAAGGATCCTCAGGTATAACTCAGTCAGTGCCACCTAAGGACCTGAAACGTCCTGGTGAGGAGTTGAGCAATTTACAAAAACTGTCCTCCTCTGGCATGGCACCACATAAAAATATGGTGCAGAGACTGCCTGACCAACGGTCAATGGTAATTATAGACTCCACGGCTAGACTCCAACGCTAGACTCCACGGCACTAAAAAAAATTATGGTGCCGAGAGAAACCACACTGGCACCAAGAAGGATCACGGCACTGGCGATAGAAAAAATGCCGGCCGCGGCACCAATGACCAATAATGGCTAGCAACACACTGCTTATAGCGCCGACTACCGATACGGTACCGATTTTGGCACCGACCACCATTAAAGACCCAACAGGCAGCATGACATCCACTTCAGCACCATCAGGCAAAAAAAAGCGTAAGCAACCTCATACACAGCCCGTCCAGGCTTCATCCCACAGTCAGAAGGCACCGCAGAATTTCCAGTACGCTTCACACATGCCGAGGCATTTTCACCAGTGCACCCCTCAATGCTGACAATAGTGATGCAGAAGAAACTCACTTTTCATCGGAGCACTCCTCCCGCACCAGACCATCGCTAGAACCGATTGAACATGGCCCTTATAGAGGACACAAACCGTACCCACATTAAGGCCCACCGTGGTTTGCTCCTCCTATACCATACCACATGCAGTGGAATAATTGGGATGCTTTGTCCTCCCGCTCTAGGTCATGTGAGAGGCCTACCAGTTCCTAGATGAGTAGGGAAAAATCGGTGAGACCATCAACTTCAAATATACTCATTGAAGGGGGGAAGGAAGCTCACACAGAGGACTCCACTGTGGAGCAGGATACACCTCCTCCTACAACGAATCATCTTCCTCACCAGGCGAAGCTGTGTTTCCTCCCGCACCTACTGTTGTCGATGACCCTAAACAATTTAATGATCTCTTTCAGAGGGGAGCTCAAGATTTAGCGATCCCTCTAGAGGAGGTGACAGAATCACACCACAAGTTGCTGAAAATATCGCATACAGCATCATCGTCAAAAATCGCATTCCCGATGGATGAGGCTTTGATGGAGCCCACCAATAACAAATGGCAGACACCAGCAACCATTCCTCCTACCAACAAGAGGAGCGATAGGAAATACCATATTCCAGCCAAGAGCATGGAATTCTTATTTACTCATCCACCTCCAAACTCACTAGTCGTAGATGCTCCGAACCAAATAGGAAAATAGACAAATTACAAAGCTACACCACATGACAAAGATTGGAAAAGGCTGCATTTATTAGTTAGGAAAGTCTACTCATCTTCCACTTTAGTAATGAGGGTATCCAACTATGCAGCACTAATGTCAAATTATGACCATAACATTTGCAAAATATTATCACAATTTATTAATGATATACCCAACAGTAAGAGAGATCAGTTCAAGAACTTGATTAATGAGGGACAACTTGAAGCCAAGACATCTCTGTAGGCCTCTTTAGATGTGGCCAATACCACAGCTAGGACAACAGCCATGGCCATTGTAATGCATGGGGCCTCCTGGCTCCGCTCTGCAGGCCTGTCTAGAGAACTGCAGACAAAGATAGAGGATCTCCCCTTCAATGAGGCCCAGCTCTTCTCCAAAATGACAGACGAAGTCCTTCGTTCAGTGAAGGATTCTAGAGCAACTCTGATGACCCTGGGTATACACACACCTGAAACAAAAAGGAAACAACACAGGTTTCAACCGTATGCTCGCAGATACCCCTTCCAGTCATAGTACAGACAGTACAAACCACAAAGAGGGAAACAGAGATCACACCAACATAAACAACCACAAAAAACATCCTCCACTTCCGAAACTATTCCATCTAAACAACAGTTTAAGAAGTTGGTCGAGAGTCTGAGAAACCCCAATCAACATACGGTGCCAGCCACACCAAAGCAACATTTCAAATTTTGCCTACGACAGTTCCACCTCAATTAGTCAGCAATAACAACAGACAAATGGGTTTTAGAAATAATTAAGTCAGAATACACTATCCCATTTATATCCCTGCCCACTACCCATCCCTGTCCATTTTCAGGGCTCCATCTCGTGCAAATATTGCTCCGAGAAATAAATCATTTTCTACAAATAGGGGCAATAGAACATGTACCATCCCATCACATAGAAGGATTCTATTCCCATTACTTTGTGGTACAGAAAAAGAGTGGAGGATAGAGACCCATACTAGATCTCAAGACACTAAACAAGTTTGTGAGATGACAAAAATTCAAAATGGTCATGTTAAAACCGTAATACTGCCACTGCAAAGAGGGGACTGGTCCTCAGCCCTCAATCTTCAAGATACGTATTTTCTTATTACTATCCACCCAGCAGACAGACGTTTCCTAAGATTTATGATCTCTGGCAGTCACTACCAGTACAAAGTTCTGCCGTTTGGCCTTTCTACGACACCGAGAGTGTTCTCCAAAGTGCTCGCAGTTGTTGCGGCACATTTAAGGAGATGGAATTACCATTTTCCCATACTTGGATGATTGTCTGATAAAGCGTCTACCCAAAACCTAGCCAAACAAGCTACCAATCAAGCCATAAAACTGGTTCAGAGATTTGGACTAAGGATAAACAACGAAAAGTCCACTTTGAATCCAACATGATGGTTGGAATTCATAGGAGCAAACTTGAACTCAACAATAGCCAGGGAATCACTACCAGTGCCAAGGTTCAGAGCTATTATGGACCTCATATCATTAGTAAGGAACAGTCATATTGTGATAGCACATGTTGCCCTACAACTTCTGGGTCACATGGCAGCTACAGCATTTGTGCTACAGCACGCTCAACTACACATGCAATGTCTCCAAGGATGGCTCGCTTCTCTATACAGACCAAATAGACACCGTCTAAGCAGAGTATTAACAGTACCAAACAAAATAAAAGACTCCCTTATATGGTGGACCCAAGAAAATAACATGAGGGCGGGAATCCAATTTTCCCAGATTCCACCTTCAATTACGATCACCACAGATGCGTCACTCCTAGGATGGGGAGCACCCATGCAAGAACACACAATACAAGACATATGGTCAAAACTGGACACTTATCTTCACATAAACAGATTAGAACTTTGAGCAGTGCACAATGCCTGCCGATACTTTCTGTCGTACAGGAGAAACAACTCAATACAAATAACGATGGACAACATTGTGTGTATGTTCTATGTAAACCACCAGGGAGAACAAGATTGCATTCCCTAGGCAGCAAATCAGTGAAGCTCTGGAACTGGTGTGTAAAACACAACATCAACATGTTAGCAGCATACCTGTCTGGCAAACAGCTTACCATTGTGGACAGCCTAAGCAGACATTTCGCATGGAACCACGAGTGGGAAATGAACAACGAAGTCCTATAGCACAGGAGCAGGGCACGGGGTCAGATGTACCTATCATTGTTAAACCATTTTCCAAAAGAAGTGCAGTCTCTGAATTGACAGTATCGCTTTAAGATAGACCATCAGAAATCTGATCACTATTAAGCAGGGCTAGATTCCAACCAGTGGGCTACAGCAGAAAGCCTTTATGGCCCAATTCCCAACCCCATGAGTTCTCCAGCCCTCATACATGGGGAGCTTTTAGATTGCCTTGCCAGGGCTCAGATTGTAGCACATCACACCAGCCCATGAAGTCAGTTCTAGCCCAGGAATGTGGGGGCAGGTGGAGATCCCTCTCCTGAGCCTCACCATGGAGCTGCTTGAATCTCGTGGATATAATAGTAACTTTGCCCCTCTTCTAGCTGAGGATCCCACACATAGATAAGCCCTCATAACCCCCATGAGTCTGGCTGTAATTTTTATCCTCACCTTAGACCCTGATAGATAGACCCTCTCTATATCTCGGTCTGTCTTAGGTACATTAGATTGTAAGCTGCTTGGGGCAGGGTCTGTCTTTTTCTTCTGGGTTTATACAATGTCTAACTTAGTGGGGTGCTCATCTGTGACTTCTGGGTGCATAATAATACATAGACCTGTATCTGCTCACCTCACAATCTTTAATGTATTTATCCTCACAACCCTCTGCAAAGTAGAGCAGTGCCGTTATCTCTATGTTACTAATAGGAAACTGAGGCACAGAGAGAATAAGTGACCTGCCCTTGGTCACACAGGGAGTCCGTGTTGAGCCAGGAACTTTAACCTGGGTCTCTCTCAACCTCAGGTAGTGCTCTAACCACTGGACAGTGCTACCTCCCTGTTCTGTGATTTGCCTGAGGTCACACAACAAGTCAATGGCAGAGTGCCCTGTTCCTGGCTCCCAGTCTCCTGCTCTCACCACTAGACACACAAACTCCACTCCTAGCCACTCTTCCTTCTGCCCGTGTGGTAGGCTGGAGAGGAGAGAGAGAAAAACAGAATGCTTCCTATAGTAGCAACTTTTTCCAGGCCTGCAGTCATAACTTATGTGGAAATAGCTTTTCTTGTTTGCCCGATTTGGTTTGCCTTGATATGGTCCGATGAGGGGAAAGCCAAGGCAGAAGGCGTGAAAATAAAATCATTACTTTGGTTGGTCAGGCCAAGGAATAGGTGCCAGAGGTGTTTATGGTTTGGAAGGTCAGGACGTAACCCCTAAACCCAGCCAGTGGGAAGGACTGTTCCCTAGCATTGGCTGAAGAAACCACATTGTCAAGATCCCATGCTGGGAAGTGGACTGGAGGGAAAATAAACGCCCCAAAGCTGGGCATGTGGTGACAGTGTCATTTGGGGTCCAAATTTATGATGGCTTTGAAGATGAGCATTTTGGAGCCAGACAGGCAAAATGCAGCCACCTCCGGACAGCCTGTGTTCTCCCTGGTTGCTTAGAAAACAACAAGAGAAAAGATTCAGACAGTACAAGAAGTCCCTTGGACAAAACGGGTGGGTGAGTCCAACAGGGAAGAACCTCTCCCCATCCATGCCATGAATACAGCATGCTTCAAGGCATAAGTCAGCCTCTAACTATGGGGGTTAGGAAGAGTACACCCTGCAGATAGATTACTCCGCGCCTGCCTAACAGAAGATTTCGTACATCTTCCTCTGCAGCATCAGGCACTGACCATTGTCAGAGACAGGGGACCAAGGCCAAGAGAGCACAGCTCTGATCCAGTCTGACAATTCCTGTGTTCCTGTGATTATTTGCTAGTTGCACGAGAAGTTTTTTAGAGCAGTGTTTCCTGAACTGTGGGTCAGACTGCCAGCGGGGTCATGAAAGAGCACGGGGAGGGCTGTGAGACATGCGTGCTGCACTGTGAGGGGCGGCTGCTTGCCCCGCCACTGCCAAACTGCACCGCGTGTGTGTTGGCACAGCGAGAAGGCAGTAGCCAGCTGGGGTGGGGCTTGTAGGCATCACTGCACCAACCCCATGAGCAGAAGGAGGGGAGCGGGCCCGAGCCAAGCCTGAAGGGGTCAGAAAACAACCCGACCCATCTTCATTGGATGGAAATAAGGAGAAACAAGGTGAAAAGTCAGGGACAACACTTCATTTTAAGGAACATTTTAGGGAAACACTGCCCTTAGCATAGCATGTATTTGTCTCTTAAGTGTACATTTCTATGGCCCTATCACCTCCTGTGATTTTCGTAAGCTTCAGTGTAATGTTTTAGATGGTATCCGTTATTATCAGTTTTGATACATTTCAATACATCTTAAAGTAAGGGGCGGGTGGTCACCCTAGACCCAACCTTGTTTCTGACATGCCCATGCAGCTGAGAATTGCATTGGCTTTTATTTATTCTCACTGTACCCCAGGTCACTGTGTCTTTTGGCCTTCCTGTCTCTCCAGAAAGTGACTGTCATTGCGTTTGTTTTGCCCTCCAGAGGAGTTCCTCTCCAGCCTCGATCACTATGAAATCGCTTTCCCCATCCAAGTGGACCAAAACGGGGACTTCCTCACCTTCGACATGAGAAGCCAGCTGAAGCGGCGATCACGGCGCAGCCTGGGCGCCCTGGCCTACGAAGCAGCTGAGCAGCAGGTTTTCTACAAGGTCTCTGCCCACCGCACCCAGTTCCTCCTCAACCTGACCCTGCACTCCAACCTGCTGGCCGAACACTTCACTGTGGAGTACTGGAAGCGGGACGGCGTGGACTGGCAGCACGACTTCCATGAAGACTGCCACTATGCGGGCCACTTGCAAGATCAGTATCTGAACTCGAAAGTCGCCATCAGCAACTGTAATGGACTGGTGAGCTTCCAAAGGGATCCTAAGATGGGCCCTCTCATTTTGCCTAGCCAAGGGGGGTATTAATCATTAAGGCTGCCCATAAAATGGAGCAGATTGCAGCTTCCCTGATCTTCATTACAGAGGTGCAACCTACTAAGGTTACTGGTCCCGCATGCAGGGCTCTATTCTGATATACATGGCCAAGTGAGCAGAGCTGAGGGGGACATTGCATGCTGGGATCCATAGTCCCTGAGGCCAGGGCTCTCTGTAAAGCTGAAGGCGATCATAAGCGAGTCAAATTCCCATTGAAGCCAGTCAGTTTCCGTTGACGTCAAATGACATGGGATAGGGAGACCTGTAGCCCACACGTTGATTACTTTAGCTGCAGAAGAGCCCGCCTTGTGCTCCCTTGCCTCTTTGTGACAAACAAAGGATGCGTTCTGCAGGTACTAGAGAGGAATGAATTCCCGGAGACTCTCCGAGATAAGTATTCAGAAAGCCAGAAGCTCATCCAGCCTTGTGTAGTTAATAAATTGCCATTAGCCATTGCCACCCATTTGTTTTTAAACTGCTGGGGAAAAGAATTGCTTCGTGATGCCAGACTGCTGTATTGCAAACTTTGCATCGCTGTGCCCTGACAGCGTCTCAGTGAGAGAGGAGGTAGTGCTGTTGTGACATTAACCTTGCCACGCGTTCAGGCAGTGTGTACTCTGAGTGTAGTGACAGAGGGGACATATTGTGCGTGTGCTTTGAGACTGTCCAGAATCCCTAGTGCCTCCTGGATGGACAAGGGCTGAGTCCAGGGTCTCACATTAGCACTTACTTTGTCACTGTCTGCTTCCCCTTGATAGCTCGTGCGATGTCTCTTGGGCTTCTCCATACGGGGCAGGGGGAAGGAGAGGAGGGGTGGTGGTGCTGCCGCCAGAGAATAGCTTGCCAAGTCTGATACCCTGTTGCCCCCCAGAGAGAGGAATGGAGCAAACAAACTCCTTTGTGGGGTAAACATACATAGGAATAGTTCCAGAGGGGTAGCCATGTTCGTCTGTATACAGCAAAAACAACGAGAGTCCTGTAGCACCTTAAAGACTAACAAATTTCTGCAGGCAGAAGTTTTCGTGGGCTGCAACCCACTTCGTGAGATGCATGAAATAGAAATCAGATAGGAGGTATATATACATCCAAGGGTAAGAAACAACAATGGGGAGGGCAAGTGCTAGCAAAGTCAATTCAGTTAGAATAGATGAGGCCTATTCACAAGCATTTATCAGACGGTGAGAATGTGTGAACAGTGACAATTACGTCTTGTAATGAGAGAACCATTCCACGTCCCTGTTCAGACCCAGTCTGATTGTGTCAAGCTTGCGGATGAGTTCCAGCTCTGCAGTTTCTCGCTGAAGTCTGTATTTGAAGCTTTTTTGTAGAAGTATGGCAACTTCCAGCTTCGGAGCGTCCTGGGAGAATGAAGTGCTCTCCTATTGGCTTATGGAGGTTACCATTTTTATGTCTGATTTCCATCCATTTATTCTTTTGCGTAGTGACAGTCCGGTTTGGCCAATGTACAAGGCAGAGAGGCATTGCTGGCACATGATGGCATATATTACATTAGTACATGTGCAAATGAATGAGCTCCTGATGAAGTGGCTGATGTGGTTAAAGCTTGTGATGGTGTCACTAGAGTCGATGTGCGGGCAGAGCTGGCAACGGGGTAGTTGCAGTGATCGGTTCCTGGGTTAATGTTCTTGTTGTATGGTGTGCGGTTGCTGGTACGCATTTGCTTCTGGTTGGGGAGCTGTCTGTAAGCCAGGATAGGTCTGCCTCCCACGGCTTGAGCGAGTGAGGGATCGTCCGCTAGGATAGGTTGTAGATCCTTAATGATGTGTTGGAGAGATTTTAGCTGAGGGCTATAGATGATGGCCAGTGGTGTTCTGTTGTTTTCTTTGTTGGGTCTGTCCTGTAGTAGGTGACTTCTGGGTACCGTCTGGCTCTGTCAGTTTGTTTCTTCACCTCCCCAGGCGGGTGTTATAGTTTTAAGAATGTATTATGGAGACTCTGTAGGCGTTTGTCTCTGTCTGAGGGATCGGAGCAAATCTGGTTGTATCTTAGGTCTTGGCTGTAGACAATGGATCGTGTAATGTGTCCAGGGTGGAAGCTGGAGGCATGAAGATATGTATTGCAGTCAGTTGGTTTTCGGTATAGGGTGGTATTAATGTGACCATCCTTTATTTGTATTGTAGTGTCCAGGAAGTGGATTTCTTGTGTGGACTGGTCCAGGCTGAGGTTGATGGTGGGGTGGAAATTATTGAAATCCCAGTGGAATTCTTCAAGGGACTCTTTCCCATGGGTCCAGATGATGAAAATGTCATCAATGTAGTGTAAGTAAAGAAGAGGTGCTTGGGGACGAGTTTCGAGGAAGCGGCGTTCTAGGTCAGCCATAAAAATGTTGGCATACTGTGGGGCCATGCGGGTGCTCATAGCTGTGCCACTGACATGAAGGTATAGATTGCCTCCAAATCTGACGTTCACAAAGTTCAGCTCCCAGGTGTGCCATATCATCACCAGGGAAAATGTTCCTGATGGCGTGTAGTCCATCTGTGTGTGGAACATTGGTGTAGAGACCTTCCCCATCCATAGTGGCTCGGATGGTGTTTTCTGGGAGGTCACCAATGGATTGTCGTTTTCTCAGGAAGTCAGTGGTATCACGAAGATAGCTGGGATTGCTGGTGGCATAGGGCCTGAGGAGAGAGTCCACGTAGCCTGACAGTCCTGCTGTGAGAGTGCCAATGCCTGAGATGATGGGGCGTCCAGGATTCCCAGGTTTGTGGATCTTGGGTAGCAGATAGAATAATGCTGGTTCGAGCTCAGCGGGTGCGTCTGCGTAATTTGTTCCTGTGTTTCTTTAGGGAGTTTCTTAAGTAGATGTTGTAGTTTCTTTTGGTATTCCTCAGTGGGATCGGACGGTAGTGGCTTGTAGAATGTGGTGGTGGAGAATTGT